>OW240912.1:302365425-302575998 GCA_933207985.1 Pelobates cultripes | reverse complement strand
CCCTGGTGGTCCAGTGGAGAGTGAACTCTAGCCCCCTGTGGGGCTAGAGTTCACTCTCGCGAGATTTGAGCGTTGCCGCGGCAACGCTCATATCTCGCGAGAGGAACCCGGCGGAGCTGCCGGCAATAGCTCCGCCGGGTCCTCTCCTGCCTCCCTCCCTGCATGTGAGTCAGTGGGGAGGGAGGCTGAGAGCAGAGCCGGCGCTCGGATAGCGCCGGCTCTGCATGAGCCGACAAGGGAGATCCTAAGATCTCCCCTGCCGGTCTCAATACACATAGGCATGCCGCGGGGATTAGGGTGTGCCCAGGCACACCCGGCACACCCCGTGCGCACGCCTATGCTAAATAGTATATTTGGGGCCTGCACTTCATATCTGAGAGTCAAATAGAACCGTCAAATACTGTGCTTACATTGCAGTTTTAACATTCAAATTCTTTAGGTGCCGAAAAGTAAATTTGGGGCCTGCACTTCATATATGAGAGTCAAATAGAACCTGTGACATTGCAGTTTGCCTAATTCACATTTTTTGTGTGCTAAAAAGTACATTTGTGGCATGCACTTCATATATGAGAGTCAAATAGAACCGTCAAATACTGTGCTTACATTGCAGTTTTAAACATTCAAATGTTGTTAGTGCAAAATAGTACATTTGCGGCCTGCGGTGCACTTCATATCTGAAAGTCAAATAGAACCGTCAAATACTGCTGTGACATAGCAATTTTAAAATTTCGAATTCTTTAGGTGCTAAATTGTACATTTGGGGCTTGCACTTCATATCTGAGCGTCAAATAGAATCGTCAAATACTGTGCTTACATTGCAATTTTAAACATTCAAATTCTTTAGGTGCTAAAAAGTAAATTTGGGGCCTTCACTTCATATCTGAGAGTCAAATAGAACTGTCAAATACTGCTGTGACATTGCAGTTTGTCTAATTCACATTTTTTTGGTGCTAAAAAGTACATTTGTGGCGTGCACTTCATATCTGAGAGTCAAATAGAACCGTCAAATACTGTGCTTACATTTCAGTTTTAAAAATTCTAATTCTTTAGGTGCTGAAAAGTAAATTTGGGGCCTGCACTTCATATATGAGAGTCAAATAGAACCGTCAAATACTGTGCTTACATTTCAGTTTTAAAAATTCTAATTCTTTAGGTGCTGAAAAGTAAATTTGGGGCCTGCACTTCATATATGAGAGTCAAATAGAACCGTCAAATACTGTGCTTACATTGCAGTTTTAAACATTCAAATTTTTTTGGTGCTAAATAGTACATTTACGGCCTGCGGTGCACTTCATATCTGAAAGTCAAATAGAACCGTCAAATACTGCTGTGACATAGCAGTTTTAAAATTTCTAATTCTTTAGGTGCTAAATTGTACATTTGGGGCCTGTACTTCATATCTGAGCATCAAATAGAACCGACAAATACTGTGCTTACATTGCAGTTTTAAACATTCAAATTCTTTAGGTGCTAAAAAGTAAATTTGGGGCCTGCACTTCATATCTGAGAGTCAATTAGAACCGTCAAATACTGTGCTTACATAGCAGTTTTAAAATTTCGAATTCTTTAGGTGTTAAAAAGTAAATTTGGGGCCTGTACTTCATATATGAGAGTCAAATAGAACCGTCAAATACTGTGCTTACATTGCAGTTTTAAACATTCAAATTTTTTTGGTGCTAAATAGTACATTTGCGGCCTGCGGTGCACTTCATATCTGAAAGTCAAATAGAACCGTCAAATACTGCTGTGACACAGCAGTTTAAAAATTTCGAATTCTTTAGGTGCTGAATTGTACATTTGGGGCCTGCACTTCATATCTGAGCACCAAACAGAACCGTAAAATACTGTGCTTACATTGCAGTTTTAAACATTCAAATTCTTTAGGTGCCTGGAGACGAGCCTGTAGATCTGCTCGGGCTGGACACAGCCGGCCCTACGCCGCATCAAACGAGAAGGACATCATTGCTTGGGGCCAGTGGGATACCCCCACAGGTCTAGATGGACTTTTGCCACTCTGGGAAGCTGACTTTCCGATTGCAGTTCACCAGATCCTGCACAGCTATATGGTTTTCTTTGTTTTCATTTTTATTTTTAATGTTCGCAATGAGACTTATACAGTTTTGAATATCTTATCAGATTTTAGCCCTGCATGCCTAGCTACAGATAGGATCTGTCTTCACCATTTTGTATGACAAGCCTGCAATTACATGTTTATTCACATTTACGAAAGCCCAGCATATCTCCTGCACTCAACCGCAAGTGTTCAGCTCTCACACAAGTTAGTACCGATCAGTAAAGCACGGATACACTCAGCCCGAGCAGGGCATCGGCTGAACAGCAAATCAGGACTGGGATGATACAGCTGACATAGTGCCCATTGTATCATGCCCCCATACATGTAAGCTGTACACTCACACTCATACAGTATGTAGCTCTAACACTCCAGCTATTGTTTTCACTGACCGGGGGATTGAGGGGACTGCACATTGCCTCTTAAAGCAGGAATTGGCTGAGATTTCGATCCATCGGCATCCTGCACAATTATATCGCTAACGATGCCCCATATTATAGTGATGCTAATAAAACCAAGCTGTCCCCTCCTTATTTACATACAAAAATATGGTTCAATATATGGATAGAATATAGGCCTGGGGCTGATGATTATGATGTGTGATTTTACAGAATTAAAGAACATACTAAAACAACCTTATATTCCAAGTGTCTATTTGGTGGAGGCGGTGCTAGAGGCACATTTGCACGATACATTTTAAGCCTACAAATACCCCATTCACGACTCAAAACTTCCACTTCCTCACCATTGGTAAGTGAAAGTTTAAACTGATGAGTAGAAATCTTCTTTTGTTAGTGTGCCATGGATTCTCTAAGCTTGCAATGTTTAGGCCTGTATACTGATGTAGGACTTGATTTTAATCTCTCTTTACTATTTCTTAGCTCTGTCTATCTGTTTACCTTATGATCCCTACAACTCTCATCTCCCCTTATACTTATACTAATCACAAACCCTGAAGTCAGCTTTACGTTAATTATTTATAGTCAACCAGAACGCAAACGTTTGGTTCCTCGACATCCCTCTTAAGTCCACATGCACATTTTATGATCAACCAGCATATTCAATTTGCATGGGCCTGGAGCTTCAGCTTCAGTAGCACTTGTGTTAATCCCACTGTGATTTCAATCCATTTATGCTGTTCTAGTGGCCGAATCTATATATGATGAGAATGGCGGTGTTCCTGTTTTATTGATGTTTACGTGGTATATGTTAAAGAACACAGTATATATATATATATATATGTATATATATATATATAGCCAACACAATAAACATAGTCCCAACACATCAAATCATGGCTTTGGGTCCAGTCATACTTGGGTAAGCAATATCTTGGATATGTATCAGTACTACCCTGACCCATACCTTTGCATTGCTAGATAGTTACAAAAAAAACAATTGATGGTAACCCAACATAAACAGACTTGAATAGGAAGCAAAGGTGGCCAGAACATGACATTTTCACTAATAAATTCACACTGTTTACCAGAGGAAAGGCAGATTTTGAAGTGATCTATTTTATTATAGTTAGCATAGTTAAACCCTTACATCCTTACCGTCAGGAAGGGCTTAGCCTTGGATGACCATTGTTTCCCACATGTTCATCAATTTCAGCAGTCTATGATAAATGGTATAATGAAACACAGCATCTAAAAAAATAGAGCAAGGATATTTGGATATTTCTTTTGCTTGATTGACAATACAATTACAGAATTGAACTATTCCAACTTTGAAGTTCAAATTATATTTTTGTGTAGATTTTGGGTTACAAGTTTTGGTGAACTAACATTTTCTCTTTCCTCTGAAGAAAGTAAATTACTTTCCCCCTGCTGTATGTGGATAAACAAACTGCCAATCCTTCATCAGTTTTTCTGACTCCTATAATTATAATCACAGGTGAATATGAATTAGAATTTCCGCACTAGTCAATCTATTATTAGACATGGCAACTAAAAGGTTACGATGCCGAAGGTGATCTAGTGGTATACACTTGTTGAAACTGATACAATTATGATGTCACAATTAATCAGTGGATTTAATTGGTCATTTTCACTCACACCATTTATTTGTGATTTGCTCTTCCTATATCTGTTACTTGTATATTTAATTTTCCAGGGAAGCATATAAACATCCAGTGTAATTTATTACCGAGTGTCAGTCTTTCTGTTTTGCCTCGCTTGACTTGCACTCCTTATTTCATATTTTTCCTTTGTAGCTCACACACCTTAAGAAATGTTATCTTATTGTTTGGTTAGATACAGTTTGCACAGCCAGCAATCAATCTTCCCTCCTGTTAGATTATTCTTTGCCTAACCATATTTAATATCCAGCGTAATTTAAATTGTACATAATGCTTAAACAAATATCTATTCACTATTGTGCCATTTCACCTATTACAATGTATTTGTTTGTATACCCCTAGTGCAACATTGCAAAATATGCTGGCAATCTATGAATAGAATTTTTCTTTTTCTGTTATGTAAAGTCGTTACTGCCTATAAAGCATGAGATTATTGTGACCCTAATAATGGAAGGGATTCGTCAATGTTTAGGTGATACACCACCATCCAAAAAACATTAAAGTGGAAGTGCAGCGCTAATAGTAAGAACTTTCCCTATATACAAACTTAGGGTTATATTAGTTCATTGGTACATGTAATACAAAAAAAAAAAAGAAAATCCAATAGTGCTACACTGTAAACATAAATAGGTGATAGAGAATGGGTAGATATATGCTCACAATGTATTGATCCTTTGGAATGGTATGGCTCTGAACGTAAACACATTAATGCCCTTCTAGTGGCAAGTAAACGTCTTCTTGAAGTTTAAATTCTCCAATATGGCACATAGAAAAACATAAAGAGAACATGCAATAGTGAAAGTACCTCTTGAGAAGTGCTGGTATGGTACACTCAATGTGTTAGTATTGCTCACCTTTTTTTTGGGAGCCCGTTGAATACTGGCTCCAATTTTACAGACACACTGTCAAATCTGGAGTGACAGCTCCCCCTTTTCCTTAGACCCAAGGATATAAGAAACAGGCTGGTGGACTAAAATGGTGTATAGTTACAACAATTCTAGCTTTAACCCCTTAAGGACACAGCTTCAGAAGCTTGACTTACGCTTAATGACACAAGCAATTTTTGCATTTTCTTGCTGTTTGCGTTCAACTGCAATTTGCATCTCTCTCATTTATTGCACCGACACATATTATATACTGTTTTTTAAAGGACAGAAAGGGCTTTAATTTGATATAACATATATATATATATATATGCTTACTTATTATAAAAAAAATACAGAAAAATGCAAAAAAAATGAAAAATATTGGTTTTTTTTTACAGTTTTTGCAATAATAATGTGTGCATAATTAGTGCAGGTTAAGGAAAGTAATTAAAAATAAATTTATTTATTTGTTCTGATTTACAGAATATATAATGTGTCTGGGATTTTAAGTTTTTTTTGGTAGTTACAGGTCACAAAGCACAAGGAGTAAAATAAAATTTTAATGTGGAGCGATTTTAGAATTTGGTATGTTTGTCTTGTAAGCTTAATAGCCATAAAAGAAAACAAAATTGCCACACAAAAGTATATATTTATATAAAGTAGACATCACGGGCTATTTACCTAAGGTTGTTTTGACACTTTCTACGTAGCCATATTACCGCCAACCTCTGCTAAATATTGGAGTAAAATTGTGTTCTTTTTGGTTTTTGGCACACAAACTTATAACAAAGAAATTCTCGTGTATATTTTGTAAAGTTGGTGTGTGCTATTCCTGTACAAAGTTTTATTTTGTGTTCAGTTACATCTGCTGAGTAAAATGACACCCCCATTGTATTTCTTTTGCACTATTTCGTGAAGTTACAGTGCCATACAGGATACCTGTCCTTTTCAGTATTCACAGTAGAATGTTGAGAGATGAATTTAATGAGCCTTAGCTTCCATTTGGGGTATTATAACAGTTTGACTGTTCAAAAAACCCCCACAAAGGCCTACCATTTGTAAAAGTAGACACTCCAGGGTATCTCATAAGGTGCATATTGTGCCTTAACATACCCCCATTTTTTCACCAATATATGCCAAAGTATGTGGTAAAAAAAAATTTTGTGCATTTTTTACATACGGATTGCATTTTTGCTGGGCGTTTTGTATATTTCATATGTGCCACTAAGTTCAAACCCCCCAAATTATGCTCAGCTAAGTCTTCTGAGTAAAATGACACCCCATATGAATGTCTTTGGCACTATTTCGTGAAGCTACAGTGCCATATAGGAGACCAAGCCATATCCGTTTTTACCAAACTTTGAATTTTGACGCTGGGCCTATGTGCAATTTCCAAGCATCTTTGCAGGTTTTAAATTCAATCCTTTTGATTTTTCCGCTAGCTTGTACCAGATGTAGTGGTAATAAGCATTTTTTCTGCCTTTTTGACATACAAAGTGAGTTTGCGCAGCATATTTTGCAAACCTTATGTGTGCTACGACTGTATAATACTTCATATGTTGCTCAGCTATGTCGGCTGAGTACAGCAATACCCCCGTATGTACCTTTGCCAGGTATGTGTGGACATCGGAGGGGCACATTTGGGACACAGCCATTCCAGTTTTTTTCAAACTTTGAATTTTTATGCTGTGCCTATGTCCCATTTTAGAGTATTTTACCAGGCTATATAATCCAAATTCCCCACAAAGGCCTACCATTTCTTAAAGTAGACACCCCAGGGTGTTTCAAAAGGTATAGTTTGAACCTTAGCGTGGGATCATTTTTCCGCTAGCTTGTACCAGATGTAGTGGTAATAAGCGTTTTTTCTGCCTTTTTGACATACAAAGTGAGTTTGCACAGTATATTTTGCAAACCTTATGTGTGCTACGACTGTATAATACTTCATATGTTGCTCAGCTATGTCGGCTGAGTACAGCAATACCCCCGTATGTACCTTTGCCAGGTATGTGTGGACATCGGAGGGGCACATTTGGGACACAGCCATTCCAGTTTTTTTCAAACTTTGAATTTTTATGCTGTGCCTATGTCCCATTTTAGAGTATTTTACCAGGCTATATAATCCAAATTCCCCATAAAGCCATACCATTTCTTAAAGAAGACATCCCAGGGTATTTCAAAAGGCATATTTTGAACCTTAGTGTGGGATCATTTTTCCGCTAGCTTGTACCAAGTGTAGTGGTAATAAGCATTTTTTCTGCTTTTTGACATACAAAGTGAGTTTGCGCAGCATATTTTGCAAACCTTATGTGTACTATGACTGTATAATACTTCATATGTTGCTCAGCTATGTCGGCTGAGTACAGCAATACCCCCGTATGTACCTTTGCCAGGTATATGTGCATGTTGAAGGGGCGCATTTGAGACGCAGCCATTCAGTTTTTTTCTAACTTTGAAGTTTTACGCTGTGTCCATGTTCCAATTTGGAATAGTTTAGACGGTTGGTTATTGAAACTTCCCCACAAACACATACTATTTATTAAAGAATACACCCTGGGGTAATTCAAAAGGCATATTTTGAACCTTGGCGTGGGATACTTTTTTCACTAGTTTGTTCCAGGTGTAGTGGTAATGAGCGTTTTTAAAATGTATTTTTTTACTTTTTATAACTTTTTTACTTTTAAAAACTAGTTTTTAAACTTTTGTTTTGCTTATAAATTTTTTTTAAACTTTCCTAAACTTTCTTAAAACTTTTTTACAGATTTAACATTTTTCTAAGCTATTTTTTTTACTGTTAACCCCTAACTAGCAGTACGCAGCACTAACAGTAAATTCCCCATTTTCCCATAACTCCCACCCACCCCAGCTAGCAAAATATATAGTTATAAAATATTTAAATTAATTAATTAAATAAATTGAACCCCTGAGGGTTAAAAAAATAAATAAAAGTTAATCCTCAGGGGTTAAAAAAAATTAGATCACAGTATAATACTGTGATCTCTATTTGATCGCTGTAGGCAGTGATCGACTGGCAGGGAAGGGGTTAATTTTTATTTGGACTAGGTAAAGTGTGTTTTTTTGTTTTTATTACTTAAATGTTATTAAAACATTTTTAAGCTTAATTTTTAACTTTTTAAAGTTTCTTTTAAAACTTTTTTTTAACGTTAACCCCTAGTTAGCCTAACGTCAAATCCCCCAATTCCCCACTAACTTCCACCTACCCCAGCTATCTAAATATATAATTTAAAAATAATTTAATTAATTAATTTAATTAATTTAACCCCTGAGGGTTAATTCTTTTTTTTTTAACCCTCAGGGTTAAAAAAAAAAATCAGATCATAGTAAAATGTAATCCCTGCCAATTGATCACTGTAGTCAGTGATCAATTGGCAGGGAAGGGGTTAATTTTTTATTAAAATGGGTAAGGGGGGACACCCTTTAAATAAACTTTATTTTTTTAACAGCAGGGGGCAGGATCAGCACTGATCCGGCTCCCTGCACTTCACACAGAACCCGGAAGTGCAGGGAGCCGGTAGGCGAGCACATATTGCGGTCAGAGCGAGCACATGTGCTGGGCAGACTGACCGGGTGCTCCCGGTATGCCTCTAATGCAGAGGCATACCGGGAGCACCATTAACCCCGCGATCGCCGCGATAGCGGCGATCCGGGGTTAATTTTACCGCGTGACGGACGAGGTCCGTCACCCGTCGTTAAGGGTCTCCCCTGCGTGACGGACCTTGTCCGTCACCCGTCCTGAAGGGGTTAATAACATTAAAAACAAACAAAAATAAGCATGGAAATCTGAATACAATGCGTTTCACCTGAATCTCAGAGGCCCTGTGGACTGACATACCCATATTTATATGTATTCAGATTTTCATGCTTATTTTTTTTTTTTATATATTTTTTTTGGTATTACATGTACCAATGAACTAATATAACCCTAAGTTTGTGTATAGGGTAAGTTCTTACTATTAGCGTGGCACTTCCACTTTAATGTTTTTTTTGGGTGGTGGTGTATCACAGTCTCCACTCCTTCAAAAAATCGTTAAAAACCCACTTCTTCATAAAAGCGTATCAATTAAACTGTTAATAGCTCCTGACTGATTCCTCTTCTGCAACTGTCACTAGTCTAATACTATCCTTACCTTTTTGTGTCATTTTACCCCACTCCCTCTAGCATGTAAGCTCATTGAGCAGGGCTCTCAACCCCTCTGTTCCTGTGTGTCCAACTTGTCTGGTTACAACTACATGTCTGTTCGTCCACCCATTGTAAAGCGCTGCGGAATTTGATTTGATGGCGTTCTATAAATATCATAATAATAATAATAATAATCACCTAAACATTGAGGTATCCCTTCCATAGCTATACCAGTGGGTTTCTTGGGTGTTCCCACACAGTGCTACAGCTGCTTAAAACAAAATATTCAGCAATATAAGAAAAATAAGCGACATTACTAACACACTTATCCCAAAATATCCTTTTTTCACTAAAATTGGGAAAGCTGCAGTCTTTTGATATTACCCAGATTAATCACTATGCATGCGTAGCAGGCTCCCGTGTGCATATGTAATCTTGTGTCTGCAGAACATTATAAGGGTCACATATTGTGCCTCTGTATATACAAGCATCTCCTATGAATAATTCCTAGTATATGTAGGAGACCCATATATTATATGAAGCACACAATAAGTGATTCCACTATTAACTGATACAATCACTTAATCCTTATGATAGTGAGAGCTATGCTAGAGTGGAGGTAAAAATCTCGATTTAACACTGTCCAATGCTGGCTGCATGTATATGGAAAGCCTCTTGTTATCTAGTCATCATTTGCTCAATTTGCATTATATAGAAATGATAAAGCACTTAAACTGTAACTCTCCCTTAGAGAATGTGAGTGAGAGACAAGAGAGACACATACTACCCTAATGACCCACTATCGGTTGGTACACCAACGCATATTAAAGGGCCACTTCAGATCACTAAAGCACTTTAGCATGCAATATTTTACAAAAAGTGCACGTTTCAATAGAATTTATAAATTAACCTTACTTGTATCCCTCTGTCTTTCAAGCCAGAATGGTCATGTTATTCCTGGATTTTTTTTGCTCCGTGGAACTAAACTCAAGAGGCACACAATTATCCAAAACACCTGCCTTGCAAATACTAAATGATCTTCATTGAGAAGTCTGTAATTGGACAGCCAAAAAAAGTGTGGCTGGGGAAGAAGGAGAGGGCTTGAAGTGGGAGCAGACAAGAGAACTGTTCTTAGCATAATTCATGGGCCCTGGGTGAGGGCTCGTAAATAAATGGAATGGGGGGACATAGTGACCCCAGCCCCCACACATTAGCAAGGGGACCCTAAGAGAAGGCAGACCTGTTCTTCCCTAGCTCCCACCCATTGGTGGCAGGCAGGGGATAATAATAAAGATAACCCCCAACCAGGCTAGTGGTCCTCATTCCCTAGTCAACCCTCCTAGTGACAAGAGGTCCCAAAGCCTTGAGTCACCCACCCACAATAAAAAAATACTCTATTTACTCCCCTCACACTAATAATTGTGACGAGGAGGAAAAAACTAAATACATGCAAAATAAAAAAAGATATTTACCATTAGATGTCTTTTTTTTCTTTCTTCAGCCCCAAAAAAGGAAAAATAAAAGGTTGCCTCCAACTTTAAAATAATAAAGGACTCAATGAAAAAAAAAAAACACACACCAGAAAAAGAATCAAAATGAAAAAATAATCCATCTTCCTTTTGAGATAACTCTGCACAGACTGAGCTTGCAGGGCGGGGAAAGCTCTCCCACGCTGTGCAATTTGACAAAGAGTGTGCTGATTGATTGGCTTAAGGCATCCAATCACAGTGCTCTTATGAGAAAATCTTGAGACTTACCTGTCAGAGCACTCTGGTTCATTTATTAGCCCCCACCTGCCACCAATAAGTGTGGGCTGAGTGGGAAAAAGGTCCTACCCTACTTTATTAATTAGTGTCTGCACTGGACGGCACAATGGGTGAAAATTTGGGGGGGACAATAGGTCCACCCCATGTTATTTTTTAGGGACCCCACCGAAAACCTCCCCATAATTATTTTTAATAGCTCCCACCTGGGGCCACTAGGTCCCCCCATTTAGTTTAATAGCCCCTGTAATGGATCACCAGGCACCCCGACTGGGTACCTCAGTTGAAGGATGCTTCCTTAGGACTCCAAGCACTCCAGCAGACACCTCCAGACACTGGACGGCACTCAGTCCTGAGAACTCTGGAACCGAATGGAGAATTAGCTCTAGTCCTTACAAGGACTTTCCCCGTTGAATCTCCTGCAAGCTGGAACAGCAGACACAGAAGCAAATGTTCTTCCCTCCAATAACTGGACGACACACAGTTTGGTGTGTAAGCAGGAACAGAGAGAGCTGTGGCTTTATTGTTTCTTATATACACATTTTTACACAATGTTACCACCCACATGGTTTTGTAGCACAGCCAATCAAATACACTATTATACAGTTAAACACTCCCAGTCAAGACAAACAAACCCTCCCCTCTGCCTGTGATATAATTTCTGTACACAATGGGTTAATGTAATTATCACAGGCAGTAAAATACAGTTTTATTACAATTCTTATAACTTCCAAAATATACATCCAATCTCCATACATATTATTATTCAGCACACTTCAAATACAAGAAGTATTACTTTACTAGAGGGTAGTGGATGCATGGAATAGCCTTCCAGCTGAAGTGGTAGAGGTTAACACAGTAAAGGAGTTTAAGCATGAGTGGGATAGGCATAAGGCTATCCTAACTATAAGATAAGGCTAGGGACTAATGAAAGTATTTAGAAAATTGGGCAGACTAGATGGGCCGAATGGTTCTTATCTGCCGTCACATTCTATGTTTCTATAGACAATTATACAATTCCCTCCATTCGCATTCACGAACGGGGTACTGTTAGTGCAAATAGCTTAGTCTCACTGTGAGTTCAAATTGCCGAACGGGACTTAGTTTTCAGTCGCATCGGCTAAGTGGGGGAGAAGGTAAGGGTCAGCGGTGTTCGTGCAAATGGGTAGCCGATTTTAGTTCCATAGATCTGACTGCACACATCGCTGACCGCCTTCAGCTAAATAAAGATTTCGTTCATACAGTCGAACACATGGCGGCGGCCAGCCAGCAGTCGTCAATTAACCTGCAGTAACCCCCCAGCCTGGGAGTTAAATTGGCCGCACTGTTCCACTTCTGTGTGGTCCGTCTATGCAGTAATTGGTTCAGTAAGCCCCATTTACCGAACCAAATGGGAAAAAGCCACGAACAAACGAAACAGTCTGGGGACACAGTCTTAAAGAGGCATTGTTCCCAAAAGTCCAGCACTAGTCCCATATAAGTCCATAAGCCAAAATAAGGGGCAATACATCCCAGGGGCCATAGTCACAGGGCAGGAGGCGGGCAAGCAGCCCTCTCCAAAAACTCTTGGCAAACTCCCTTAAAGGGGTGAGTTTGCTACAGCCCCTACTAGTGGGGCATGAGTGGAGTCACAGGAGGACACTACAGTAGCACCCCAGTTAATTATTTAAAAAGAGCCCCACCTTGGGAGCAAAGGGGACTGTGGCGAAACCGACCTCGCCACTGGCCATTGGAGAAGACTGATTGCCAGCCTCCTGCCATGTGACTATGGCCCCTGGGATATATTGCCCTTTAAAGACATGATTTGGGCATAATGGATTTGTGTTGTGCTGCTGCTGTGGAGTTACTGGGTGGCCACCATTTCATGTATCAGAGGCACATGGTGAGAACAATGGATGAAGCACATGGTGAGAACAATGGATGGCGCCCATTTTAACTCCCAGACACTGTTTGGACTTTTTAACACAGTGTCATCTCGCCGGTATTTGATGCACAGAGACATCGTGCAGTGGTTTTGGACTATACAACAGGGGACACATTATACAGTAATTGTTTTTCATTTAGCCTGCATATGTTCTGTGGAATCTGCATTAAACTGTATCTTCCAAAGTACTGAACGGATCTGGGTGAATTTGGGATATGTGGTTCACCCAGATCACCCGGTTCCAAGGATATTATGCATGTTTTGGGGTCCCTGTGATGTGTTTTATAATACTGTATTTCTCTGCCTGTGATAATTAGATTAACCGTTGTGTTCAGTAATCATATCACAGGCAGAGGGGAGGATTTTGTGTGGGAGTGTCTGTGTGTATTGTACGGATTGATTGGCTGTGTTTCAAAACACTGTGGGCAGTACTATATTTGTGGATTGTGAATAAAAGAGGCTGTATGTGCCAGTCCAGTCAGTTCTGCTTGACCTTAAAACGAAGTGTCGTCTCGTTATTGGGGGAATTGGATTGTATGCTGATTGCCAGGAGTGTAAGCTGATTGTATGCTTTTCCTGTTCAGCTGCTTACAGCATTCATATGCTTGAGAGCATCCATATGCTTCTCCAGGTAGGTGGTTGTGGTGTACTGCTGCAGTGCTTGGAGTCCTCAGGAAGCGCTAGGAGCATCCTTCAACGGAGGTACCCAGTCGGGGTGACAGGTGATCCGTTACAGGGACCTATGCCATGTTCACCTTTATTGGATTAGTGTCTGTATCCATCTACAAGTCTTTTCTTATGACAGTTAGAAGCCATTGACTGTTCACTGTTTAGTATACATACCACTACTTGCAGCACAGTGGTAGGGGCAGGAGGGAGGATTTAACTTTTCTTATACTAATATAGGGTATACATTATAATATGTTATAATATATTAAAATATTCTATTTTTAAAACTTCTATTTCTATAGCTCCCTTCCTATAATAAAATGAACAAATGAAAGAATGAGCAGCAGGCCAACATTTTGCCCAACAAGCAATCCAGTCTTTGTTTCAGTCATTGTAATTTGTATTTGTTAAAGTGTCTTTCAGACGAACTTACAAGTAGCGAA
This sequence comes from Pelobates cultripes, assembly GCA_933207985.1. Taxonomy (NCBI): domain Eukaryota; kingdom Metazoa; phylum Chordata; class Amphibia; order Anura; family Pelobatidae; genus Pelobates; species Pelobates cultripes. The sequence continues at coordinate 302,562,044 of OW240912.1, read as the reverse complement.
ATCCAAATGAAAATGTGTTTGGCTGAAAACAACCCCTCCAGAGACCTCCTACGATGATTAGCTAATACCTGTGAAAAAATCTTTATATCATTGTTAATAAGTGAAATAGGTTGACAGTTTCCATAAAGTGTATGGTCTTTGTTAGGCTTGGGGATTAAGGTGATTGTAGCTTCCATAGCAGACCGTGAAGAAGAGCTTATGGGAGAAATAGAATTAAAATAATTTAGTAAATGCATTCCTAGTTGTGGAAAAATACTTTGTAATACTTGTTTCTTGTTTGTGTATCCACAGGGTCCTGGGCTTTTTACCACAGCTGGCCACCTTCACTGCATCCTGTAGCTCATAATATGTAAATGGTTCCTTAACTGTAGTTTGACCTTCACATCTATTGGAAGGGGACGAGAAATGCATGTGTTCAGGTACACGCACACCTACATCATATATATCTAGTTACTTAGTTGTCTAGGTTGAACAAAAAACTGAAATCCATCAAGTTCAACCTTAACACTCATTCTTTTATGCTGTTGATCCAAAAGAAGGCAAAAAAACAATTGTAGCCATTCAAATGACACCACAAACAGGCAAAAAAAAATCCTTCTTGATTCCGTAATCACAATCAGATTTCTCCTTGGATCAACAGCATGTTCACGTATATATCAATTATACCCTTGAATATTCTGTTTATGCAAAAAAAAATTCATTCCATTTGTAAAATATATCTATAGAATCTGATGACAACCTATTTAGGTAGATAATTCCACATCTTTATTGTTCCTACTGAAAACAACTTTTTCTTCAAGTCTTAAAGGAACACTATAGGGTCAAGAACACAAACATGTATTCATGACCATATAATGCTAAAACCACCATCTAGCCCCGCCCCCTTGCTTCCCTAAATATAGTAATATCTTACTTGTATTCAAGTCTGTAGCTGCTATGTCTGCCCCTGTCTGCCTCTGACCTGCCTGCTGTATTCTGACATTATCAGAAGTGTGGGTCTGAGCCAATCACAATGCTTCCCAATAGGGTTGGCTGGGACTGCCAAGCAGGCAGATCATGGGCAGAGCCAGCACAAGTCAAATACAACCCTGGCCAATCAGCATCCCCTCATGGAGATGAATTGAATCAATGCATCTCTATGCGGAAAGCTCAGTGTCTGCATGCAGAGGATGGAGACACTAATTGGCACTGTGCAGCACTGCCCCAGGAAGCACCTCTAGCAGCCATCTAAGTAGTGGCCAGCGGAGTTATCACAAGGCTGTAATGTAAACACTGCATTTTCCCTGAAAAGACAGTGTCTACTGCAAAAGCCTGAAGGGAATGATTCTGCTCATCAGAACAAATGCAATAAGCTGCAGTTGTTCTGGTGACTATATTTCTACTAATGAACAGTTTAGCACATAGCGGTTTGTAGTGACCCTGTATATAATATGTATATATATATATATATATATATATATTCTTATATAATAAAATATATTAGTATAACATTTTGTTCAATATTTTAAACCTATATTCTTTTAGAGTACAGGTTTAACACAATTATTCTACAATAATATATCTTTAACAATAGGCTACCGGCTTATAGACAATGCAATCTTTTGTCAGGCTTAATAGATTCAGCTTGAGTCAAGCCAGTTATTCCTCACATTTAGTCTGAGAAAGGGCCGCGGCAAAGCTAAAACCTGCTGTCTTTTAATCAGAATAGGTTACAGAACAGTCACTGTCATTCAAGGCACAGGAAATGCTTTAAAAAGCTTCTCTAATGCTTTATAGAGTGGTTTTGCAATGTGAGGAGATGACCTTTATCTGTCTGTACCTTTGCCATATTGTAAATGCTGCCCGTACAATGCCTACTGAGCAGCTGAATGCATTGATGCTTAATCCTGAACTTTACATTGCTATTCAGAAAGTAAAACATGGAAAACTACTATATTTAACAACTTTGTTTTTTTTTTACATATTAACCATAAAACTACAGTTTGGCTCTAGTTAAAAATCTGCATTGTGCGTAAGCATTTAAGGGACACTATAGTTCCCAGAACAACTACAGCTTAATGTAGTTTCTGGTAAGTATAATCAGTCACAACAGGCATTTTGCAATAAACACTGTCTTTTCCGAGAAAAGGCAGCGTTTACAATACAACCTAGAGGCACCTCCAGTGGCAGTCACTCAGACGGCCATTAGATGTGCATTCTGTGTTTAAACACTCTGCACGGAGACACTAAACTTCTCTATAAAGATGCATTGAGTTAATGTATCTCTGTGAGGAGATGCTGACTGGCGAGAGAGGCGTTTGGCCAATCAGCAAGGAGAGCTGGAGTGAATTCTCCCCCAGGCTCCAGTGGGGCTGGCTGCTGGTGGCTGGGCTGGCTCCTGATCAGGGACGTTTTAGCCGAGAGGCAAACAAGGCATTTGCCTTGGGCGGCATTTTCCATTTGCCTTGGGCGGCTTTTTTTGCCGCCCCCCAAATGCCCAGTGCAAATGCCTTGTTAGCCTTGCGGCTAACTGACAAGGCAGGCTGCCGGGCGGGCGGTCATATTCCGGCTCCCAGCCTCTCTCTGCGGGCGGCGCACGAGGGAGCTGAGCAGACAGCTCAGGGGAAGTGCTCCCTCGCTAGCCGCCCGCCAGCGCCGCCCGCCCAGCAGCCACTGGACCTCCAGGGAGAGGAAGAACCCCCCAGCATTCCCAAAAGGTAAGGAGGCTGGGGGGCTAAATAAAAAAAACACAAGTGAGTATGTTAGTGTTTGTGTATGTTAGTGTGTGTGTGTGTGTCTATTAGTGTGTGTGTGTCTGTTAGTGTGTATGCTAGTGTGTGTGTATGGGTCTGTTAGTGTGTGTGTGTGTGTCTGTTAGTGTGTGTGTGTGTGTGTGTCTGTTAGTGTGTGTGTGTGTCTGTCTGTTAGTGAGTGTGTGTTTCTGTTAGCTAGTGTATGCGTATCTGTCAGTGAATGTGTGTGTGTGTGTGTATTTAGAAGGCGGGGCGGGGGGAAGAGTTGGGTGGGGGTGGCGCGGGGGTGTCTGAGTTTTGTCCTGCCTAGGATACACCACTGCTCCTGATGCTGGGCGGGAGGGCAGCATGAAGGCATAGGTGGGCGGGCCGGCAGTCAGTCAGCCAATGCTGGCAGCAAGGGAGCACTATGCTCTGAGCTCCCATGGGCGTCCCGCAGTAATGCCGGGAGCCGGAAAGGCCCGCACTGTTAGCAGCTTGAATGACACTGGGGGGCCCTGAGGTGGTCAGTCGGTCAGCTCTTGGGTACTCCATGCAAGAGGCTAACGTGGCATCTGCCAGGGCACTTGGGAGGTGGCATCTAAAAGAAAATGCCTTGTAAACATTGTTAAAGATACAGCACTGACAAGATACCAATAGTGGAACCCCAAAGTGCAAAAATAAGGGGAATTACTTACAGTACAGTACATGAAAAACAAAAGAGGTAATATAAATATAGTGCAGATGGTAATAATATCCCAATGTTTAAACGTTATAAAAAAAAGGCCACTCTAAAAAGGCCACTCTAATATACAGAGCCAATACTATATGTATTGGCTCTGTATATTTGGCTGTTATGCTCTTAGGGCAGCATTACACCACTGCTTCATAGAGATGCATCCTCCGGTAAAAAAATAGAGACCAATACTATGTAGTAATATCAACAAAATAGATAAAAAGTATCAGGTAGATATTGAGCACACCTTGTCTGAAACCAAAATCCCAACTCAAAGGTATGCAGGTATAGCACTTCAAGAAAAATTAAGATTCCTGAGGCTTGAGAGGATATCTTTAAAATACTAAAACATTAATAAAAACAGTAAAATAAAGCATAAATGCTGTCCATAGTTGTATCAAGAGATCCTAGATCAGTCAAAACACGTTTCACTCTCCTCTGAGCTTCTCCAGTTGCTGTAAGTCAGTCTCAGGAATCTGTTATCTTTAAATAGCGTATAGACCCTCCCCTTGGGTCTAATTAAGTTTGGATTCAACCAGAGTGCTTCAGGCTATCTGTCCCTGTAATTACCTTGATGCATATGCAATAGACCAGATGTCATTGGTTGGTGAAAATCAACATCCCTTTCACCTCTAATCCCATTGGTTGGCCACACTTCCACCTATTTTTCCCTTGTATTCATTGGTGGTTCCGTGGAGATTGAGGGGTTTTGACATTATTCCTCCGTGGTTGGCGGAAGTGTTGCCTCTGCTAATTCCACTTGCCACATTCACAACTGCCGTATCCCCATCTCTGTCCTGCTGTGGGGCCTCTCCTTCCCCTGTATGGAGGCCGAGAGGGGTCACATGCGCGAACCATCCGAACTGCTTGCCGCTCTGCCCACCGGCTTAACGCCCGCCCGCCTGCCCCCTCTGTCCACCACCTCCCAGGTGGCAAATCAGGAGGCCCCATTGTGTTGTGTGGGGAAGAGGGTTTTAGAGTGTAGAGCTGCTATTTTTATATGTAAAGCACTTTTTAATATAACACACTTACTCCTTTGAGGTGTTTTTTTTCTGGTTAGTACATCACCAGCCCATATGGCACTGTAAGTGTTCTCATATGGGTGAGTTATTTCATTTATATCTTCTACAAATTGTGGGACAGTATCTCGGTTTAAGCTATCCTCTCGAGTTGTTCTAGCATTTGACCGTTACTGAAATTACCAATGCTGCACAGTCACATTACCTAAGAATAAATTATTCTGGAGATTTGTTTCTAAATTTGTAGAAAGAATGACTTCTACTTATTAATACTTACTTATTAGCAATTAACTTGCAAGTGGATAAAGTGACTTATATATTTATTTATAATAGCAATAATCCAATGAAATAAATATTTTTGGTCTGGTGGGTCATGCGTTGTATATTAGCAAGATTATAGCATTTTAATCACATCAGCATGACAAATATGTAATCTTCAGAGATTGGTCACACTATAACCTCTTTCAATGTTAATTCATTTGCTCAGTATTTTAGTTATGACCAAAATGTGATTATACAAACCATATAATTCAGGAATGGCAATGTTCTATTTCTTCCAGTAATATGATTGTAGAAACATTTTTAATATTTTCAAGAAACATGCAAACTGGAATATGAAATTCAGGTACAAGATGACACCATACCTGTACAATCTGTATCCTTTCAACCGTGAATTTTTTTCTGATCGCACTTATCTATTTATTTTTTTCAACAATATTCTTCATTCTGGTTATTTTATTAAAAAATGTACCAGGATGACAAGAATTCTCAAACTTTTAAAGAGCCAGAATTTACTGTATGAGTATGAGATAGAAGTCTGATAGCATTTAAGAAATGTGAGTTTTAAACATATGAAGAAATTCCTCACAAATAAGCAATATATTTGACATTCCACTTCCTCATATCACAATTACACGTAATTGTACTTACTTCTATGCTACTTATTACCAATCTATGAAAAGAAATGTGAGGTAATGGCATAATTCTCAACCATGGAAGGTAGGAAATTGGAATGGGATGGAGGACTCATGGGAACATGTCAGTGACTTGATGGCATCACTGGTATGAGTAAATGAGTGGTATTGCCTGCAAAGAAGCAAACTGTCTAAAGGAAAGGGGATGTCATGGCACGAATGTATGCCAGGGAAATTAACAGCCTCCCTTGTCTGCCCCACTAAGGTCACTGCTGAAATACTATCTGCATGGTCCTAGGGCCTAGTAATGCACAAGTGTGTTTAATGATGCACCTGGATTTAAAATAAAAAATTGTAAAGGTGTTGGTGAAAAAAAGATTCAGTTACTCAATTAATGGTTCTTTGCTGATTTACATCACCCATTTGTATGGGGAATATTTTGATCCTTGAATTTAGAGAATAACTATTTGACTAAACAACCTTCAATCACAGAATATTCTAATGTATCCAATGAAGTACTTGTAAAGCCACAAAGACAACAGGGTTTATTTACTAAATACCAAATAATAGTGAATTGAAATCGGAATGGCAAAATATAGACCAAAATAGCAGATTTTGGCGAAAATTCTCCAACTTGCCAATTATAAGATCTTGGCAATTGTTTCTTAAATGTTGCCATTCATATTTAAATTTACTATTATTTGGTGTTTAGTGAATACATTGCAAAATATATAATAATTGTATGGTATTTTGCCATTAATAGCCACACTCAATACATTTTTAAAGATACTCGTTACATCTTTGTTATTTATGTTTTCTGAAAAGCCCAGTCGTTTGCAGATAGCACCCATTAAAAGGGTTGTCACAATGCTGACATTTCAGCTTTACCACTGCTTAAGTGAGATAATATAGCAGAGTACACATCCTGATCCTACAAATTCAATATTTACGGACATCAAGAAAAGCAACTTACATGATTTAGAGAACTGTGCATTTACAATGCATGCATTCCAAGTAAAAGCGAAATCTATTCTTAGACCGGAAGACAACAGCAGCCTGTTAATTGCATAGACCCACATAGTATGAGTTTATAACTTAACAAAATATGTCATTTACTCATTAGCAACTTTCTACATAGTGTCCCCATTTGTTTTTAGTACATTTTACTTATTTGTATTGCTATATGTGGTGAATTTGTTGAGATAGTTAGCTCACGCTAATGGTGGAATAAAAGCATTGTTTCATGGTATCTATATAGGCCCTTTATAACAGTGGACCAACATGATGTGTGTAAATGTTACTTACAGTTTGGCAGCAGTGTACCCATAATTTTTAGCAGAATTTAGCATGTGGTATAAGGCTAGGATTGTCCAAGAATAATTACAAATTGTGAAATACTTCATGTACATATGGGCATAGTATGAAGAATGGGACTACATTCTCCAATTGGGGTTAATATACTACATATTGCACTGTATATATTATGGTCGTCCAAAGCTAAACTATTTTACTGTTTAACAAGATGTTGGCATGTTTGTGTGCATCTTCTATTCTGTGTTACTGCTTGCTACTTCTATTGTTTACAATTAGTAAATAAAAAAATAAAAAAATTATATATATAATATGTAAGTATATATATCCATATACATAATTACATAAATAATTATATAAATATACACATAGACTTCAAATATATAAATATGTATATATATTTAAATTCTACATGCATATTTATTTATTTACATAATTAAGTCATTTTATTGATTGCAATTTAAGGGACCTGCCTGACAACCTAGGCTGAAAGTCCAAATAATTTAATTTGCTAGCACTGTATTTAACCCTGTAACTTTCCATGACATCCTAAAATCTGTACATGGGGGGTACTATTTTACTTGGGAGACTTTGCTGAACACAAATAATAGTGTTTCAAAACAGTAAAACATATCACATATCACAGCAATGAATGCATTTTCCACACACAAATGGCACTTTCACTGATGATATAATTGTTGTGATATGTTTTACTGTTTTGAAACACTAATATTTGTGTTCAGCGAAGTCTCCTGAGTATAACAGTATTCACCATGTACAGGTTTTATAGTGTTTTTGAAAGTTACAGAGCCAAATATAAGGCTTGATTTTCTGTTTTTTCACATTTAAATTTGCCAGATTGGTTATGTTGTCTTTGAGACCGTATGGTAGCCCAGGAATAAGAATTACCCCCATGATGGCATACCATTTGCAAAAGAAGACAACCAACCAAAGGTATTGCAAATGGGGTATGTTCAGTCTTTTTTTAGTAGCCACTTAGTCAAAAACACTGGCCAAAATTAGCGTTCATAATTGTTTTTGCATTTTGAACACACAAACAAATATAAGTGGCTACTAAAAAAAGACTAGATATAGCCCATATTAAATTCCCTGGGTTGTCTACTTTAAAAAAATATGTACATGTGAGGTGTGATTCAGAGATTTATGACAGATAACAGTGTTACAATGTCACTATTGATATATTTTAAAAATATATATTTTGAAACAGCAATGTCCCAACTTATAGCCCTATAACTTGCAAAAAAAGCTAAGAACATGTTAACATTGGGTATTTCTAAACTTAGGACAACATTTAAAAATTATTTAGCATAGTTGTTTTTGGGCAGTTGTAGATGCGTAACAGATTTTGGTTGTCAAAGTTAGAAAAGATGTGTTATTTTAAATTATTTCATGGTATTTTATATTTTTTTATAGTATATGATATGATGAAATAATGGTATCTTTAGAAATTTTAATGGCGAAAAAAACTGTATATAATATGTGTGGGTACAGTAAATGAGTAAATGGAAAATTACAGCTAAACATAAACACTGCAGGAATGTAAAAACAGCCTGGTCCTTAACGGTAAGAAAATTAAAAAATGATCTGGTCACTAAGGGGTTAAATATACAAAACCAGTGTTATTTACTGCTGTTTGCAAATTACTTGTTATAGTGCTATGGTCTTTTGGTGTAGTGGAAGCATGTCCAACTCAAAGGCTAGCACGGGCCAAATAAACAAGTTCATGTGGGCCGCAAAAAAAACCCAAAACTTAAATTTTCATAGAAACTAGCATTGCCCTCTTCTAAACCCCAGCACCATCCTCTCCTAATCCCCAGCCAGTGGCATACACATGACCCATGGGGCCCCAGTGCGAAAATTGATCCGTGCCCCCCCCCCCGCGCAACACATGGCGGCGGGCACCTGGTTGCAGGGGTTGCAGGGCACACACACTTAAAGGACCACTACAGACACCCTGATCACATCAGCTCAATGAAGGTCCCTCTAGTTTTAACTCTGCAGCTGAAAACATAGCAGCTTCAGAGAAACTGCTATGTTTCACTGAGGGTTAATCCAGCCTCTAGTGGCTGTCTCATTGAGTAATGCTTTCCTATGGGCAGTTTGAATGCACGCGTGGCTCTTGCCGTGCATGCGCATTCGGAGCTGAGAGGTGGAGGGATCCCAAGCTCCAAGGGAGTCCGGCGCTGGAGAAAAGTAAGTGCTGAAGACACACACACACTCTCACGAACAGACGCATACACACTAGCTAACAGACACATACATTTACTGACAGAGGCACACTCAGCAACAGACATACATACTCACTCACTAACAAAACATACACTCTCACTGGCAAACACACACTCACTAACAGACATCAAACAGACACACTCACACACTCAGTAACACACTCACTGACACTCACTAGCAGACACGCACTCAATAACAGACACACTCACTGACACTAACTAGCAGACACACACACTAACACACACACACTAACACACACACTCTAACACACACACTAACACACACACTCTAACACACACACACACATACTCTAACACACACACACACACACACACTCTAACACACACACTCACACATTTTTTTTTTAAATTTAATCCCCCCAGCCTCCTTACCTGTGGGAGTGCTGAGGGGATTCCCTGGGGTCCAGTGGTATCACCGGGCAGGCGGGCTGTCTGGGTGGCCGGCGCGTGAGGGTGCACTCTCCCTGGCTGAGTGCTTCTTCCGGCTCCGGTATCAGTGCGGTGCGCGAGGGCGCTGAAGAGGAAGCACTCAGGCCACATAGACAGCCCGCCCACCCGCCCAGTGATACCACGTCCAGCCTCGGGGGGGCACTGAGGAGGCCAGCTCCTGGGCCCCCCAGGATAAGAGGCTGGCCACAATGGGTACACACCGACCCCTGCCACCCCGGCATGTATGCCACTGACCCCAGCCCCCCCCCACTAAAACCCAGTGCCCCCTTTATACTCAAATCCCAGTCCCCCATTATACCAAATCCCAGTCCCCCTCTATACTTAATCCCAGTCCCCCTCTATACAATTCCCAGTCCCCCCCATCTACTAAATCCCAGCATCCCCCTCTACTAAACCCCGGCCCCTGTTTAAAAAAAAAAATATTAGCCAACAAGCAGACTCCACTCACATTGCCGCTGCAAGTAGGCAACTCTGGAGTCCGGCCTCTGGTATATCCCCAATGGCGCCGTCCACACCCTGTGCCAAGGAGGATCCTCCCGCTACTCTTTGCAACCGTGTGAAGGTGGAGCACGTTGACGTCACGTCAGAATATGCCTCCCTGAGCATGCTTCCGTGCACCATCACAACACTGACCAACACATACTCACTGACAGAAACACACTCACTGACAGACACAAACACTGACAGACACACACACTGACAGACACACTGACGGACAGAAACACAGACACACACACTCACAAACTCAAAGACACACACACAATCACTGACACACACACAATCACTGACAGACACTGACTGACAGATAGACAGACACACACTCACTGACAGACAACAAACACTGACACACACACACACATTTACACAAAGGGACAAAGCACAATCACCATTCCTCACTTTGCAACCATCCTTTGAATGTGATGGAGACTTTTTAAAGTAAAGATTTCCTATTAGTCAATCTGACTGTAGTAAGCACTGCATTCATCATGGACCAGCATCTGCAATAAACACATTAAGGTTGTTTATTAATAAATGTGTTGCAGCTCTATACTAAAGAATGGTGTTCTTAATATTTTGTACTACAGTTCAGTTATCATACAGATTGTCTGAGAAGGACATATACTGCTGTGATTGTGAATGCCTGTACACTGCCTGCTGTACAAAAACAAAAATCTGCATATGTTCAGAAACTTGGAGAAATGAAAATAGAATAAAGAAGAGTATTGTTACATTCCTAAACAGAATAAAGCCAGAAGGTTATATTTAGCTTCACAGTAAGAGACCACCAACTAGGGGGCTAAATGTGACTTTACAGTTATTATTAGCAACATAAAGGGCCCAATTATATGTAAATGTAACTGTGTGTGCACTACTTTAGAGGAAAAACGTTCATTAAAACCTATGATGATATTCAGCATAAGCATTGATCCAAGATTCTTTTGATGAGAATTGCAGATCAATTTTTTATCCACTATACATTAAAATAAAATCAACATATGTAAAATTTCAGTGTTGTTTTTCTGTTTCTGTAAACTTAATGTCCAGGTTAATAAAATCCATGCAAACCTTGGAAAACAAAACATTCCCTTAATTTGGTTCATATCTTCCATATCACATTTAGTAGATCACTTGATTGTTTTGTGAGATTCATTGTGGTACAGTGGTGACAAGATGTGTGCATTACATGTTCTATTCATCCTTCTGAAAGACATTGATCAAAGTAGCAGTGCAGCGGGTAACTGTGTTGCTAGTGATCTGGTATCCACAGATGTTAAGTGGAGATTTGATACATGACATGTTGGAGCTGAGGAGCAGTTGCTGGGCAGTCCGAGTGATGCCTCTGGGTTTTTCATAGCCCCCTAGCCAAGACACTCCAAACTCAGCTAGGTTTGGGGCTGATAAATGTAACACAACTGACACACATCTTTAAAAAGCGTCAATGTGTTGGGTGCAAGATTAGGCCCAAAACTAAGAATTGAAGCTGTTCAGAATGATGTGCTATTTACTATTTCCATTCCTTTGGTGTGTAAGTCAACTGGCTGCTCTGGGGAGAGAAAGAGTGAGAAGTCAATTGCCCAGACTTCCTCCCTCGAATTGTTTTTTTTCTATGTGCCTACATTGGTGGTGTAGCAATGTCTGCTACCATCTGCTTTTGCATCTGAAGAAATGCCTGGGAATGCTATTCCACATTAGATGACAGGGTCCAGTTATAGAATGAAGGCATTGAATTACATTGTTTTGGGGGATGAAACAAATGAATGGATCACCAACTGCCCACTCATTATACTTTTCTGTGTTCTCTTTTTTCTCTCTATCCCATCTCCCTCTGTTGCTTTGTTTCCCCTGGACCGGCTATGAAAAAACACCTACTACCATTCACTAGAAGGCAAAATGCAGGAAGAGATGCTGCTCCACACTGTAGTATGAGGTAATAACTACTAAGTCAAGTTGAGGAATCACATTACAGTAGATGAAACATGTGAGAGGGTTACCATTAAAAAAAAAAAAAAAAGGATGGGTGAGCAAGTGATAACCCTCTCACATGCACCTCATTTCTGGTCTTCAGGATAGTCCGCCAGAGAGAGGTATGTATAGTACATTAAGAAGGATACTGATTTGGTGGGATTGAATGTGCATTATACTTTCATACAAATACTTGTGAGAGTATTCATTTACTAAATTAATAGCAGGCAAATCTGTAGTTTCAATTACTTTTTCTGTATCAAACCCCTATCTGTTATGCTATGTTATGCTATTCAAGGTAGCTTCTAGGGGCTAGTGTTGAGACTTTCCCCTATTCTCCCCTGTCCTCCACGGGTATTGATGGCACCAGGTAATGTACTCTTTTCTGTATATCTAAGAGGAAGTATGTAGGGAATCGTAACAGAATGATTTTAAATAAAGCAGCCCAAGTGTTTTAAAAAGGCTTTACAGATGGTGCGCGAGCTTGTTCTTTTATGCTGCTTTATATAATATTAAGTGTGTAAGGTTAACAATTCAGCTTGTTTACTTTTACAAATGATTAGTTATAATTCTACCCTTGTGTTAACATTGTTGTGTTTCTGTTTCCGAAACATAATATTCAGTTTAATTTAAAAAAAAATAAATTAATTTTATAAAACTAAAGTCCTTTGCCCAGTATATCATGTAGGAAATTATGGTTTAGCTATAATTTTAATCTGATTTTTTTATTTTTTTTATTTACCGATTTATATTTGCTAGCATAACCTACTGCATAAAACATGAAGTGGAGCCTAAATGAAACGTAAATAAGCTTTGATAAATGTGAAGGACATGTAAGTGCTTCTGCTTGTACAGGATGTGTTTCTTGACAGGGCACAAATGTAAAATCAATATTGTTTCATTTTAAACGAGCAACTCTTCAGTACACTGTACTAAGCTATTCGGGTCATATAACTTTTCATTATTTTTCTAAATGTGCACATTTATTCATCTTTCCCTGGGGTTATCCACAACAATGAGAATACATTGTGTTGTGTTTTAGCAAGCATGCCTGCCACCCAAAAAGCAATAAGCATTCATTAAAATCACACAGGATTTTGCATATATTCCTTTCATGTTGAAAATCATTAACTATTTTTACCCAGTATAACCTTGTATGTAAACTATTTTTGTTTTTGTTTCCACTTGATAAAGCCCTATGTGGCGAAACATGTTGTAGATGTTTTTTTTAAAGCATTTTAATTAAAGTGATTTTGGCTACATTTATACTGTGATTGTGCCATTTTTTTTTTTTTTATTGCTTTTTCATTTTTGCCTGGCATCCTGTTCATCACTCCACAAAGAATCTCATGAAAGAATCCTAGGTGGGGATTATACCACTCCTGCTTTATTCATTGAGTGTTGTGTCTGCTCAATTAAATGTGAGTACCTTTATTTTTATTTATTACTCCTGGTTTAGTATACACAGTGAGCACTATTGTTGCAATTTTTTTGTCAATTTTGAGCTTATGGTCCCTATACCACTGTAAAAACTGCACTGCTGACTACACTACTACACGTATCCTACAAGTGGTGATTATACTACTGTACGCCCATCATACTAGAGCTAATCATAGCTCTATAAAACGTGAGTAGGGCCATATAAGACTTGCACTTTAAAAGTACCACAAAATATTGGAACATATTGGCTTTCTTCTTTGTTTTATTTTGTATGTCTATGCGGTCCTCAAGAAACCTTGGATCCGGTATCCCTATAGAAAAGGATAAAAAGACTCCTCTATAGGTTTTGACTGCTACTTTTGCAAGTTTACACACTGATTTTTGACTTTCATATTTGCTACTTGTTCTTTGTTTATTTGTTTTAATGTTTCAATGTATATATATTTTTAAAATTCTCTATTTTTCTTGTGCATACATAAGCAGACAAGTGTAAAGAGACATTTAAACCATAGTAATTTTGATGTATACATTTTCAGGCAGGACATTATATGTCAGAAATACTGCACATGTTATATATAAGTCAAGAAGTAAACAAGTGTAGAAACATTTCACAAGCTGCATGGACCGACGACATAGGAGTAGAATCACCAAAAGCATTTCAGCTGGGCTCAGGGTGACAGCTGAGGCAGATAGAGTAAGTGACAGAGCATTATGAAGGGAGGTGAGGAAAGCATGATAAAGCAATGGGTAGAGCAATGTCTAACACTCTGAGGCAGTGGTCGAGATTATTAGCAAGACCAGGCAATCACAGAACTGTGGCCCGTTCATCCAATGCATTTAAGTGAAAGGCAGAGTCCATGCAGGTGTACTGGGTGATCAGAACCTTCCTGCATTCCTCATCTCCCCACCGATCAGGTCTTTTTTTTAAATGTGGTTCAATGATATTCCCACTGCTCCAGGCAAGTCCAGTGACCATGGTATTGTCCCAGGAGCCTCCCCCAGATTGCTGCTTATGTGCAGACCGATGTCCTCCTCAAGATGTGGGCCTTGTGTAGAGTAATGTCCCTGAGCGGAGCAGGTAGGTGGTGGTGTAGCTGGGAACCGGTGGGTCAGCACTGAGGCACTTTTAGCTGTTGCCCTGGCGAGGAGAGCGTCTTGCAGCGCCAAGTATGCTTAGCTTGGTTTAGTAATCTTGCAGGAGAGGGTAAGGGTGGTGATCTTTCGTTTGTCGGCTTACCGTAGCCCAGGATTGTGCCCGTAAGCTGTGTAGGGCCATTGTAATCTACTCTTCCCAAGAGATCCATAGAACATGTGCAGTTGGGGGTGTAGAGCCTTGAGCAGTCAACCTCAAGCGTGTCAGTAAGCTGGCGTGTGGTAACTGGAAAGGAAGGCAGGGCGGCGGCTGTCCACCCTGCTCCACTCCCGAGTAGGCCGCAGCCTCTGAAACCTTGTGCTTCCCTCAGGGGATCCAAATCCTAGGATCTCGGAGTCTGCTACCATTCCCACGGCTATGTGAATGTCACGTTGTAGATTCAATTTGAGTGTACGAGCTGCAAATTTTAGATTAAGAGGCCAGATTTCTCCAAAGCCTCTCCTGCATGCCACCAGTCAGCATGGTGGTCTGGCCTCATCCCCCCAATGTTTTAATATTTTAAACACATTTGTTCACAATTGGTGCAACCTTTTCACATTTTGTTGCATTATTCTATTTCTGTTGGATCTTTGAGGGTGCCCCATCTTTTAGGTTTGCTGCTGCCTTTTCTTTTTTTGTTGAACAGCACTGATCTTTCTATTTGTTTTGTACAGTTAAAAACAATGGCTGAAATTTATAATCGTATCACAACTCAGAAGATAGAACAGCTGTGCCAAACTTTATGTCTGCATAGTATAAGTATGAAAAAAATGGAACAGAAAACCAGGTGATCCAAACGCACATTGAGATCTAAAAATAGTCAAAAAAAATTTTTAAAGAATTTTATAGCGGATGTACAGTGTTCTTTTTATTACATCATACTGATGAGATGTGATGAAAGCAAAACTACATTGTTAAACATGCTAATTGCGAAGAAAAGTAATACCATTGGGAATAAAAATGCCTGCTGTCAATGAACATGTTTAGATGTAGTTGGGTGCATGAATTCTAGTCCTCTTCTTTGATGAGTAACAATGTAAAAATGTAAAAATTATTTTGTTAAACGTATTGTACTAGATTTTGTGAAGTTTCTATGAGATTAAAAAAAAAGACTTTCTAAGACAGTGGCTTTATCAAAAACAACATTAAAACAGTGTCATAACTCTAAAGATTTTGCGCTATATGTCTGTTCAACCGTAATTCACCTCTTTCATATTAAGTGCACCCACACTCAGTCCCCAACTGAGACTTTCATCAGGATTAGAATTTCCTGATCCTGATGAAGGTCCCAGATGGGGACTGAAATGTTGACCTTCATTTAATTTTTTTCCTAATAAAAAATGGTCTTGGCCTTGGCTTACAGCACCCATCAGTATTTAAAGTAGTTTTGCCTGAGTGCAAGGGTCCACTGGAATATATATATATATAACTTCAGCGGAGTCTTACTATCTAATAGCTCATTTATACTTGGTGGATCCACCGGACTTATGATTAATTAGTCAGATTATTGTAGATATATACAAAGGAGATATGTACAATAGATGGATTTAATTGTGACAATCAAATTTTATATCATATGTCAAGTCTTCCTTGAGTTTTTTTTCACCAATTTTTATATGAATTAGTTTTTTGTTTATCTACATTTTTTATTTAAAGATATACACTGAATAAATTTTGTAATATCCTTTACTGTTTGTCTTTACTAGACACATTTATTGTGTCTGAGTGCGATATTAATATTTTTAAAATTGTATACATTTTTTGAGGTTTACTTGGGAGTTACCTCTAATACCTGCACAATTCTTTAGAGAATGCCAACAGAATTGAGTGTATTTTATAGGTAGTTGTATACAGATTACATAATGAAGGACAGGATGGAGACATTTGTATATCTAAGTACTACCTTCAAGAATGGAGCATGTTTTCTGGAATTTTCCCCGACAACCATTTGTTTTAGGCGGAAGTTGAATGCAATGTTCATTCTTATGCTCAGTGCTCCTTGATTAGCTTATAACACAGTTATCATTAATTTGTTGTGATTATTAATAGTTATTTATTTTAAAAGGAGCCTTGGAGACACTGCTATCATATTTCACTCATTCCCTTTATTATGACTTGATTATCATGTATTACAACATATATCTTCATTTGTTTATTTCAATTAAACAGCATGAAATAGCAATCTGCTGTCAAGCACAAGTTATAATTTTCATATTAAGGCATCTTATGAAATTTATTTTACTAATTAATTTTCACTGTTATTGTTAATCCTCTGTTTGTTCAAATCTAACATAAATATTTACTTTGATAATATATTTCCACTTTTGTTTCTTTACATAAGAAACCTATTAAGCAAAATGGTGTAAACTGTAGTTTTGGAAAATTCAACAAAGTAAATATCTAAAAGCTAATTAATTTAAGCATACAATGGATACACAAATCCACTTGTAAGGCTCTTATTTTTATTTTATAATAGATTCAAATATTTACTCAAATGAGTTTGTATCATCTATTAAACTCTGTATTTGCGCCTGGTAATAGAACTGTGCATTTAATTAATATTTTTCATTTCGTGGGCTTTGAACAGTTAGACACTTGTAATATGGTTTATTTGCTTTTACACCAGTTTAATCATTCTTTCATCATTCATCACTTGAAAAAGTTATACAAATACTCGATAATGATGAAATACGTTCCCTCTTGGAGATTTATGTTTTAGGCCCACTTGGGACATTTTATTGCTCTGGGGTACAATTGAGGACATAGAAATATTTCACTGAACTAGGCTACAATGCTGATATTCTCTACTGCATTGCTTGAAGGAGTTTTATTTTTTATTAAATACACTTAAGATCATAGAAGATAGAATCTGCCAGATAGAAAATGTGTTATCTTACTCTAGATCTAGATACATAGTATGCAGACTACCATCTGCTACTTGCATTGATTGCTTGATCTTCATAGCGGAGCTTAACCTTTGATATGACACAACAAAGAAAATCATAGGAAAACAAAGTTGGATCACTTGTGAAAAGATCAAGGATGGCTCTAAAGAGTTTAGAATCTCCTTGAGTTAGAAAAATACCCCAAACAAAAACAAAACAACTTAAATTTAAGTTAACCGGAAAAGTTGCAGTCACCCTTCTAAAAGCCAGAAAAGCTTAAACGTCATACTTTATGTAATATAAGATGGGTTTCTCATCCTATAAGTGTACATTTCTTTAAAAAGCAGTATTAAAAATAAGACCTTCTATGAAACAGTTGGCATCTCATTAATATTCTCCATTCTAGACGCATTGACCGAAAATCCATTTAAGACCACTAATAGCTATTTCTGATCACATTCTATCTTTGAAAATAAATCCTTATTTTTTTTTACATTCTTTATTTTTGCAGTGCTTTATTACAGTACAAGCATATGGTAATGTTATAATGGTCATTTTCTGAACATAGCAGGTAGCATGACTTTAAAAGTACCACAAAATATTGGAACATATTGGCTTTCTTCTTTGTTTTATTTTGTATGTCTATGCGGTCCTCAAGAAACCTTGGATCCGGTATCCCTATAGAAAAGGATAAAAAGACTCCTCTATAGGTTTTGACTGCTACTTTTGCAAGTTTACACACTGATTTTTGACTTTCATATTTGCTACTTGTTCTTTGTTTATTTGTTTTAATGTTTCAATGTATATATATTTTTAAAATTCTCTATTTTTCTTGTGCATACATAAGCAGACAAGTGTAAAGAGACATTTAAACCATAGTAATTTTGATGTATACATTTTCAGGCAGGACATTATATGTCAGAAATACTGCACATGTTATATATAAGTCAAGAAGTAAACAAGTGTAGAAACATTTCACAAGCTGCATGGACCGACGACATAGGAGTAGAATCACCAAAAGCATTTCAGCTGGGCTCAGGGTGACAGCTGAGGCAGATAGAGTAAGTGACAGAGCATTATGAAGGGAGGTGAGGAAAGCATGATAAAGCAATGGGTAGAGCAATGTCTAACACTCTGAGGCAGTGGTCGAGATTATTAGCAAGACCAGGCAATCACAGAACTGTGGCCCATTCCCCATAAAAAAAAAAAAATATATATATATATATATATATATATACACGCATACTGTAGAGAGAACTACAGACATGGGCATTTCCTCACATTACGTGGCTAGAAAGAATAAGCGGCCTTAAAAGGAACGCTTTACCCAGACTTCTGTACCACCTTCAAACCATACCAACCAACATACCACAAAGTTTATTTTATTTTCTCAGGTTCACAGATCTTTCACTCAATACATATGGCACAGATGACAAGCGAGATTGAGCTACGCGATTTTAACGAGACCCAAACAAAGAGGAGGACTGGGGCTACAAGACCTATCCAAATACAGCCAAGTGGTACACATGTAGAGGATTATGGAGCGCAGTTTTTCCGAGATTCCTCTGACGGCGCTACCCTGGATCCCGAGAGTGTCAGGGATGACCCTTCCGAAGGGTCATCCCACCATTAATACCACCTTATCCATGTGACGAAAGGAAGATCTGTCACCCTTGGTGTCCCCCATGTACCCTATAGCGGGCAATCCACTTTTCAAACCAGCAGACTCCCCACAATATGTGACTTCACTGGTGATCAGGATGCACTACCGACACACACAATCTCACTGCTATATCAGATGCTACTACTCTCACAAGGAGAAAATCAGTTCCCATACTTCACTAAATACTGGGAGAGAGATCTATGTCACCCACTGACAAATGAACAATGGACCAACGTATTTATATTTACACAAAAGTCCTCCATTATTACTATATACCAGGAATCTTGATACAAAATGGTATCTCATTGGTATAAGACTCCAGTAAAGCTCTCCACCAGGGGCCTCGACTGTGACCCAGAGTGCTGGAGGTGCGAGTAAGACTTGGGCATGCTATTCCACACATGGTGGATCTGCCCAAGGATCCAACCCTTTTGGAGGGAAATACACAAGATTTCCACACTAACAGACAAAGGCATAGACTTCTCCCCAGAATCCTATCTATTACACATTACCGAAATGCCAATCACAAGATATAAGAAAACAGTAATACCACACTTGATCAATACTGCATGCAGCCTTATACCCTGCCACTGGAAACAGAAGACGATCCCTTCTACAGGGGAATGGATACACAGAGTCGAGGAGATAAGAGGGATTGAGGAGCTTATACTAACAGTGGCTGGAAAAGCAAAACTATATTATGAGACATGGTTCCATTGGACACAATGGCTATCCAATGATACAAACGACAAGCAGACTGTCAGCGATAGTGATTAAATGATGAACAGCCTCTTCTTGCAAATGCCATTCTCTAACTCTGAGAGAGGGGTGGTGGACCGTTGGGGGGGAGCGAGATGGAGTGGGGTGACGTCTATGCCTTTCCCTGTGCCCCCCTCTTTTTCTTTTTCTTTTTCTTCTTCTTATTCTTCTTCTCTTCCCTTGCTCCCCTCCTTACATCTCTCTCTTTCCCCTTCCACCCTCCTTTTCGCCTCTGATATCCCCACACTCTGGATTCAATCTCTCCTCTAACCCCTGTGGGGTGAGCCAAATTGACCCGACCTGACTGCTTCTCCGATGAGTTCTTAGGCTGAGGGGAAGGAGGGGAGGGTGCGGTTGACCATGAGAGGTGTTGCTTGGGAGTAAAGATATATAACTGAGGGAGGTACTTGAACTTTCCTCTACATCATACAACACATCGTTTGCTCTTAACCAAGCAGGATACGGGATTAAAATATTAAAATTCACTGCAGCTAATTACATCTGGGTGGAGACGACACTACAAATTTACTAGCTTTGTTTAACCACACAGTTTATTCCCCATGTTTTTCGCAACTGGACTAGCATGATTAAGATTACTGGTATGGGGTCGGGGGAGAGCATCATGAACATTTTTTTCTTGAATTGATGGTTATTACTCATCTTTTTTGATGTTCTAGCGATGGTTTTACAGATTTCTCTGCATATGTTTGAAGTGAAACATGATGTAAACTGTCAGTTCTAGGGAAAAATCAATAAATAAATGGTTATCTTTAGCTAGTATAACAAGATTTATGCATCTCGACATGAGAGCAGTCAGAGGATAACTCATCAGCCTATATGGGGGGGAAGGATTAGCGGCTGCTTTCTTAGCCAGAGTAAGAGATAAATAATAAACAAAGAAATCAATCATTAACATGAAACAGTGTAACCACATGTACAGGTAGAGAGCACTCAGATATAAAATGCTAAATACGAGGAATGGCGGTAAATCATGAGAAGTGGAAGCAACCAGTCCTGGCACAAACGTTGAAATTGTGTCCACAGATGACGATGTACGATGCACCATACACAGGCTGGATGGATCCTGCAGGTAATCACAAATTCTGGATCAGCGTGGGAACCACCAAGAAGTGAGTGACAGGGCAGGTCTTTACACCATTTTCCTGATATAGGGTATTTTGTGTTCCCGAAGGAGCTGGGTTACCTGCCGGAATGATTACCTCCATAAGGTGGTGTGGCATGAGATATCCCTAAAGCAGGTGATTTGACAGCCTTCAAAATCAGTGGAGATGGTGCCCCTGGTTGCCCCATGATAAGTCCTGTACAATCTTAAGAAGGACATCTCTAAGAGCCGCTGGCGGTGCACTAGGGGATTTTGGTACACGTAGACAATAATCAAGAGTGACCAGTTTTGTCTGCTTTGCTATCTCTCGAAAACTTTGAAATTACCAGTATTTGGTGTCTCTCTGTTCTGCTTCACAGTTTTGATACTAGCCATAAGTGATACTGCCATTATTAATTTGGAAAGAAGAAGATTTATATTATTTACTGTAAGTTTGCTCCTAGTTATTTCCCATGTCAACATTGTGAATCATAGGAGCATATGTCCCTCCATCTTGTCTCACTACGCTAGTTTTATTTATTTTGTATATGCAGCAGATATCAAATTTTGCACATAGCCAAAAGAATGTGTGTTGCAGGATGTGTTGCTGCAGAACCTTGGAAACCCTTCCAAGAGATAACGCTCAGAGGTTGGGTGACTGAGAAATCACAGGAATACTATATGAAACTAGTTAGAAATACTTTTTTGGCATGAGGCCTTCTTTGTCTAAACTGCATAAATATCCAGCCCTCCCAATAAAATAGCAAAATTTTGATGACACTGACCTGGCGCCTGTTTGGTAATTCTCCGAGCTCATAAAACCTATGCATGCTAATCTGGAACCCTAGCTCGTACTGATCAGGACTTCACTGACAACATCACTCATCCTTCTATGGTTTTAGGTTTTGACTTTCTTACATCGAGGAAGAGTACAGTGAGGGGAAAAAGTATTTGATCCCCTGCTGATTTTGCACATTTGTCCACTGGCAAAGAAAGGATCAGTCTATAATTTTAATGGTAGGTGTATTTTAACAGTGAGAAACAGAATAACAAAAAAAAAATATCCAGAAAAACGTATGTCAAAAAAGTTATAAATTGATTTGCATGTCAATGAGTGAAATAAGTATTTGATCCCCTATCAATTAGCTTTCTGGCTACCAGGTGTCTTTTATACAAGTAACAAGGTGAGATTAGGAGTGCTCCTAATCTCTCTTAAAGGGAGTGCTCCTAATCTCAGCTTGTTACCTGTATAAAAGACACCTGTCCACAGAAGAAATCATTCAATCAGATTCCAAACACTCCACCATGGTCAAGACCAAAGAGCTGTCCAAGGATATCAGGGCAAGATTATAGACAAGGCTGGAATGGGCTACAAGACCATCACCAAGCAGCTTGGTGAGAAGGTGACAACAGTTGGTGTGATTATTCGCAAAAGGAAGAAACACAAAAAACTGTCATTCTTCCATGATCTGGTGCTCCATGCAAGATCTCACCTCGTGGAGTTTCAATTATCATGAGAACAGTGAGAAATCAACCCAGCACTACAAGGGAGGATCTTGTTAATGATTTCAAGGCAGCTGAGACCATAGTCACCAAGAAAACAATTGGTAACACACTATGCCGTGAAGGACTGAAATCTTGCAGCGCCTGCAGCATATCCTTGCTCAAGAAAGCACTTGCACAGGCCCATCTGAAGTTTGCCAATGAATATCTGAATGATTCAGAGGAGAACTAGGTGAAAGTGTTGAGGTCAGATTAGACTAAAATCGAGCTCTTTGACATTAACTCAACTCGCTGTGTTTGGAGGTGGAGGAATGCTGCCTATGACCCCAAGAACATCATCCCCACTGGAAAACATGGAGTTGGAAACATTATGCTTTGGGAGTGTTTTTCTGCTATGGGGACAGGACAACTGCACCGCATCAAAGGAGACGATGGACAGGGCCATGTACCGTCAAATCTTGGATGAGAACCTCCTTCCCTCAGCCAGGGCATTGTAAATGGGTCGTGGATGGGTATTCCAGCATGACAAGGAACCAAAACACACAGCCAAGACAACAAGGGTTGTGGTCATTAGCTTGTCTAATATAGCTTGGTTGTTACATCTAACTGCTGCTTTTAAGTGTGTGATTGGAGATATTCTGGAAATAAACTAGAGGTAATCTGAGGTATACAGAAGGACAAAAAAAACAGTTAAGATTTGTTTGATTTAAATTGTTCACCTTATTAAAAAGGCAGTCTTATTTCAGTGTAATAGTTGTGCATTTGTTTCACGTTCCACTTTTTGGAGATTTGGATGCTGTGTAATCTGTAGACAGTTTTCTATATTGCGGCAGGAGATTGTATTTTTGAAGTCTGAGATTTGTAAATTATCTGGTAAACAAACTCAGGCTGGAACCTCTGCAAAGCCACTGCCACAGAGATGTACTAGAAATGGCAGATGGATTACTGTAGGATCTGGTAGACTTAGAATTGTGGATAAAAGGCATATTGCACAGTCTATTGCTCTACATTATTCATTTTCAGCACTTTTAGAGTGTAATGGTGTTTATGAAGACAGGCTCAGACACCAAGTACAGTGGTGTTATGGAGACAGGCTTAGGCACTGAGGGTAGTGGTGTTTTGGAGTCAGGCTCAGGCACTGAGGTTAGTGGTGTTGTGGAGACAGGCTCAGGCACTGAGGGTAGTGGTGTTGTGGAGTCAGGCTCAGGTAATGAGGGTAGTGGTGTTGAGGAGACAGGCTTGGAGACTATGGTGAGGCCTAATAGAAAGCAGTTGTTGTTGGGTGATTCTAGGTGTGGAGCTGGACACTAGTGGTCTTGTGAGATGTCTTCCCGGAACTACTGCTCACAGAGACAGGAGACGTATTTGTAATATTGTTAAGCGAGCAAAGCAGGAAGGGGAATTGGATGTACTTGTCCATCTAGGGACAAATTACTTGGCTTGCAATGAGGTTTCAGAGGTAAAGGAAGTTTTTTTTCTTTTTTGCCAATGATATACGGCAGGTTGCTTTCACACTGTCATTCTCTGAAGTTCTGCCTGTGCATAACACTCAGAATGACAGGTGGATGCGTATTAGGGACTTTAACTCATGGCTTGGTGAATGGTGTTGGGAGCAAGGATTTGGCTTCATTTCTCATGGTAGCTCTGTTTGGAATGGAAATAAACTGCACAAAAAAGATGGTTGGCATCCTTCTCAAAAGGGAACAAATGTTCTCAGTGAGCAGTTCATATGTTTTGCTAGGATGTATTTAAGGGAGAGGCAAAAGGGTGATAAAACATAAATCCAATTGCCCCCAAAACAAAGGACAGAAGGTGCCTGTAGAAAATGTGTTAAAAAATGATAAGCTTAGAGTCATGTCTACAAATGCCCGCAATTTAGGGAATAAGATCCATGAACTTGGCAACTGATAATGTAGATTTAGTTGCTGTTATTGAGACATTGTATAATGAGAAAAATGACTGGGACAGAGCAATACCAGGGTATTCTTTATATAGAAAAGACAGGGAAGACAAGAAAGGGGGATGTGTGGCCCTGTATGTGAAGGATAGCATAAAATCTAGCCTAATAAAAGTTAGTGAGGTGAAGATAGGGTCCGTTTGAGTTACATTACAATTTGGTAATCACACAGTAACTCGTGTAGGTGTGATTTATAGGCTCCCAGGACAAATAAAAGAGTTATCTACTAGTTGAGGAAATAGCTAAAATGACAATGAAGGGGGGAGTTATCATCATGGGTGACTTTAATGTTCCTGATGTGAACTGGAAAACCAAAATAGCTGCTTGTGTCAGGAGCACACATATTCTAAACTCCCTACTGGGATTGTCTCTAAAACAAGTCGTTGAGGAGCCAACTCCTAAAGAGGCCATACTAGATTTAGTTTTAACAAATGGAGATTTGGTATCAGATATTACTGTAGGTGAAAGTTTAGAATCCAGTGTTCATCAGTCAGTGTGGTTTAATATAAGAATAGTGACTGAATCACACCACACAAAAACAAAAGTTTTAGACTTTAGAAAAACAGACTTTTCTAAAATTAAAATATGTGTAAAGGAGCCATTATCAGACTATAGCAATTTAAATGGAGTACAAAATAAATGGGGTTAATTAAAATTTGCACTGCTGAAGGCAATAGAAAATTGCATTAGGCTTGTAAGTAAAACCAAAAAATTCAAGAAGCCACTGTGGTGCTCCGCAGATGTGGCCAAAATAGTAAAAAAACAAAAAGTTAGCATTTAGTAATTATTAAAAAAACAGAGTGAGGAAGATAGACAGATCTATAAGATTAGACAGAAAGAGGCTAAGCAAGTTATAAGAGCTTCCAAATCACACACATAGGAGAAAATAGCAGAGTCGGTAACAAATGGGGACAATGCATTTTTTAGATACATAAATGAGAAAAGGAAAGTAAAACAAGGATTAATTACATTAAAAACAAAAGAAGGAAAGTATGTGGAAGAGGATAAAGGTCTAGCTGAATACCTCAATTAATATTTTTGTTCAGTATTTACAGATGAAAATGAAGGCAATGGTCTCAGTTAGGAAAAAGGACAAATGAGTCATTTGTTACATGTGAGTTTACAAAGGAAGAGGTTCTATTTCAACTGTCAAAAGTAAAGACAAAAAAGTCAATAGGACCTGATGGAATACCCCCAAAGTTATAAAAAGAGCTTAGTGGTCTACTACCAAACCATTAACAGATTTATTTTTACCAATCATTGTTAACATGAGTAGTCCCAGAAGATTGGAAGTTAGCGAATGTTGTGCCCATTCACAAAAAAGGTAGTAGGGAGGAGTCGGGCAACTATAGGCCAGTAAGCCTTACTTCAGTAGTGGGGAAAGTAATGGAAACCATGTTAAAGGATAGGATTGTTGAACATCTAAAATCACATGGATTTCAAGATCAGAGACAACATGGGTTTACTTCAGAGGGATCATGCCAAACAAATCCTATTGATTTTTTTGATTGGGTAACTAAAATAATAGATCAGGATGGTGCAGTAGACATTGCTTACCTAGATTTCAGTAAGGTTTTTGACACTGTTGCACACAGAATGCTTATCAATAAACTGCAATCTTTAAGTTTGGATTCCAATATTGTTGAATGGGTAAGGCAGTGGCTGAGTGACAGGCAACAGAGGGCTGTAGTCAATGGAGTATATTCGAAGCATGGGCTTGTCACCAGGGATCTGTACTTGAACCCATTCTCTTTAATATTTTTATTAGTGATACTGCAGAATGTCTTGATGGTAAGGTATGTATTTTTGCTGGTGATACAAAAATATGTAACAGGTTTGATATTCCAGGAGGCAAATGATTTAGGTAAACTAGAAAAATGGTCAGAGTTGTGGCAACTGACATTTTATGTGGATAAGTGCAAGATAATGCATCTTGGACGTAAACAGCCAAAGGCAGAGTACAGAATATTTGATAGAGTCCTACCCTCAACATCTGAGGAAAAGGATTTAGGGGTGATTATTTCTGAGGACTTAAAGGTAGGCAGACAATGTAATAGAGAAGCAGGAAATGCTAGCAGAATGCTTGGTTGTATAGGGAGAAGTATTAGCAGTAGAAAGATGGAAGTGCTCATGCCATTGTACAGAACACTGGTGAGACCTCACTTGGAGTATTGTACGCAGTACTGGAGACTGTATCTCCAGAAGGATATTGCTACTTTAGAGAGAGTTCAGAGAAGGGTTACTAAACTAAGGAACTTAACATGTATAGCTTGGAGGAAAGACGAGACAGGAGAGATATGATTGAAACATTTAAATACATAGAAGGAATACATAAAAGGAAACACAGTAAAGAAGAAAAACTACCACAACAAGAGGACATAGTCTTACATTAGAGGGGCAAAGGTTTAAAAATAATATCAGAAAGTATTACTTTACTGAGAGGGTAATGGATGCATGAAATAGGCTCCCAGCTGAAGTGGTAAAGTTTAACACAGTAAAGGAGTTTAAGCATGCGTGGGATAGGCATAAGGCTATCCTAACTATAAGATAAGGCCAGGGACTAATAAAAGTATTTAGAAAATTGGGCAGACTAGATGGGCCGAATGGTTCTTATCTGCCGTCACATTCTATGTTTCTATGTGACAAAGGAGTGGCTCAAGAAGAAGCACATTAAGGTCCTGGAGTGGCCTAGCCCATACCTCCATACCTTAATCCCATAGAAAATCTGTGGAGGGAGCTGAAGGTTCGAGTTGACAAACGTCAGCCTTGAAACCTTAATGACTAGGAGAGGATCTGTAAAGAGGAGTGGGACAAAATCCCACCAAAATCCTGAGATGTGTGCAAACCTGGTGGCCAACTACAAGAAATGTCTGACCTCTGTGATTGCCAACAAGGGTTTTTTCCACCAAGTACTAGGTCGGTTTCACTCATTGACATGCAAATCAATGTATAACTTTTTTTGACAACTGAAAACTGTTGTGCTGATTAAAAAAGTAATAAAACTGGGCATCTTAGCTTCAGCAATTGTGGATTCATCTACAGGCTCAAGTTAGCCAGCAACAATGAAATGTCTTCCAAACTCATCCGTATATTCTTGCCCTGAAAAATAGAGACAAATTGCCAAGAAACTGAAGATATACCACAACCCTGTGTACCTTTCAAAATACAGTGTAAACTGGCTCTATCAATGATAGGAAGAGGAGTACAACTGAGCAAGAGGACAAATACATTAGAGTGTCTAGTTTGAGAAACAGATGCCCCATATGTCAACTGGCAGCTTTATTATAGAGTACCCACAAAATATTCTCAAAAACAATAGTGAAGAGATAACTCTGGATGCTGGCCTTCTAGGCAAAGTTGCAAAGAATAAGCTATATCTCAGCCTGGCAAGCAAAGAGAAAAGATTAAGATCGACAATTGGTCACAGACCCTGGTCAGAGGAAGTTTCCTCCTACAACAGGACAATGATACAACTGGCAAACTATGCAAGGATAAATTAGGGAATACGCTGCCAACTGTTATTCTGCCATTAATAGGGGTCCAGCACAGTAACCAGATCTCAACCCTATTGAGTTGTTGTGGGAACAGCTTGATCGTATTGGACATAAGAAGTGTCCATCAAGCAAATCCAATTTGTGGAAGGTGCTTCAGGAAACAAGGGGTGAAATCTCTTTAAATTACCTCAACAAACTTAAAAATAAAATACCAAAAGTTTGAAAGTCTTTAATGCACAAAGAGGATTCTCTTACAAAAGCAGTTATTTCACTTACAATTAATTAGTTTTAACCTTGTCAATTACTATATTTCTTATTCGAACTCATTTCATATAGTTTTTTTTCCCCATGGAAAATAAGATAATTTCTGAGTGATCACAAACTGTTGATAGGTTGTGTGTGTATGTATATATATTTACTGATAATGGGCCTCTGTTCACATATGTAGATATTCTATAAAAAATTAGCTGTTTCCAGCTACAATAGTCATGTATAACATTAGCAGTGTCTTTGGTGTTTATGTGATCAATTTAATATTATTTTATTGGACAAAAAATATATATACAATGTGTATATATATAGACAAACAGACAGAAAAATAATGATTTCAGAAAAAAAGATAAGACAAAGATAAAATGCTTAGATCTCTGGCACTCGGTTTCACTGAAAGTCTTTTAACGCCAGGAAAATATTACTCTGTGTTCTAATAAATTAATTCTGGAAAAAGCAGCAAGCTAAAATCCCAGTGTGGGTGTATGTATAGATGTTTTTTCATTAGCAATTTTCACTTTCTATATTTAGTCTACACCAAACTAGAATAACAGTAAATGCAGAAAAAAGAAAAGTTAAATTGAATAGAAAAATATTTTGGTACATATAGAGAAGTGATTTATCTGATGCATTTACATAAAGGGAGAGAGAACAATAGCAACTTTAGGTCACACTATCCTTCATTTTTGTTTTGATTACATGCAAAAGGTAATGCTCAAAAAATGTGGATTAACCACAAATTACCAATCTGAGATTAATTTCTTTTATTGCTCCTTAGTTGATGGTTTCTTCTGGACTTTGTTCCTTCACCAGTACTCATTACAATTAATTTTCAAAATACATAAATGTTTGTGCATATAGTCTTTCTCGTTCCAACACCTGGCAGCTATTTTTTTTTTCTCCAATAAATCAAATGTCATTTAATAGTCCTTCTTTGGACTCCCACCATATTTCCCCTTAAATAAAACTGGGTCTACTGGATGTTGAGCGGAGTGGCGGCTAGCCATGCGAGCTTGGGCGGCTTGGGCTCATACTACGTTTAGAAAAATTTATGTCCCGTAATCCTGGTGCAGAAACCCGTTAGAACCCTTCGAGGACCCGACTTACCCGGTCTACTATGTCGACTCAGCGAGCCAAGAAGCCTGCTGAGATTAGGGATAAATCGGCCTTTTTCGCGGCTAAACCCTCAGTGACAAAACAAGCTGAATACATGCCTCAAGACGGCGCCAAGCTCTCAGACACGGAGCAACCAAATGAAGCTCCGGATGCTCCACTTACACAGCGGGTATTACAAAGTATGCTTGACAGTGCAGTTATCAGAATGCAGTCTACGTTCACAGACGCTATTGCTGAAGTTATGAAAAATCTCACAAAATTAGCTGCTTGTACGCGTTGTTTGGAGACGGATTTACGGAATTCATGCACTGAAACTGAAAAACGCTTAGCGCGGTTAGAAGAACAAATAGTCTCCCAAGAGCTTAAAATCATGAGCCTGGAGGACAGATCACGTTGAAATAATGTTCGGTTAAGAGGTATCTCGGAAGATATAAGCACACAAGACTTAACACTTTATGTTACAGAGTTCTTCCAAACCCTACTACCAGATATTTCAACTGAAAAGCTATTATTAGATCGTGTGCATAGAGTACCAAAACAATCATTGCACCAAGAGATGTCCTCATATGGATTTTTTTCACATCAAAGAGCAGATTTTAAGAGCTCACAGAAATAAAAAAGATATATCGGAGAGATTTAGAGGAATATCTTTGTTTTCAGATCTATCAGCGGAGACTATGAGACTCAGATGGACTTACAAGGATATCACAGAATCCCTTATACGTAACAACATACCTTATCGTTGGGGGTATCCAGTTAAGCTTATTATTCTTAAAGATGATGGAAATATAACACTGACTTTGCTGGCAGAAGGAGAGGAATTGCTACAGAAATGGAAGCACGAGCAAGATAAAGATCTTAGCAGGATCTCCCGAGAAGAAGGCCGAGTACTCAGACCTAAAAAGAACTTGGACTCAAAATAAACTTAGACTCAAAATAATAATAATTTTTTTTTTTGGCACAAGCCTACCAGGATTAAGAAACCGCCTGAAAATTGGACTATAAGACCGCAAGTTATTTATTATTTATAATATTATCAAACTGATAAAGTTTAAATATAATGACATATGAATGTTAGTTATTTTAAGCTAATTTATTGTGTTAATTGTGTTAGATAACTTACGGTAGTAGTAATTATTAATTGTTAATTGCTAATTACCTTAGGGTGCTGACATACAAGTTTATATTATAACGTTATCGCAATAATAATAATATGTAATTAGTGAATAGTAACTAACTACCTAGGTATAAATACAGCTTAACGTTATTAATTTATATGTAGTGATGTCCCGAACGGTTCGCCAAAAGGTTCGCCGAACGGTTCGCCACGGACGGCGAACATAAACATAAACTTTGACCCTGTACCTCACAGTCAGCAGACACATTCCAGCCAATCAGCAGCAGACCCTCCCTCCCAGACCCTCCCTAAATCCTGTAACTTAGTATTCCTGCATCTATATATGCCTTACTATTCAAACAATAGTTTATAAAAAAAACTAAAATGAAAGAGACGGGAGGAGGGAAGGAGGAAAAAGGAAGGAAAAGGGATGGGAAAGGGGAGATAGAAGGAAACACAGATCAGAGGTAATTTGTGCAGCTGTTATTAAGACTGCAATTATGATCTCAAAACCCTTATAATACCTCCCACCCGAAAACTGCTAACCGACTATCTTGATATCACGTTTATAAAATATAATTTTGACCATTTATATTAGATCTATATTATTTTTTATATTGTATTGTTATCTGAAGTATGTTACACCTTATTATATAACATTATATAAATCCAAAGTATCGCTTTATTAAGCTGGAGGCGATCTTAAAGTGACAGTAAACTAAAGTATAAATTTACAAGTTTTTTTTTCTTTTTTTTTTATAATGCAAGGATTCTGGAAGACCACAAGCTTACCCTCAATAGACGAAAATTAATGTCTTTGACTACAGATTATGAGCTTACCATGTGGAACCAGACCAAAATTGGGAAACTAAGCCTAAAAGTAGCTAACTGCTGGAAAACCTATATATAAATATAAGAATGATATAAGCTTAGTAGATATATGATGTATACATTCAGAATAAGATGCGAGAAATTAAACCCATTTTCTAGTTACTATCAGAATATAACTAAGTAAAAATTTATAAAAATCAATAATAATTTTTAAACTTCGGTTTAGCCCCTTGGGGACCAGGCTTCTGGAGTGAAAGGGAGTCGTGACATGTCACACATGTCATGTGTCGTTGAGGGGTTAAATGAGCCTCTATTATTCACCCAGGTCGAGCTAAAACGCAATCTCAGATATACATAATAAGTAGGACATATAATCCATTTGATAATAATAAGCAACCAAACTAAATAAATATAAGTCTCTACTATTAGACTGGCTTAAATATTTGAATGCTATGGAGTGAACCTTCTCCTGTTTTCCCTTTTTTTTTTTTTCTCTCCTTTCTCATAGTCTTCAATATATCCTGAGGGAAATTACAGAGTGGACACAGTAGTACCCACTAGGTTAAATACAATAAATATGGACAGGATCTGTATACTCATTATTAAAATGCAATATGATAAATGCATAATATTGTATGAACAATTGTATTGCTGATTATTCAACGCTACTGACTGTATCCCCATCCCTTTTCCCTTTCTGTATCCCTTTCTTATTTTGTAAATAATTTGGAAAAATAAAGAAAAAATTCAAATTGCAAAATAAGACCGGGTCTTATAATAAATTTTCCCGGAAAAGCAAACTAAGGCTTATTTTCAGGGTATGTTTATTTCGGGGAAATAGCAAGCATGAGCTAGAAAGCAGGTCTACCAATTCTCCTGTGAATCTATGTTCAGAGAAAATTCCCTGAACATAGATTAGTGAACTAAAGACTAGGGCTTACATTCATGGTAGGACTTACATCACGAGCATCTTCCGAAAATATGCTATGGCTTATTTTCGGGGGATGTCTTATTCTCGGGGTAAACAGGGTAGTTTACTTATGGAAATTGAATTGTTAGTACTCTAGTCCAGTGGCACTCAAGCCTATCTTTAGAAACAACCCCAGGTTTAGAATTTATCATACAACTCTACTTAATTAGGGAAATCACCTTGAGTATTGCTGGACCTTGAAGACTGGTTTGAGCATCTTTTGCTTTAGACAATAATATATGTGATGTCAAGATTGTGAGTTATAGAATGGCATTACCTTTGCTCATTGTTGCTCAACCAGTGTTTCATCCACTCAACTACTTTAAACTTCAACACCAAACGTTGCAATTTATAGATGAAATATATTTAACAATCACTAATGATTACCCCTTAAGGATTACATGACACTATTTCATGTGGTGCAGGGTTTTAATGCCTGTTGACAGCATAGACTGTCAAACTGAGCATTGCGCATAGATTTTAAATAAACTAAAAAGACTATGACTGGGTCATTCCACTGAGCTGCAGCAATTTGAGTCTGCCCTCAGCCAGTCCCCATTTTAAAACAGGGAGCCTCAAGTATCTTTCAACCATTAGTAGTCTTAGACTTACCGATGAGTTATGTGCTGCACTAAATATGAGAGCCATTTAAATCTCTTTAAATCACAGTGGCTGATTGATAACGCTCAGTTGTGTTGTTTCTGAGTCTTTTCCCATGATGAGGGAGAACCCCAGGTCTGAAGAAAAGACGGGACATGTCTCCCTGCATGTTCCTCTGCCAGGTGATCATTGTTGGGCTTTGCCAGATGCCCAATACTTATCACAGCTTCAGAAGCTGCAGCATGAGAGGGAGATCTCCCTCTCATGCTGCAGTCAGACAGTAGAGTGCTCATAGAGCACACTATACTGTGTTAGTTGGAAAATCCTTCTGTTGTTGTCAGTACTGATAGAGGTAGGATTAGCTGGTAGGGTTAATGGGTGGGATTAGAAGCAGGATTATGAATTGGATAATTGGTAGGATAATGAATAAGTTCAGGGGTGTGAATTATGGGTTGGATAAAGGGTTGGGTTACAGTTTAGAATATGAGTTGAGGGGTAAGATTAGGTGTAAGATTACGTGTAGGATTAGGGGAAAAGATTTTTTATGTTAGGTATCATTGTATTTGAGAACAGTAGGAGAATACAAATATGGGGAGCTTCCAGTAGTGAGACACGCATGGTCTGTGAATTTCTCCAAAATAAAACACGTGAAAAAAGAACACAAAAAGTTAAATATTTTGACCAAGGTTTGTGATAAAATAGTTTAATGAAAAGTGTCAAAATGTTGTTAGTTAAATAGCCTGGGGAATGTAACTTCCACAAATACATTATTTTACGTAGAAGATTTGGATTGTGTGATTATCTTAGCATGTCAAATGTAAAATTCTAATTTAAAACTGTAATTCACTCCGTGCAATATATGTTTTATAATTTATAAAAAACTATTGAAATCCCAGATGTATTGGGCATTTTATCAGTCAAGACTAATTAGTTAAGCTATTTTGAGTTACTTGCACTTGTTGTGTAGAAATAATTAAATGTAATAAACATTTATTTTTCTTCCATTTTTTTTTTATATTTAATATTGTGTTATGTATACACATAGGTATCCAAAGAAAGTCTTATTTATCATTTGAAAAAAGTATATATAATACATAATATGTATGGGTGCACTTAAACAGAATGGGAGAAATTGTGGTAGAATGAATGCATGGCAAAAGTGCCAGAAACAACATTAGTCACAAATGCATCTTATCTCAAAAGAGCCTTGTCCTAGGGATATACAAGACTCCTGAGCACCTAGTCCGTATGGATGGACAGACAGACAGACGATGAAGTTTCAACATGTTACATCATCTATGCCTGTAATCATTAATGTGGTCTACATTGCTGGGTTAAAAGTACCTGCATTCTCACAGTAACTCTGTGAATTTCTCACATTTTGCATGAAGACATCTAGCATCTTCAAAATTCCCTTAGAAAAGCACTTTTTAAATGCCTTCCTATAAGGAAGCTCTAAAGCAGGCACTTATCACACATGCGCATTAGGTACCCCCATCAGCATTACATTATAGGAGGAGGAGACTGATCCAACACAAAGGGACCTTAGTGCTGGAATCAAGTCAATTAAAAAAGGTGTTTTAACCCTTTAATCACTGGGTGGGGGCCATTGTTGCAGTTTTGTATTCCTAATACCATAGGGTTTATTTTTATTTTTTTAATATGTACTAATTTTATTGAGAAACTTTCACTTATTTATGTGACTGAGCAGCCATGTTGGGTCAGACTCTACTGTTATCTAACCAATTGCTGCTCAACTTAACTTGTCTGCTGATGCAGGTTCAAACACAGCACACAGAGAAATTGCAACATGAGGCAAGTTAAGTTTAGTAGCAGTTGGTCAGATAACCGTAAATAACCAGCAAAAGTAAAAGAAAAAAAAAATAATATACATCCCAAACAAATTGTTAAATCAAGTTTTTTTTTAAATAAAACAACTTCAACAATGAGAAGTGAAAAATTGATTATAGCTGTCCCTTAAGTGTAGCAGATCGTTTCTACTAATTTCAACTTGTTTTGTCTCATCTCACCCTGCAGGTTACTGGAAAACACCTCCAGGGACATCATACAAACTTATTGTAGTCTAATAGCTTGGTCAGCCTCAGATACTGCAATTCACCAGGAAATATCCCAGTGGTCCAGTTTAGGCCTGGAGAGCGCTGAGAGCTGTTAAACGTACAGGCCACCAGTTTATGCACAAACACGACAGTGCTGGGCAAAGGCCTGCACAATTTCTGCCAGTTGCCTCACTCCTGCAGTACTGTGCCAAACTACATTTCAACATACCTCTTGTTATTTTACCCTTCAGAAGAATTGTTGAGAATGTAGCCACAACTCCCTTGCCAGCCATGCCATAATAGTAGCCAGAGGGGCAATGGACCCCTGCCCTCTGTGTCAGCCTTGCAATGTTTTGAACACATAGCTTCTTTTAACAAAAGGTTATCATACTGGGAACATGATATGTGTCTTCCACCCAACTTATGTTTACATGTAGA
The DNA here is from genome assembly GCA_933207985.1 of Pelobates cultripes. Lineage (NCBI taxonomy): Eukaryota > Metazoa > Chordata > Amphibia > Anura > Pelobatidae > Pelobates > Pelobates cultripes. The sequence goes on along the minus strand of OW240912.1, from coordinate 302,526,836 downwards.
GTTCAACACAAATTGTCTTATTGATATTTGTGACTCCTTTACATTTGACCTTTATTAGTAAATGTATACACATTTAACATTAATTTATACTGTGACATTTTTTTTTACAGAAAATATAATTATGAAAGCAGAAAGCATGGATTAAACTGTGCTTATTATGATTATTTACCAAAAAGTGAGTCGTCTTTGGCTTACAATGTTTTACGAACATATGGTGCCTTTTTCTTGCTTTCTTGCAACCTTTCCAAGCCTTTTGCATGTATTTTTAAATTCTTTACATAATTACATAATTGGCATAAGCATGTGAAATTAGTTCTTGTTTTCCCATTTTCAAGTCTTTTTATCCTTGTTAAGCCAGTAAATATATTGAGTAATTTCATTGTGTTTTAAACCACTCTAGCAAGCACAGTAATTAAAGGGAAACTCCAGGCACCAAATCAACTTAATCTAAATGAAGATGTCATAGTGCTGGGAGGCACTCTTACCTCACAGGGTTAAACTGTTCTCGAATGGTTTCTTGAATGGTTTAATCCAAAAGTTGCCTCCAATGGAGATCTCAGCTCCTCCCCAGGTGGCATCCAGCTTCTGAAATTTCATTTACAGGAAGCGCTGAGTGTCGCCATGCAGGGGATCCATAGAAACATAGAAACATAGAATGTGACGGCAGATAAGAACCATTCGGCCCATCTAGTCTGCCCAATTTTCTAAATACTTTCATTAGTCCCTAGTCTTGTCTTATAGTTAGGATAGCCTTATGCCTATCCCACGCATGCTTAAACTCCTTTACTGTGTTAACCTCTACCACACTGATCGGAGAAAGGTCAGCTGATGCTCTCAGCCAATCAGTGACTGTCTTATTCACAAAACTGGCTTGAGAAAGGTACGTCCTGCCCGGCGGCACTTCTGAATCTGAAATTGCTGAAGCAGGTTGTTGTCTGGGGGGGAGGGAGTGGCTTTTGCTGCTGGATGCAACTCAGGGGTTAAACTGTTGGAGAACAGTTTAACCCTTTTAGGTAAGAATGTCTCCGGGTACCCCTGACACCATAACAATTTCATGTAGATGACGTTGTTTTGGGGCCTAGAGTGTCCCTTTAAAGAGTACTAGATATGTTTCAGTCAAATCTATTGTAGTCTTCTACTAAGATAACTTACTAATGGAAGTATCAAACATTAAGAATGTTTTAAAAAAAATTTATAACCAGGTAATCAGTCATCACTCTTAGACTTAATTCATAAAACTAATTTTATTGTTGGTTTATTCTCTAAAGCACACAAAGCAGAATGGGCAAAATATATCTTAACACAAAAGGGTCTGTGTCAAGAACTTCTTGACTGGTCCTCCATGTCCCATTCCTAGACTGCTTCGATCTGAATGCTGCCATGGCATTGGACCTAGTCTGCTCAAGCCACACATCTGTTATACATGTTGCTACATCTGTGAGTGCACACCATCTGGTGGACAAAAGCAATATTGTGTCTAAAAGGAAATTGCATTAAAAGACCCATACCTTTGTTAATTATACATTCCATCTTAATTTTAATTCTGTACATTAGGATAAACCTTTGACTAGCTTGACAGTCTGTAGCATTTTGTAGCTGTGTCTTCATTGTCTAATAAATATTATATGTTCTATAGTACAATGTTTTAAATAATGTCCCTTTCATTGAGGAAATTATTCTTTACACTTTTTTCTCTTGCACAAAAAAATAGGGATTTTGAAGAATGATGATCACAGTAGAAGTTATGATCAGGTGGATGATATGCTCCATCAGCAGTGAAAACTTTATTTGAACATAAAAGTAATTAAAAATATTTTTGGCATTTTAATTTGTAAACTGACTTTTTCAAAATCCTTTAAGGGAGTACTGTTGATAAATATTGATGTATTGATTAGGATAGGAAGGTGTTCCAAGAGAAAATTGACAGGGAAAACAATGTATGTTACGAGCAATATGTAGTGTAACAGTGAACACAGTGGAGAATACAGCTGTAGATCTACAAATAAGATAAGGAAACAAAAGAAGAACAAAAATAATGTAACACTGTATTACATAGAATGGTAGCGCATAATAAGGTAGCACTCACAGGATGAATTATGATAAATCGCCTTAGGGTGCCTCCCCCGATATATGTGTGGGGATAATCCAAAAATGCCTTCCTTCAGTAGCGTTGCAAGTATCATCAGTCAGACTCAGGTATTCAAGGTAGAAAAACTGCTATATATTTTTTAAAATAGTGTATAAAAACATTTCAAATATAAAAGAATATTAAAAACAAAAATAAGTTGCTAGGAATAATCCTACTTGTTTTATCCCAAAGGGACTTCCTCAAGGACCTTCAAATATAGCAACAATCACAAAGAATACAATATACAATAACAAAATTATACAAATCATAAATAGGCAGCAGTATACACCCCCCTCCTTGAGTCCTTCATTAAATGTGGCTTCTGTATCTTCCTATTGGATGATCCAAGTAGGTTACAGCTGATAGTAATCCATTTTCATTAGTGTTTCTTTCATTTTTCAGGATCGTATTTTGGATCTCCTGACGTCATTTCATGATGTATGCATTCCACATGGCCATTACTATGCATTCCACCTTGGGTATACCTATTATTTGTAAACTTATCACTCATAAAAAAGGATATAATCAATATAAACTGGCAAATCAATTATCTCCTACAATTAACATTAGGGTGGATATCAAGGACATATATTCCCCCTATGGAAGAAAACATTCTGATCAAAAAAAAATAAGAACAACATAAGAACTATTGCTATGATGTCTATGTGGAATTCAATCCATTTGGGTCTAGGCGTCCAGATATTTTTGTACATAAATTGTAAAATATGGAAGTAGTCTACAAAAATGAGAATGATAATAAAACAAAATTAAAATTAAAATAAGGGTAAATTCAATAGTAATGAGAATAAATATAAAAAGTAAAAAAATATATAAATGTGAAAATAAACATAAACGAATAATATAATAAAACATAAATAAAAATGAATAGTAAAATAAAAATAATAATAATAATTAAAAAATGAAAAAATATAAAAATAGGTATTGGAAATTTTAAATTCAGACCTTGAGGAAGAGATTTAGTAAACATATTCCTGTACAGAATTAAACTGGAATATGTTTTGACATTGATTTGCCATGATCAATTGAAAATATTGAGGACAGAAGGTTTTTGAGTCAGACATTCAAGAATTTCATTTTAAATATATATGTAATCTCTAATTATTTAGTGTGCTGATCATTTATGTATCTTTTTTTTTTAAATTGCTATGTACTAATGTGTTGATTAATACTTTTTACATACCTAGAATGTAACCAGTCCTCATCTAATGCTTACCTGTAAATCTGAAAGAAGGCTGGTACATCTCCATCAGATTGGTATATTTGTCAACCAGTATCTGTAAAAAGTAGCCAAAACTGATATTTGTGTATCAAGTTCCAACATGGTATGGTTAACATAATAAAGTGCAGATGCTTTTTGATAATGTTAATTTAGGAGACTGCATGCCAAGTTTGTATTGAAAAGATATTCTGAATTGATAAATTACATCATTGGTATCTGCTGATTCCAGTTTATATTTGATCACTGGTTTTATTAAGCACACGGGCAGAGGAGAGTAAGTTGTCTTATTTATGAATTTAAAAAAAAAAACAATTTAGCAGATATATATCACAAGAAAAGATAAACAATTTTTTTCTGCTTCTTTTCTATTGGGGTAATGAAACAAACAAACAAACAAACAGTTCAAAAGCCCTTTCATCTTTCCCAGACACAGACTTTCAGTCTGTTCCAGGGACTACACCGATCAGAGGCTCCTCACTGTGAAGCCTCTGTACTGGAGTCATAAGTGCAAGTATGTGCACATGATTATGGATATCCTATGCTTTTTCATGAGCTGTAGCACAAGCCATTGAGAAGGGGGTACGGAGGTCACGCTCTAGTTTAGTGTGGCACACACTGCCACACTGCACCCTTCACACACACACACTACATTACACTACACTTCTGGCATTCACACTCTAAATCACCTGTTCACACACTAGATCCCCTGTAAGCAAACACACTACATTCCCTAAATACCACTCTTTACAACCCCTACACACATTACATAACCGAAACATACATATACTATAGCCCCAAGGCACAAACTCACTACATCCCCTATACACACTGTGCACCCTATACACACATACACTTTTTTCACTCTCTACAGCACCTAGCCACACATATTACAACACAACTAAAACTGACCTATTTACCCAAAACACCACACCACAATCAGCTCACTCTACACACACAATCCCACAAGCAGGCTCCAAATGCATGCGCAATACCCTTTCCTGGCCCTCTTGTCCTCTGGTATCCCACTTATGGAGACACCAGAGATAAGTCACAAAGAAACACAGCGCAAGCATGTTAATAAATTTACTTGCGCTGCTCAGAACAAATACAGGGCCATTTTCTCATGCGAATGCTCTTCACCAAGGCTCTGCACATGGGCTGCCCTGGAAGAGCATTGAACCAACATGCTCACTTTGAGAGGGGGCATGTTTGTCATTGGTGATGACAAAACACACCCGTCTCTGGCACCACCCCTTTCTCAATGGTCCACTGTTTTCAAAAATGCCCGGGCCAGATTTTTTCCAAAGTCCGGCCCTGATGTAAGCTATAGATAAACACAAATTTAAAGTGGATCATATTTGTGTACTTTAAATAACACATTCAGGACCACCAATGGATACATCTTTGTAATAATGTTTTGGCATGGTTTTTGTCATACTGCATTAATGGAATTCTTCAAACCTTTTTTGTATGAAATAGAATAATGTCCTATAGGCATTATTCTATATGCCATAATAAACTCTCAAAAAGTGTTTTAACCCCTTAAGGAGACATGACATGTGTGACATGTCATGATTCCCTTTTATTCCAGAAGCTTGGTCCTTAAGGGGTTAAAAGAAGATTTACTTACCTCAATCCAGCGCTGTGCAAACCTCCACAGCCGCTTGCTGCATCCCCGTGTGCTGTCACGGCAGCCATGCAAGGTCCAATGAAAGGCTTCTCATGGACAAGGACTTCTCCCTTGTTATCTCTGCCTGCAAAAGATAAGCTGTTACGTATGTCAGCAGTGTGCAGTGCAAAAATAGCAATATATTAATTCTTTAAATAATGTTGTATAATACAACTTTATTTGCATAGTTACTAACAATGCTTTGGTTAATCTGTGCTGAATGTAAAGCACAGGGGAAAATACAGCGTAAAAAAAAAATCTTAAATAGGATGATTTTTTTTTTTTAATTATTCCACATTTCATAATATTTTCTTTGAAGTACACATTGCTTGAGATCTGTGTTTTTTCGAATATGTTTTTTTTTTATATTTGCAGCGGCTTTTTGTCACAATGATGCAGTTTCCATGGCTTTGCAAGATTTACCAACACATAGCATACATTTTTTTTTACTGTAGAAACATTTTTTGGTTCCCAATATTCATTTCCTGTCTTCTATGGCAGTACATTCCCACTAAAGGTTCTCAAGAGAATTATTCCAAAGGAGCAATTCTTCTGATGACTGCTGGGAAATAGTCAGTATTTACCATTTTGTTAGTTTGTATTTATTTCTTCTTCTAGTGTGTGGAAATGCAAAAACAAATTATTCCTTCACACAAAAAAAAATTGAATTACATCTTTAGTTTTTTTTTAGCTACTTTACAGAATTTTTATTTCTTTTTGAATCCAAAAGTCTTTTTTCTCTGAATAAGCATGAGATGCTAGAATTGCATAGAAACTACTCCTCTTCATGAAAATTGTGCAAAGTGTGTTAGGTTCATGCAAGGCACTGGTGAGTGAGCTGAATAGCAGGATGAATATAGTGCTGAGTTAATCGTGTGTTGTAAGGACAAGTGCTCGTCATTTTGAGGTATGAGAATTCGTCTATTGCAATGCATCGAGTAGAGATGCTCTGTTAGTGTAGGTTTTATGGTACTTGGATGTAAATCTGGCTCTCTTCAAATTTTTATCTTACATTAAACACGTTCTCAGATAAGTTTTGATAGGACCATGGAAGTCTGAACCCGTAGCCACTTGAGAGTTATAGTGTGTGATAGAATTTATCTCGATTCCAAGGCTCAAGCTTATAGGTGTCGTATAATGATATCCTATATTAAAATTGGCTAACTTGGACTCAGGAAATGCTTGATGCTTAACACAACACTTAAGACCATATGTGTCTAGTTCCGGGAGCAGAGAGCCCCCACCGGAGATGTCTCTTCTCTAATCTTTTTGTTCTTTCTTACCTTGGAACTTATTTGTTATGTGTACATGACGTTCATCCCTATGTCTTATCTGTACTTACATTCCTATTACTGTTCTAAGAGTATCTGCACGTAAGCACTTACTTTTTAATGTATAAAACCCAGCTGATGAATAAAACGTCAGAGGCTTATTTTGAATACCAACATGTGTCTGGTGTCTAATTCTCGCTTCTCCAAGTGCACTTGTGACAACAATTTGGGCTTCCTCTGAATATAACAAAGATCAACATTCTGATCCACAACAATTGCAACCAGAGAGAGGTTTTGCTCATTTCAAGCTTCACTTCGGTGTGAGGTTGCCGTGACCATCGTTAAATTTGGAAAAGATTGTGATTGGATATATGTGCTGTTTATCCACACCACAGACTGTGAGAGACAGTTCTGATTACTGCATTTATGTATTGTTTTCTAATGTGGCATCACCAGTTTGGTTTTATTTTCCTTTTTCCCTTTTTAATTTTTTTTTTTTGTGCAGAGCTGATTTTGAAAACATACTGAACATAATTGTTGGATCTCTTTGATCAATTTAAACTTACTTTTGGAATTCCACATGTTCTTTTTGGACAATATTATTACTTTAAGGTTTAACCTCAAGCACTACAGCTGGTATATAGTGTCACCATGTGAATGCTGCATAAAAGTAGCTGTCATTTTCTGAATTTTAAGTAAACAAATTACCTTATCAGTGAAAAACAACTCTATTACACTGCCACTGCTGCTCATATTATTGACTGATATTTGACTGATTAGGACAGACTGTGTTAATCTCATATTTAGATTTAATGGTGTCTAACTTGCCATGGCATTTTGTGCTCTATTTGCTTCTTTTTTTTTTTTTGCTTTCCTTGAAATGTCTCAGCTTTTAATAAATAAGTATAAATTAATTTATAACAAAGGATAAAGGAAAACAGCAGCGCAGTCCAGGAACCCGGATGCAAATCAAGGGCTTGCGGGTTGCACCCCTGTGACCAACGATAGTGGTGCTCCTAGGATGAGGGCATAACCTTCAAATAGCGTAAAAGTAGGAAATATAGTGTCCCACTGAGAGAGACTAGAGGCAGGGGCTCCACTAGCATAAAAAGAGAGAGGGAAAAAGGAAGGAAACCCTACATTTAATCAATCTAGGGATATGCATAAAAGGCAAGCCAACGAAAACAAGGGGAGATTAGCTAAACGGTGCAACAGGGATATGTGATCTAGAATGCTCTAGGTCACAGGGAATGGAGGAAACCAGAGGAAAATAATTTAGCGCTTGAATATAGTATAACAAAAATGCAACTACTGTTACTTCTATGATTATGGTGCTAAAGTGCATCCATTACCTCTAGCAACCGACTAAATGGATAAGAAGATATATGTCAGGTAAGAGGGAAAGATAAGTAGGAGATTGGAGAATCTAATCAAACCTAATAAAAACTCAAAAGGTTTTCCCATAGATTACCTTGACACCGTGGACAAGCCACTAATGTCTACCTGAACCATCTCTCCCTACTACAACTTGCCAAAGAAAAAGAAAAATGTGAAATAAACCACCCGAAAAAAAGATAATAATTTCACGATTGCAAAAAACCCACAATCCGTAAGGGTAAGAAAAAAACCCCGAAAAAGGATACAGCTGGGAGCAGGTTTGGTGGTGTATGGAAGGGTACATCCTTCCTATCATTGAATCAATACAGGACAGGGATTGGTATGTCTAGTCAGATCTGAAACACTTCTCTTATATAAATGGGAAAACTTAGCATCAAACAGTCCTGTATAGTGATCAAGGGAGCCAACTTATGGATAGATAGAAATACTGAGTGCAAAAAGATTTGCACCAGAGTGTGTGTAAGAACCTGTGTCAATAAAAATATGCAGATATCACTCCTAATACACAGAGCCATCTCAGAATAAACTCCACTTAGTGGACCTATGTACTAAATTAAGTTATTAGTGTCCGGTTATGCCACTGATATTATCATGTTGGAATAATACTACTATCCATACGCACTGTGAAAGCTATTAGTCATAGAAGCATCCGAATATACCCTAGGATGTGGTATATAATAAATTAGAATTTAAGGACATCCAGTGGAGTTTTGGACTGAGAGAAGTCCAGAACATGACAAGTCACTGCCCACAATTAAATTAAATAGTTACATATTTACATTTCTATAGATGTACATTTTTTTAAGAAAAATCCCTCAAGATTGTTAAATCCATCTCATAGAGAGAATTTTACAGAGAGGCAGAAAAGGGAAAACCCTCATTCAAGCCTTGTGGTGAAACTGTGTTAAGTCTATAAATCCAATATGATTCTCTTGACACAATCTGCAGTCCCAATTCCCTTTACGTTGGGCTTGGGGGACTGATTCGATGCCCAGGAATCTGACTTAGTTAGCATGATATTTTTTTAGGTGATGTGAGATTGGTGTCTCCAATGGTCTTCTTACCGAGTTGACATGTTCCCTTATACGCAGTTTGAAAGGGCGAAAGGTTTTTCCCACGCACTTCATATCGCATGAGCACAACAGAAGGTCAACTAACACTTCATTATGGCAATTGAAGAAGGATTTTGCCAGGAACATCTTGGAATCACTGCTATGTGTTTGGCAATATAGGGGCATGCACTACAATGGCCACACTTATTTGTACCCTTAGTTAAGTATTGTTTCAAGGGTTTGTTTAGAGAGGTGAAATGACTTGGGACTACCATGTCCTTCAGGTTTCTACCTCTGCATGCTGTCACTGAAGGGAAGGCCGTGACTACCTTCTTAATGTGAGGGTCAGAGGTAAGTATCGGCCAAAACCTTTTAAGTGTGTCCATCATACCATACCAACCTGCATCATATGTGGCTATGCATTGTATCAGGGGTGGCCCTGCATCAGCACTGTGGTCTGTAAGGAGGGTATCCCTGTTGGCTCAGATTGTTCTGGAAAAGGCTCTCTTGAGTACTCTATTGGGATATCCCTTTTCCTTAAAGGATTTTCTAAGGTTCCAAGCTTTAGTTAAAATCTTCAAGTGAAGAGCAATTCCTGCGCAATCTTAGGTATTGGCCGAGAGGGATAACGGCCTTTCCTGGCTAATCATGGCAGCATCACTTATGGGTAGCTCCTCCCTTAGTAGTCACAGGACAGGAATTAATTAGATTAATTAATCAGACTGATAGGTATAAAGAGTCCCTCCTCCCCTTACACCTCAGTCTTTTTTCCTGTCCTTAGCAGGTTCTACAGGACTTTTTACAATTTTATTTTATGGCTCACCTTCCTGCGTTTGTCGTGGGTTCGTTCCAAATGAAGTTCAGCCTCTCTTCATCTGAAGGGCCCAGTAAACAGCCTGCATGAGCAGGACTAACTGGGTCAGGTTCAGTGTAAGTACTGAACTGCACCGTGGGAAGTAAGTGTTTGAGGGAGACACTAAATTTTCTGGTCTATGGTGGGGTTGGTTAAGCCTTAAAAATTCCCCTGTTTTCTACCTGCCCCTACTAATTGGGGTTATATACCCCCCCCCCTCATACCTTGAGGCAGTTCTTGGGGAATCCATGATGAAAGCTCTCTCCCTTCCTCTTGTGGCCTCCTTCTTGCCCCTTCCCTGTTCTCTGGCTTGGGGGTATGTTGCTCTGTTCCTGGGACATGCCCCAGGGTTCCCTGCTCCTTGGGCCCCCTTTTTGCGCTTGGGGCTGGGGGCTGGAACGCATTTGCGTTCCAGCTGGCTGTTTTGCGGCCAGTTCCGGCGAAACCGGAAGTGTTCTGCCGGTCGCGAGCGAGTGGAACGCATAGCGTGCGTTCCACCGCTCTGCGCATGCGCGAACCGGGCGGTCAGCTGTTCGCCGCCCGGACCTATTTAAGGGGATTAATACAGTCCCCTTCGTGCTATTCATGCTGCTCTTTTACTGGGTTCTCACCTAAAAGCTTGGAATTCCAGTCTTGCCAGCTTCTGCTTCTTGGATGCATAGTGGTGCTCTGATCTTAAGGTAGGATTGCTGGTTCTTGCTTTTGTTGAAGTTTTGCTGGTCAGCCTGCCTCTTTCCCTTTGGGGAATTTTGGTCCTGAATTTATTTGCTTCTTGTTTGTAGTATGGATTCTCCCTCTGCCTCTGCAAGATCCCTCTCTAGAAAACATAGGTGAGTCATTTATTATTTGTGTTGGGGGGGTTATTAAAAGAGTGCCATACTAAGCCTGTAATATATGTCATATATGGCTTTTTTCCAGCCCCAGCGTTCATTTGGACTCTCCAGCGAGAAAATCTCGGGATAAGACAAATAAATGCATTAATTGTTCTTCATCCGCTCCGAATGGAAGGAACCTTTGCAGGGAATGCTTGTTGGAAGTCGCTGATGCCCCCAGTAGGAGCTCTCCACAAGATGACCTTAAGCTCTGGATTTCTCAGGCTATTGCTGAGGGCTTTAGGGCCACCACGGGTACTAGTGGTCCGAGTAAGAGACACAGAGCGGAACCTCAGTCTTCCAGCTCTGATGAGGACCCTGATGTCTGGGAGGTATCGGATGATGGTGAAGAGGAAGCTGTTCATACCTCCAGGTCTCTGGACTCCAGGTCTGTGGATAGACTTATTACCCTTATTAGAGACACACTTAGTCTCACGGAAGAAAGATCTGAGTTGAAGGAGGCTGACAGGTTTTTTGAGGACCTAAAGCCTAACAGACCTACTTTCCCAGTACATACGTCAATCAGGGATATGATCCTTCAAGAATGGAATAAGCCTGAAAAGAAGTCCACCTTAAAATATAAGTTTGCGAGGGTTTATCCATACTCTGCGGTGGATTGCGGTCTGTGGAACTCTGTTCCTAAAATTGACGCAGCAGTGATCCATATGGCTAAGAAAACTACACTGCCTATAGACTCTATGGCATATCTCAGGGAGCCTATGGAGAAGCGCTTGGATGGAGACCTAATTAAAGCCTACTTGGCCCTTGGGTCCGCTCTTCATCCGGCAGTGGCACTGACGACTCTTTCCAGAGCCTTGAAAGTGTGGCTCACTAATCTGAAGGATGACATTGAGCAAGGTGTCCGAAGGAAACATCTGTTGGAAAGCCTCAAGGACCTTAACCTAGCCACGGAATTCTGTTCAGAAGCCTCCCTGGATATCACTCGCATGATTGCTAAAAGCATGGCCCTGTCTGTGGCTTCTAGAAGGGCTTTGTGGCTTCATTCATGGGGTGCTGACTATGCCTCTAAGGCTTCCCTCTGTGCTCTTCCGTTTCAAGGGGATCTCCTTTTTGGAAAGATTCTGGAAGAGGCTATTCAAAAAGCTGCTGATGGGAAGAAGGCGTTCTTACCTCAATCTGGCAGGAAGACTTTTCCCTCCTCCTGGAAGACCAAGCGCTTTAAGGATCGGTCCTTTCGGGACAGCAGAAGCTATAAGCCAGGTAGGGAGTTTTCCAGGAATTCCACATGGAAATCCTATCCACACTCATCTTCCAATAAGGCTTCCAGAGGAAGGGGTCCTAGAACCTCAGGAAAGAACTTCTGAAGGTCCCCAGGCCCGTTCGGGGATGGTGGGAGGAAGACTGAAGTTCTTTTACCCCAGATGGGCCAGCAATATTTCAGACCTATGGGTCACTTCCATCGTGAAAGAAGGTTACAGAATAGAATTCTCGTCTCAACCAAAAACTGCATTCTTCAAAAAATCAAAGGTGCCGGTAGGCATCAAACGAAGGGCCATGAGATCCTGCATTTCTGTGCTCCTGGAACAAAGAGTGGTGGAAGAAGTTCCCAAACGAGAATGGTTTCAAGGAATTTATTCCACGGTCTTCTTGGCCCCAAAACCTCAAGGAAAATGGCGTCTCATCTTGAATTTGAAAGGCGTGAACTCCTTGCTCAATGTAAGGACGTTCAAAATGGAATCCTTGAGGACCATCTTGAAGTGTGTCAAAAAAGGAGACTGGATGACCTCAATAGATTTAAGGGACGCCTACTATCATATTCCGATACATCAAGATCATGTACGTTTTCTCAGATTTTGGGCGCTAGGAAGGCACTTCCAGTTCCGGGGTCTACCGTTTGGCCTCAGTCTGGCTCCAAGAACGTTCTCAAAAGTTCTGGTTGCCTTAATAGCCTTTATAAGGGTAAAGGGTATCGAGATATTCCATTACTTGGACGACATTCTTATCCTGGGTCCATCTCAAGAAATCGTGGCTCAACATACGTTAGTCGCAATGTCCATTCTTCAAGACATGGTTGGCTCCTGAACTTGGGAAAGAGCTCCCTCGTTCCTGCGCAAACGATTATTTTCCTGGGGGCGGTAGTGAATACCGTGTCTGCACATGTGTTCCTGTCTCCGGAAAGGGTCGAGAAGATCAGAGACAAAGTGAGGGGACTACAAGATCTCGAAGCGGCACCTGCAAGAGTAGTCATGAGCCTCCTAGGTTCCTTGACGTCTACAATAGGCTTGGTGAAGTGGGCCCAGTGGAAGTTCCGTCCAGTTCAGTACTGCTTCCTTCTCCAGTTCAACAGAGTGGAAGCAAATTGGGAACAGGTGATATATCTTCCCCTTCCGGTAAGAAAAACCTTAAACTGGTGGAGGAGCGAGAAGAATTTGACGACTGGCTTCCCGTTGGAAGACCCCCCTTGGAAGGTTATTACGACAGATGCCAGTTCTTTTGGATGGGGTGCCCACTTCAGCTCGGTATGGACTCAAGGGAAGTGGACCCTAGAAGAGAGTCACCTACACTCAAATTTGAGAGAACTGAGAGCGGTTTACAAGGCCGTTTTGAGGTTCCTACCGAGGCTAAAGAACTCTTGGGTCCTAATCAAAACGGACAACCGAGCGGTGGCCTCGTATGTGAACAACCAAGGTGGCACGAGGAGCAGATTGCTGCTGGAAGAACTCGCTCCCTTAATGGTTATAGCAATGACGTCTCTTCAAGGTCTAAAGGCCTTTTATCTCCCAGGCTCGGAAAACGTAACAGCAGACTTCCTCAGCAGAAGGGAAATTCTTCCGGGAGAATGGCATCTTCACCCGGCGATCTTTGCAGAAATTGTTCATCGGTGGGGCATGCCCCAGATCGACCTGATGGCATCATCTCAGAATCACCAGGTGGAGAATTACTTCTCTCTCCACCCGGACCGTCAGGCTCTGGGCCAAGACGCTCTCTCTCTCCCTTGGTCGTTCGATCTGGGGTATGCTTTCCCTCCCCTACCTATGATACCCAGGTTCCTGAGGAAGGTTTGGTCGGAAGGCAGGAAAGTCATTGCCGTAATTCCAATTTGGCCTCGGAGACCGTGGTTCCCCCTATTGACCACGATGAGCCAGGAACAGCCTTGGCCTCTGCCAGTGATGGAGGATCTGCTTACACAGGGTCCGGTATTCCATCCTCATCCAGAACGCCTCAAACTGGGGGTATGGATCTTGAGAAGGAAAGACTCCAAGTACTAGGCCTCTCGGAGGCTGCGATCAATACCCTTCTGCTCTCTAGAAAGGCTTCCACTTCCTCATGCTACCATAGGGTCTGGGATGTGTTCCAGTCTTGGGCATCGTCCAATGGTGTGGACTTTCTACATCCTAGCAATACGGAAGTTTTGGAGTTTCTGCAAGTGGGCCTGGACAAGGGCCTTAGTCTCAGCACCTTAAAGGTTCAGTCTGCGGCACTCTCAGCTTTGTGCAACATCTCATGGGCTTCGGATCCTTTGATTTCCAGGTTCTTCAAAGCGGCCTTCAGGTTGAGGCCTCCTTCCAGGTCTACTACCCCTCCTTGGGACCTTCCTATGGTGCTTAATTATCTCACGGAGGATCTGTTTTTCCTCTTGAAGGTTTGGATACTACTCTCCTGACGTATAAGACTTTGTTTCTGGTGGCGATTACTTCCGCAAGACGGATTTCAGAGATTAAGGCGTTTTCTACATCTTCTTCTTGTTTACAATTCTACCAAGATAGGGTATGTCTGAAACCTAAGCCAGAGTTTCTTCCCAAGGTGGTTTCTCAGTTTCATCTCTCTCAAGAAGTGGTTCTTCCATCATTTTACCCCAACCCCTCTTCTCAGGAAGAGGTTAGATGGCAACGTTTGGATGTCATGAGCTGCTTGTCTGCGTATCTTAGACGTTCTGAGTCTTTCCGTAAGACGGACCAACTCTTCGTTTTGCCGTTGGGAGCTAGGAGAGGTGAGGCGGCCTCTTTATCTACATTGAAACGTTGGATTTCTCTGATAATTAAGAAGGCGTATGTCTCTAAAGGTCTATCACCTGCAGAGGTGATAAAAACACATTCTACTAGAGCATTATCAACTTCTTGGGCTAGCTGGGCAGAGGTTCCATACGATGATATTTGCAGAGCAGCCACTTGGTCTTCTCCAATGACGTTTATGAAGCACTACAAACTTGATGTGGAGTCTCGTTCCACCACCTTTGGGAAGAGTGTCCTCTCTACGGTCTCTTTATCCAGTTGATATTAAACTTTCTTTGCTGCATGTGTTCGGCTTGGTGTAATTTTTTACGTTATTTCCCACCCTAGATTTGTGAAGCTTTGGTATTACCCATAAGTGATGCTGCCATGATTAGCCAGGAATAGAGAAAATTTATGACAAACTTACCGTAATTTTCTTTTCCTGGCTATTTCTCATGGCAGCATCAGGGTTCCCGCCCTTTCTCTATTTCAGCTTTATAATTGGACTGAGGTGTAAGGGGAGGAGGGACTCTTTATACCTATCAGTCTGATTAATTAATCTAATTAATTCCTGTCCTGTGACTACTAAGGGAGGAGCTACCCATAAGTGATGCTGCCATGAGAAATAGCCAGGAAAAGAAAATTACGGTAAGTTTGTCATAAATTTTCTCTATTAATCTTGGTGGATGGTGGCTGGTCCAGTTCAGGAGACTATTAGAGGCTGTTTTCTTCCAATACAGAGTAGTGGAAATGTTGCCATTAGATTGAATAGAGACTGTTAAATCCAAGAAATTAAGGCTCCTACCCCCCACTTCACTTGTGAATCTCAGATTGAGATCATTAGTATTCAGAATTGTGACAAAGTCTGTAAAGTCAACTGAGGACCCTAGCCAGATTAAGAAGATATCGTCTATATATGTCTTCCAAAAATAGATTTTATCTTGATAAATTGACAGTGATGGGTCTGCCATGATTTGTCTCTCCCAAGATCCCAGGTATATGTTGGCGTAAGAGTGTGCACATGAGGTCCCCATAGTATTCCCCCTGATTTGTTGGTAATCTTTACCATTGAATAGGAAAATATTCTTGGTTAGGATGAACTTTAAAAGATTAGAGATAAAATTGATATAGGATGGTTAAGCATTGATTTATTTTTCAAGAGTTGTTCTAACACTCTCAATCCCCAATTTATGGAGGATGGAGCTGTATAATGCCGTCACGTCCAGGCTGCACCTCAAAGCTTCTTCAGGTACTTTCAGACTTTCCAGCCAATGGAGCATTTGTTTAGTATCAAGTACTTTCAGACTTTCCAGCCAATGGAGCATTTGTTTAGTATCTCTGATGTATCACGGTAATTAAGATACAATTAAAGACAAGATTTTTGTTAAGAAAAATGCTCACATTTTAAGTTAAGTTATCCCTCCCTGAAACTATCGGTCTGCCTGATGGGTTAATTAGAGATTTATGCACTTTGGGCAGACTATAGAAGGTGGATAACACTGGTGATCGGACGAGCATAAAATCAAACTCATCTTTCGTTATGCGTTTGTTGTCCAAAGCCTGGGACAAAATGGTTTTAATCTCGATAAAGTACTGGGCCGTAGGGTCCCCTGGTAGGATCTGATAAGTATGCTTGTCACTAAGGAGGAGGTTTACCATCTGTATGTAATCAAGACGGTTCATCACCACAATGTTGCCACCTTTATCCGATGGCTTGATAACAACATCGGCTCTTAGCTCATTCAGGGCTACCCTTTTTTCTTTGGTTAGATTGCCATCTGGTCTGTATTTAAGGTCCCTTTCATTGAGGGATGCGATGTCCCGCCAAACCATCTCCAAAAAGACCCAATATTTTTATATTCCTTTATTTGGGGTGTGAATTTACTTTTAGATCTGAGATTAGTATTTGGAATAGCATTTGGTCCATGCCCTTCACTTAGATTGAGGAGTTACACTAGTGTGTCTAAACAGTCAAAGTCATTGACACTGAGACCCACATTTTAAACTTTGTGCTATTTTTTAATAAGATGGTACTTGTGGAGAGCCAGTTTATGAGCAAACAGATGTAGATCTTCTGTCCACATGAATTTATTGAATGGTGCTATTAGGATGAATGATAGGCCTTTCATGAGGGTTTGCATCTGTATGTCTGAGAGGGTGATAGATGATAAGTTAACAACCTGCAAGTCTTTTACATTTAATGGCGGTGTTTCCGTTGGCCCCTGTTTCTTTGTGATTGTCTCGATCTTGGGTCCTGGAACTCATCCGCCTGTTTTAGGCCTAAAAAATGTACTCATTTCTTTAATATGTTTCTTGGAGCAGAGGTGGTACTATTTGATGTACTAGGTATGGTTTCTCCCTCAGTATCAGTAGACTCATATTCTGAGGTGCTAATGTGGTCTGAGTCTACCCTCACTCTCTTTTTAAAATTAGGTGTATACTCTCCTAGATTTTCGAAATCAGTGGTGGACCTCAGGAATTTCTGGTGTTTTTTACTTTGATTTGGTTTGAAAATCTAAGTTGTTTTTAAGTTTTATTTCCACATTTTCAAATTGTGGGTCAGTTTAAAATGTTTGTACCTCTTCTATTGCAGTGTCTATTTCTTGTTGAATGGAAGCGAGGCATTGTGTTTCATATTTACAAATAATAGTCATGAACATTGTGAAGCATTTAGCTGCTGCCTCCTCCCATTTCTTGTTAAACCCCTCCAAGTCTATATTGCTAGCTGGTACCTGGACTCTCTTTCCCCTGTAGATAATGCTTTTAGAGGTGTAAGTATTGAACTCTATTACAGTGCCACTGCTGCTCATATCATTGACTGACATTTGACTGATTAGGACAGACTGTGTTAATCTCGTATTTAGATTTTAATGGTGTCTAACTTGTCATGGTAATTTGTGCTCTATTTGCTTTTTTTTGTTTGCTTTCCTTGAAATGTCTCAGCTTTTAATAAATAAGTATAAATTCATTTAATTGAGTGTGCATGGTATTTGTTAGAAAAAGTTTTCCCCTTAAGAAATAAACATAGGTACTTATTCTAGAAATGTTTATTTAAAAAAAAGCCAAATGATTCCTTTCAGACAACATTATGTCTAAAAGTGCTCAACAAGTTGATTGAAAGTTTTGTACAGGAACTATCCATTCAACCATGCAGATTATTCAAGAATGAGACTAGTTAGACCTAAATAAAGCATATCCATACATCTTTATTTCCTCATGCAGTAGATGTTTTTATTTGTTCTTATTTATCAATATTTCTTTGTTATTACTTACCAGTTAAGGGGCCTTCCTTTCAGCACCTCCTCTTCCACCAAGAATTTATGCAAACATTTTCATCCTCCAATTGGCCCAAGAATGTTGGAAGTCTACACTGTCCCATATTTGGACAACTGTTTCATTAATGCAAATTCAGCAAGAAAGCTGAAGGAAAATCTCCAGACACCGACAAGATTTTCACAGGTCTATGGATTAATCAATAACTGGGTGCAATCTTAGTTGTTTCCAACATGGTATATTGTACTTCTGCATATATTTCTCATACTATCTATTCTAGTGGTTCCTGGGGCAAAATCTCTTATAACAAAGAAACATTATGGTTGATCAATAATAGATCGATAGATAATGGAACAGATCAATTTTCTTCTAACTCCCTCTATTATGCTATAAAACAAAAAAGGTGCGCTGTACCTTTAAAATTTAAAGTGCAACAAGTGCAAATAAATCGTGCAATGAAAAGTGTATATTCAATAAAATCACACTCAAAATAATAAATGTGCAAAAACTTGCAAGTGAAGGGTGATAAAAATATACAAATGGTCACTTACAGTAGGGAAATATGTCTCAAAGTAAAATACATATGGTATGGTACATAAAAAAGAGAGAAAGCATATAGCATAATACTGTTTAAAATAACATAAAAACAGCCAAGAAAAATGGAATAAAACTCACAAGGAAAGAGCAGTGAAAGTCTGCTCTAACTTTTCAGCATGTAATCCACAACACAGGGATTTGATGACAGTGAAGAGCAGGACGCCAGCTGAATCAAACGATATTTATTTCTTCCAAATAAAAAAACTCCTTTTCCCCCATAGAAGGCCAGTGTCCCATTAGATACTTGAAGAAATGAAACCAGGGTTCACAATCTCTGCAACTCGCGGCACTATACAGGGCACTTCCGGGTTCGGAGCTCCGTGCGGTCACGTGATAACGTGATGACGTCGTATGCGAACGTGATGACGCGTTTCGCCCAGAAAAGGCTTCCTCAGATCACGTCCTAATACAGCTGGTCCTGACTTTTAAAGCCCACGTTGTGGGCGTGAAATATGTAAATGAATGGCCAAAGTCTCATATAAACGGGGTAGATCCCCTAAATATCTATATAAAGAAGTCCCAAGCAGTAAATGGAATATGACAAAAAATTTTATGGCAAAAAAATAATAATATACATAATAATAAAAGTACATACATGTCCCAAACAAAATCATGAAATGTCATAAACATCTTAACATATAAAATCTAAAAAGAAAAAATCCTCCATTAAAATACATAAATGCAATTTCACCTACTAATGAGTGGAAAGAAGAGAGAGTGATTATTCTCAAATGAAAAATTCATCTAAAATATAAAATTCACATAATAAAATTATATAAATCAAATTCAATATTGAGACCTTTTGGTTCAAGGGTCTCCAGTGTGTGAACCCACTTCATCTCTTCTTTTCCTATACATTGAATGAAGTTACCTCCTCGCCATGGTTTTTTAACAATTTGAATTCCTAAGAATGTGAGGCCACTAGGATCTTTATTATGATATTTTTTAAAATGAGCGGACACACTATGATGGTCTATGCCTTTTCGAATATTATTGACATGTTCATAAATTCTCTTATGTAAAGGGCGAATAGTTCTGCCCACATATTGGAGTCCGCATGGACATATTAAAAGGTATATAATGTTTTTAGTAAAACAAGTAATAAAATCCTTAATGATATATTCTTCTGTTGTATATTTTGTCTTGAATTTACTAATACCTTTTATAGTATTATTTTTGCTACATTTACATCCTACACATTTTCCACATGAATAGAAACCTTTTCTATTCACACTTAAAAACGTATCGGGTGCCTCCTTTCTTGGGTGATTGAAAGTCAAAATCTGCTTTAGGCTAGGTGCACCTCTAAAAGTGATAAAAGGTTTCTCTGGAATAATTACCGATAGTTCTCTATCCTTTTTTAGAAGGTGCCAATGTTTGTTAATAATAGATTTCACTCTTTTAAAATCCTGATTAAAATCTAAAACTAAAGGTACCTTATCAAATTTCCCTTGTATTTTATTGAAAGTACTTTCTCTAAAAACCAATTGATTCTGCTCCAGGTCTTTTGTTTCCTCATATGCTCTACATAGTATGTCAGTGGGATATTGTTTTTGGGAGAATTTGTCTATTATTATTTTTGCTTGTTCTTCAAAAACATTCTGTTCGGTGCAGTTCCTTCTTATCCTTTGTAATTGGCCTTTTGGAATATTATTGAGCCAGGGGGTGTAATGCCCGCTATTATATAGTACATAGCTATTGGCATCTACTTTTTTAAAAAAAAAATTTGTTTTTAAAATGCCGGCTTCTTCATAAATTTCCAAATCTAAAAATTGAATATTTTGACTGCTAAAAGAACTGCTAAAATGTAAACCCCACTCATTTGAATTGATACTTGTTAAAAAAAGTTCTAAATCCAATTGTGTGCCCTTCCATATAAAGAATATATCATCGATATATCTATGGTAGGAGACCAGATTCGTCCCCCAATTATGGCTATTATAAATAACTTCCGATTCCCAACCTGACATAAATAAATTAGCGTAACTAGGGGCGAACCTGGTCCCCATAGCCGTACCTTGTAGTTGTAGATAAAATTTAGAATTAAAATTAAAATAATTATTTTCTAAAATCCATCTGATACTATCTATAAGAAATAAAATGTGTGTATTATTAAAATTACTTGATTTTTCTAGACATTCTTGAATCATTTTACATCCCTTCTCATGAGAAATAGAGGTATAAAGTGCAGTTACATCTGAAGTTACTAGAAAAAATCCATTTTCCCATCTAATATTTTTTATAATTTTAATTACATCTGTGGTATCCATCATACCTCAAGGATACCACAGATGTAATTAAAATTATAAAAAATATTAGATGGGAAAATGGATTTTTTCTAGTAACTTCAGATGTAACTGCACTTTATACCTCTATTTCTCATGAGAAGGGATGTAAAATGATTCAAGAATGTCTAGAAAAATCAAGTAATTTTAATAATACACACATTTTATTTCTTATAGATAGTATCAGATGGATTTTAGAAAATAATTATTTTAATTTTAATTCTAAATTTTATCTACAACTACAAGGTACGGCTATGGGGACCAGGTTCGCCCCTAGTTACGCTAATTTATTTATGTCAGGTTGGGAATCGGAAGTTATTTATAATAGCCATAATTGGGGGACGAATCTGGTCTCCTACCATAGATATATCGATGATATATTCTTTATATGGAAGGGCACACAATTGGATTTAGAACTTTTTTTAACGAGTATCAATTCAAATGAGTGGGGTTTACATTTTAGTAGTTCTTTTAGCAGTCAAAATATTCAATTTTTAGACTTGGAAATTTATGAAGAAGCCGGCATTTTAAAAACAAAAATTTTTTTTAAAAAAGTAGATGCCAATAGCTATGTACTATATAATAGCGGGCATTACACCCCCTGGCTCAATAATATTCCAAAAGGCCAATTACAAAGGATAAGAAGGAACTGCACTGAACAGAATGTTTTTGAAGAACAAGCAAAAATAATAATAGACAAATTCTCCCAAAAACAATATCCCACTGACATACTATGTAGAGCATATGAGGAAATAAAAGATCTGGAGCAGAATCAATTGGTTTTTAAAGAAAGTAATTACAATAAAATACAAGGGAAATTTGATAAGGTACCTTTAGTTTTAGATTTTAATCAGGATTTTAAAAGAGTGAAATCTATTATTAATAAACATTGGCACCTTCTAAAAAAGGATAGAGAACTATCGGTAATTATTCCAGAGAAACCTTTTATCACTTTTAGAGGTGCACCTAGCCTAAAGCAGATTTTGACTTTCAATCATCCAAGAAAGGAGGTACCCGATACGTTTTTAAGTGTGAATAGAAAAGGTTTCTATTCATGTGGAAAATGTGTAGGATGTAAATGTAGCAAAAATAATACTATAAAAGGTATTAGTAAATTCAAGACAAAATATACAACAGAAGAATATATCATTAAGGATTTTATTACTTGTTTTACTAAAAACATTATATACCTTTTAATATGTCCATGCGGACTCCAATATGTGGGCAGAACTATTCGCCCTTTACATAAGAGAATTTATGAACATGTCAATAATATTCGAAAAGGCATAGACCATCATAGTGTGTCCGCTCATTTTAAAAAATATCATAATAAAGATCCTAGTGGCCTCACATTCTTAGGAATTCAAATTGTTAAAAAACCATGGCGAGGAGGTAACTTCATTCAATGTATAGGAAAAGAAGAGATGAAGTGGGTTCACACACTGGAGACCCTTGAACCAAAAGGTCTCAATATTGAATTTGATTTATATAATTTTATTATGTGAATTTTATATTTTAGATGAATTTTTCATTTGAGAATAATCACTCTCTCTTCTTTCCACTCATTAGTAGGTGAAATTGCATTTATGTATTTTAATGGAGGATTTTTTCTTTTTAGATTTTATATGTTAAGATGTTTATGACATTTCATGATTTTGTTTGGGACATGTATGTACTTTTATTATTATGTATATTATTATTTTTTTGCCATAAATTTTTTTGTCATATTCCATTTACTGCTTGGGACTTCTTTATATAGATATTTAGGGGATCTACCCCGTTTATATGAGACTTTGGCCATTCATTTACATATTTCACGCCCACAACGTGGGCTTTAAAAGTCAGGACCAGCTGTATTAGGACGTGATCTGAGGAAGCCTTTTCTGGGCGAAACGCGTCATCACGTTCGCATACGACGTCATCACGTTATCACGTGACCGCACGGAGCTCCGAACCCGGAAGTGCCCTGTATAGTGCCGCGAGTTGCAGAGATTGTGAACCCTGGTTTCATTTCTTCAAGTATCTAATGGGACACTGGCCTTCTATGGGGGAAAAGGAGTTTTTTTATTTGGAAGAAATAAATATCGTTTGATTCAGCTGGCGTCCTGCTCTTCACTGTCATCAAATCCCTGTGTTGTGGATTACATGCTGAAAAGTTAGAGCAGACTTTCACTGCTCTTTCCTTGTGAGTTTTATTCCATTTTTCTTGGCTGTTTTTATGTTATTTAAAACAGTATTATGCTATATGCTTTCTCTCTTTTTTATGTACCATACCATATGTATTTTACTTTGAGACATATTTCCCTACTGTAAGTGACCATTTGTATATTTTTATCACCCTTCACTTGCAAGTTTTTGCACATTTATTATTTTGAGTGTGATTTTATTGAATATACACTTTTCATTGCACGATTTATTTGCACTTGTTGCACTTTAAATTTTAAAGGTACAGCGCACCTTTTTTGTTTTATATCCTTTGTATGGTGTTTTTTGAGCTTGTACACTTTTAGGTGCTGCTCTACCTTTATTCTTAATATTTGCACTGATACATTTATATTTTTAGCGCCTACATTGCTTGTTTGTTTGTTTTTATTCCCTCTATTATGCCCCTGTGGGAGATGACAGCCTCAAAACTCTGATGATGGAAGAAAACTGCTTTCTCAACAAGCTTATTATCTTTGAAAAATCAAGGCATGCACCTCACCACATACACTCTAGGTTGAGGAGCTCTTTAGAAAAATTTGATAAATAACAAGAGCAATGCCTCTGTCTCTCCATTGTGAGAAAATCAGGAATTGGGCAGACCTTTATCTTCAAGGCATTCAGGTGATTCCTATAAAGGGTATATATAATTGGCTAGCATATGCCTTAAAGGTACACTTAAGACCCCTGAAAAACTTCATCAGAAAAAGGCGGGCAAACAATTTTTTATTTAATTTAAGGGAGATGCCTGACGTGATGGGTTAATAGAACACTTTGAAAGTTAAAAACAAATATTCATTGTTAATGAGGTCTGGGTCCAGCTAAAGTACTCATTTTTGTCAATTCAAACTATTTAAAATTTTAGGTCAAAATAGTGGTTTGGAAAACATAACTGACCTTGAGAAATGTTATAATGTTGTAACGGCACCCCCAGGCATAAAAGGGGTTAAACCGCCGTTTAGTAGATCTTCCCCTTCCAGAGATACAGGCACAGCTACTGTAGACACCAATCCACCGAACTGGAGAAGCATATGAATGCCATAAACAGCTGAACCGGAACCATACGAATGCTGTAAACAGCCGAATAGGAAAAACCATACGAACAGGTTTACACTCCTAGCAGTCAAATTGGAACAGCATACAGTAAATCCCCCCAAGAATGAGACAAAGCTCCGTGTTGAGGGTCAAGCAGTGAACAGACAGAGCTGTGGGTTTATTGTTCTTATATACACATTAGTACCACCCACAGGGTTTTGGAACACAACCAATAAACACATACAATACACTCAGACACTCCCACACAAAATCCTCCCCTCTGCCTGTGATACTATTACCTTACAGAATGGGTAATGTAATTGTCATAAGCAGAGAAATACAATTTTTCCACATTATTCATAACTTGAAAAGTATACATCACATTTACATTTTCAGAATCAGCATACTCCAATTACAAACATGTGTCAAAATCATCCAAATTGGTCCAGAGGTTCAAAAGATAGATCGTAGTCCTTTGTGACCAAAGGAAGCATGGCTTTTCTGCCCAAAACCAGTTCCACAGAGTCTTCTATCCTGGAGATAATTGTGAAGTAATCCAATTATCTCCAAGGACAGAGGCAAAACTCCATTGAACACATGGCAGCAAAAGACAATAAAACACATAAAAACATATAACTGTGCAGCCATTGCACAAAACAGGTACATTCAACATATCCCCAGATAGCTCAGATCTGAGCGCACATTATTACTGTATGGTGCTCAGAGCACACACATCCAGTTCAATTGACATGGAGCCAAAGTCTTTCCCATAGTCTTTCATTATACGAATGGGCTCCATGGCATAGCTATCTGGGGTATCACCGCTCAAACAGTGCCAGCACGGAATGACCCGGCTTTCGTGTTTCCGCAGGGGAAAATCAAGCGTTTCAACATGGGGCCATAGTCTAAAGGCAGTAGGTGGGCAACCAGGCTCCTCCAATGCACAGTGGCGAGATTGGTCTCGTCACAAATGTGAATTTGCATCAGTGACAGTCCACTTCAGACATTTTTATATAAATGCATATTCTATAGTCATTATAACCTAGGGATATTGTTCCACACCTTATAGTTTTGCACAGCAGAAAATACATTTTGGTTTGAATTTACTAACAGACATATATGATATAAAGTGCATCTGTCATAAAATTAAAAACTACATGCACGTTGCTACGAAATGTATATTTTACATTTTACCTTACTTTATAATATAACTTTATACCCATTAATTAATATATGCATAAACGTGAAATTATGGGTCAATGTGCTATTGAAAAACATTCTGATGGTTTTCCTGTTAATTGTCCCTCTGAATGGCACATTTCTTACTCAATAAATTTCCTTTTAATGGTTGAAGTGGGCACACGGATCTGGATATTCATACAGCACATGTACCATTCAGGAAACTAATATCAGGTACAGTGGGACCTCGGTTTATGAATTTAATGTGTTCTCCAGGACGTTTCGTATTGCTAAAAATTCGTAAACCGAAACACGATTTCCCACAGGAATGCATTGAAAACCAATTAATGCGTTCTGGAGGTGAGAAAAAAGTCAAATAAAGTATTTTATCTGTTCAAAACTCTTTATATAGTGCACTTTAAAGGCATAAATACTGTACAGGGACATGATTAATCAAGCAATAACATTTCAAACATCCAACTTTGTTTTAAAACATCACACATCAACTTTTAAAACATGGCAGACTGTTGGTAACATGGTACAGTACACTTCAACTGTACATAAATCACACGTCAACAGGGAAAACATGGAAAATTTCAAAACAATTTTAACACTTTTTGGAAGATGAGGAGGACAAGGGCAATTGGGCAGCACTAACACAAGCAGGTTCTTCTTCATCTCTAGGCTGTTTTTGTAGGAACCTTTAAATTGTCTGCTGCCTCTGGCGCCTTTTAAGCTGCTCACAATTCTGTGGGCTAGAGCCTTATCTGGGTGGTGCTGCTGTACAAAAGTCTGTAGGTTTACTCACATTTGGCATGCCTCCTTGAGTTCCGTGGAAGAGAGCTGTTCTCCACATTTCCTCCTCCTCCTCAAATGCGGTCTGCTCCTCCATCGCCTCCTTCTGCAATTCCACCAGCTCCTCGGTGGTTAGGTCATGGTCGGGTTCCTCCAACAGCTCGTAGACATCCTCCTCATTCACCTCCAGGCCCATGGTCCTCCCCAAGGAAACAATTTCCTCCAACACTGTTGACTCTGGTGCAGGTGCAGAAGCACTGGAAGCAGGTTTCACAACACAGTCTGGCCACAGGTTGCGCCAAGCAGAATTTAGGTTTGTCTGTCTGACCCCGGCCCAGGCAATGGTGATAATCTGCAGACAGCTCACAATGTCAAAATGCTCACTCCAAAATTCATGGAGGGTGAGGCTTGAGCGCTCTGTCATCTCAAAGCATCGCCAGAAAAGCTTCCTTGTGTAAAGTTTTTTTAAATTGGAGATGACCTGCTGGTCCATTGGCTGGAGTAGTGGGGTGGTGTTAGGCGGAAGGAACATGACCTTGATGAAATTAAAGTCCTACAGCAAGTCTTCCTCGAGGCCTGGAGGATGGACAGGAGCATTGTCCATGAGCAGCATGGCCTTGAGTGGCAGGTTATTGTCCACAAGGACCAAAAACCGCATTGACCCACTTCACAAACAAGAGGCATGTGACCCAAGCCTTTGGGTTAGACTGCCACAAAACACTCAACTGCTCCTTGTTCACCTTGTGTTTATTGAAGGCCTATGGGTTCTCTGAATGGTAGACAAGCAGGGGCTTGAGCTTAAGGTCCCCACTGGCGTTGGCACAGAACAGGAGGGTGAGACGGTCCTTCATCGGCTTGTGGCCATGCAATGAGGTCTCTTCTTCTATGATTAAGGTACTCTTTGGCATCCTCTTCCAGAAGAGTCAATTCTCGTCACAGTTGAAGACCTGCTGAGGAAGGTAGCCCTCTGAAACCTCCAGGAACTCCGTAGCAAATTCCTCAGCTGCAGCAACATCGGAATTTGCAGCCTCTCCATGCCTGACCACATTGTGGATGCCAAATCTGGTCTTGAACCTTTGAAACACCCCCTGCTGGCCTTGAAGCCTTCTGCATCTGCTGACGTTCCTGGCTGTTGTTTGAGGAGGTCAGCGTGCAAGGCCTTGGCTTTTTCGCAGATGATCGCCTTGGTCACTGAGTCCCCTGCACGCTGCTTCTGTTTAATCCAGAGCAGGATCAACTTCTCGACCTCCTCCAGAACAGGTGGCCATTGCTTGGAGACCCTGGTGACTCCCTTGGCTGCATTTCTCCCAGTTATCTTCTCTTTCACTTTTAGGATTGTACCGATTGTGGATGCACTCCTTCCATACTCTTTGGCAAGGTCAGTCAATCGCATTCCTCCTTCATGCTTCCTGATGATTTCTTTCTTGTCCTCAAGTAGAATCATCTCCTTCTTCCTCTTCCCAGCATCTGCTGCTTTCTTGGGTGCCATGACACCACCGTCACTAAGTATGCAAAAAAAAAAATTAATGCTTTACACCCACATGAGCTGGCATGGAAACCACAGTAAAAGGCATGCACAGCACATGAGCTGTAACAGGCATGCACAGCACATGAGCTGTAACAGGCATGCACAGCGCATGAGCTGGCATGGAAACCATAGTAAAAGCCATGCACAGCATATGAGCTGTGACAGGCATGCACAGCACATGAGCTGGCATGGAAAACAACCCCACATTGCAAAACACACAGTACAGTACTGTAACAGGCATGCACAGCATATGAGCTGTGACAGGCATGCACAGCACATGAGCTGGCATGGAAAGCAAACCCACAATGCAAAACACACAGTAACAGGCATGCACAGCACATGAGCTGGCATGGAAATGACCCCACAATGCAGAACACACAGTAAAAGGCATGCAAACAACTAAGCTCAGATCCCTACCTTTCCACCTCTTGAGATGCACCAAAAAGGCTCCAAAACTTGCTGAAAATGGCTCCAAAAGGCTCCACAACTTGCTGCAAATGGCTCCAAAAGCCTCCAAAACTTGCTGCAAATAGCTCCAAAAGGCTCCACAATTTGCTGCAAATGGCTCCAAAAGGCTCCACAACTTGCTGCAAATGGCACCAAAACCTCTACTACACCTCCACACTCCTCACTCACGTGCTACCTAGACTCCAGTATGCAGGGGGCGGAGCTATAAACCGGGACACTTGTTTCGTAGTGCGAAAAAGATTCGTAAACTGAGGCATTTTTTTAAACGAATTCTCATTCGTAAACCAAATTTTTCGTTTACCGAGGCGTTCATTAACCGAGGTTCCACTGTATATGTAATTTATAGACTTGTGCATTTGGTTGAATTGAGATATGTCAGAATTTTGGCCATTCGGTAGATCATCTGAATTCTGTAACTTTAAAAAAGGCATTTGGCACAAAGTAAACAAAACAGACAATGGATGAACAGTTTCAATTGCTTTGTGATTGAGAGTTCATTCCAGTAGGCAAAAAATAATATAATTTTCCTGAAACAACCCCATAGTTGAAATACGTCTAAACTGAAACATCATATGAATAAATTTCCTACCACCCAATTGTATTTTATTTTGGACATATCTTTTCATCCAAGACACATTTTTGACCATAGTCCAGTCTAGTATTTTATTCCATATATTTTATAGCACTATAGGTACATTAAGCTTTTAAGGACGACGGGCATTCTATGAGATCCTCGCGATCACATTGCCGGAATGGCTGTCTGCAGCTCTGCCTGCAGAGGAACTGCCTGGGATGTCAGACAGTCCCCCATATGCAAGTAATAATTTTTTTTTAAATAAGGAAAGAGTTTAAAACAGTTTATAAATAAACATAACATATTACATACACATACATACGTATACACATACACACACTAACATTCCAAGAATATTTTAAAATTAAAGTATATATATACTTATTTCAAAATACACTTAGTAAAGTAAATTTTATGTATATATATATATATATATATATATATAGCGGGAGCTTGGCGCTGTGGGAGGGTCTTCCCTGGCATATAAATCTCCTAGTGGGCTTCCCCTCTTACCTGACATCACCTTCGAGAAGTTGCCCTCTCACCTTTCCCCTTTTATTAATAATTCTACCAGGCCTAACTGGTTGTCGGCTTCAGTACAACCAACTTTTGTAAATTTGAGTTATGTTTTATTTTTTGTTTAGTTCTATTTGGCTTATGTTATTGACCACAAATATACCCTTGATGAATTTGTAATATATGCACCATTTTTAAAGAAAACATGAGTGATCAGGCAAAACACATTTCTTTTATTTCTTATGGGATTCCTATTCAACTGTAGGTTATAACAGAATGGCACAATCATAAAATAAATCATGGCAACAAAGAAAAAAATTACCCCTGTTTAAAAGTCTGCATACCCTTAGTTTTTAATACTGTGTATTGCCCCCTTTAGCATTAACAACAGCATGCAGTCTTTTGTAATAGTTGTCTATGAGGCCCCTAATTCTCACAGGTGGTATAGCTGCCCATCCATCTTGGCAAAATGTCTCCAGGCCATGCAAAGACTTTGGCGGTCTTGCATGAACCGCACGTTTGAGATCTCCTCAAATTGGATGGTTTATCTTAAGGTCAGAAGACTGTGATGGCCACTCCAAAACCTTCACCTTTTTCTGCTGTAATCATTGGAGAGTCAACTTGGCCTTGTGCATAGGGTCATTGTCATGCTGGAAAGTCCAAGAGCGTCCCATGTGCAGCCTTCGTACAGAAGAATGCAAATTGTCTGCCAGTATTTTCTGGTAACATGCTGCACTCCTCTTGCCATCAATTTTCACAAGATTCTCCTTGACTTTAGAGCTCACCCCCCAAAAAAACATTAGTGAGCCACCACCATGCTTCACAGTGGAGATGGTATTTTTTTCCTTGTAGACCTTGTTGACCCCTCTCCAAACATAGCTTGACTATAAAGCTCTATTATGGTCACGTCATGCCAAATTACAGCATGCCAGAAGCTTTGAGGCGTGTCAAGGTATTGTTGGGCATATTGTAACCGGGATTTTTTGAGGCATTAGTGCAGTAAATGCTTGTTTCTGGGAACTCGACCATGCAGCTCATTTTTATTCAAGTATCATCGTATTGTGCTTCTTGGAACAACTGCACCGTCTTTTGTCAGAGCAGCCTGCATTTCTCTTTGGATATCTTTCTATATCCTTTTCCATCTTTATAAAGTTTGATTACCGTGTTACGCAGTTCTTTTGACAGTTCTTTTCTGCTCCCCATGGCTCAGTATCTAGCCTGCTCAGTGCATCCACTTGAGAGCTAACAAACTCATTGACTATTTATACACAAACACTAATTGCAATTTAAAAAGCCACAGGTGAGGGAAATTAACCTTTAATTGCCATTTTAACCTGTGTGTGTGTGTCACCTTGAGTGTCTGTAAAGAGGTCAAACATTCAAGGATATGTAAACTTTTGGTAAGGGCCATTTGTTGGTTTCTGCTATTATGATTTAAAAAGGAGACAAACAACTATGTTATAATAAATGGCTTCATATGATCACTATCCTTCAATTATACATTTTTCATTATTAGTCATATCTTCAAAATGAATGCCAAAATTTCACAATGTCTGCCAGGGTATGCACACTTTTCA
This sequence comes from Pelobates cultripes, assembly GCA_933207985.1. Taxonomy (NCBI): domain Eukaryota; kingdom Metazoa; phylum Chordata; class Amphibia; order Anura; family Pelobatidae; genus Pelobates; species Pelobates cultripes. The sequence goes on along the minus strand of OW240912.1, from coordinate 302,496,371 downwards.
GCACAACTGTATATGAGAAGGTTAAGACTGTAAGCAGAACCTGTAGTTGTGGTAAGGATTACCCAGCCTATGAATACTCAGGCCTCCCTTCCTCTGTGTTGAGACTGCCTGGTTCAGTACAGAACAATCTGCTTCTGGTTCAAAGGTCATCAACACAAAGTCAAGAAAAGCACTCTAGAGGATAGTGCGTGAGTACCAGGAGCTGACTTGTGAAAATAACTTAAGATCAGATGAAGTAACTAGTATACAAAAATAAATGATATACAAAAATGTGTAAAAAATGTGTAAAAAATCGGATATGTAAAATGCTGGGTACTATGCCTTTAAAAATTGTAAAACAAAACAGAAGTGAAGGTATAGACACTAAGTGACATAAAAATATAGTGAATATGTGTCAAAATATAAACTGAAATGCAGTAAGATAAGCCCATAAAAATATATGGAAACAGTATGTATCACAAAAAATAAAAAGATATATATATATATATATATATATATATATATATAAAGCAAAAAGGAAAGAGATGCACTCTCAGGTCTTTGTAAAAAAACTCGATATTATTTAATAACAGGTAACATACATCTGATCGACGTTTCGACCTCTTCAGGTCTTCCTCAAGATCGAAAGAGGTCGAAACGTCGATCAGATGTATGTTACCTGTTATTAAATAATATCGAGTTTTTTTCTACAAAGACCTGAGAGTGCATATCTTTCCTTTTTGCTTTACATATCCAGCGTGGGATTGCACCAAGGCAGTCTTTTATTGATTCATTGAAAGGGTGAGTGCCACTATACTTGTATGTATATATATATATATATATATATATATATTAATGTGCATGGTGAATAGCACTTCCACTAGGTGATGAACTGGATATAAATGAGAATAGCAATGTTGCAAAAAATAATAATAATAACAATGTTGCAAATAATACCAAAAAAAGCAACAAAGTGACTAGGACTGTGTATTTGAGGCAGTCAATCAATTGCTATAGACTGAAGTAAGGTGAAAAAACTGGATATAGTAAAAAAAACAGTTTATTATAAACAACAATATAAATTAATTATCTTGGTATAAAAACCAAAAAATATAGGTCAGGAACAGTAGATGATAATGTTACCAGTCTTATGAAAGTGGACAGATGTTATAAACCCTCGGACTGGCTTAGGATGGATATGGATTGAATATTGCCAATTTGTCTCCTAAATGCAGCTGCCGGTGAGGACGGCGTGCGTCTGGATGTGCGCCCCAACAAGACCTCACTCCAGGGGACGGACAGAGCAGACAGTCTCGGTAGACGTATTCTCCAAGGGATATGTGTGCAAAGCGATCTTTCTGCTGGTTCAATCAGTCTGTATCCTGCCTTGAAATGTGATTCTTTGTTAAACTAATTTGCATATGCCCACCCAGAATCCTTTGCGGTTGTAACATCACTGCAGATTTGGGTTTTCTGTGGGAAAAGCAAGTCGCATGGCTTGGCTGGTGTGCAGATTTTTGTTTAACATTGTATTAACTACTACATAAGTATATAAGTATATATCAAGATATATATCTATATATAAATTTAAAAAATAAAAAATTATATATATATATATATATATATATTAATTCTATGTATATATTACGTAATAGTTTTACATAATTAGATCATTTTATTAATTACAATTTGCGGGACCTTCCTGACAACCCAGGCAGAAAGTCCAGGGAATTTAATTTGCTAGCACTAAATTTAACCCTGTAACTTTCCAAGACACCATTAAACCTGTACATGGGGCATACTTTTTTACTCGGGAGACTTCGTTGAACACAAATATTAGTGTTTCAAAACAGTAAAATATATTACAATGATGATATCGTCAGTGAAATTTAAATTTTTTGAACAAATGGCACTTACACTTACAATATAATTGTTTTGATACTTTTTACTATTTTGAAACACTAATATTTGTGTTCAGCTAAGTCTCCCGAGTATAACAGTACCCCTCATGTACAGATTTTATGGTGTTTTCCAAAGTTACAGAGTCAAATATAAGGCTTGCGTTTCATTTATTTCACATTGAAATTTGCCAGATTGGTTACGTTGCCTTTGAGACCATATGGTAGCCCAGCAATGAAAATTACCCCCATGATGGCATACCATTTGCAATAGTAGACAACCTAAGGTATTGCAAATGGGTTATGTCCAGTCTTTTTTTAGAAGCCACTTAGTCACAAACACTGGCCAAAATTGGCATCCAAATAAGTTCTTTGTATTTTTCACACACAAATATTAACACTAACTTTGGCCAGTGTTTGTGACCAAGTGGCTACTAAAAAAGACTGGACATACACCATTTGCAATACCTTGGGTTGTCTACTGTTGCAAATGGTATGCCATCATGGGGGTAAAAAGTAGGGGGTACCGTCTTACAAGTAATACATCACTGAATACAAATATATGTATTGTATTGCACTAAAAATAAACAGTTTTATGACATTCACAGTTAAAATGTCATGTAGAACTAAAAAAAATAAAAAAAAAATATTTTCTACCATTTTTTAAAATTGTATTCATATTAAATTATGTTTCATAGCTAAATATTTGATCTTAAATAAAAGCCCTATTTCTCCTAAATAAAATGATATTTAAAAGTGCACTTAATATGAAAAAGGTGAATTACGCTTCAACAGACATGTAGTCAAATTCCAGGTTTTGTTTGCATTTTGTTTTAATCAAGTGTACATTTGGTTGTAAAGTTGTAAATAAAAAACAGCAAAGAATAAAAATATATGTAAGAAAAAGGTCAAAAGGTTTTTAAATTAAAAAAGCAAGGAGAAAATATAAATAAAAAAGGGACAAAGTTTTAAATAAAATCAGCAAAGATTAAAAATATCTATAAAAAATATGAAAAAAGGTTTAAATAATAATAATAATAAAAAAATTAAACCTGCTTTTTTACTTATAGCAGAGTCACTTGGCATTAACTAATACCAACCACATTCCACCGGTTTTCCAACAAACGCCTATTGTTTCAACTCCTACGTAAAAGAGACTATTTTAAATAGCCTACTTTCAAGCAAACTCCAGTGAGTTCTAATCCTAAATTCCCTGATTTTAAATCAAAACACTCTTGCAAAAAATATAACATTAATAATTTTATCTCATGTGACACAGAAAACGTGATACACATTTTAGAATGTCCACGTGGACTAGATATGTCAACATGACTTTTAGAAATCTTAAGACTAGAATTGCAGAATCACTCCACCCATGGTAATGGGGAAACCTCACAAATGTATTATGTAAATAGTAAATGGGTTGGGGTTTTAAACTAGATTTAATTCCAGATGGGTTAAATACAGATTTTGATTTGAACATTTTTTTTTTATAAAGATCTTATTATTATTATTATTACCTTTATTAGAAATGTCGGTAGTTGTTTTGAAAATATGATTTTAGTCTTACATATGTCCTTACATATTGCATTATATTTGCTTTTCTTGAAAATAAGTAAATTATTATGGTTTTTTTTCTCTCCATATACTACTTTTCTTCCTTTTAGATTTTTCTCTCTTTCCCATTTTCTCTTCCTTTTCTAGATCTCCTTATATGCTAATGTATCCTTTTGATTCCCCTTTACCCATTTTAACTACATTTCCCTGTATGCCCCTCTTTATTTTTATCCCCTTCACCTTCTATTAGTACATTTCCCAGCATGCCTGTCTTTGTTTCTGTGCCTTTCCTCCATCTTGGAAATGCACAGTCTTTGTCTTTCTATTTCCCGTATCTATTTTCATTACATATCCCTTTTATACCCCTTTTCCCCAGTCTCTTCCTTTGCCCTCTTTAGATGTTTACAAATTTTTTCTCTCTTGTCAAACCACCACTCATTTTTGCTTTCTTTCATTCTATTATCACATCCATTAATTCCATGGCTTGAAGCCATTTTTGTGCAATTATAGTAACCCCCTCGCCAATTAAATGATGTCAGCAGGTGGCCATGTTGGTACTCCCCATAAGGGGACTCACACCATATTACATGTTTAACTGTAATAAAAACTTGTTTTTACATTTTGAATGTATTATGTATGCATAGTTAATTAATATTTGTTTTTGTATGTTTTTACTTCATTTTAAACCTTCTCTTAGTTAATTAATTGTAAGGTTACATGACTGACATTACACAACCGTTTTTCAATTTGTAAAGTTATATAAACAGGGTGGTCCTTATGTCTGTAAAAACTTTGAGAAAACATGCTATTTGGCAAATGCATCAAGTGTATTTTTATATCTGTAATAAAAAGAGTATAATTTGTATCTACTCCTGCTTATATCCTTATATCCTTGGTGGGGATTATACCACCTATACTGGTTGGATTGAGCCAAACCATCTTTTGCTCTCCCTTTGTGAGTAACTCTTCCTATATTTTATTTTAACACTGTTGTTATCAGTGAGCACTATTGGCTGTTTTTGTTCATCAGAAGCTCCAATAAACTGTAAGTGCGTTTCTATATTTCTCTTCACTGAATATAAGAATATACTACACTATACTGTGTTTCCTGTCCTTTTATTTTAAATATATTAAGATTATTATGTGGACTGGCGTACATTGTCAGGTGTTTAAATATATACAAAATGGAGAAATAAAGTAAACAGAGTGCAGGTCAGGAGTCCAGATACAAGTCAAGGGCTCATGAGCTGCACCACTGTAACCACCTAATAGGGGCTCCAATGAGGGGGTAACCCTCCAAAATATGTAGGTAATAGGAGTAGGTGATGTGTAGAGTCCCACAAGGGGAAACCAACATCAGGAGAGCTCCACTGTATAAGAAATGAGGAAGGGAGGCCCTACCTTTAATCAATCTAAGGATAAAAAGGGATACGCAAACAAAAAGCATAACTTGAAAAAAAGGGCGATCTACTAAACAGTGCCCAGGGGATCAATTGTCTGGAGTACTATCTAGCATCTAAGTTCCAGTTCCCCTAGTGTCTGACTGACAGAAAGGTAGTGTAAATGAGGTTAGGGAGAGAGAAGAGGCACAGGGTCCCCAGAGAACAATGGACCGGGTAATCAGGTCTAAACGCAGATGAAAAGCCTCACACAAAAAATAAATAAATAAATCAATCTCTCAATTCACCCTAAAAGTTACCTCGACACCATGGTAACAAGCGTTAGATCCACTCTTCAGAAAACACTTAATGCTCCACCAGCATACATAGACTTTATTTCTGATATCCTTAACTTTATCTTGACCAAGAATGTCTTTTTATTTAATGGTAAAGTATACCAACAAGTTAGGGGTACTGCCATGGGGACTTCATGTGCACCTTCCTATGCCAACATATACTTGGGCACCTGGGAGACACACATTGAAACGGACCAGACTTTCTCGATCTATCGTGATAAAATGTATTTTTGGAAAAGATACATCGATGATGTCTTTCTTATTTGGCTGGGATCTTCGGGTGAGTTCATGACGTTTGTAACTCTCTTAAACACTAAGAATTCAACTTAAAATTCACAAGCGAAGTGGAGGGCAGGAATCTTAACTTCCTAGACCTTACTGTTTCCATACAAACAAGTGGATACATTTCCACCACCCTGTGCCGAAATCAAACAGCCTCTAATTGCCTTCTGAATTGGACTAGCCCCCACCCACCAAAACTGAAGGCCGGAATCCCTGTCGGCCAATATCTGTGCTTACGTATAAATTGCTCTTCCCTGGATGACTTTAAAATCAAGGCCTGGGATCTTCGGAAATCTTTTAGGGAAAAAGGTTACCCTAATCGCGTTCTAAAAAGGGCTTATGCAAGAGCAATTAATGCCGACAGAGATACCCTACTCAGCGATCACATAGGGGACACAGGACCTTCCACGATTCGATGCATAGCATCGTATGATGCAGGCTTGTCTAACATGATGAATACACTTAAAAGATTTTGGCCAATACTCACTTCGGATCCCCATATTAAGAAGGTTATAACACCATTCCCCTCAGTGACAGCACGCAGGGGCAGAAATTTTAAAGACATGCTAGTCCTTAGCTATTTGGCCCCCTTAAATAAACCCCTCAAACAATATCTACCCAGTGGTACATACAAGTGTGGCCACTGTACTGCATGTCCCCATATTGCTAAACAGACCGAGTCTTTCACAGACAGCAGTGAAAGTGAGGAATTTTTAGCAAAATCTTTCTTTAACTGCCGTACCGAAGGGCTAGTGTACCTCCTGTTATGTTCATGTGGTTTGAAGTACGTAGGCAAAATGTTTCGCCCCTTCAAGCTTCGCATAAGACAACATGTTAATTCCGTAAGGAGACCATTAGAGACACCAATTTCACAACATCTAAAAACTCACCATTCTAATTCTGCTACTAAAATTAGATTCATGGGTATTGAATCAGTCCCCCAACCTCCACGTAAAGGAAATTGGGACCTAAAACTACGGCAGAGAGAATCGTATTGGATTTACAAACTAAATACGTTATCCCCAGCAGGGTTAAATGAGGGATTCTCTTTTTCAGCTTTTTTGTAATACTCTCTCTATTAAAGGACCACTATAGTGCCAGGAAAACATACTTGTTTTCCTGGCACTATAGTGCCCTGAGGGTGCCCCCACCCTCAGGGTCCCCCTCCCGCCCGGCTCTGGAAGGGGGAAAGGGGTAAAAACTTACCTTTCTCCAGCGCTGGGCGGGGAGCTCTCATCCTCCGATCCTCCTCTTCTCCTCCCATGCGGCTGAATGCGCACGCGCGGCAAGAGCTGCGCGCGCATTCAGCCGGTCACATAGGAAAGCATTCATAATGTCCTTTAAGGGGACTTAAACAACACTGAGGAACTCTTCCTTTCTAAGCTTCCTACCATACTATTTGTAAATTTGTAGATATGTAAATATGACACTTTTTATATGAACATGAACGGCCACTTTATTTTCACCTTCTTCATTTTGCCATTCGAGCCAAGATACTGTCTGCCTTATTTTATACATCCTGATTGGGGTTTACTTCCCCTGATTGGATGTTTATTTCTATATGTTTATAGGAATTATTCAATCCATAAGACAGGTCCCTTTACTGTACATTTAATGTACCCTGACCTGACTGGCATATGTGAGATCATGTGTGGCAATTTTTTGACTGTACAATCAATGGGACAGCCTATGCAATAGATGCCCATACCGGATGGGACTCAGTGCAGCTCTCACAATGTTGTGAGCATTGCCAAGATGCTATTCCCGCACACTTCCAGTCAGTTCCACTCCATAATACAGTGGATGTTCCAGTCACACTATTAGGTGCGCTTTGGGAATACTTTAAGTCCACCTCACATATTCAGCCATCACGTCCAAATTACGCCCCACCTGGCTCCACTCTATAGGTCAGGACAGGGGTTAAAAAGAATAATAATATGTATTTATGTGGCACCTTTCTCCTAGTGGGACTCAGGACGTTCTTCAGCTCTTGGAGCTGACCAGTAGTATATGTTAATGTTGCCCCATTGGTGGAGCTTGTTTTGCTGACCTCGGACGGATGGGGGGATTTGAACCTGCAGCCTTGCCTTTTTTAGCAGGCTTTGTGATCAGGGGTTTTCCCAGCTAAGCTATGCCATTGTGTGTCGTCACTATGTTTTTGAGATGTAGAATATGTGACGACATGCCACACCCTTGGTAGACTCACCCCTCAGGAACTCCCACATTGAACAGCTGATTGCCATGTTTCATCAGCAATAGGTATTTAAATGAAACAACACTTGGTAGCACTTTTTTATTATTGTTTTTTATTATTGTTACCACTGTGGTTATTGATATTTGGGTGTTTATTTATTTATTTATTTATAACTTTAGTAGGGAGAGTTGGTTCAGGTAGACACTAGTGGTTAGGTTTTAGGGTGAATTGAGAGATTTATTTATTTATTTATTTGTGTGTGCGTGAGGCTTTTCATCTGCGTTTAGACCTGATTACCCGGTCCTTTGTTCTCTGGGGACCCTGTGCCTCTTCTCTCTCCCTAACCTTGTTTACACTACCTTCCTGTCAGTCGGACACTAGGGGAACTGGAACTTAGATGCTAGCTAGTACTCCAGATAATTGATCCCCTGGGCACCGTTTAGTAGATCTCCCTTTTTTCAAGTTATACTTTTTGTTTGCATATCCCTTTTTATCCTTAGATTAATTAAAGGTAGGGCCTCCCTTCCTCATTTCTTATACAGTGGAGCTCTCCTGATGTTGGTTTCCCCTTGTGGGACTCTACACATCACCTACTCCTATTACCTACATATTTAAATATTTAACATTTTGTGATAAAATTGAAATAAAAAATCTATATGTAATGCGCTGAGCGTTGCCATAACAACCCACGGCAATGCTCACGCGACTTCGTAAAAGGAGAAGACATGAAGCTGTAGGAGGGGAAGATCAGACTTCAGGACCCCTCTTCTCAGGACACAGCATAATGTGCCACTGGACCACCAGGGAAACTAGTCTCCCCCTCCATGGCCATAAGTAAGAGACAGGGAGGGGGAATAAACTACACAATACCCACACGTACAGGTTTTATGGTGTTTTAAAAGTTACAGGGTCATATCTAAAGCTTGCCCATTTCAGGTTTTTCACATTGAAATTTGGTTGTGTTACCTTTGAGACCATATGGTAGCACATAATGGCATTTTATTTGCAAAAGTATGTCTAGTATTTTTCTACTAGACCCTTAGTCAAAAATACTGGCCAAAGGTAGTTTTCATATATGAATGTGTGTGAAAATTGCAAAAAAACAAATATGAACACTGACTTTGTCCAGTGTTTTTGACTAACTGGCTGCTAAAAAATACTGGACATACCCCATTTCTAATACCTTGGATTGTCTACTTTTGCAAATGGTATGCCATCATGGGGATAATTCTCATTCCTTAATTACCATCCGGTCTTAATCTGTTTTCAATTTCAATGTTTTTAACTGAAAAATGGAACATGCTATATATGTAGAATAAAAGGGAGAGTGAAGCAGTGTCTTAGGGGTGTCCTCCAATCCAAATTAGGATAGGCAAATATGTAAAAGAAAGGAGGATAAATTGCAAAATATAGTGTAGTACGTTGAAGTTCAGGAGAATTAATTAAAAAGTAATGCACTTACAGTTTTCTGGAGCTGATTACAGGGTGTGTTTACATTTTGTTTTGATCAGAACGTGTACAATTGGCTCTGTCCTTAAGAGGTTAAATATTTTTTTTAACTGAAGAGGATAGTTCTCACGTGTGTATGACATTTCAAGTTGAACTAGGTTTTAAAGACTAACCAGTGTCTCACAAAACATTATTTTTCTGACACAGATGAGGAAAAAAACATTTTCATATTTGAGCCTTGAATGGTATTGAAAAAAAAGCATCATCTTCATTAAGTTATAGATTTTGTAATATACACTGGCATTAATGACTTACTAATTATAATAGATGTTAATGTATATTATTAGGTTGAACAAATCAAGCAGCTTTTAAATTTAAATTAGTATTGTTAAGACTTGTTGACTTGTACTCACTAATTAACAAGTGCAGAAAAGGACAAACCTCCCCTAACTTCCCTTTGATGAAATGTGAATAATTGTTTGTGAATTATTTATTCAGGACATCCTAAAATTAGAATAATTCTAAATCAGGTTTCAATATGTATAATTGGACCAGCGACAAATTGTTTAAAGTGACACTTTTTGCATTTAAACCACTTTAACTTAAGTGGTTTCTGTGCTAAGATCCTATCACCTTCTCAAACAATGTAAAAACAATGCAATATCTAATACAATATAAATAGTAATATCAAAATAGTCCTCTAGTAGATGTGAGACAGACAGCAATGTGCCTTTTACTTAAAAACCTTTTACCTTTAAAAATATGAAATATGGCTAATACTTATCAAAGTGAAGCATTGCTTGGCAGATCACAGCAATCACAGCAATTGCCAATGAGCTCACTGTAGTCAAATCGGGCTACAGTGAGGAATGTGTCTCCGTCCTGATTGCAGGTTAGTTTAGTTGCTTTCTGCAACTTTTATAATCTAAATTAAAATGGTAACACATCACGTCACAACTAATGTGTGCGTGTGTGTGTGTGTGTATATATAAAAGGGGGAGAGAGAGAGAGAGAGAAAGAGAGAGAGAAAGAGCGAGAGAGAGCACGTATGTGTATAATGCGATCTGTGGGACGTATTGGATTATGTAACCAATTTTGAATTATGTGTAAATAAGGCTACGATATGCCAATTAAATGTGCAATTTACCTCTCTACCAGCAATATCTGCTCATATGCTATATCCAGGCTTTTGTGCTTGACCACTTCCATTGCTCCTTATAGTTCTCTGTATTACTTATATTGTAATACCATATTTTCTGCAAATCAAAGTTTCTAAAATTTCAATCTTCTATGAAACCTATGAAAACATTGATAAATTATCACTACTTTGGTTTGATCATGTTGCACTTATTTCATATTTCCTAACCTGTAACTGTCAGATAGTGTGTATCCATCAATACATAATTGTTGAGGTAAGTTGGTAAAACATTAAAAAAACAAAACTGTTGAGGGATCTAGTTCCGCTCAAAAATAACTCTTGAGAGCATTAAATGTTTGAAATGTAATGCACATTTTATTTAATTGAATTAGATCTATCATATTTAAAGTATGCGATTAGATATTTTCAGAATTGCAGATTTGTTTTGGGCAAGCTGCAAGCTCTTGGTGCAGGGGAATAGATTGCAGTTTTTAGTAAGACAAAATATCCTGTAATATCTGCAGCAACTCTGCAGTATATCCTGCATTGCCAGTGCATATGCCACCAAAGTTAGTGGTGCATGTTAGGTAAAAGAAACCCATAGTGTGCCTGAACTGGTACACCTTCGGTGCCAGATAAACCGGGGCCGTATCGTCACAGGGTGCTTCTCTATTCAGTAGTGTAGATATGGAGCTGCAAATGTTTTAGGTCAGGGGTAATCAACCTTTGTCACTCCATATGTTATGGACTACATCTCATATGATGCTTCCCTAGAGTTATGGCTATTGGAGCATTATGGGAGACGTAGTCCACAAGATCTGGGGTGCTGAAGGTGGCCTACGCTTGTTCTAGGTTTTGCTTGCTGCAACAAGCTTTAATCATGTTTTAATTTTGATGCAAATATATTGAGATTTATGTAATGTTTCAAATTTTTTTGTGTGAGATATTTGCCCATATTAAAATATACTCGTGTGCATAAGCAATTTGTCTATTACTTTGGGATAAGAATACAAAATATCCAAAATGAATTACTATAGATTACTAATTCGTGCAAATAATAGCACTGAATAGAAAGAAACTGTGTTTGAAAACTATGAAGACATTATACTATAATAGTCAGTCAGCACTGGTGACGCGCTGACACTTAAAGGGTTAAGTGTTTATGTGCAATCACTTACTAAATTCTGATAGTTAAAAAACATGTTGATACAGTGCAGGCCCTGAAGTTACACAAAGGATGTTTGTATTAGATTGAAGTGAATAATTCAAACAATGCTCTAGTCTAGTACATCTGGCATTTGTAGAGATAAGCCATTGTGGAATTATATTCCAGTTTGGAAAAGTTTCATTTTTCACATGCACACTGAACAAGTTTTAAATGGTTTGAATATGACAAAGTTTAGAAGATACTTTTCCTAAATGAATATGGATAAAAAGTATTCCGTTGAAAAATGAAGTTAACATGATGCAGAAATGTATTACAGAGTAAGTAGAATCTTTGGATAAAATGGCAGCTTACAAAATGTATGCTAAAAAAGTTATTTTTTCATCTCACCTGTTCTTGATCTAAATTCTGGAATTCATCCAGGTACAAAATTACCTTACCCTTGTATGTATAGGAAGGCCAGCAGAGAATTGAGTAGACGTAAGTTGACCAGTTGTGTCAGCAGTTTTACCACAGAAATAAACAAAATATAGTGTTTACAGTAGACATAGTGATTCTGGGGAGGGACATATTTATAATGAACTAAGGGTTAATTTTCAGTGTGGCTGTACAGCTTTATTGACGGACTAACTAAAGAACTAGCTAACTAAGAGCTGAAATGAGCTAGCATTAGTAAGAAGTGAATGTTGCCATACAATAAAACCTTGCAAATTGTGCCTAGTAGTTATAAAATTCCAAATGTAAAGCTTTACAAAACACAATTATACAAGCATTGTAGGAATACACTATTTACTCATTACATGTTTTAATGTATTAGACTTTTAAAAAAATATTTTTTTGTACTATTCATAACAATTAGCAAGGTTACTGCTGAGAATTTCATATTTAAGACAAAAAAACAAACAACTGAAAACAGATTTGATTTGAAGATTTTTTTTTTTTAATCTGGTCCTATAGCCTAAATGTTGAAATTCACATTGAATTCAGTTTGAATTCCTGGCTATTCTCACTTTAGGAAATAACCTTGTTAGTTTATTACTTCAAACATCTTTTGACAAGATCCGTGTATAAGGTCAAATTTGTTTATTGAATTTTCCAGCATGATATTTTTGGAAGATATGTGTTGTGCTTTGAGCAGGCAGAGTAGCCATATGCTTGCATTATTTAACAAAAACCTGTCTTAACATAATATTGGCAGGCATGTTTGCATAGAACTTGTTTCCAATCTAATTTGAAAAAGATACTTTCATTAAATTAAACTGATGTAATATAACTGCAGTACATGTTTATATAACATATACATATACTTAAAACTGTGTTTTTTGCCTTTTTTTGGATCAATAGCAAAATCAGGAAGACGGCTGAACTTGAAGAATTCATGTCTCTTTTCAGCCTATGTAAGTATGAAACTATGTAAAAATTGCTGCATTTTACTGATTTAATCCCGGAAAAATCACAGTCTGAAGACCCCATGCTATGTAGCATTTCCTACTTATTTTGCATTTGCAGCCTAGTGTTTGTTAATAGTGAGATATTCACTTTTTATATCTAATTTTAATGGCTGGATTGTTACAATATAATTACTCCATAATTGGTTCTTTAGGTGCTTAAAGGATTCTGGCATATCAATGAATCCACTTGTAAATCAAACACATCAATTTCCGAGCAGCCTTCTTTATGGGTTTTGTGTTTTTTATATAGTACATTTTACATAGTACAATACATTTTTTGTGTCCTCTTGTAAAGTGGTAATACTATGTAAACCTGCAATATGCATATTCAGTAAAAACCTGCATTGTTCTGTAATGTTCAGACACCAAACCCCCCGAGCTATGCATTGGTCAAAAAAGGATGGAATGTAATATAGAAAATTAGCTAAAATAAATATTTGTAGTAGGAAGTGAAAGAAACAGTGATGAAATGTGTGATGTGACAATACAAAGTTTTCTAAGCCTCTACATGAGAAGGCATTGTATGAATGAAGTATCTGAGTAGAAGTGTTGAGGTAGGCTGGCAATGAGTAGGCTAATTTATCAAGTTCAATAGTGGTAGAACATGAGATACTCTGGTTAAATTGTGTCTGAAAGTCAGATCAGGTGGAAGAACAGCTTAATGCATAGCACATGATAAAAAATCTAAATAACCACCTCACCTATAGAGAGAAAAGACTTACACTGGGCTGCACTGATTCTCACATACCTAAATCAAGATTGCATTCAATAGAGTTTAAATAAACTTTTCTTTAAAATATAATATATAATAAAAACAGTCCATAAAATATATTTTAGTTAGTTCAAGGGTTTTGTGCAGCTCTTCCTCCTTTTGCATCCTTATCATTGCTATATGCACCAAGCAAAAAAATATATCATCATCTAATATAAAGCACAACCAGAATAAAACTTTGTAGTGTAGTATTTATTACGTTTGACCATAAAACAATGAACAGACAGACACCTGAAAGGTGGGTACTCACAAACAACGTGCCTCCACACCGGCACTAGTGGGATATCATATAAATACAAGTTAAATCCAATTTTACCTCCAGCCCTCTGTACCATCTTTCTTCCAATAAATGCAGCAGTAAACACCAGTAGTCTCAATCACACAATACACAGAAAGTACAGTATGCTTTTTAAATACATTTTAAAATTGGATGCTGTTCTTTTAACCAAGAGAGTCTAGAGTAATACATTATTTCCCACCCATGTGTGGTGATTGTAGATATAGTTAAAAAAATTAGTCTTCCTCTGATTTTCTTATCTTGAGAGTGATGAGATAAGGTCTTTTAATGATGCAATTGTATCCATCATCATTAACATTTATTTAGTGGGGGCAGGGGGGGGGGGACAATAGGTCCCCCCTTATTGTTAATTTTAGGGCCCCCACCCACCGCTCAGGGGTGGGGGCCGGGGGGGACAATAGGTCACCCCTTTATTGTTAATTTTAGGGCCCCCACCCACCGCTCAGGGGTGGGGGCCGGGGGGACAATAGGTCCCCCCTTATTGTTAATTTTAGGGCCCCCACCCACCGCTCAGGGGTGGGAGCCGGGGGGGGGGACAATAGGGCCCCCCTTATTGTTAATATTAGGGCCCCCACCCACTGCTCAGGGGTGGGGGCCAGGGGGGACAATAGGTCCCCCCTTATTGTTATTAGGGCCCCCACCCACCCCATTGTTATTTTTAGGGCCCCCACCCACCGCTCAGGGGTGGGGGCCGGGGGGGACAATAGGTCCCCCTTATTGTGAAGAACCCTTAGTTCACTGTTATGGAGAGGCTTAAATATCCACCCACACAGCACTGATGCATACCTCTGTTGAAGTGACCCATAGAGTCACGACACGCATAAGGTTGCATCTGTCTTTACAACTTTGAAACACACATCGAACCACAGTGGAACACAAACACGGTGAATATTCCAACAGCCGATATACATCTCGGACTCCCCAGCTGTCTCCAAAGCCGGCACAAAGGAGAAACCTCAAAGGAGCACCCAGGCTGTTAGGAGCTAGACTTTTTGAGTGTTCCCTTTTCTACTACACCTTTTATAAGTGAATTTTATTACTGATTTTATGTGTTTTATGAGACTATATACACTTATATTTTATGTATCACACTCTCACTGGGATTTGAGTCTGATACTAGATAATAAAGATCAGCAGGCAGGTTCCCTGGTTGCCTCCATAGCAGGGATTTTTGCTTGACATTTGTATGAGTTTTACATTTTGGACTATTGGACTATTTGCTACACTTTTGCTGCTATTTGTAACTATTCCTATCTGGACATTTATGTACTGAATACGGTATATTTCTACTAGCTGTTCAGTTATAATGTAATAATAATCATGAGGATGTATTTATTTACTATTTATGCTAGTTTTTCACTTTTTTATTTGCTATGTATATATCTGTTTTTTTTTTTTAAATTATGTATTTTTATTGTGCAGGTGTTTACAGAGCATATCAGTAACGCCACAACAGCGTATGCGTTAATCATTACAGCATTAACAGTGGCACGGAAAATAGTGCACATTTATATTTTATAATAAGACGATTTTGAGCCATTTAAACACATCATGCATGTTGCAGAGTGAACTGGTCTAGATACCAGTGGGTAAGTCAGGTATGTTTAGCGACTTAAGTTTGAGCTCTAGGCTTGATCGTAGTTTCTTAGCATCTAGGTCGTGATACTTTGAAGGGATAGTGCCTAAGAGTATGGTCAGCCCTTTTGCCATTGGTAAACGGGGCTTCCGCCCAATTAAGGACAGCGCAGGGTGCGCAGTAGGCAATTTGAAATGGTCTATTGATTTAGGGACAGGCAAACATGTGAACATAGAAACATAATCATGTATTTAACCAGGCTCCTTCGTGGGGTACCAGGGGAGCTACAGTAGGCATTTACATTGGGTAGAGTGATATGGCAATACAGTGTAGTGACAAAACCTGTCTGTGTCCATGTTGTAAACTCCAAGGAACAGCAATGAGCGGGTGGTGCAGATCCTCTAGTCCACATGTGGTTTCATGTTTGGCCCATTGACATTACTGTTTGGGTGGATCTTCTTGGGACAAATGTCTCGGAGGTGGCCGGGTTCTATGCGTGGGTGTTAGTGGGTTTGTGGGGTTGCTGCAAGGCATCTTGTGGGAGATCCCAGGTCGCTAGGTGCATTCTCGCCTCTTGTAGGTCAGCAATTGAGTAATTAGCGTCTCCATGAAGCACCTGTAGTTTGTGGGGTGGGCGCCACTTGTATTTGACGATGTGTCCACGGAGTAAGGTGGTGAGTGGCCTGAGGGTTGCGCGCCATGCCATTGTTCCCCGTGACAGGTCCGTATAGAACGTGAGGAACATGTCCTCAAAGGCATACGGTGTGTTTCCCCTGGTGGCGACCAGTATTGCTACTTTATCTTGACGTTTTTGAAGTTTGACTATTATATCCCTGGGTGCCGCTAGTGGGGCTTTCGTGGGTTTGGGTATTCGGAATGTCCAGCTTTTTGGGGGTGGTAGTCGCTGTTTTTATCCGTAAAAGTGCTTTTATTTCTCTGAGCTTGCTGGATTTGCGACCGGTCGGTTCGGCTGTTGGCTCCGCCCCCCGATATATTTGTTTTTATGCAATAAATTGTTTTGCACAATATTAGTTAGTTACTCTTGTTTCCTGCTTGCAAAGAAGGGTTGTGCCCCCAGAGCGTTAACACCTAGAGCCAGGTCCAAAAAGTTCTTAATTTTATATATATTTGCCACTTTCATGTGAAAATACTACACCAGGTTTCTACTGGTTCTCTCCACAAATTTTCTTCCCCACATCTGTCACTTGAGTGGATAAGAAGAGGGGATTGTGTCACCAAGTACACTCCTGCCCGTATGATTTGAGCCGATCTTGGGAGGCCCATTTCCATGAGAGTTGGACCATTGTACATTACTCACACATCTAAGCATCTTACAATTTTACACTATTAGCCTTTTCTCTTTTTCCCCAACATATTTTCCAGTCTCTGATTTATTACACCTCGCCCGCTCCACTATTTTGGTTGGTGTTGGGGTGGATTTGGGAGTTGTAGTTGCGTGTTGACCAACACTATTTGATTTATTGTACCTAAGCGCCTTGATAAACACACTGCGGGTTTATTAAGTACCATACATGTGTATGACTTTCTACCAAAAGAGGTTGTCTTATCAAATTCTCTAGATATTGAGAAAGCCTGAATGATTGATTCTGGTATTAGCTTCTCCTATGAAGACAGCTTCTCCATGAAAAAAAACAGAGGATCCCCTTGAACTATATATAAATCAAATAAGGTGACTAATGGCAAATGACTATTCAAGAATCCTCCTTAAGGGAAACCTAGATCCAAAGATATAGAATATAAAATATATAAGTATATATAGTATAAGTACTATATATATATATATATATATATATATATATATAGTTTCTATAATAAAAAATAAAGCTACAGTTGCATTTAATAACATTCTAAAATAAAATAGTTTAAAAACGGAATTCAATTTATATTTTTTATCTTTTAATATGCACAGTGAAATTTTTTAGAAGGCTGCATTTTTCCAAACCAGTGAGAAGAAACAGCTATATACTAATATAATGTAACCATAAATTGGCATTACTGTATTTTGCACACATATCCAAGAGCTAGCACAGTAAAAATGCAAGTTCAGAAATTTTGAACAATTTGGATAAACAAATGATGTATATTTTTCCACTGGGATTCTTTTTTGGTCTTTTACTGAGAATACTTGTCATAAAAATGTTGTAGGTTCAGATTTATGTGGCTTGGAATCAAGGTTTTGTCATCATTTGGCACATGTTCCAAACACTGAAAGTGATAAAAAATCCCGAGGCTTCCTCACTGTCATCATCAGATTTATGAAAGTGCTAGTATCCGTATAAACATTATGTTTTATCTTAATTCAAGTTGACCTCAAAGCACCGGATGTGTCCCGTATCCAATGTTTCCATGTCAACATCCAGAGGGGAAACATAACCCCTAGTGTCCTCACAGTTTTAGTTATACTTTTGTATTTCACACGGTGCTACATTTCTAGATTTTTTTATATTCTCCTGGTCGTTTTATGGGAAACAGAATGATTTAAAAGTTTTAGTGCAGACAAACTACCACAGTTGAATAATGCATTTTTCTTACATTACTTGTGTTCAGTTCAAGAGATTCATGCATCACACAGTAATCTTAGAAGGAATGTCTAAAACATGCCTTTCTATACAAGTTTTGAAGGAGCACTTAGAACAGTTTATTAAGAATTTTACAATGGCCGTGTTGGCATTTAATTAAAGGTAACAAGGTCAAATCTGCTCATGTGTTCATCTGCCCTTTTGATTTATTTATTCTTGCTTCTTTCTTACATTATTCTTGCATTCTTTAAATAAAGCAACATTTCAAGCCTAAAAATAGTAGAGTTCTATAGTTTAGTTTTTTTCCTTTTACTCTAAAACATCATTATCGTGAACATTTTAAATCTTTTCAAAATAAATCAGATTTCAGCATGACTGACTATTGACCATAGACAGACAGCAAGAATAAAAACTACACCCATGGTAAAACATCAAAAATAGAAATAGAGATATGAAGTAAGAACCCAACTATAGAGAATAGAGAAAGATAGATGTAACACATCACAGTATTTTAGACTCAAAATGGAATACCAGTCAATGAATTGAAATATTTTTTTCTTCATTGCAATCAATTGAATCAGTAGACTTGCATGGTGGAAAAATTTGCTTCAAGCACCGAGCAGGGTCCTCCAGAGTCGGCAAGAAGATCAAAAGCGCTTTCCTGGAAGCTCTTTGAAAATGCCTCATTGTTTGGTCCTTAGTATAATTCTGGTCCCTAGCAGTTAGGGTGCTTGTACATCCTCACTGAGTGCTGGACTGAATCTACCAGACCCTCAGGGTATGTATTACTGCCCCATTCCTGCGCAGGATGTAAGAAGGAAATGGGTCAATGTAATAAAAAATCTAAGATATGTTGTGAGACTGTGTTTAATACAGTCTTCCCACATACTGTCACCCTCCCACACACACTCATGCAGTCACCCTTGCCACACTCACCCCCCCAACATTGTCACACTCACCCTATCACAATCACTCTCCTCACTGAACCCTGTATCATTACCCTGTAACATGCGTAACCCTGTCACACTCACCACCCCCCTCTCTGCCAAACTCATCCTGCACTCTGTCACACTAACCCCATCATCCTTTGTAATACACAGTCACCTCCCAAATACAAGCAACTACCTCAGAAACATATTCTCCCAGACACACACTCACACAAACGTATGGAGGAACTAGGGAAAGAGACACATGGAGGTGATGGGTGGAGGAGGAGACACATGGAGGGGCAGGTGGAGAGTGAGACACACAGAGGGGCTTGTAAAGGAAACAAGAGACACACAGGGGGCTGGGGAAGGGGAGAATGAGACACACATGGAGGTTGTGGGGATAGAGACACACAGAGGTGCTGGGGTAGAAGAACGACACACATAGCGACTGGGGAAGGGAAGAAAGAGACAAAGGGGCTGGGGCTAAGATACACACAAAGGGAGCTTGGGGAAAAAGACACACAGAGGGGCTGGAGAAGCATAAAAAGAGACACACAAAGGAGCTGTGAGGAAATAAGAGATACACAAAAGGGGGTTTAAGAGAAACAAGAGAGGTGTAAGATAGATTAAGCGAGTAAGGCAATAAACAGAGGCAAAAAGAAACAGTTGAGAGAAATACCTTTTATTAAATATATACATTTTGCTAGCAATCATGCTAACACAATACACAGGAGGAACTTGTAATTGATGTGATTCTGAGAGTAATATGTAGCAAAGCTCTAGTCCTGACAAGGACTTTTTTCCGCTGGATGCGTGGTAACTGGAACTCTGGAACAAGGCGCTGTATTGTGAATTTCCCTACCTAGTAACTGGACGATACACAATGAGTACAGCTCAAAGCTTTAAAGCAAAGAATACCAATATGTCTCCAATTCTATGCTTTAAAGCTTTGCCTTAACCCCTCCCCCCCATTCTATTTCACTACATTTCCCATATCACCTACTCTATGTTTTAACTACTCCCCCTTTATTCCCCATGTCGGCTGCAGCTTCGTGCCTGCCGTCAAATCTTATGTTGTATCACTCCCTCCTTAGTGTCAGCTGCAGCTCTGTGCAAGCAGACACACTTACTACATTTCCAACAATGCCCCTGGTATGACGCTTACACACGTCTTCATTGTGAGCTGTCGGCTTACATTCTCGCCCACTTTACTACAAGCCCCAATAGCCCTTGCGGCATATATATCACGGAAACCACGTGATTAAACTTTACAGTGCATATCAGGCTCCCTATCCCTCATTTTTAATATCTATTTGCATGAATAAGCTCATACCCCATTAGATATTCTATAAATACTAACTACAATATGTTTTAAAGTGGTAAATACAGTTTTTTATTTTCTGCTTTCTGATTGGCTGACCATTATTTTGGCGCCAATTTTAATTATCTGTACTCCTATTTAAACCCATATTGCCAGCTAATATGTTCTATTCCATTTTTGATAAAGCCCTGTGTGGCGAAACACATTAAATGTTTTTTATTTGTGTATTTTAACAATAAAAGTTTTTTTGGTTACTTTTTATTGTACCAATTTACTTTTTATTGTATTTTATATGCACATTTTATTGCTGGCATTTTTACTGATCCTGGACTTAAAGAAATCCTAGGTGGGGATTATTCCACCAACGCTACTATAATAGAGCAGTACATTCTCCTCTTTACTTGTCAGTTTATTTTATATATTTTATTTACTACACTCCTTTCAAAATTGAGAACACTATTGTTGTTTTTATACACCCTGGAAGCCTGGATACCTAAACCGGACAGACGGAAACACCTCTCCATTGTATCCCATAGCGGGGTTGTACCGGTAGATGCCATCCATCCCAGAGCTGGCTGAAGCTCTTTTAAATGTGTGTCTACTAGCTTTATTTTATCCATTTTACCTCTGGAACATTATCGGCTGTCTGTCGTATCTCCCCTTGTCTCTCCACATATACAGATATTTTATCATCCGGACAGATCAACTCCTGAGGATTGCACCCCATATTTATCCTGTTATATTATTGAGACTTTTTAGATGTATTTTACCATCCAGACAGATCAACCCTTAAAGATTGCACCACTATTTTAGTGAGATTTTATTTCATTTTTTACTTACATAGCCTCTTTTTATTATTGTATCATTTAGACCATTAGGTCAGTTTTCTAATTGTATATTTACTGTTACTAGACTTTGGGCGCAACCCTCACCTTCTCTCTGTTTTTACATCCTGTATCTCAAAGAGTCTTAGAGGGACTCCCTTTTTGGGTTGCTGCCCCCATCCTGTTACTTAGCGCTGACTCTCCCTCTTGTTGTACATGTTATTTCTGAACCGGACGATGGCACAAAAGAGTCTTGGCACAAAATTGCTGGCAGATTGGGGCTTTCTGCAATCAATGTACACTTTGAACCATTCCCACATATTCCCCACTAAGGTGTCAGGAGAGTGGCAGATGGCTAGATCTCCTACTAAGAAAAGGCCGTCCTCAACTAGCTAAATGAAGACGACCAGTTAATTAAAAACATAAGACAATAAACCAGTTCTGTGAGGAACAGAAAGGAAAAGGATATTAAACGTGGTGGTTTCTGTTCCTCACAGAACTGGTTTATTGTCTTATGTTTTTAATTAACTGATTCAATGATGATAGATGCTCATTCTGCATGTTACCATGAGCAACTGCCCTGCGTGAAAGTCCTCAGGCTAAGTTTCTAGGTCCTAGCGAGGTTTACCTGCATGTAGATAAGGACCCTATATGCAAATACAGGAGTCTATATCTGGTCAGATCAATAATATGGGTATTTAAATAGCCTCCATCAAGGATATTCAAATAGCCCCCATCAGTGTACACCCACTGAGTGGACGCGCAATTACTTGGTCAATACCCACATCTGAGTTAAGCCAGGCAGTTAATATCGCATAGCTGTGCTAACATTTGCTACTGCATTTAGTAGGTCCAGGTCACCTACTAAACTAGGGGAAGTGGACCAAAATACAGTTGCTAAAGTCTAGACGCTAACAGTTGGTAACAAATCGGACAAATGAAAATTGATTTAAAAAAAACAAAAAAACAAACAAACTAAACAATAGAATCCCTCCCCCCCACAAAATAAATAAACAAATAAATACATAATAGGACTGATCACATTATTTCTTTTGTTGGATTATTTTACATATTGATATACATGTTAATGGCTCTATCAGTCTCGAGTTTCTAGCATAACGCATAGAAGTGATTGGATTGTGGTGACACCTACCCTGTTAGAATTACGTAAGGCTAACATACTTTACAATCCCAGTATTGTATGAGTCAGTCAGACCCTCCTCCTCTCATGCACCTCAGCCAGATGGGTGAATGCGGGTATTGGCAACGCCGGTCCTCCCACTGGCCCAAAGTTGTTCCCTTGCTCGTAAGGGTGCTATGTATATACTTTGTGTGGTTAATGTTATTCATATTTGGCTGATAAGGCAACAATACTCAATGTACTCAGTGCATCGGTGGGGACAATGGCCCCATCCCCCCCTCTCTGCATACAATGGTTAGCACACAAAGCAACACTACGGGGTCATCTAAATAGGATCCCTTATTAAACGCAAGTGTGTTGAAAACAAATCAAACCTGCTTGCAGAAATTGAGGTCCTAGAAACTCAAAATAAACAGAACCATCTAAATGCCTCTCTAACAAAATCAAACAAACACAACAAAAACTCCACACACTTGAGCTACATGTCACAGAAAGACATATGAGATCCCTGAAACAAACTTATTACCACCTCGGGAACAAGGCAGGCAAGCTTCTAGCACGTAAGCTAAAGCATAAAAACAATAAGACTAAAATCCCTTACTTGACTGGTCAGAATAGAGACAGAATATAGAACCATCAAGACATTGTTGAGGAATTGAGCAAATATTACACCCCACTTTACAATTTGAGCCTAGACACGACATTATGCCAGCCCTCCCAAAGTGATATAGACTCCTTCCTTGACCAAACCCCACTGCTGCAACTGACTGATGACCAGAGAAATATACTGTGCAGCCCCTTCACAGATATACTGGGCAGCCCCTTCACAGAAGATGAAGTTTGTGAGGTTATCAGATCCCTTCCTTAGCACAAGCCACCTGGTCCTGATGGGCTTACAAATTAGTACTACATTAAACTACAAAATGTTTTACTACCATACCTTACAACACTATTTGACCACATTAAATCCTCAGGAACGTTCCCGCAGGAAATGTTAGAGGCTAACATAGTCACCCTCTCCAAACCGAACAAACACCCACATCTCTGCTCAAACCGGAGACCAATATCACTATTAAATGCGGACATCAAGATGTATGCAAAACTGTTGGCCACTTATATCAAACTGATGCTACTTCACCCTGGAACAGGCTGGCCTTGTGCCGGGTAAGCAGGTGGGCGACAATACATGCTACTTCATTGACCTCATAGAATGGGCAAAACATAGTGATCAAAAGGGGATAGTACTTGCGCTTGACGCTGAAAAAGCATTTGATCGCCTAAATTGGTCCTACATAGCTTCGACTTTATCCAGACTGGGCTTCTCTTCAGCTTTGGTTGTAGCATCCAAGCCCTGTACATCTCCCCAACAGCACACATCTTTAATTATGGATTTACTTCCTCAGCATTTCCTATCAAGAATGGCACTGGCCAAGACTGCCCACTTTCCCCTATAATCTTTATACTATGTCTAGAACCATTAGTGAGGCAAATTTAAAATTCCCCAAACATTAGAGGATTATCTACCCCAGCAGCAGAACAGAAACTGTCTCTCTTCGCTGATGATGTTTTACTCTTTCTTACACAACCAATTACCTCAGTACCTCATGATCTTTTGGTGAGATACGGAGAAGTCTCTTTTTATAAAAATAATGTGTCTAAAACTCAGGCATTACCTATAGGAATCTCCCGTGAGAACAAGTTGACTTTGGAGCTCTCTTACTGATAGGATTGGCGCAAAACAATCTCTCTCTTATTCAGGTATTAAATTTACAAAAGTTACTAATCTTCTTACACAAGAAAACTATTACCCACTAATACATAAACTACAGTTACAAATGGGAAGAGTTAGAGGTGTCATGGCTGGGATGGGTGAACTCGATTAAGATGATGGTGCTTTCACACATATTATATCTATTTCAAACACTGCCCATAGCTCTACCAAACTCTTTAGTAAAAAAATTTAAATCTATAGTGAATGCACATATCTGGAGGAAAAAAAAAAACGCCATGGGTTCGATACCGCCTTATGTGGTTATCGCATATAAAAGGAGGACTGAGCATCCCCCATATTCACACATACTACAGGGGATCAGTATTATCACTGGGCATGCACATTATGTCAAAGAATACACAACCTATATAGCTTACATTTGAAAATGCATATCTCCAATAGCAAAGGTTAGAACACTTGCTGTGGGCATCGATACTGCCCTCCTCTATCCCAAGCGGCTACTATCCACTTCCAAGTCTAGCATTGCATCACATTGGAAGAGTACAACCTTGCCATCCTTACAAGATATTTTACACAAAGTAGAGAACTAATGGCGCACAAAGTACTAGGCACACTAAGCAAAGATACACAAATGTGGACCAGTTGGACAGATGCTAGAATCGCCACATAATGACAGGTAATAGGATAACACTTTCTGCCTTAGTAGATGATTGGAGTCCCCCACTGACAGCTAGATCTACAATGTGTCTGACGCTAATGCGAGGATCACGAACCATGCAGAGCATTTAGTTTATTGGATTTGTTGAGAATCCAAGTTTATTTCCTATATACTATTTCTTTCTTTATTAGTTAAATATGGTTTTAAAAAAATGGCTTCTCTATATCCTGGGATGGGGCACATGCATACGCTGGCCGACGATGCGTCCAAGAAGTGAGACGGTCAATGCAACCTAAGCGGTGTATCATCCCTTACACTACTAACATAAGTACCTGAAGTGAAGGAATGCAACAACTCATTGTGCTCCATACTCATAGCATATGACTACAGCATCCTCATTTTATATTTTACTGTAAGAACAATGTACTCGAAGCCTTTATGCTCACTTGACGCAATGTATTGTTTCTTAATATGTATGAAAATCTCAATAAAAACAATATAAAAAAAATATACATTAACCTCCTTTCTTCCAGGTGCAATCTTTTATAACAATACCAATGTTCTTATCTCCTATGAGTGTATTTAGGCGAGTATTAATTACCATTTGTCCAAAGACTGGAATCCAGTACAATACGATAATAAATTGTAATAGTAATCAAATATTTATTTGAAATTAGCAACAATGACAACTTCAGGTTGTTCTAACAGTATATGTATGATAAAAAAATCATTCTGGTTTCTGTGATAGTAATCGGGGAAAAAAATTAATCCATACGGTCTTAGAACAAAAGCAAGAGCATAAAACAATACATTCATAGAATTGAAAGGAGATATAATATAATTTATAATAAGTTAATATGAAGTAAATATATTAAGTACATATAGTAAAGTAGTTCACATGTTTTTAATAATGCAGATGCAGTGCTTCTAAGATGGAATGTTATCCACATATTTAGTCCTTTCTGTCAAGTAGTTTATCAAAGATGTAACTGGAACATTTATGTAATTAGATCATAAAATGAAATATGGTGTAAAGGTATAATAGTAGTTTAATGGCAGTGATCCTTTAAATTGTTTCTTTGGAATTTTAATCCCTTTTGTTTGTATGGATAGAATGGCGGAGTTCTTCATCTTCCTTGGAATTGGTCTGTACATAAATACAGTTAGATATCTGTCCTTTGCTCAGGACCTATCTCTGCAGTTGTTCTTTGTCATCAGTGGATGGAGAACCCACCTGTGGTGACAGGATGAGAGTTTTTAGAATTGTATTTGATTATTTTTGCACGAGTGATCAGCATCCAAACTGTTTTCGCATTTTCTTTGCCTTTTCTGCCACTGTTGCCAATGTCCAAGTTTGGACAAATTTACATTTAATTTTTTTTTCTTCAGATTAAAGTGAATCTCATCAGGATACAGATACTCACCAGCAAAATACAACATGACCAAAGGCACAGACCTTGGAATCTCTGGGCCCAATGCTTAGATAGAAATAGGAACGATCAGTGCTAAAGTATCTTAATACAGACAAGACTAAAACAATTATATAATATATTCTGTGAAACAAAACACAGACAAAGCAATGAACAAAGCTGGGGTCTTGTAAACACGAACACTGGACAGTATAAGTCATGGACAGGGACATAGCTGGGTCTAGTACACAGGAACAACAGGGCTGTAAAAGGATAAGAGATTAAGGGATTAACCCAAAATTCACCAAGAATGGAAGGAGAAGACAGAAGAGTGAGAAAGTTGGATGCCCAAGTCATCATAAAACTTCCTCCAGAAATAAGCAATAAACTTGCTACCTGATACATTGAGACTTACAGATCTGAAGTGAACTACATTACTTTTAAAGTTATAAATAGATATGAAAAAAAAATCCATTATTTAACAAAATATAAGCTAATTGTTTTGCTGGGTTCTAAATATTCTCAATACAAACATAACAAGTTAGCAATAAAGAGTGCTTTGTTTATATGTGCTAATGACTTGCATCTGGGATGGTAATGAGAGTAATTATTGTATAGTAAAAGAAACACTATTTTTAAAGCAGATTTTTAGGCAAAACACTTTGCTACCTTTGGCAGGATCGTTCTTTCTCACAATGTGGTCAGATACTTCCTACTTTTTAGTTTGGAATTCAGAATCACAAATCAAAATGAACATGTTGGCCATTGCATGGCTCATTTGGTTCGTGAATCAGATAAATTCTGTATTGGAGTTTGGGAATTTGACTGATCACACAAATTTGGATGAATTATAGTTCATACTGAAAATAGTCTAGCATGTAGTCAAACTACTTTAGAATGGTTTGACTTTTTATCAGAGATTTGGTGGGTGTTACTCCCCACCTCCACTACTTCCGATATAGGGTTGGAAGCTCTCCTGTGTGAACCCTACAGGGCAGGGTTAGTTGGCGGAGAGCATCTACGGCCAGCAGTCCAGGGCTGAGCTCAGACAGAGATCTTCTGGCTCTCTGTCTGAAGTAGTAAAGGCAAGAATCCACACATGGCAAACTCCTGGTTAGATTGTCAAGCCATTCTAAAAAGTTTGACCACTTACAGTGGGGGGGAGGTACCAGGTCACTCATAGCATAATAACCACTGCAGTGTGTTGTAGTGATTATCGTGCTTGGAGTTTTTCTTTTAAAGGGTTGTTAATAAATAAGGGAGCCTCTAAGGATTATAAGGTAATTTGCATTACATTTCCAGTTTAAATAATTGTGGAATATTCTAGTAATAAAATAATGTTTCAAATAGTTTTTTTTTTAAATCTGCCAAAATATATCATTAGTCAGAAGCTTCCAAACAATTATATATGACCTACATAAATATGCTCATTCCATTACAAAAGAGTTACTCACTTTATTTAAAGTTGGCGAAAGTCAGTTTAGCTTGAAGCATTTGCTTCAAGAGATTGAATTTCTAATTGAAAAAAAAAGTTCAGCTGATATAAGGCGAATCATGGATCAAAAAAATAAAAAAAAATAAAAAACCTCATAGTAAGCAAATCTGTTTTCACAAAGAAAAATATTCGACTTAAATCAAATTTAGATTAATTCAAAAAAAGTAGAAAAACACATAAGAAATGCAATGCTGGAGCTTATCACATTCAAACAACACAAATTATTAATGCAAAGCTTTATACAGGGAGGCATATCCCCTGCATCTAAAGCACTGTCTTGGCTCTGTGAAATGGCTCAATACATTAGCATCATAAACCCATCTTTCAATATCTCCAATAAACATTCAACAAAGAACATGTTGGCTCTTGATGTATTCATTATAACCCATCCTTCTTTCACAGTCATAGATTCAGTGTCATCTTTAATACATCAAAAATATTTGCATATGTTAATGTGCAAATACCATGAACTGAAAACTTATCATTTCCCCCCTAACTTTATAAACAGGGAAGGAGAGTTTAGAAAACAATGTAAACATCGTAAGCATCAGTGCTTTGACAGCAGGAGCGGTCTATGAAAGTAAAATATATTTGTTCAATAAGATTTGAGACAAGAGTTTGACTACTGTTAATGGCACTGGACTTGCAAACAGCAAATATTGATGATTTTACCCAAATTATGCAATTTAAGTATTTATGATATTCAGATGTGACATTTAACCCAGTCTGAATTAACATTTTGAGCAATCTGGTGTCTTTTAAATAATTAGCTGAGACAAGATCAGAATTATGGACATTTAATTAGGTGAGAAAAGATCAGAATTATGGACATTTAATTAGGTGAGAAAAGATCAGAATTATGGCCATTTGCACATTTGCAAATTAGGTTACCTAATTCAGGAATTACAGAAACACGATCAAAATGGAATGATAAAAAAAAAAAAAATGAAACAAAATTATGATCAAGTCGATCATGCTATATATTTGTTACATTAACATATTCTGCACCATACACACTAAATGTTAAATTGAAAACATTCAGGCAAAATGTGTTTTTTTCTTTTGAGAAATATTTTTAAATGTGTATTGTGTTCCCAATCAGTATTGTATAGAATAGATCTACAAAAATACATTTGAGAACAATATTTTCAAACTATTTATTTGTCAACACATCCATTGTTTGATTCTTGCCACATAATGCACATTACATGGTACAGGATTGCATTCTTATATATAAATCCCTGAATGAGTGTAGAAATCACAGTTTATGTGTCAGATAAAGCTGTTGCCCTGAAAAGAGCACCTGCTTCATTAATTCAACATGAATATATGAAATGTTTTGTTGCTTAGCAACTCAGCAACTGAATATTCTAGCTCTTGATACATAGCTGAGGGTGGATACAATTTTAGGCTGATTTGCAAAATTTAGCTTGTTATTGAAAGTTAAGGAACTGTAGCTTCTATTGGAATATTAGAACTTGTAATTTTAATATTTTTTGCCAAAAAAGTTGCTATGCTTTTTTGTAGGATTTGTTTTCTTAATAGAGCTATTCATGGATAGATAGATAGATAGAAAAGAAACAAGTCCTGCGCTCAAACTCCCATTACTCCTGGGCGGCAGCAATGACCATAGTACACATCAGTCAAAATACATATAGTAAAAACCAAAGAAAAAAGTTACCTGCACTCTTTCCAAATCACTATGTATTTTTAAACAAATTGAGGTTTCTAGTTACCTCCAATGGCCATGAGAGGGTATGCCCACATGCCACGTCAAGGCAGACCTCTTAGGTGGGTCCTAACTCCTAACACCTTGCTTCCTTGAGCTTTTGGCAAAAATATCTCTAATGAGACAGAAAGGGGTATTTTTTATCTACACCCCTACATGATAGATAGATAGATAGATAGATAGATAGATTATATTATATTTTCTTTCACAAAAAAATGAAGTGTAGGAGGCAATCACTTAGCCAGGGCAAACAAGTAATAGATTGCTGTGCTGATACTTCCCATTAAGGTTAAGAACATCTCAAACATGGTTTTATCTTATTTGTGCCACACAAACTCACACATTTATAAATACAAGCCTTAGTATTTCAAATCCAATGCTAACAGCCCTGGATAACAGTTAGCTGCCACTGTAAACACAAATTGAGATTTAAAAGTAAATCATGATGACAACGAGAAAGGAATTTGCAGTCCCTCAATCATATTAGAAAAAAAAATGACCATAAGGAAATGGCCAATAGCCAAAGGGACAAATTTAGAAGGTAAAAAAAAGAAAGAAAAAAGGTAGCTTACAACCCACACTAAAATGTGGGTTGTCTGCTCAAAAAAATGCTAAAAAAAAAACAAAAAACTAAAAGTGTAATATATAACCATCAATATCCATCTAGTGGAGATGGTACAAGGAAGGATGAGTGCTGGGCCTCGAGTCATATCATGAAAATAAACAAAGTTACATGGACAAACTATTAGAAAAATAGGGGAATCAAAGTATTTCAACTATAGTGTCCACATTTAATATATTTACGTTTTAGACCCAAAGCTTATATAATGATTTCCATCTATGAACACTAACAGTAATGCTGTATGCAGTCCTAAAATAGATATCCAGTCCTGAGGAGAGATAAAACAGGTTAAATGCAATTGACCATGCCCCGGTGTATGGTAGAAAGGTTGTAAGAAAAACCTTCTGTATCAAGAAACACATTTTTGACAGAGGTCTCAGCAACCCTATAGAAGGAAGAATTAGCTCCTTGAAAGAAGTAAGCGGTCATGCCATCAAATTTGGTATAATGGAAAGTCAGATAAAGTGGACACATGTCATTCTAAGGAAAAGGGAAGATCTTTCTACAGAAATCAGTCACAACAAGTATTTTGTCATTATTCAAAACTCTTAAAAAAACAGCCAAACAGTAATGGTACATAAATGGGAGATCTAAACAACCAGGCTCCTATAGAGTGGTTAATGTATGATAGTCTATTCTGGGTTGATTAGATGGCCACAATGAAAAAAAAGCATGTCTAATCTATAGAAGATACAAACTGACAGAAAAATGTTTGGGGAGGGTTTGTAAAAGATGTAGCAATTTAGGAAGCAACATTATCTCCAAATAATTAATTCTACTCACCAAAGAAAACTGTGGTAGATTCCATTTTCTTAAAACAGAGGAAAATTCATTTAACAGGAGGAGACTAACCTTGTAGATGCTTGAAACAGTAGGGTGCTATGCACACTTAGTCTGTAAGGTCATCTTTAGATTTGTTCGACTCCATTACTAGCATAAGAAGAGAGAGGGAAAGGGGACAACCTACGGCAAAGGTTGAAGAGTGTTGACCATCTACCTGTACATTGGAAGAAAGAGCAGAATAGAGGGCCTCCACCAAAGATTTCCAACTTGCCCCAATACTCAATAACTCAAAACACAGAATCAATAGGACCAATCCACTCTATTAAATGCCTTTCCAGCATCCACCAAGAGTAATAGCATTAGAATATGAGAAGAGTTGAACCTATGGATTATATTGACGAATTTGGCTGTGTTATCATGACCATCTCTTTTACGTACAAATCTCACATAATCAGAGTGGATTAGTCCAGGTAAAAAGGGACTTGAGGTGAAGTGCAAAACATTTAGTAGGATCCTTACCTATTTTAGGAATTACTATTATAGAAATTTTCAGAATGGGAGGAGGTTGAGAAGGTGAAGAGGAAATGTGATTTTAGTAAATGAGGTCTTATAAGATATTGTCTGGAACCCATCTAGTCTTTCCTGCAAGTGTAACATTGCTAGGCAAAATGCTCATTATAAAATGTTACTCTAGGGCAGCCGCTACATTAGTGGTGAAGGTTTGAGAAATTTAGGATATTACATAGTTCATCACTGACTCATTATTGCTAACAGTTCTTGGAAGATTATAGAGCCTTTGCTTTCTGTAGTAAAATGAGAGGAAGCGTCATGATCTTTTATTTTAGAAATAAAGAGGCCTGGTGCTTCTGTTTCAGGGTCTCAACTAAAAGTTTACCACATATATTTCCAAAATAATAGAAATTGCAAAGTGTCAGAAGAAGCATACGTTGTGCTTCTAAGTTGAGATTTTGTTGCAGTTTAATGCTTTGTGCAGTAAACCCTTGAACTATATTAGTATAAGGATTATCTTTATGATCTTGTTCTAGGGAGTAAATAACCCATATCAATTGATTAACCTAAGCATTACTCTCTTCAGGCGGGAACTTGATCATGACATCCTAACAACACCGTTGTCAGCTTCCTAAGCCCATGTCTCATGAAACATTTTCAGTGGCATTACCCTTAAACAATTAGTCTGTAACTGTTCCAATACAGTAATACTATTCAATAAAGAACAGAAAGTGGGGGTAGCCAGGCAAGTCCACCTTAACCGTAGGCTTTATTGTTGATTGCCATTGTTGATGTGCAGCCATATCCGACACACATCCACTGTTAATAATCTACCACTTTGAAACTTTATAAACTAGTTAAATATGAACAAGAAACTACAACAAAATAAACCTGAATCTATATATATATTACAGATTACTCCACAGTTTTTCCATTAGGTATCAACTTTACTGTTGAGCCCCTAGAACAGTGATGGCGAACCGGTGGCTCGCCTTCTCTGTGGGCACGTGGCCATAGGTCGCCATCAATGCAGAGTAGGCGCCTGTCTGCCCAAAATGGCAGGCACCTACTCTGCTTCCATGTCAGGAGGACAGGTGGAGGGATCTGAGAAGCAGCTCTACTGTCCTCTCCTCCCACGAGCAATCTGTGTGGTATGTTGCCGTGCATTACCATGGCAACGCTCCACACATCATTCTGCGCGTGGGAGGACAGGAGAGCTGCAGGACCTGTCCCTCTTACCACCACCAGATCACCAGAGATTTCTGTGTGCCCCCCCCCACCGCCACCTGATTGACAGAATTTCCCGTTTCCCGGCGGCATCAACGGAGGGAGCAGTGCTGGAACAGCACGTAAGTCAGTGCTCCCTCGCGCCCTCACCCCCTCACAGCAGCGGGAAGGAATCAGATCTACCAGGTAGGAAGCCTGGGTGGACTTCAAACCCCCACCTGCACCAAAAAAAAATCCACATTATTTATTTGCTGGGAGGCAGAGGGGGATATACTGGGGGAACGATGGTATGCTGGGGTAGTGAGGGGAAAATCCTGAGGGGAGAGAAGAGGAAGATCTGGGGGAGAGAAGAGGAGATGCTGTTGGGAGAGAAGAAGAGATGCTGGGGGGAAAGAAGAGGATATGCTGGGGGGAAAGAAGAGGAGAAGCTGGGGAGAGAAGATGAGATGCTGCAGGGAGAGAAGAAGATATGCTGGGGGTAGAGAAGAGGAGAATCTGGGGGAGAGAAGAGGAGAATCTGGGGGAGCGGAGGAGGAGAATCTGGGGAGAGGAGGAGGAGGGAGGAGGATCTGGGGAGAGGAGGAGGATAGGGAGAGGAGATGCTGGGGAGAGGAGGAGACCTAAGAGGAGAATCTGGGGAAATGGAGAGGAGGCAGAGATGCTAGGGGGAGAAAGGGAGTGGAAGAGGAGCATGTGGGGGAGAGGAAGAGGAGAATCTGTACTAGAAGAGGAGGAGATTCTGGGGGAGAATAGGAGAGAAGGAGGGGGATATGTTGGGGGGGAGAAGTGGAGAGGAGGAGATGCTGGGTGAGAAGGGGAAAGAAAGAGGAGAATCTGGGGGAGAGGAGGATGAGAATCTGGGGGAGAGGAAGAGGAGAATCTGGGCAAGAGGAGGAGGAGAATCTGGGGAGAGGAGGCGCAGGAGGTGCTGGGCAAGAGGAGGAGGAGAATCTGGGGAGAGGAGGCGCAGGAGGTGCTGGGGGGTGAGGGGATATGCTGTGGGTAAAGAAGGGAAGATGCTGGTGGTAGAGAAGAGGAGAATTGGACAACTGTATGAGTTCTTTTTTCTAAACTTAAACCCCAGTATTCAGGTTTAATTGCCGTGTTGGCACTTTGAGAAAAAAAGTTGGCATGTATTGCGGTTTGGGCGCTCTGGCTCAAAAAAGGTTTGCCATCACTGCCCTTTGCAATCTGGGGAGAGGAGATGCTGGGGGGGAGAAGGGGAGAGGAGGAGGAGGAGGTGCTGGGGGGTGAGGGGGATATGCTGTGGGTAAAGAAGGGAAGATGCTGGTGGTAGAGAAGAGGAGAATTGGACAACTGTATGAGTTGTTTTTTCTAAACTTAAACCTCAGTATTCAGGTTTAATTGCCGTGTTGGCACTTTGAGGAAAAAAAGTTGGTATGTATTGCGGTTTGGGCGCTCTGGCTCAAAAAGGTTTGCCATCACTGCCCTAGAATATCGCTTGAAGATTGTACCCTGATCTGTAGGCTCTCTCTGCCCCCCCATGCCTCACTTCCCTGATCTGTAGGCTCTCTCTGCCCCCCCATGCCTCACTTCCCTGATCTGTAGGCTCTCTCTACCTCCCATCCCCCACTTATCTGATCTGTAGACTGTCTCTGGCTGCACTCTGTGTTGCTCCCCTGCAGATTCAGTCAGAGAAAAGCAGGGATAAGATGCAGCTTCCTATACCTGTCTCTCCGGTATTGCACTGTATTTTCAATCTCACACAAAAATTAGCAGAACAAGCCGAAAAATCCAGGGGGGGGGGGTGGCGGGGGGGCAAGTACCCCCCCTCACCCTCCCCACCCTCCGCGGACGCCCATTAGTGTAATATATCATTACATTTATTTACAAGAGTTAAAATTTAGTCTAGATGTTAGCTTTTGAACAGAGCTGGTTGTCTCACTGGTGAATGAGCATATTGTATCTATAAGGGGTTAGAGGTGGGTCACTAACCAAGGGAAGGGTATATTCCATTTTATTTCAGGTCTAAAGTACTTCAGTGTCTGCTGAGACTTTAATTTGTATAGTCTTAATGGTTTAAGCAAGACCGAACTTGCCACTGTTTTGAGAAATTACAGGAGTATGGGGTGGGAAGAGGAGGTATGGGACATTTGGTAATAAGGAACTATTCACAAGTGTGATAAGGGGGTTGAGTGCTGAAATACAGACAAAGAGATCAGTAAATGATAGATGTAGAAAGATAACGTAAGTGGAAGAGAGAATTATGAGAAAAAAAACATTTTGATAGTTAGAGGGAAAGTGTCTTCCCTATGTGTTGGCATATGAGCAGAGGACTAGAGTTCTCTGATTGCTCTGCGGGTTGAAAATGTTATTCTGGCTGCTAATTCAGTCCTTTTGAATTTTTCTAGAGATTGTGATAAAAGTAAGACACATGGATCCCTAATAGATTAGTTAATGCCTTTGTAACTTTAAGCCATAAAGGTTTGAGTTTTAGACAGGTCCACCCAAAAAATTTTTGCACAGTATATTATAGTGAACGCTCCACTGATATGGGTTGGAAATACAGTCATGGAAATAAAGGGTGCTAAATTAAACCCTGTAACCCCACCAGGTACATAATCATAGAATAGAATAAATCCCAAGCACACCAAGAGTGTTTATTTAATTAATGCTTATGTGCAAAATAAAAATGCAAAAACATGCAAATAGATCCCCCTTGAGAAAGGCCAAGTGTCAAAACGTTTGAGCTTTTGTAGTCTCCAGCTCTTGGTCAGTATACCCTCTGTTCATTGTTATATGGGTTTATATGGTTAGAACTTTATGTCTAGAGCACTTTATTGTTACCTATGCAGTTACCGTGTTTCTCCGAAAATAAGACCGGGACCTTATATTAATTTTAGTCACAAAAAACACACTATGGCTTATTTTCAGGGTAGGGCTTATTTATTTACGGTACCGGTATGTACTTTGAACAACATTTAAACAACTTTTCTCCACCCCCTTTAATTAATCCACCCCCCTCTTTAATAAATCCAGCCCCCTTTAATTAATCCACCCCTCTAATTAATCCACCCCCCCTCTAATTAATCCACCCCCCTTTAATTAATCCAGCCCCCCCTTTAATTAATTCACATCCCCCACCCCCTTTAATTAATTCAGTCCCAGACATAAAATATCTACTCACATTTCAAAGATTCCTTGCCCACCGAGTCCGACCACTGGGTGCCTCACCGCCCGGAAATGGATCCTTCCGCTGAAGATCCGTGAAGGCAGACTGACGGCGCTGCGAAAGGTCGTCATCACGTTGCGCGATGCCGCGGCCCGCAACGCTCCTCCCCCTCCTCCTCATACGGTAGAAGAAGGAAGTCTCGCCGGGCCGCAAAGGTGCAATGCCTAGGTCTTATTTTCGGGGTAGGGCTTATATTGCAGCCCACCCCGATAATCCGGCTAGGGCTTATTTTTGGGGTAGGGTGTATTTTCGGGGAAACAGGGTATGTATATATTTGTATATTTTTGCCTTTTTGTTTTGCACATAAGCACTTTGTTGTTATGCATTCATAAAATAAATACAAACTTTTTATGTGCAATAGCACTTGGTGTGCTTGGGATTTATTCGATTCCACAAAAATGTATGAAAGATCCCACCTCGCCACCGCCCTTCCAACATGTATTAGAGGGAAGGAGGTGAATTTTGATAGTTTGAGAAGAGTCATATAAAAACAGAATAACATTCCATAGGACTGGTCTTTGTGGTTTACACACATGGTGAGAGATGTTAATATCTTCCATATCTCTGAATGGTCAAAGGTTTCTTCGGGAGGTCCCAAATCTTTTGTCCAGGTTGTGATGTATGGTAGGTAAATTTGTGTGTAAGACATTGAAATGTATAGATCTGAGATTTGTCCTTTCAAATTGGATGACTCAAGTGTAATTGTTATCATAAAGGAGGGAAAGAGTTACTGAGGTTTTAATCCCTAGGTATGCAATTGTAACACTATGCTAATTGTAACACCACTCACCCAGTCCTTGAGCTGACAGATGACTCTGCATTTATCTTTAACCCTCTACTGTGTTATACTGATTACCGTGCACCTGACTCTGGCTAGTTCTCGTTTTCGCTGTCTCTGTTAACCTGATCTTTGCTTGTTAATGGCTACACATTTCTTTCTGTATAACATTTGTCTGGCCATTCTGTGGCCCAGTTATACATTATTTCCTTGTTTTGTGCCTTGCTGTCTTAAACTCTGTGTGTAGGGGTATTACACCATGACAGTAAAATAGGTGTTTTTAATTTTAAAAGGGTATGTGCTTTGTAGCAGAGATAGGCATTCACTTTCTATCGCTATTGGGAGGAGTTCTGACATATTTACATATGTGATAAATAGATATGGTGATAATGGAGAACCCCAGTTGGTCCCTTTAGCTATGGTGAAAACCGGAGAGGGGATGTTAGGCAAAAGTAACAATCCCTTTGGGAAATCATACAGAGGTTTAAGAAAATTAACAAGGCTAATGTGAAAGTCGTGAGCGTGACAAGATTGAACAGGAAGGACCACAGGAGGCGATCAAATGCTTTTTTCAGTGTCAAGTGATATGACTGTCATCTGGATTCATTTGTGGTGTGCAAAAAGAGCTCTATACATCTTCTAATGTTGTTTGATGCTTGTCGGTTAGGAATAAACCTGACCTGAACTGGAGGGATTAAGTGCTCAAGGTAAGGGTTCAGTCTTTTGGCAAGAACTTTGGTCATTAATTTCATATCAGCATTTAAGATGCCTAAATTCCTTCCACCCATTTAACTGTATATATGGGGGATTGGGGGAAAGGTAAAAGGAAAAATAGAGAGAAAGAATAAAAGTCTCTCTTTGCCCATCTTTCTTTCCCCCATCCTCCCCTTCCCTTATATCTCCTTGCATCCCCTCACCTACCCATCTACCAGCATTACCTAAAGTTTGCAAAACAAAAATCCCAATTAGTAGTACATATTCTCCAATTTGCAACTAATATATATTTTCTACTTTTTTTTCTCCTTCCTTTCTGTAACAATTTTCATCCTATTACATCATGTCATTTCGTAGACAAATGACCCACTTAAGGGAAAAACATATTTTATTATGCTAATACTAAATTAGTTTATCAAAGAGATTTTTTTTTTACATCATCTTAGTTTTCAGACATAATACTAGAATAAAGGAGCAATTTCTTTAATTGTGCTAATACGCAATTATTAAACCAACATCTGCAAAGCCTCAACTGTACACATGTATGCAGAGGACACTATAATCTATGCTAGTAACCCCAATCCACCACAGTTTGAGGCTGTGCTCCAAGACCAGTTCGCAGAGGTAGAAACATGGATCGCAGATAAACTCTTCACTGACAACACTGTCACAATTATCTTTGGAACTGTACCTGAATTACCTAAATTACAAAATTACTGACTACGTATCAGAACAAACTTAAATAGCACACCGACCACAGTCTGTTCATTTCATATCTAGACATGTTGATAGACCCCAATCTATCCTTTGGCCTTCACACTGAAAAAAATCTCCTCAAAACTTTATCCAAAACTAGGTGCCCTGTATAGTAACAAATCCTGCCTAACCCTACAGTAAGAAAACAGTAAGGAGGGGGGTGGATCCTGACTGGTAAGCCGAGCAGCATGGGTGGATCCAAGGGGGGCAATTGCCCCCCGCCCCCTGAGAAAATAGAGAAGCTCCTATAAGCAGAACTACCGACCACCGGGCTCCTTTTAATTTTGCAGAGACTGAGCCCCTCAGAGCAGAGAGTCTATCTGTTACTTCCTCCCAGCTTACTAACCATGCGGGTTGGGAGGATTGAAGACACTCTGAGAGAGGAGGAGGGAGGAGGAAGGCAGACTCCCATCCCATCAGCCTCAGCCAACCCCATGAATTCACCTTCTTGCAACAAAAGGTATGGAAACAGGGGGTGGTTAATAATATGTCAACTAAAATCTGTGGGTCAGTGTGTATGTTTAGGTGTGTGTGTGTCAGTGTTTGCATGCCACTGTGTATTTATGTATGTGTATCTGTATATGTGTGCCTGTGTGTGTGTGTGTGTGTATCTGTGTAAGTATGTGTATCCGTGTGTGCCAGTATGTGTATATGTAGGTATGTATATCTGTGAGTGTGTGTGTAGTTGTGAGCGTCAGTGTGTATCTGTGTGTGTGTTTGTGCCAGTGTATGTGTGTGTGTTTGTGCCAGTGTGTGTGTGTGTGTAGGTATGTGTGCATGTGCCAGTGTGTTATATGTAGATGTGTGTATCTGTGTGCCCTGTGTGTGTGACAATGTGTGTATGCAAAGGTATGTGTGTCAGTGTATGTATTGTAAATGTTAATGTGTATCTGTGTGTGCTGTTGTGCATATGTGTAGGTATGTGTGTGCTTGTGTAGGTTCATGTTTGTATCTGTGTGTGTATGCCAGTGTATGTGTCTGTGAATGTAATTTCATCTAATTAGAGCCCCATCCCTCCACTATAATCCCCTACCCTCAACACATCCCTCTATGCTCCACTACAGCCCCCTAATCTGCTAATTACA
The DNA here is from genome assembly GCA_933207985.1 of Pelobates cultripes. NCBI lineage: Eukaryota > Metazoa > Chordata > Amphibia > Anura > Pelobatidae > Pelobates > Pelobates cultripes. The sequence continues at coordinate 302,457,431 of OW240912.1, read as the reverse complement.
GCCCCAAACCCACCACTACAGTCCTCTGTCCCCAACTACATCCCCCTGTTCCCCTCTACATTCACACTACCAGTGCCCCTCCTGAGATTTGCTTCTGGATCCACCCCTGCAGAGCAGACGTGTGCTGGACTAGCTCCTGAGCTTGGCATGCTAAATAAATAATTTAACCCAGTCAATAAGCAGTTTTCACAGCAAAAAAAATCTTCCTCAACAGTGGGGACTTTGATGAGTCGATCAGTACCAGATTCGGAACTCTCCAGGTCCAGACTACCTCCCTTTTGCGCCCTTCATGCTCTCCAGATGCTGTAACCCGTTACACTGTGGGACTTCTGCACTCTTCCCCCACTGGACCAGTGGGGGTCATCCTGGTCCCAGGAGCTCTTCCACAGCTACTCACTGCACTTACCTTGCCACATGTAGGGGTGCCAAGTGGCTTCTAAGATGGCGGCGACAGCTACCAGAGGCTCAGACAAAACTCTTGTCGCATCTATACTGGCTAAACTGGACCTTATATTTGCAAGGTTCTGGGAAACTCAACATCTCAAACTGATAGCCTACACCATACCACGCCGTCCATGAAGTCTACCTGCACCCTGTCAGATCAGAGAACACCTACTCCTACTCAGTGGATGCTGAGAGAACCCGGAGCTACTAAACATACAGAGCCCGACGGGCCGGTAGCAGAGCACCCAGAAGCTTCTGGCCATGCCATTGCCCAGAAAACCAGGATTTTCCTTGCCCCTCAAGATGGCAATTTCAGCACAAGAGAGGTCCCGTGGCAAGCGTACACAAGCTTCACATCAGTGCTCCCGCGCTGCACATACCTCCTAACAAGGGGCCTTGTTACAAAACGTCAATATGATCCCAAATCAAGAATAGTGTGAAGGAACATGGAGGTGACCCCGCCGACTGCGACCTCATCCTGATCTACCTACCATGTGGTGGACTCCTGTATTATTCTTTGCTGACCTGATAACGTTAGCTGGTGTACCTTGCCTTTTATTTTCACTCAGAGCAATTTAGTCTAGCATGCTTAACACCTAATCACTGGTCATTTACATGTCTAAAGTTTATCGTAACATTGTGAGGCCTAACATTAGGCAGACCCCTCTGATTTTCCATCCTGCTAATGAGCACTAAATACTCAAGTTGTGATAGCTACATAGGCATAACAGTTTAACCCTCGATCAGCAATTAGACAGGGTAACCTAGTTGGAGAATGTACACCAAAAATCATGTTATCCTTGTTTTTGCTTTTACCTTTAATTTTATAAAAAGTGCACTACTCATGATATGTGAAGCAACTTACCTGTGATTTCACCCATATTATATCATTTAGCTGATATGTCAGTTTATGCATATTTGTTTACCTCTACAATACCAAAAATAAAGAATGTAAAAAAAAAAGAAAACAGTAAGGAAAGATAGTGCAACAAACGCTAATGGCCTGACAATGACTATTTGGATATAGTGTATGCACTTGTACCACAAACGAACCACAAACCTTCATAAACATAATACATTGTACTGCCACTTTGTACTAGAATGTGATTACTTGACACATCGTTGTGATTTGTTAAAACAGCTAAATTGTCTATCACTGGAATCCCAACCCTTCTCTATCCAGCCTTGTTTTTAAGAGCTTTTCTAGGAAGCTCCCACCACCTGTAACTTCTGATCCAGTAGCAGCACTTTATTTAGCATAACGCAATACAAAAAGAAAGTGGCTCGTTTCTCATTTTCCTACACAGCACCACAATTATGGAATAACCTCATGGACAGAGTCAAATCTTTATTCAATCTAAAGTCTTTAAGTGATCTATGGCAGTATACCTGAATACAGAATTCACCTGTAACCATGGTTGAATATACTTATGTGTGCATGTATGTATGTATCTCTCTCTCTCTCTCTCTCTCTATATATATATATATATAGATATATATATATATATATATATATATATACACACACACACATTTATAGTATTTTTTATTTTAGTAATATTATATTGTACTCTATTGTAACAATGCAGTGTTCGTGGGCCCAGACGTACTTAAAAAAAACCCCCAAAAACAAGAGAAGTCTCAATGTATCCTTCCTTGTAAAATATTTTATAAATAAAATAAATGAAAAAACAACCCCCCCCCCCAAAAAAAAAAAAGTTAAATAAGTTCTCATACAACAGTTTGTAGGTTTCGTTAATAACAATCCTTTTTAAAATAACATCTTTAGGAGGGTTCATTGGGGTTGTTGATAGTTTTTCATTTTTTGGTTTAACCTCTCATTTAATCCCTCCATCCAAAGACTCAGGAGGAATAGGGAACCATGGCCTAACTGAAATCTTAATCTCCATTAAATCTAATGTTTTTAAGAAACCGGAAATATCATAATTTATTTTTAATATATGTTGCTTATTATCTTGAGTTAGTGTAAGACTGAAGATGTACCCCATGTATATCTCTTCTTCTCTTGCAGTGCTTTCCTGATTGGGCATACAATATGTCTCAGTTGCATTGTTATAGGGGAGATGTCTGGGAATATGAAGATCCTTTTATTACAAGATTCTCCATATTTCTATATTTCTTACAATTTCTTTTTTTCTCCAAATAGTAATGTTCCCAACAAATTATCTCTCTATGCACTGGTTTTGGAATGCTTTAAGGCTTGTATAATAAGTTTTCATTGTCAATTTTAACCATTCCCGCATCTGTAGGTCGTTACAAATTTTTACCAAAATTTTATAACTTCCATACGTATCTTTGGGCAAACATAGCAGGAATCCCTTTTATTCTAAACTTATTTCTCTTCCCTCTGTTTTGTAAATCTTTAATCTATTGCTTCAACTTCTCTGTGACTTTTTCTAGATTGTAGACTTTTAAATTAATGTAATCTATTTCTGCTGTCATTTTTAACCCTTCCTCTTCAAGACCTTCCTCTTGATTTGCCACTTCTTGCAAATCTTGCATATATGAAGTATGTTCCTCATATATAGGCTGTAATGCTTTCTCAATAATATCCATGTCATCCTTAGTGGGTAATATTTTAATAGGTAATGAAGGACTGTGCTGTGTAGACTATTCTGAGAAGTTAATATATCTGTATAGGGTGCAGCATTTGAGACAGTGCTTACCTGACTAATTGGAGAGGTAGATTGAATGGCTGATATAGCCTGATGGTCGCTCAGATTTTCTACTGGGTTTAAATCCTCCATACTTTTTTTGTTTTACTTTCAACATTATAAAAAAGTAAGGTACAAGGACAATGTCGCAATGTTATTTTCTGCACTACCATAACTATATAAGATGTGCTATCAAACTTTCTCATCCTTTTTTTAATAAATGAAAACCTTGGAAACATAACATGGATAGATCTGTTAACAAAGCTTAGAAAGTGTCTATGGAGTTGAGAAAATAAAGCCCTTTGCAGTAAGTAACGTAAGATTTACAGCAAACTTTGTCTATTTCTTCACCTTTTCACCTTGAGTTTCATTGACACCGTGTCTAGCAGATCTAACCTAAATCTACACTCAGAGTTTGATTTATAACATAATAAAAAAAGACTGCTTTTCACCATAGAGCTTTAAGTAGATGGGAACCTTGGGAATCAATTGATGAAATTAATCAATTGATGAAATTAATTTATTTTGCGTTTGAATGAACTGCCTATAAATGTTTTGAAAAAATCTATATTTTGTTATCTGAAGAATGGTATTGGTTAAGCAGTGCGGCACAAGACCCTCCCCTCCCCAAATATATCAAAACAACCACCAAAATACTATAACAGAAATGTTTTCCTGAACTTTCTTCAGGGGGCTCAAGATCCCTGTTTTTGTAGAAATGATGTTTCTTCGAACGCATACAATTTAGATGAAAGAAGTATAGTAGTCACATTGACACAAGATTACATGTAATGTATTTATTCTGTAGTATAAAAGATCCATTATTTTAGGTCATAATATATTACATGCAGCTCTCCATTTAAGAAGCAGACAATTACATTTGTAATTAAATTCATCAATAATCATATTTAAAATTTACCAAAAGAAAGAGGCATGGAGGGAAAAGAAGGCAATACAAATTCTGGACAAAAATACAGAGATGTCAAGGGAAGAATATTAATATTAAAATGCAGAAATGGCCAGAGTTGGGGGGAATAAATTCATTAAGACACCAAATCGTTAACATTTTTACAATATAAAACCAGATGACTTTTAGGACTTCCCTTCTAAAGAAGACTAAAAAAAGAGACACTAAACATTTTTTTAATTTGTCATCTCCCAAATTAAAAGAGAATTAAATAAAAATGTAAAATAGATATTTATCTTACAACAAAAGTGCATCTAGATTTAATACAGATCTGCAAACTAAAATAAAAAAATTACGTTATTTTGCCATGAAAAAGTAATTTCTGATCAAACATGGTGGCATTGTAGGCTAGCTCAGACCCTCACAGCAGAAAAAAAAAACAGGAAATAGACCTACAAAACTGGTATGAATAAATTAACCTCCTTCGCCCCCAGCCGGTATTTTTGGCCAAAATGTTTGTAGGTTCAGTTTGTAAGACCTAGCAAACACCACATTTGCACGTTCCCTTCCTGGTTACCCCTTTCAATGAATGAGAGTCTGACCTAAACTCTCTCCCTGGGGAGAAGACAGTGGTCCACTGGATGCATAATGCCAAGACAGGGCTCAGCCTCTTTCCCGAAAGACTAGGTAAACAGAAATTGCAAAAGGTAAATATCCGAGTGATATTTATGTAAACCACTATGACCAGAGTCTGATGTAAAATTTCCCTCTATGATGATGACAAATTTGGCTATTGGCTGCGTAAGGAAACCTCTAGTTTAAGTAATTTAGAGTGTCAGTTTTCCAAATCTCAATTTGTCTGTAAAATACAAGCCTAATATGGTTTTCTAATATAGTATTTTCTCTGTCTCCACTTGTTCTAGGTTCTTTGGATATTCAATGGGCCAACACGTTAAACTATTTATGCATAGCTTACTATACTGTCATTAGTGATGCATTGAAAGGGTAATCCAGACGTGGACCCCTTGCTCATGGTGCCTAGAGAGATATCAGCTATGCCTAACTGATGATGCCTAACAAGGCTGAAACGATCATCTGGGGTTGCTGTATCTCTCGTGCAGAGAGAACTTGCTGGCATTTCGGATCTGAACTGCCCGTATGGGTACTTCAGATATGTTCTCTCTGTAATGGCACAAGATGAGCTAAAGCCAGCTTGAGTTCTGAGCGGGGACCCACCGAAGGGCAGGCTATTTTAGCTGCTGCCGTTCTCAGAATACTCTTGCAACCCATTTTTTGCTCTGCATTGAAAGGGTGGTTCCATTTGATTTTGTGTAATATGGTGGTATTTAGTATAACGTTTGGTTTATGAATGCCTCTACTGCCTTCACCCTTTGGGTTTTGAAGAGTTATAATAAATATTAAAGATTAAGGTTGTCTCCAAGCACCACGTTCATATTTGAATGCAATGGTGATGACTATGGCTCTGAATCCTTGACGCCCATGGTCCTAATACTTTGACACCATATTTCAATAAATGACCATAGGAAGTCCACGCCCCTGGTTTAATGTTTTTGACTCCTTCTTTCGTCTGGCTCACTAAAGCATTATATGTTAATAACCTCTCCCACACCTTTTCTTCTACATGGATTTCTTAAAATTATGTAATGTTAACTCAAAGATTTTTAAACTAACAAGAAATCATTATATTGCTGTCTTATAAAACTCAGCATTTCCAATATGTTATAACATTCTCAAGTAAACAATGAAAAAATATACATATAATTTATCATCCTTGCAAACCAGTATGTTTTATGGCAACAGGCAATTTGTTGCAAATCTTCCTGGCTTGCACACAATTTATATTTAAATCTTTAATGCAATGAAATGAGTACAATGTTTTGTTGCACCTTTGGGAGTAACAGTAGTTGTTTAGCTTATTTGCATGATATTGTGTAAAATTACAGTTTTATGTAAAGACTTGAAATAATTGCTTCTCAAGCCGTTTCTGTTTAGAAGCAGATGTGCAGTTTCCACTGTTCAATTTGCAGCTTAATTAAGGGAAGGTAAACCAAGTAATGCATATCTTAGAAGTCAACATAATTCAATTCATAATGATACATGTTGGATTATAATGCATAACATGCCAGAGGTTCATGATCCACGAATGAAATGCTTTTATATGAAATGTTCAGGGCTAAGTAACAAAAGGTCCTCAAGTAATATACCGTATCCTTGCTGTTTGTTACTTCAAAGGTTAGAGAGATTGTGTTTTTACCATTCCAGTGAACTTACAAAAATGTAGTTTCAACAAAAGAGAGCCGACCTACAGACACATGGGTTATTGTGGAGCTTGCTAAACTGGGTGTACATTTTAAGTTGAATGGAGTTTGAATTCCCAAAAGAATAAAATAAAAATGCATTTTATACATAGTACAGTTGGCTTTTAATGATGTGGTTAAGTGAGATGAGGGGGAGGATGTACATTAATACTAATGCCCTTTTGAAGAAATTAATATTGAGATGGTTCTATAAAAGCCAAAGAGAAATCTTGAGGTTGAGTTTTAGTTATTTAGATTATGTATTATATTTTTAGTACAATATGGTATATGTTAACTTGTACATTTTATTTGATACTCAAGTATTTCTATATTGTTTTGCCAATACTTAACAGTCTATTCTTATTACTCAATAGGAAAACATTTTTTTTTTATATGGAATGATTTCATATTTAAGTTTGTTACATTAGTGTTCATCTTCTCCTAGGACTGTACATCATACAGATGCGATCAATCATAAGATTGGCCGCAACAGCACTTGAGTTTTGTTCATCATAAGACTATGCATCATAAACCTGTTAATTACAAGACATGAAAGGTGCAAAAGTGAACTACATCTATAGGCTTATTAACAAGAACCAGTTGGATAGAAAATATGCCCTTGCCTTCCTCAGAGCTTTTAGTTTTCATTTTTATGGCTCTTGTGTTTAAATAATATCGTACATGATAAATAAATACATTTTGGCTAGAACATGGTCTGCAGCATTATTGGAATAGTGGCTTTATTTCACTTTTGTGTTTTTTGTTTTCTTTGTTAGTTTATAATCTGGATGATACTTTTTGCTTGAAGCACCTAGATGATCAGCAAGTAATGCATTTATCGCAACATTATGTTTTTTTTCCCCTTCAGGGGTATGTTTTCTCATTCATTATAGACCTTTCATCATGATTACGTGTTTATGATATGACTGTTCATCAGAGCACTATTCATCACAGTACATGAACAGGCTATACATCATCGTTTATCACAAGGATGTGTGATCATAGATATGACTGGTCCTACGACTATTCATCATGTGTTCTGATTATGACTATTAAAGAATATATCTCAGTAAATGTAGGATTATATATGATAAAATTGATATTTCTACTGCAATATATGCATATTGAAATTCTCATTACCAATACATGATCCACACGTTAAAAATACAAAAACTTTTTTTAATAAAAACACACATGCAAACTAGCTTTTGTATATACATTGTTGTAATGTTTACATATAAATAAACTATTTTTTAGTGGAACACCTGCCTAATGTTGCCTGTTGAGGATGGCCCTCTTTATTTACAATCACCAGTTATCTGATGAAAGACCATTTGCAAACTTACAACATGAAACAAGCTCAGAAAGAGTGACCATGGATTTTCATCTGACATCAGAATCTATGAACACACTTCTGCTCTTAATTAACTATATTAAGCCTTGGTTAGATAAGTTGTGCTCTGATGAAAGAGGACTTAACCACTTAAGACCGTAGGGCGTTCTATGCCGTCCCTATTTTGATGGCTCAAAAAGCTGCAGGGCAGCATAGAACGCCCTGCGATCTTATGTACTTACCTGGTCGCCGGTGATAGCGGTATGGGGACTCACCTGGGAGCCCAGGGAGTCCCACTCCATCCTCTTCGGCCCCCCTGGGCCATGTGATCGCATATGGTCTCCAGGGCCGTCTTTAAGGAGGGGCAAAAGAGGCAGCTGCTGGGGGCCCTAAGGCAGCTGCCCCATGGGCCCCCTGCAGCACCTGAGGTAATCAGGGGCCACAGCCCTTTAATACTGCTCTGGACCGGGCCCTTGTAATATGGGGGTTGGCTGAATACAAACACACAGCTAGCCCCTCACACACTGCCCTGTGATCCCTTTTCTTCTCTGTGGCATGCTGGGAGGCAGTGAGGTCAGATCACTTCCTCCTCAGTGCCGCTGGGGAGGAGGCACACACCACACGGAGGAGGATGCAAGCATTGTTGGGGAGAAGGACTTAGAAAGCTGATGGCAGACTCCCATCAGCCTGGGCCAACAAGCTCCCACTGGACCCCAGGGAAGCCACCTTTCTGTACCCAAAAGGTAAGGAGACAGGAGGGTGGCTAAATATGTTTTGTTTTTTTGTTTTGCTTATTTCTGATATCACTTTTATTCAAGTGTTGGTGTTTGTAATGTAACACACAGGGAATAAGTACATGTTAAAAATCCTAGAAGAACCTGACAGTTCCCTATTAAATATAAATTTTAAAAGTATTTATTTTAACATATTATTGCATCAAGTGTTATCAAAGGCTGTATACCATTTCCAAATGTCACTTTTGCCAAATTCTGGACCAGGGTATGTAAGAACAGAGTTGAGACATTATTATGGCCAAGGTTGCTGGGAGTTGCTGTCCAAGAGCTGCTAGAAGGCAGAGATTAAAATATGTAAATGTACACATATATGTGTGTGTGGCTGTGTTTATGTCCTTGTGTGTATCTGGCTGTGTTTATGTCCTTGTGTGTATCTGGCTGTGTTTGTGTCAGTGTGTGTATCTGGCTGTGTTTGTGTCAGTGTTTGTATCTGGCTGTGTTTGTCTGTGTGTCAGTGTTTCTGTGTGTATGTATACCTGTGTATGTGTACTTGTGTGTCAGTGTGTATGTGTACCTGTGTGTGTGTTGTGTGTGTATGTATGTATGTGTCAGTGTGTGTAAGTGTGCATCTGAGTGTGTGGTAATGCATACATCCCAGCATTTTAATGCCAACACAAATACACTCCATCTCTAGCACTGTACACATATACACCCCTGCATTTATAAAAGTGCTTGTATCTGTGTGTCAAAGGGTGTGTATCTGAGTGTGTGTGTGTGTATGTGCCAGTATGTGTCAAGGTGTGAGCATGTGTCAGTGTGCCTATGTGTGTATCTGCGTGTTAATGTGTATGTGTATATGTGTTATAGAAATCACACAACATGCAAACAGAGCCCTGCAAACACAAACATTACATACAAACACACCAGTTTGCTGAAACACCGATACTACACACAAATGTACACAACACTACATCCAAACAACCCCCTGCATGCAAATACAAACATTATATACAAACACATTCCTGTATTAAAACGCTAAAATTATATACAAACACCAAATCTACACACAAAAGTACACCTGCATTTACACATTACTGCATTCAAACACAAACACTACACACAAGTACACCACTGCATTCAAATGGTAACAGTACATACAAATACACCCCTACATGCACACATACACTCTATACAATAACATGCTGACATTCAATTGCACAAACACTGCTCAAAAATACAACCCTGCAAGGATGGTAGATCCCCACCTGGCATAGCATCGCAGGAGTTGTATGACAGATGAGGATCTATCTTTTCTTTACTCTTGTGCTACAGGGCAGGCCTGAATTATTATTATTTTTTGCACCAAGGCACTCTCTACATTAGTTTCGCCTCTAGGTTGGGGTGGAGGGAGTGATTGCAGGCCCAGGGGGCCCAAGCAGATGCTTGCCCAGGGTCCAATCAATATTAAAGACGGCCCTGATGGTCTCAAAGGCAACGTAACCAATCTGGCGAATTTCAATGTGAAAAACTGAAAAATGTAACACACCAAAACACCATAAAACCTGTACATAGGGGGTACTGTTTTACACGTGAGACATCGCTGAATACAAATATGTGTATTTTATTGTAGTAAAAGCAAACAGTATTTTGAAATTCACAGTTAAAATAGAACTAAAAAAATATTTTCTCCCATTTTTTTATATTTTGTTCATATTAAATTATGTTCCATACCTAAATATTTAATGTTAAATGAAAGCAGTGTTTCCCTGAATTAAATGATATATAAGTGTGAGTGCATTTAATATGAAAGAGGTGAATTACGATTGGACAGACATATAGCGCAAATGCCAGGTTTTGTTTACGTTTTGTTTTGATCACAACTTGTACATTTGGCTGCGGTCTTAAGGGGTTAAAGATAGCAGCCTGCATGGAATACTGGTAAACCAGGATAGGTACTAAAATGTTTGAATGTTTGGAGGCATTCATTGTATGAACACACTATTTTGTTATTTGTTGGGATTTTAATAGCCCTAAGGGGTGAATCAACTATGTGTTTTTTATATTTCTGGCTGTTCATGTTTAATTAACAATTGAACAACCAGTTCTTGAATTTCATGTGTTGGAAGCAGGAAAAAAGATTTGAGTGACTTTGAAAAGGACCAAATGGTGAGGGCTAGATAACTTGATCAGAGCATCTCCTAAACAACAAATCTTGTAGGGTGCTCCCTGTATGCAAAAATGGAGCATGGATGGACAACCAGTGAGCGAGCATTATGGTCATGGGCGCCCAAGGCTTGATGATGCATGTGGGGAGCGAAGGCTAACCCTATTACTCAGAAGAGCTACTTAATCATGACCTGTCGGGATTACTGTTTGATCCAGCACGTAGAACTGTACAGCACGGATGACAAATAAGTAACGTATTACCGGTCCTTAGAATGGCCGGATTTAACGTACAAAGAATAGTCAAAAAATACTAGCCGAGGTCAGGGAACACAGAAAGGGACACAGCGATGAGGAAAGCCAGGAGTCAGGATACCAGAATATAGAGAAGTCAATAAACAAAGCCAAAGTCAAAAACAAGGTAGAAAACTATAAACAGGAACACGCTCTCAGACAACCACAAGGGAAACCACGACAGGGCACTGAGCAGGCTGAGAACTGGGCCTAAATACCCCTCCTTTAGTTCTGATAGGCTGTAACCGGCCTTTGACCCCAAAGTCAGTTACCAGGTTTCATTTGCATAATTGCTGCTCAGCATTAACCCTTCTGTGGATTAGGTTGCTGCTTGGCACAACTTTTCCTGTGTGGACAGTAAATGTCATTAATCACTTTTCTCTAAGCGGATGAATACATGACACCAGGTTTCATTTGCACAATTACTGCTCAGCATTAACCCTTCTGTGGATTAGGTTGCTGCTCGGCACAACTTTTCCTGTGTGGACAGTAAATGTCATTAACCACATTTCTATAAGCGGATGAATATGTGACATTACCCCCCACCTGAAGAACGCCCACCGGGCGGACAGGACCAGGCTTGAGAGGAAATTTAGCGTGAAAAGCGCGGATCTTACGGCCCGCATGCAGGTCAGGAGCCGAAACCCAAGAACGATCAGCAGGACCGTAACCTTTCCAAACAACCAAGTACTGTAAAGTGCCCCGAGAAAACCTAGAATCCACGATAGAAGATACCTCATACTCTTCCTGACCACACACCACCACCGGAGGGGGAGGAACACAAGGAACAGTATATCTATTGCAGACAAGAGGTTTGAGTAAGGGCACATGAAAAGTGTTGGGAATCCCTAAAGATGCAGGAAGAGCCAGAGAGTAAGACACTGGATTGATCCTACGAAGCACTCTATAGGGACCAAGGAATCTGGGGGCAAACTTCATGCTAGGGACCTTAAGCTTGATGTTGCGAGATGACAACCAAACCCGGTCCCCCACTTGGTACACCGGGTTGGCACTCCTACGCTTATCAGCAAAATGTTTGAAGCGTTCAGCAGCAGCCCCTAGAGCAGTTTGAACCTTAACCCAGGTATCCCGAATGGAGGCCAGACGCTCATCCAGAGCAGGAATGGCAGTATCAGAAAATACCGCAGGGAGAACCGTAGGATGCCTACCATTATTGACAAAAAATGGACTGTGCCCAGAGGAGTCATGAACAGCATTGTTTCTAGCGAACTCGGCCCACGGAAGTAGTTCGGACCAATTGTCTTGTGTGCTATTAATAAAACAACGCAAATAAACTTCTGTAAATAAAAATTTCAGCGCTGAGTAAATAATCCCCTTAGAAATAAAAAAGGTGCATACATATGCAAAAAATGAAAAAATCAGGCAGAGAAAAGTGTCCAAAATATATAGTTCTGTAACAAAGTCCTATAGTGAGAAAGTCCAGATAACGTTGTGATATGTAGAAACTCAAAAGCATGTAGGAATACCTTGAGAAAAAAGAAACAAAAAAAGATACATAGCGTGATACTGTATCAAAATTTATTGCCCAGAATACAAATGGAAAAAATCCCCCCCAACTTCAAAACTCTTACATTAGATAAAATTTGGTACTCATCATAGTAGAAGTAGCTGATAAAGTTCTTTCAGAGCCGCTCGTGTTTTTCCCCCGAGGCAGCTCCTCTCCGGTGCACTCAGGAGGGCTGCTTGTGATATCTTCTATGGAGGAACGCTAACTGAAAGTCCGGCTTCTGTAGATAACTAAAAGTGTCTGCCGCAGATAAATCTTGCAGATAGACAGTAGTGGCAAATAAACTTCTAATGACTGGTTAGCCCTCTCAGCTGTACCATTGGTCTGTGGATGGTAGGAAGAAGAGAAGGAGAGATCAATCCCCAATTGTTTACTGAACGCCCTCCAGAACCTGGACACAAACTGAGAGCCCCTATCAGACACAACATTGTGGGGGATGTCATGCAAACGGACAATTTCACGTATGAAAATTAGGACCAAATCTTGCGAAGATGGCAACTTCTTGAGAGGAATGAAGTGAGCCATCTTAGAAAATCGGTCTACAACCATGAGAATAGTAGTGAACCCAGCAGAGCTAGGAAGCTCAACAATAAAGTCCATGGATAGGTGGGACCATGGAATCTCAGGAACAGGAAGAGGCTGCAACAGGCCACAAGGAAGTGCATGAGTCACCTTAGAAACTGCACACACAGAACATGCCTGCACATACTCCTTTACATCTTTCCTGAGTGAATCCCACCAAAATGATCTAGTGATCGCGGCAGTGGACTTATTGATGCCCGGGTGTCCAGCAGTTATATTGTCATGGAACACTTTCATGATATTAACCCTTTCACATAGGGGAACGAACAGTTTATCACACGGTTTACCACTGGGCGCCTGAGGCTGGGCCTCCAGTATGGTGCCAAGCAGTGGAGAAGACAGTGAGAGGACAGTAGTAGCAATAATACACTCTGGTGGAATAATAGGAGATGTCATCTGTTCAGGAGCTGACTCATTATCAAATTGCCTGGACAAGGCATCAGCCTTGGTATTTTTAGAACCAGGTCTATAAGTAATGAGAAAGTTAAAACGTGAAAGGAAGAGTGACCATCTAGCCTGTCTGGAAGACAAACGTTTGGCATCCCCTATATATGCCAGATTTTTGTGGTCGGTTATGATTATGAACCCTCCAAAAGATGTCGCCACTCCTTGAGGGCAAGAATAATGGCCAACAGTTCTCTATTGCCAATATCATAGTTGCGCTCAGCAGGAGACATCTTTCTGGAGAAGTAGCCTTGTAAAACACCTCCTGAAGTTCTCGGTATTGTATGGGAACTCCAGGAGTTTGGGGAGTGGTAGTGGGAAGGTCAATAGTATCCAATCTCTTTAGTACTGGTTTTATACATCTCCCCATACACTCTTTACCCCATTCTAATATCTCCCCATTAGCCCAGTCAATATAGGGATTGTGCTTACTCAGCCACGGAAACCCTAATATGATAGGACATGATGAAGAAGTAATAACCTGAAACGTCATCTCCTCCCTATGGGAGGCCCCAATGGAGATCGTAATAGGGACAGTTTCGTGGGTTATAAGCGGTTGTGTGAGTGGTCTACCATCAATAGCCTCTACAGCTAGCGGCGTAGGTCTCTCCCTGACCGGTATCTCATTACCCCTAATAAACTGGATATCAATAAAATTTCCAGCAGCACCTGAGTCCATTAGGGCACTGCAAGAAAACTTCTTGTTATCAAGGGAAATAGATACCTCAAGGAGGAATCTACTTTTGTTTTTGTTAGAGGACAACTCCATCACACCTAAGATCTGTCCCCTTAAGGTTCTTAGGTGCGGAAGTTTTCCGGACGCACTGGACAATTAGTTATCATATGTCCCTTTCTACCGCAATATAGGCATAACCCCTCCCTTCTCCTATACTGTTTTTCGGCCTCTGACAGTCTAGTGACCCCCAACTGCATAGGTTCGGGTTCGGACTGTACAGGGAGGTTAGACAAAACAGGTTTAGAGAATTGAGGTGCTAGGGACATAGCCGTACGTCTGGTCTTGCTTCTGGTGACTTCTCTGAGTCTTAACCTATTATCAATATGCATGACAAACGTAATAAATTCGTTAAGACTCTTAGGTAATTCTTTAGCGGCTATCTCATCTAGTATAGTCTCTGAGAGACCCTTTTTGAATGCTGAGATTAACCCATTGTTAGTCCAGTCTACCTCGGAAGCTAAGGTACGGAATTCAATAGCATAATCCGAGATAGACCGGTTACCTTGTCTGATGTGCATTAGGGCAGTGGAGGCGTCATCCTCTCTACCCAATGGCTCAAACGTGAGCTTGAATTCGGCAAGGAATTCCTGGTAATTATGAGCTATGCTCCGATTACTCTCCCACAACGGATTAGCCCAGGCAAGGGCCTTGCCCTTTAATTGATTCATTAGATAACCAATTCTTGCTCTGTCCGTGGGGAATGACCCTGGTGAGGCCTCAAAATGGTACTCCACCTGATTAAGAAAACCCCTGCATTCCTGGATATTGCCATCAAACTGTAGGGATGGTGATAAGGAGATGCAAGGAGTCCTATTAACAGTGGGTGGAGGTACACAGGGTAGAGGTGCTATAGGAGGAGACGCTGCAGGCTGCAGATGCTCCGTTCTAGCGAGAAGCGTACTTAAAGCCTGAGTGAATTGATCCATGCGGTGATCATTCTCCTCTAATTTCCTCTCGCAAGCAGCTATGTGCTGACACAGTTCTACAGGATCTATGGCCATGTCGTAATGTCAGGATTACTGTTTGATCCAGCACGTAGAACTGTACAGCACGGATGACAAATAAGTAACGTATTACCGGTCCTTAGAATGGCCGGATTTAACGTACAAAGAATAGTCAAAAATACTAGCCGAGGTCAGGGAACACAGAAAGGGACACAGCGATGAGGAAAGCCAGGAGTCAGGATACCAGAATATAGAGAAGTCAATAAACAAAGCCAAAGTCAAAAACCAGGTAGAAAACTATAAACAGGAACGCGCTCTCGGACAACCACAAGGGAAACCACGACAGGGCACTGAGCAGGCTGAGAACTGGGCCTAAATACCCCTCCTTTCTTTCTGATAGGCTGTAACCGGCCTTTGACCCCAAAGTCAGTTACCAGGTTTCATTTGCATAATTGCTGCTCAGCATTAACCCTTCTGTGGATTAGGTTGCTGCTCGGCACAACTTTTCCTGTGTGGACAGTAAATGTCATTAACCACATTTCTATAAGCGGATGAATATGTGACATGACCACGATAGAAACATGTTGGAACGCACAGTGCATCACAGTTTGCTTTGTATGGGGCTACACAACTGCAGACCAGTATTGCGGACCATGTACACCCCTTCATGGCAATGATTTGAGGAACACAATAAAGAGTTCAATGTGTTGACCTTGCCTCCAAATTCCCCAAATCTCAATCCATTTGAGCATCCGTGGGATGTGCTGGAACAACAAATCCAATCCATGAAGCACCTCACACCTTCTGGTATTAAAGGACATATTCAGATGCATCAGAACTGCTCATAATTTTTCCCCTCTATTGTTCCCTACTTGATCTGTGAATAAAACCAAGATTTCCCCCTTCAATCATCTCCTTTTTTGCAAAATGTAGCATCCCAAAACAAAACTGTCATGCTCTCCATTTGCATATTTCAGTAGCTTTGTGAATCAGGTATATTTTGGCTCAGGGTTCTGGAATTTGACCAATCACCAAATAAGCCCTAATCTAGATGAATAGCAGGTGTTACTGAAATGAATCTACAAGTCTATTTTGACCAATATCCACACTTGATTCCTATCAGATGTAGTTTTGTTGATAGCTTTCTTGGTAGTTATTGAAATCATTAAAAATACATTTAGAAAATAGACTGTGTAGTACTACCTACTTGGTAGGTTTTGCCTAGATGCATGTATATTCTTGCATGATTGTTTTTTTTTTTTTTAGTTTTTGAAATTCCTTTGAAGCTCGGAACCCATTAAGATGTCTGACACTTGTAGGAAATGTTAGAGGTGAACACTAGTTATATCCATCACATATACAAAGTCTTTCTTTGGCGGCAAAATAATGTACTGTGGCAAACTAAACTATGAAATTAGCACATCCCACACATGCATACTCCCAGTGAATTGCTTTTAGTTTGTGTACCAAATATGATGTGACCATTCTAGAGTGTTTGGGCTACTACAGTAATAAAGATGCTCTGAAGCATGTATTAACTGGAAGGCTAATGTTATGCATAACAGTAAACAGCGTTAAACTTGTTTAAAGCTGTGGAATGATTGTTTGAGCCTTGTGTCTAGACTCAAGTCTATAGTGTACTCCATAATCATGGAGACAGAGCTTGGAATGTATTTTTTGCTCCAGATGACATACTAGCATTCAAGAAACTCTTCCGTGATTATCTCTGTAACTGTCTTTTAGAAGACATATTGAACAGAAAAAATGCAAATCATGCAGTATTAAGAAATACTTGACTATAAAGGAAATATTGTATTCTAACCAGGGCAAAAACCTGGGGGCTATGCAGAAACACACTCTCAGTGGCATGATTTAAAAGCTGTGATTTTGTAGGTTAATGAATTGTTTTATCTAATTAACTTCAATGTTTTCTTCAGTTCTTTTTTTTCTTTAAGTTTACTGTTCGATTTTGTTGTCATGATTTTGATGAAATGCCCAATTAGATTGTTAAACACGTAGCGCTTGTTCTTTCTTTTATCCCTTTTTTTGGCACACTTCTTACATTTATTCCAGAGCCTTTTCTTCTAGGCTCTTTGAATTTATTGCTCTTTTGTTGCTTATCCCCTTCATTTTAGGATCCGTAACACTGTCAGTGGCTTCTGTTTGATGTCTTTTTGTACCCAATATAATTCACATGGACTTTTACAGAAATGAATATAACTCCCTTATGTGAGAGCGATTGCAACATTCTCACCCTGGATTATGTTTATAGGTCAATGCAGTGCCTTTAAAGTTCAGGTTAATTAGTCTGTTATTTCGTTTTTTCTAAGTTAGGAGCAAAATAAACAAGAAATTGATTTAATTCTAGCTATTCGCTACAGAAAAAAGCTTGCTAATGATATCTATGAACCATCTTTAAATTTTGCTTCAAGTTAATGCTAATCCCTATTTGTTAAAGGGAAAATGTATAATGTGCACATTTTGACTAAAGAAACACTTTTTGTATATGTTTGAGCATTTAACAGATTTTACATCCATTAAAGTATCCATGGTTTGCAATGAAATAAAATACATTGTATTGGTGTTGTGAAGCTAGCTAACTACATACAGAGTTGACATTTCATTTCTTTTCAAACATTCCTCTTGGTGTAGTGAAAAATAAGCAGCTCATCTTGCAGAGAAATACTGATGTTATCCCACATAATACAAACTCTAATAAGTTTGGAATACAAAACCAAAAAAGATAGTGTGTACACCCATTACACCCACACACCGGTTAACTGGCAAAAACCATGATAAATAGAAAAAACATAAGTGAAAATGCTGTAGTGTATGATCTAACATGTGCAAAAACACCAATAAAATGATATTGTAATGATATCAGATTATATTCATTATTATGGATTTTCAAATCCTATACAGGCATTACAATTATCCAGATATGGAACTGTTCTTCTCAAGCTTTATTCACTTTAAAAACATACTAATACAACAATGTAAAATCACACAACCATTAAAAAGAAAAATGATAATATTGCCCTCACAAACACTCAGCCACTAAAACTGACCAGAAGAACATGTAAATAGGTCAAAAAGACCTCCAATATAAGGCCAATTGGTTTCCACAGCGATATGTCCAGTTTTCAACCTCCTTTTTGGATCCATTGCAGTGGGGATGTTTAATATTACTCCCAAGCCAAAATTGAGGGAAGTCAGGGTTCCTCAATACACCATGACCAGTAGTTTCATGAGTTCTGAGATTTGGAAAACCTTGGCCATGAGGACTGTGGATACCTCTGCCACCGCTGCATCCACTACTAGCAGTTTTAGTAGTATTTAGACACAGGATGGTTGAATTAGCAACATGCCCTCTACATCCAATTTAATACCCAGGATGCAGTTTTATCTCATCCTTTTCATGCTGCAATAGTGTGTACTGTTATTAGAGGATTGCCACTATCAACATTATTATTATTTTATTATTTATATAGTGCCAACAAATTCCATAGCGCTGTACAATGGGTAGACTAATAGACATGTAATTGTAACCAGACAAATGGACGCACAGGAACAGAGGGGTTGAGGGCCCTGCTCAATAAGATTACGTGCTAGAGGGAATGGGGTATAGTGACACAAAAGATATAAGTAGGGGTAATGAAATATATTGCTAGAAAAGTATGGAGGGAGACAGACACAGGAATAGCAACACTTGAGGGAGGAAAGACCAGAAGTCCTGTTTTGTACAGGCTGAGTTTAACCCCATAAGGACCAAACTTCTGGAATAAAAGGGAATCATGACATGTCACACATGTCATGTGTCCTTAAGTGGTTAAGGAAGTGAACAGCCATCCAGTTGGAAATCATGGAGAGGCAGTCAGAGACATGAGTCAAGATGTACTGGCACCATCAATGTTTCCATTAGCATTAATCAACCGATTTCTAGTGCCACCAATGCAAATCCACCTCCATCTTTAGCATACATGTGAGGAGTGTGGGTTGATATTTTGCACCCACAAAGCAAATTTTAGGATCACTTTGAGTGCCTCTAAGAAGGCTGACTGTCAAACTACAAATTGTGCAGCAAGGAAGTGACTAGTGTGTGAAGGATCATCTCACAGGTGTGGGTATGGAGCAACATATGAAAAGATCCCACAATCCTGTATTACTGAGTAAAGTAGCAGTACAATAAAGTACAAGAACAGGCAGTAGGTCCATTGGTCCATTGTGTTGGATTTTGCACAGTTGTCACAACCTACCACCTTTGCTACCTCTTCCACTACTATCACCACCTTCAGGCAGAGCGGGGGGAGGGGGGGAGGGCAGTGTGTATAATGCCAGTAGTCAGCAGAGACAGTTGAACATCCACACCCCTCATTATCTGGTTAATAAAAAAAATGAAAAATATTTGTATTTCATTTCTAATAACAGAAAATTGTTTTATTTGCAGTGTGCTTCTGTGCCACTACTTTGAGTTTGGAAAGATTCTTCCCTCAAGAATATACAGTATCAGGTTTACTCAGTAAAGGAAGACTTCTAAGTGAATTCAAAGTGCATTTCAAATGTAAGTTCAATGAAATCAAACAGAAAACATAGCTATATTTAAGTAAGTTTCCAGTTTCACTCTTTTGCACTTAGATTAGAAATTCAAATGTTGCAGGTCTTTTATTTATATATATATTTAATTAACTGATTTTCTCACCTCTCCTGGTTGGTATGTTTAATTCCTCATTCTCTGGTCCTCTACCAGAGGCCTGTGAGTGTGAGGGTTATGCGCAGTATCTTAGCTGTTCCTAGAACTGCACTCTTCTGGACAGCTATCTCAAATGTTCCACCTGGAATCTGTTGAAGCCACTCCCCAACTTGGGAGTCACAGCCCCGAGTGCTCCTATCACAACTGGGACTACTAGTGCCTTCACTTTCCACATCCTTTCTAGTTCTTCTTTCAGTCCTTGGTATTTGTCCACCTTCTCATGTTCCTGATGTTAGTCACTGGGTGTTGCCACATCCACTATGACTGCAGTCTTTCGTTCCTTGTCTACCACCAAGATGTCTGGTTGGTTGGCTAGCATTTGCTTGTCTGTCTGGAACTTGAAGTCACACAGGATCTTAGCCCTGTCATTCTCAACTACCCTTTGTGGTATCTCCCATCTGGACTTAGGCAGGTCCAATTCATATTCTGTGCAGATGTCTCGGTACACAATCCCAGCAACTTGGTTGTGTCTCTCCATGTCTGTTCCTGTTAACATCTTGCATCCGGCTACTAGGTGCTGGACTTTCTTGGAGGCCTCTTTGCACAGTCTGCACCCTGGGTCTTGCCTGGTGTGGTAGACACCAGCTTCTATTGATCTGGTGCTGAGTGGCTGCTCATGTGCAGCTAGGGTTAGTGCCTCAGTGTTGTCTTTCAGTCCTGCCTTTTCCAACCACTGGTAGGATTTTGTCATATGAGCCGCATCCTCGATCTGTTGAAATTCCCAGTCATTCCCTTTATTAGTTCATCTTTGGGAGCCATCTTCATGATGTACTTGTGGATGATCTGTGTTTCATCCAGGACTGTGGACTTGACACCCATCAGGCCCCAACCTCATTCCTTCCAGTAGGTGTACAGTCTCTGGGTTCTGGATTTTGGGTGGAATCATCCATTCATAGTGTGTAGTTTCCTGGTCTTGACATCCATGGTGAACAATTCTTCTCTTGGCCAGGTTATTATTTCAGATGGGTACCCGATGACCGGTAGTGCATATGTGTTGATGGCTTGGATCTTATTCTTGTCAGTTTGCTGGGACTTAAGGACCGTTCTGCCTCCTTGGAGGCACTTGGTTGTTGATATCCTCCTTGCTTATTCCTCATGGTTGCCATGCGTTTGTGGTACCCCCAGGTACTTGTAGCTGTTCTCTACATCTTCTATTTGGCCTTCTGGAACTTCAACTCTTTCTGTCCTGATCATCTGTCATGATCATCTTCTGCTGCTTCTTGCTGCTGCTCTCCTTTTTTTTTAATGAAGGACAGGCAGTAATGCAATAAACTGGATGTGTAGGAAATATTTATTCTTCTCAGGGTTGAGTGGGTAAGTGACTGGCCAGTTGTCCACTGACTTATTATTTTTCATATTTCGAACTTAAAATTATTTTATTTTACATTCATCCAAGATAACAAGGGGCAAATGATTACAGTTAATCATTCTAAAAAAAAGTTCTCCAATTTCACATTTGTTTTAACCCCTTAAGGACCAAACTTCTGGAATAAAAGGGAATCATGACATGTCACACATGTCATGTGTCCTTAAGGGGTTAATCCAGATATATAATAATGTAATTTTGGCAACTTAGAATTGGCATTGCAAAAATGCTAGCCATTTCTCCATGTCAACACAGTCATAGGCAGCATGATTTCAGCTGTTCTGGCTGTCTGAAAGGCTTTCTTGAAGACCAAAATCTGCCCAAAATGAACAATGACATGAAATAAATTCTGTTGTGAAAAAACAGTGAAATTCTACCAAAACGCTTCCAAAGAACTGAAATTGTTATACTCTGACCATCCTGGCTTTTGAACCTGCATATTTAAGGTAGATATGGCCAGTCACACCCGTGTGTTTATGTACTAACTCTGCTCCCTATGTTTCAATAAATGTTATAAGAGTATATAATTTTCAAATAATAATTTATTGACAGTGAAGGGGTCAAAGACATCTAAAATGCATAGCCACACAAACAAACATTAAACATTAAGATGCAGTGAACAAATATAGCTAAGCCAATGTTGGCATGTATTGTCTCCTCTATTTTATCTTTGACAAATTGCACAATAGCATTACTAACATTGCTTTCATTGTGTGTATAGTTATTTGAAATTACAGGTCAGTGATTTTTGTACAGCATCTAATACATACAGCAAATAAAACATAGCCTGCTGTACATTGGATTGCCTCTTTTTAGTGCACTTAATAAACCAGCATGGGAACATTTGATTAAAATTGATGAGAGCTTGCCTTCATTTATCAAAGTCATCTTTACACCAACGAATCCATAGACTCAGATAAGATAATCGTATAATCAAATAATCATGGTTTCTTTTTCTGTTGAAAATTGATTTGTGTTTTCTTGGGGGTCACATTCATTTTTAATAATACTCTGAAGAATTTATGTTCAGTAAATACTAAAAATGTAAAGAACTGATTTGCTTTACTAAAAAAACCAAAAACAAATGTAATCATGGCGCAAGCTTGTTTTTTGTTCTAAATCAATTTTGTAATTGAGTGGAGAATTCAGCTGAATAACACATTTACATAAAGATTTTGGTGTCCTTGTTACAGAGTTCGAAGATGTAACCTAAGGCAGTGCAGAGATTTCACAGTTGTTTTGCAGTACTGTTAACTCCTTAATGATCTTGCCTTTATCTCATTTGTGCTCCTTTTACATCTTTGTTCTGACTGACAGATGATATTACACGCAAATAAAGCACGGGAGAACTTGAAAGGAGATATGGGTCTACAGATGTGAAGACAAAATATCTGATTGATCATGGACATAAAAAGTGGGTGGAGATAAAATGGCATGATCTGAAGATATGTTATGGCTAGAGATAAATTAGACAAGATAGAGTTAAAATTTGTGTTGGAGATGCCAACACAATAGATGAAATTGGGCAGACAAAGAGAAGGGTTGATGCTAAAATGGAGAACTCGCAATAAGATATTTAGGGTGTTAATCACTAAATTAGTTGTTTGGGGGCTAAAAATGAGCTGTCAGCAGCAGTACTGTATCTACTGCGAGGCTGGCAAGGCATTGGCATTGGGCTGCACTTTTCAGGGGTGGCAGAAAATTGGGCCACCCCAATTGCCCTGGCAGATGCCTTGCCAGCCTCTTGACCTGATCGGCTGGCCACCTCAGTGCCCCCCCACCCAGGCTGGCATCTCCTGGTGTTGCGGGCAGTGAAGAAGCTTTTTTTTCCCCTAAGCTGAGCTCAGCTCCATCGGGTGCACCGCAGTGATGCCGGAGCCGGAATATGACGTCACTCCGGCCCTGGCATCACTGAGAGCCGCACGAGGGAGCTATGCAGGAGGATCAGAGCTCCGTCACCACCCACCTCTACTCTGTGCCTGCCAGCCTGACAGCCCGCTGAGCTGCAGCCAGCCCCACTGGATCTCAGGGAAGAATCAACTCCAGCGCTCCCAAAGGTAGGGAGGCTGAGTGGATTGAACTTGAATGAGTGTGTCTGTTAGTGAGTGTGTTAGTGTGTATCTGTTAGTGAGTGTGTTAGTGTGTGTCTGTTAGGGAGTGTTAGTGCATGTCTGTTAGTGAGTGTCAGTGTTAGTGTGTGTCTGTTAGTGAGAGTTAGTGTGTGTGTCTGTTAGTGAGTGCCTCTGTCACTGAGCGCGTATGTGTTTGTCAGTGAGAGTGTATACGTGTTTGTCAGTGAGTGTGTATGTGAGTCTGTCAGTGTGTGTATCTGTCACCGAGAGTGTGTGTCTGTCAGTGTATGTATGCGTGTTTCAGCGTGTGTCAGTGTGTGTATCCATGTCTGTCAGTGTGGTTATGCATTTCTGTCACTGAGAGTGTGTGTCTGTTAGTGAATGTGTATGTATGTGTCCCTTGCAGGGTTGTGTTTACATTCGGCACTACTCTGGGAGATCGGAATGGACCACTGTCAGGGTATACCTGGCTACTCCTCGCGAATTGGACACACAGCCTGAGTTCTCCCCTGATGGCAGACAGGTCCTGGACCAGTATTGGCAAACCATCCTGCCCACGTTACATACCAAGACAGACATCTCAGCCTTCTCGGAATAGAACATCAGAGTTGTCCATGAGGAATAGGTGCTGGTAAGCACAGACGTTTCCTCACTGGACTCTTGAGTCACACAGGCATGTATGTCAGTGAATGTGTATGTATGTCAGTGTGTGTCTGTCAGTCAATGTGTGTGTCTGATACTGAGTGCATATATGTCTGTCAGTGAGTGTTGTATATATGTGTGTTTGTCAGTGTGTGTGTGTGTGTCTGACGCTGAGTGAGTGTGTATGTGTCTGTCGGTGAATGCGTGTCTGTTAGTGTATATGTGTGTCTGTCGGTGAGTGTGTGTATAACTGTGAGTGAGCATTACTGTGAATGAGTGAGTGTGTATGTCTGTGAATGTGTATGTTTCGGTGAAAGTGTGTGTTGGTTAAACAGTGTGTGTGACAATGACTGTGTATCTGTGAGTGTATGTCAGTGCATGCATCAGTGAGGGTGAATGTCTGTCAGGAAGAGAAATTTGGGGTGGGGGGGGTGCCCTTGTTTTGTCATGCTTAGGGCAGCACAAAACCAGAATACACCACTGGTCAGCAGAAGATGGTAAATAAAGTCTGAAGTAAGCCTGCCACTATCATACTAAAACTAGCAGAAACCCCAAATCTCTCTATCTAGATCTCTCTCATTCTCTCAATATATTTATACATACACCCACACTTTTTTTCAATCGTCTCTTATCCTTCAAATATAAATGTAAGGGGGGGAACATGTCTGGATTCTAAGAAACATGGCCGCTTGAGCCTTGTTTTCCATGTGGCATCAGCATTAATACATGTTTTACAGCCCCTACAGCAGAACTAAAGTAGAAAGGGCCCTGGTGCAAACATTTGCTTGTGTCCCCCCTAGAGCAATAATGTCAATTTACTCATCCTTGCAGGGTTGTGTTTACATTCGGCACTACTCTGGGAGATCGGAATAGACCACTGTCAGGGTATACCTGGTTACTCCTCACGAATTAGACACACAGCCTGAGTTCTCCCCTGATGGCAGACAGGTCCTGGACCAGTATTGGCAAACCATCCTGCCCACGTTACATACCAAGACAGACATCTCATCCTTCTCGGAATAGATCATCAGAGTTGTCCATGAGGAATAGGTAAGCACAGACGTTTCCTCACTGGACTCCCGAGTCACACAGGCAGAATCCAAGGTCCAGGAGCTGCATAAAACACTAACCTTGAAATGAGACATCACAGCCAGCCATGGTACTTCTTTGGTCCATCTCACCAAGTGATTCTGCAATCTGTATAATAGATGCCATTCCCTAAACCTCTCAGAGGAAGTCCAAGAACTGCATGCAAATGAAAATATCCCTAAAAATCCTACATCTTTGCCCACATCCACGGCAGGCCCCGAGACCAAATCACAAGCCTGACCTGGGCCCATAGAGTTCTGTGGCCTTAACCGCAACCAGTTACTCCTCCATATAATATGATGCCTCAAGAACTTCTCTCTCAAGGAAGAAATGCTACAGTCTGGCACTATGTATGATCAGAATATACTGTTTTTTCAGGACTTGTCATGAACAACAGTGCAGGCCAGGAGGACCCTCCAACCTGTCACCTCGGTGCTCCAGGCAGAATACTCAATGTATCATTGGGAATATCCTTTTTCCTTCTCTGCTCATCAAGGCACCTTAACCTGTCACTCGGCCTTTGGGTTTCCCTCAGGTTCAGATTCAGGACTGGCTTTCCCTGTGATTCCTTCATCTGGTGTCGGGTCACAAAGACTGGGACCAAGGTATTGTCCCAGACCTTGACAGCCATCACAGTCCCAACTCAAAGAATGAGCTATAGATAGTGCTGGAAACAGCCAGGAGATTTAGGCCCATGGACGGTAATCAGGTACCTCTCCTATTCACCTCAACCCCCTTTCCTTGCAACATTTCCATTTATCCACAATAACTCCCTCTTTATCCGTCTCCAGCCCATAACTTGCATATTGGTGATAACCCTATTTAAGGACTGATATGGCAAAGGTGCTTGTCCATGCCACTGTCCTCTCACGCCTTGACTACTGTAATCCGCTTCTCAGTGGTCTTACGTGTTCCTAACTTGCTCCGTTACAGTCTATAATGAATGCGGCGGTGGGGCTCATCTTAACATGTAACACTAAATTTTAAATACCATCAATGTTACTATGGTATATGGCAATAAACATTTTCATTGCAGCACAATGTTTTAAAAGTAGTATCCTCTTATAAAAAAATGTGCATTACATTCGCCAGCAAAAACATTTTCAGCTTCCAGGTTTCAAAACTTGAGGTGCGCATTAGATTTGAGTAAAAATGGTAAATACAATACGTTGTTTATTTCTAAAATGTATGTTTAAAATTTATGTTTAGATTTACAGGAGGATGTGTTTTTGGAGGGATTTTGGGGGTTTTCTTTTTCTGTAGAGTTATACCCTATAGGTTCTTTTGCTTGAGGGCAGGTCAACATGTCGTGCAAACGATACTAATTTTATTTTATTCAATTTTTTTCCTAGGGTATGTTATGTTTTGTTTTGTTTGTTTTTCTCTTCTCTCGGCCCTCCCTCCACCCCTTCTCATGAGAGGCTCGTTATAATATAATCTTAGGGCGCATATTCACATAGCTATGACAAAGGTCAGACTTACCTAGATTAGTCTTTCTTTACTCAATAGTTGAATTGTCCAAATAGTGACCCCCCCCAATCACTTCATGATTCCCCAGGTATCTCCTTGATCTATGGTATGTTGGTGGAGAACAGCTATCTGTTGGTGCCCCTGTATGTTGACAGGTGGGAGGAGGATCTCCGAACTACCTTCTCTGAGGAGAAATGGGATAAAATCATGCATTTTATACAGAAGATGCTGGTCTCAGCTTGCTTACAAGTAAATTCATACAAACTCTACTCTGGGTGGTAGTAAACCCCTGGCATTCTTCATGCCTGATATCCCTCCATAGCGACACCTGCTGGCGATGTGTATTGGATGCGGGCAGCTTGCGCATATCTGGTGGGATTGCACACAAAGCTATACAGCTATACTTGTCCGCTATAAAGGCAGTCATTCAGAAACTCTCCGCTGAGCCCCCACATTTGAACCAGCCCATTCCTCCATCACACCAAACTCCCATATGGTCAGTGGTTCTGAGACTGCTGAATGCAGCTAAAGCAGTACTCCCATTGTTCTGGAGGCACTCATGTACACCTACATTGGTGAGGTGTGTGAGTGAAGTGAAAGACACTTGAAGCTTCGAAGACTTGAAGGCTGTCAATACACACATAGATGGCATTATTGGCTGGACTACCACTCCTCTCCAGCTGCTGCTCTGTACTTAGCCACGTCATTTATCAACACACTTAGATTATGTTTTGGAATAGGAGGCCCTCTTATAAGGGTGTTGAGCTTTACAGGTGTGGAACTATGAGCCAACTCATAAAGGCTCTAAATATTGTGAGTGTTACATGTTTTTTTTTTACTGTATATACTGTGTTAATACATATTGCCCTATGTTGTTTTTTTATATCTACAGAACTTAGGGATCACACACTAAAAATAAGAATATCATCTACTAATGTGTGCTCAATCACCTTATCTCTAGTAAACTCATAGAAAGGGGTTGAAAGAGAAGACCATTCCCTTAGCAAAATAGGAGGTTCCATTGGTTTATTGAGCTAAAAATCAAAATGTCTCCAGATGGAGGAGACTAGATATTTTGTAATTTCTGTTAAAGTAATTGTAAAGTATTCATTACTAATTAAAATCAAATGTTTGCATTGTTACAATGCTGAGTGTACGCATGTTTAGTTATCTGAACTCACTCTATAAAATGTGATTGCAACCTCTGAATATACATTATTTCTATTATTTATCATTGCGATTTATCAATATCTTTTTTTTTCTTTTTTATTACTGCTCAATTATTATTGAAAATATTATTACTAATAAACTTTTATTACCCCTTAAGGATGGCGGATGTTCTATGCCGTCCTTTTGGGGCGGTCCTAAACACCGGCGGGCAGCTTAGAATATCCCCAACGGATATATGGAATAGCTAGCTTATGCAGTGCCTGCAGGGGGCCTGTCTGAGCTCTTTAATGCCTGCAAAAATGTTTCTAAAGTTAATAAAAGTTAATAAAAAGTTTAACAAAGTAAATAAAAGTTATATATATATATATATATATATATATATATATATGATCTAAGTACTTTTATTTGCACATACACATGCATAAACCATTAATAAAAGTGTATTTTAATATTAAAATATAATTATATATATTAATATTAAAATATACATAGAATGGCATTAATTATATATATGTGTGTGTATATATATATATAATATAATCAATAAATAAATTGAAAAAGTTAAATAAAAAAATAAAAATAATTTTTTAAATTGTTCAAACTGTATTTTGATATTAATATACATATATTAAATTCAAAATACATTTAGAATGACATTATAAATACATATATTTATGTAAAAATATAGCTATATATAAACAAAAATACAAAAAAGCTATAATTAAATTCTACAAATATATTTATATAATATTTTTACATAATCAAGTTAGTTTATTAATTACAATATAAAGGACCTGCCCAACAACCAAGGCTGAAAGTCCAGAGAATTCGGCTTAAAAGCCCTGTATTTAACCCTGTAACTTTCTAGGACACCATAAAACCTGTACATAGGGGGTACTGTTTTACTCAGGAGACTTCGCTGAACACAAATATTAGTGTTTGAAAACAGTAAAACATATCACAACCATGATATCGTCAGTAAAAATTCAGTTTTGGCATTTTTCACACACAAACAGTACTTCCACTGACAATATAATTGTTGTGATATGTTTTACTATTTTGAAACAATAATATTTCTCCCAAGTATAACAGTGCCCCCATGAACAGGTTTTATAGTTACTGAGTCAAATATAAGCCTT
Source organism: Pelobates cultripes (assembly GCA_933207985.1). Lineage (NCBI taxonomy): Eukaryota > Metazoa > Chordata > Amphibia > Anura > Pelobatidae > Pelobates > Pelobates cultripes. The sequence continues at coordinate 302,428,631 of OW240912.1, read as the reverse complement.
GAGTTGCCTTTTTTTCACATTTAGATTTGCCCGATTTGTTATGTCGTTTTTGAGACTGTATGGTAGCCCAGGAATGAGAATTACCCCCATGATGGCATACCATTTGCAAAAGTAGACAACCCAATGTATTGCAAATGGGGTATGTCCAGTCTTTTTTAGTAGCTACTTAGTCACAAACACTGGCCAAAATTAGCGTTCAATTTAGTTTTTTGCATTTTTCACATACAAACAAATATTAACACTAACTTTGGCCAGTGTTCGTGACTAAGTGGCAATTAGAAGAGACTGGAAATATCCCATTTGTAATACCCTGGGTTGTCTACTTTTGCAAATGGTATGCCATCATAAGGGTAATTTTCGTTCCTGGGCTATTATTTGGTTTAAAGGCAACATAAGCAGTCTGGCAAATTTCAATGTATATAAACGGAAAAATGTAATGTACTATATTTGACCCTGTAGCTTTCCAAAACACCATAAAACCTGTACATTGCAGGTACTGTTTTACCCATGAGACATTGCTGAATACAAATATGTGTACTTTATTGCAGTGACCGCTAACAGTATTATGACATTCACAGTTAAAATGCCATGCAGAACTAAAAAAAAAATAACATTTATTTTCTCACATTTGTGTTATATTTTATTCATATAAATTTATGCTTAATATACAAATATTTGATATGACATGAAAGCCCTGTTTCTCCTGTACAAAAAGATATATGATGAGTGTGGGTACACATAATATGAAATAGGTGAATTACGTCTGAAGAGACATATAGTGCAAATTCAAGGTTTTGTTTATGTTTTGATTTGATCACAATTGGCTCAGTCCTTAAGGGGTTAAACACAAATATAAAGGTAAAAGAAACAGGCAGCTGAGACTAGTTGAGCTTGTCCTTGCTGTGAAGACATGTGAAGATATGTGATGACATATTGACACTTGACAAATACATACACCCACACGTATATTCACCACTACCCTACTACATTTACTTCTATTTTAGTATGATTAAAAATGCATAGAATGATGTACTCATAAGCAGTTGCTACTTATGTAGCTGCTTTTCAGGCAGGTTGTGCATCAGACGTTTCATTTTAGGCTTTGTGGCATACGAAAGTGGGCTGAAATAAATCAATGAATTACAGAACATTTATCTAATCTTCCAAGAATACTGCCATGTAACTATGGAAAGAGTACAAATCTGACAGGATGTTATGTTCTTTGGTCTCAGTAACAAAATAGTAAAATCAAAGCCAGGACATAGCTAACAGAAAAATAAAAACTCCCCATTAGATTGAATAACAAATCAATTCAGGATGTTACAAAAAACATTGACTACAATGATATTTTGTGTTTAGTAATATTGCATATAAATGCGTCTTTATGTGTATACTCAATGTAGTGCACATTAATCCTTTTTTTGAAACTTTTCCTAATCTACTTAAGGCAGCAATGTCATGTTGCAGATTTTGCTTTTAAATATTTTTTTTACTGTTGCATTTCATCGTGTTTTTAATTTAATTGAAATTCACCTTAGTTTTTTTTTTTTTGTTATAGTCAAGAAAAAAATAAGAGTTTCTTTTTCTCATATGGAGAGTGACAAGTTTGGAAATGCTTAAAGGACAACTGTTACCTCAAACGCTCTTATTATATAATAACCCTTTCATCAATTATTGAAGGCAAACAATGTTTTTGTTAAATACAGTATATATAAAAATATCTACCTACTCTATCATATGACCTGATCATTCAGCCATAAACAAACCCTATAATCTTCCCTGTTTTTGTGCACGGATTGAAGCAGGGAAGACCATAGAGACAAACACTGTCTAATCCAAGGAGCCTGTATATGGCTAATGGATCCTAAAATATAGTAAAGGTAGGGGGATTTGTTTGTATTTTTTTTTTTTACATATACTCCATAAAAAAATAAAAATAAAAAAAAATATTTCCTTTCAAAATGTAAAGAAAGAATTATTATATTAAAAATAGTTTTGAGGTGACAGTTGTCCTTTAAATGTTAAACCAAATGGAAAAATGGTGCAAATGTTCAACCCCAGGTTTCCATAGCATCAAGATATTGGCCCTATTCACTTACTTTTGCAGAAGGTGTATGGTATGGACAGTAGCTCTATGAGGATAATCACATTTTTCAATAATCTTACTGTTCAACAGGTATTCTACACATCCACTTTAAATAAAATGAAATGAAATGCAGTGCGTAAAAGTATCCCTCCCATTAACCTTTCCAGACGTGTCTTATGGCACTGCTTTTAAAAAGGACATGTAGAGATGATGCATAATTTTTCTTAAGCATTTCTTTCTATTACTTTTGCTGATTCAAACTACTCTGCTTGACCCACAAATAATGGTGGCCTGTCTTGACAAATGCAAGCCCGTTTCATAAAGCATATATATCTGATAGAATATCCACTGTAGCAAAGTAGTCACACAGTCTTGATCTAAAGGAAGACAGCAGAGTTAGGCATTAAACTTACTATTATCTTGTGCAGAAAAGTTCCAAGCTCTGTTCCTCTTCATTGATGGGTTTTTTTTCTCCAACCTGGAATTGGCTATTGTTGGAGATGAAGAAGATATAGTTTAAAGGCTGTTACTGACTTGTAATATGAGAAGAGAGAATACGTGAAAAAGACAGACTTAGATGAGAGTTTTGTCAGCATATTGTTGACAGCAAAATGGTGTGAAAACAAATTGACAAGAAGAGGCAACATTAGAATAAAGTGTGCTCCATGCAAAATAGATAGGTCATGTTTAATGCAAAAATTACACTCAACATAATTAATGAAGATGAAAATCTATAATTGTAATTATCTATGTTCTGTACAATTTTGAAGAGATGCAAAAATTGCGCTCACTGTTGGTTCCCGTTTAGTTTTTAAGAATGTTTTGTCATTTTCTAGGCTACTTCTTAGAATGTTTAAGGATAAGGGATGAAAGATTATTACTGTTCTGCAAACATTACTGAGTCATTTTTAGATAAACCTGAACATGCTGATTAGGTAAGAAGTTAAAAAGATATTTTACTTCTGTAATGCAAAACAAATCAACTGAAAGATTAACAGTCGAGTAAATAAATACAATCGTCATAGCAACAGAGATTTCTATCTTCAAAGCAGATGAAAGATTGTGCCCTAAGGTTGAAATAAGCACAATCATTCTATACAGTGTTCTGAGTCTTGTGAGCACAATAAAATTTTGCCATGAGACCAAACTGTTTTAATTTTTCTTTACTGCAGGGTTATAGATCCAAACAAGAGACAGTAACCACATCACTCTGAACAGCATATTTTATTGTATAAAACTGCTGTATTGAATTATGAAAATAAAAAATACCTAAAGACGTAGATTAAATACCAATATTTTGTATACAGGTTTATTTCACACTGCTGATTAAGACTGCTGTATTCTATTATGATTTGCTGATTAGGATTTGTATATTCTATGGTATATCATGGTACTTCTTTGCTCATATTCTTTGTAGCAAACTAAAATGATTAAATTACTGAAAGAAAATACAGTTTATAAACAGAAATATGATGACCCTCAAGGGGGATCCATGGCATCGATCTTGAGATTCAGTGGGTAATACAGCCATACATTTGACCAATTAATTTTTTTCCAATTATTTCCTCTTTCTATGTCAGAGTCCTATCTGATAGCACCCAGGGTGTAACAAATTGAAAGCAGTTGCATTATGATCAGTGATCGGATTTTGTTTTTTAATAAGTATTAACAGGCCTACCAAGTTGAGTTGGAATGAAAATATTAACTTAATTTATGTAACTGGGTGTTAGATAAACACGTTCTACATACATTTCAAAGTTTGGGTCAATCAATGTAGCTAAGCCAGAATAAAAAGAAAAAAAATATATATTTTTTCCCATTCAAATTTCTTCTAGTCCTATAGCACTCACCACAGTCACATGATCCCATTTAGGTTCTATCCCTCAGCAGATTCCTTTCACAAAGCCCAACCAATTCCACTTTGAGAATCTAGCACCGCCTCAAGAAAAACATACGAGCAATGCATATGCCTAGTCCACACTGCCCTTTTAGTTATAAAAACTAGTTGGTAACCTTTTCCCAAGATTACTTTCTTTCCTGAATCCTGAGAAAGTTATCATGCTCTGGGTGGTTTTGGTTGACTCCGAGTGTAAGAGATTGGTGTATCTCAAAGCACCCAGAGTTCCCACATTTTTGAAGAGCTACTGTTACCTTGAGATCAGCCATTATTGTAATTCTATTACTATTAAATCTGAACAGAATAGAGACCTCACAAACTTTGACAATTTATTTACAGGGAGTGCACCATTAAGAAAGATGATGCCTACACCATCTTTTAATGTCACATAATCTATTAATTTTAGGAGCCTCTAGGAGGAGATAGGAGTTGGTTACTGTTGATCACCGTTGCAAATATCTAATTTCGAATCAAAGCTCAGTTTGCATATTATTCCAAGAAATAAATGACAAAAGCATATTTGTTTTGGTACCAGTCTCCTGAATCACCTTATGGAATTGCTCCTACTTTCTCCTTTGTATACAGGAAAATGGGAAGTAGTGCCTTGGAAAACCATCAGATACAAGCAAATACAAAAAGGAATAAGATGACAATAATGTAAATAATAAAATGTGTCAATGTGTTTCTTGATCCTATGGTGTGTGGTTCAAAGAATATTGAAAAGAAGCAGAAAATAACACAGATATAGCATAGTATATTTGGTGTATTGTGGTTCTGCATCTGGCACAATACTGCATATATGGTGGTCCTGCCCTAACATTGCTTCCTCCTGGACCAAACTCAGGGACTTCATCATAGACATAGTGGGCAGTCCGACATGCTTTTTACCCAAAAGTGTCCTTCTTTGTAGTACTCCTTTACCCCTCTCTAAATATAAAAAGTAGATTGTTGCTGAATACTGACAAATCTCTTACTCCATTGTACTGAAAATCTGCAAAACTTATTTTCTCTCTCCTACTTTCTACAGTTTTCTTATCTATATAGTTACTGATCCCTATCATAATCACTTTGCAGTTTTATGGTTAGACAACTGTTGCCAACTTATTGGGTCTGGAGGTTTATATGTAATAACAGTCTGACCATTTTTCTCACTATCAAATAACAAGACCTCTTTGATCGTTAGCAACCTGGTAGTGTGCCAGTTCTGCATTGTAATATTTATCTATCTTGTCCCATTCATGACCGTCTGTCTTGATCTATTAACTATTAGCCTGCTTATTAGCCTTTTCATATTTTCACTTTAGTTTTTGTGGAGTTTTGGGCCCTATGCATGCTGGATGTGACAATTCTTTAGTTACTTTGCTTAATTTTTTCTGTATTTCTTCCAAGATCTAAAATCCAAATAAAGACGTAAAAAAAAATAAGTTAACACAACACATGTAGTGCATTATAACATAGCTAATATAACTAATTTGGTCATATTGTATAAAAGTGCTATCTAGTGAGTCTGAGATATTCCTATTGCAGAACAATCCCTTTATTGCTGATCTATATAATCTAGTATTGGAATATAAATACACCAATGGGTTCAAGGAGGCATATGTGGGAGCTCAAAATAGAATTAAGTTACTGGACCATAGAAGGGTTAAACCTAATACAGTTGCAAGAAAAGGTATGTGAGCCCTTTGGAATGATATGGATTTCTGCACAAATTGGTCATAAAATGTGATCTGATCATCATCTAAGTCACAACAATAGACAATCACAGTCTGCTTAAACTAATAACACACAAATAATGAAATGTTGCCATGTTTTTATTGAACACACCATGTAAACATTCACAGTGCAGGTGGAGAAAGTATGTGAACCCTTGGATTTAATAACTGGTTGAACCTCCTTTGGCAGCAATAACTTCAACCAAACGTTTCCTGTAGTTGCAGATCAGACGTGCACAACGGTCAGGAGTAATTATTGACCATTCCTCTTTACAGAACTGTTTCAGTTCAGCAATATTCTTGGGTTGTCTGGTGTGAATCGCTTTCTTGAGGTCATGACACAGCATCTCAATCGGTTGAGGTCAGGATTCTGACTGGGCCACTTCAGAAGGCGTATTTTCTTCTGTTTAAGCCATTCTGTTGTTGATTTACTTCTATGCTTTGGGTCATTGTCCTGTTGCAACACCCATCTTCTGTTGAGCTTCAGCTGGTAGACAGATGGCCTTAAGTTCTCCTACAAAATGTCTTGATAAACTTGGGAATTCATTTTTTCTTCGATGATGGCAATCCGTCCAGGCCCTGACCCAGCGAAGCAGCCACAAACCATGATGCCCCCCACCACCATACTTCATAGTTGGGATGAGGTTTTGATGTTGGTGTGATGTGCCTTTTTTTGCGACACGTGGTGTTGTGTGTTTCTTCCAAACAACTCAACTTTGGTTTCATCTGTCCACAGAATATTTTGCCAGTACTGCTGTGGAACCTCCAGGTGCTCTTGTGCAAACTGTAAACGTGCAGCAATGTTTTGTTTGGACAGTAGTGGCTTCCTCTGTGGTATCCTCCCATGAAATACATTCTTGTTTAGTGTTTTATGTATTGTAGATTCGCTAACAGGGATGTTAGCATTTGCCAGTGACACTCTAGGATTCTTCTTCACCTCATTGAGCAGTCTACGCTGTGCTCTTGCAGTCATCTTTACAGGACGGCCACTGCTAGGGAGAGTAGCAGCAGTGCTGAACTTTCTCCATTTATAGACAATTTGTCTTACCGTGGACTGGCTTTTGGAGATACTTTTATAACCTTTTCCAGCTTTATGCAAGTCAACAATTCTTAATCGTAGGTCTTCTGAGAGCTCTTTTGTGCGAGGCATCATTCACATCAGGCAATGCTTCTTATGAAAAGCAAACCCAGAACTGGTGTGTGTTTTTTATAGGGCAGGGCAGCTGTAACCAACACCTCCAATCTCATCTCATTGATTGGACTCCAGTTGGCTGACATCTCACTCCAATTAGCTCTTGGAGATGTCATTAGTCTAGGGGTCCACATACTTTTTCCATCTGCACTGTGAATGTTTACATGGTGTGTTAAAAAAAAAACATGGCAACATTTCATTCTTTGTGTGTTATTAGTTTAAGCAGACTGTGATTGTCTATTGTTGTGACTTAGATGATGATCAGATCACATTTTAAAAGAGAGTGATGAATAAAAGCCCAGACCACATGGTAATGGAGTTGTAAGGAATTAAAACGTAATCATTAATATAGTATCTTTAAAAAAGTGTCCAAAACACTCAAGTGCTAATAATAGAAAAGAGTTGCAAAAGGCAACTCAAAAAAAGAAAAAGGTAGACACAAAAGTATTGACAAAGATACATCCTGCAGATCCTTGAGTGTTTTTGGATAGAGTTTTTAAGACACTGTATTGAAAATTAAGTTTTAATTTTTCATCACTTATGGGTTCAAGAGACATATGAGAATGATGTTCGGCCTCCAATGTATGGTACACAGGATATACTTAACAATTAAGAGAAATTGGCAATATGCATCCTGATTTGATGTTATGTATTTCCCTTTTGTGTTACTTGAATTTGTATTCCCTTCCTTTACACACAAACTGGTAAACACATGCAAATTAGAATCTGATGAGAGGACAAATTCATAACTAAAGTTAAAATAAATACACACGTGGATGTGCTACTCTCAAAGAGTGTTGCCTTATAATTATTTTGTACTAACTTTCATGCTTCTTGTCGAAGAATATTAGGTTAAAATCTGACTTGGTTAAGAAAAACTATGTATAAAATTTCATGTTTGCCTCTACACAGTGTGAAAGCATCATCTTTTTAAAGCACATCAGTTGAAAAAAGTAAATCCTGAAATGTATAACATTGCAGAATTTTAGACACTAAATACTAGAGGGTTAAGTTAACCTCTAGTGAATGTCAGCTGATGCAGAAGCCTCCATAGGAAAGCATTATTTCATGGGATTTGCTGCACATGTGCATTAAGTCCCCAATTCTTCTCTATGAGGAACCTTGTATTGAGCTATGGTAGCAGAGGACATGCCGTCTCCATTATGTCGCAGGAGGCAGAGCAGTAAGCAAAAAAAAAAGTAAGAATCTTTAACTTTTAAAAAATTATTATAGCAAACCTGTGTAGAGCTAGGGCAGGGACATACAAGTGTTAGAAATACAGGTATGTATTCCTTATGCTGTAGTGTCCCTTTAAACAACGTGTCCATATGTTTCTGTTAATATGAAAAACACATTGTATACACTATCAATCCTTGACAGTGTCTAAACAGATGCGTTGGTTATGCAAGGGTCTGTATATGCTAGTAATCTCAGGTTCATGTCTTTGAAAGATATTCAGTATGCATTTGAAATCAGTAGCTTCGCTGCTGTAAACTAAATCATTTCTAAAAGTAAATGGCTTGTAGGCTTGCAGTTTAACATTTTGCACAGATCTCAACATTATTAAATTGATGTTATACACAATTGTAGCCAGACTTTCTGTTCATAGCAAAGATTACTAACAGAACCAGTTATCCAATAACAAAGAACTGAATTCCCTCTGTGTTACATAACAAAACTTTTGTTATTGCTCTTTGTAATATAAACAATGTGAATACATTTCTGTCTGAATGAAATGTAAACATATTCTTTCGTACATAAATGTTAAAAACAGCAAAAGATATGAACTGAATGAATAAAAAAAAAGTTTTATGAAAAATCTATCCAGTTTCATTTAATAAAGTGAAACACACTATCACAAAGAATAAAAAATAGTTAAGGCATTATCACAAAAAAAAAAAAGTATTATCTCCTTAACTTTAAACCTGCCTTTAGTAGGCAAGGTAATTAGCAGTGTTTACTTTTGAGGTTAGAAGAGGGTATTGAATGGTGATTTATAGAGATTAGCTTCATTATGATTCCCGTGGTGGGATGTATGTATGTTATGAAACATTAGATAAAAGCTCTAAGAGCAATATTTGAGAAATTAGTCTGACTTGGTTCTCACAGGTGAATCACCTCTAGCGGCTCTGTGAAAGCTTGCAGAAGTACTTTATGTATGAAGACTGTGTTCTCTTTTTTTTTCCATTTTACAAATGCTTCAGCTTTCTATAGAAACTTCCACTTTTATAAATTAGCTTTGCTACACCTCCCCGACTGTCAATCAAATAACAGTCCTATAACTTCCTGGTAGCTTGATTCAGTGGCGCTATAATCTAGATCTAGGGCATCCAACATGTGACCCGCAGGCCAAATGTGGCCCACCGAACTTTGCATGAGATCTGCAGAGGTAAACGAACCACCAACTGCTGATCACAAGTGTGTGAGGTCCATTTGATATAGCGCTCCCCTCCAGCCACTCAGTCATTGTAGTTAGTGGGGTTTTTGTGTGTTTTTTTATTTTTATTTTGACAGTCGAGTGTCCGTTTGTTAGAAACATTGCAGTTTGTTATTAAAGAACTGCAATGTTTTACAGTGCTTTCATTTTATTATGAAATAATGTAAAATAATTTTTTTAAAAATCTAAAAAAATAAGATCTAAAAAAAGTCTGAGAAATTTGGTAATTGTGTAATGCTTGGCATTTTAACTTAATGCCATAATACTGTTAGCTTTTATAGCAATAAAATAAACATGTGTTCAGTGATGTGTCACTAGTACAACAGTACTTAACATGTACAGGTTTTATGGGGTTTTGGAGACTTACAAGGTCAAACATAAGGTTTTCCCCCTTTTGGTTTATGCACTTTGAAATTGCCAGATTGGTTTGCTGGGCCTATGTTGCCTTTGAGACTGTATGGCAGTAAGGAAAATTATCCTATCATGGCATATCATTTGCAAAAGTAGACAACCCAGGATATTCACAATGGGATATGTCTAGTCCTAAATGTTGGCCCAGCCTCACTTTGCAAATTTTAGGAATACAAAATGGTCCAGGCAGTCAATGTAAACTCAAAGTGCTTTTGGTGTTTGACTATTATTGACATGTTATTTCCCTTCAAATTTCTGTGACTACAATTCCCAATTTCCAGCCATCCTCTGTCTCCATAATATGGTTCCACTCCCTATCCCAGATCACATAGTGTTCCCCTTACTAATCATCCTCCTTAGAGTCATCTCTCTCCTAGTCAGTTCCCCCTGGTAATTCTCAGTCACAACTGAGGCACAGCATCCACCTCTTACAGTCATAACTTCTTACAGTCATGTGTATGGGATTTCTGAGGCTAGGGTTTCCACTGTCTCAGGATCAGAAGGAATTTAGGTATCTTCCCTGATAGCAGGACCTAGAACTAATACTTGGGCATCTGGATCCCAAAATGCGAGAATGGATCAGCCCACCATAACTACTCCTGTCCCTATTGGGATCAGGGGGAAATTGGAGAGGCTGATATAGGAGAGCAAGGACCAGGTGTCAGACAGAAGGTGGTTAGTGACTCACTTAAAGGAAATTGAGTTCATGCATTTGGATCTTTATATTCTCATTTATGCTGCAGGGACCAAGGAGTTTGATGTCAGCGTCATGAAGGCACAGCATCTTGGTAGATTTATTTGTGCAAAAAACAGCAACAATTCCACCCTTTCAGGGTCTTTGTCGAAATGCACTTGTACGGAAACCAAATATATTTAAACCTCATTCGGTAGTTTTCTCCCGAACCGCCAGAGCATCAGTCACTATAACTCTCCGTTCGGTAGATGAAGTAGACAAACTGTATAGTAATCCAAATAGCTTCATAAGATAATTCCCTTAATAAAGCACACGAATCCCCAAACATCAGCCGAAGTCAAGAAGAAGGGTACAACTGAACTGAGCTTAAATGATCACACACAGGCTTTTATGCAAGTCCCCATGCAAGGGGACATCCCACAGGGAGGGACAGAGATTAACCAATCGGGCACAGTAAAAACATAAAACACACCCAGCACACACCTACAATTCCCTCCCCTAGCCCTGGAGATAATCAAGTCTGATAAATTAATAACTTGATTATCTCCAGGCAGAAAAATCAAAATTTTCCCCAATATCTGGAACACCCCTTTATACATGAGGTATCCCCACATGTCCCTGATCCCTGATAGTCCCCATCTGGGTGACTAACATATTCAAATTTTACCCAGATCGGTTCAGGGGTTCTCATAAAACGTGGACGTCTTCTGTGACCGGTGGTTGGCTGCCCAAAATAGTTCCATGAGTTTGGGTGGTTTTGCCGGTCACTTCAGTAAAAGGGAAAAAACAAATAAAATAACAAATGGATCCCCCTGGCTCTCAGCAGCGATTGTTCCCCTCTGTCGAATGCACAAAAGTACCAAATAGCGCTCTTCTAGCTATTTAGGAAATATAGTTCCAGCATTCGTCTGTTTGAGACTGGTGTTCGGGAAGTCGAGTGTCTGATTTTAGTTCCAGACACTCGACGACCAAGTCCCGCTGCCTTTGTTCGGCTGAAAAAAGATGGCCGCGGTTTTCTCAGCCACGTGGCATTCGGCAGTACGAACGCTGGCCGCACAGATAGAGGGGTTGATTGACGAATCCTTTGAAGCTTAATGAGCCAGAGGGGTGGTCTTTGTTCGGTAGTTAAATCTACCGAATGAATAAAGGTGAAATGAGGTGAATAAATTGGGATTTCTTCACAGCACTTAAAATAAAATTTTATATATAAATTCCAAGTGTATATTTACTACTTGTGCATAATTATGTGATTTTATTATTTATATTTTGGGAGATATGCCTGTCAACCCAGGCTGTCGCTGTGCATGAAATATGTAAATCATGCCAATCCGAGTCATGTAATTGTTGTGTCATCATGATTACATTACTCAGATTGGCGGAATTTACTGCAGGAGGTCTGGCTCAGTTGTCAGGCACTCCGTCCTGATAGGATCCAGTGAAGATGGTGAGTATTTGTCCTTCAGGAAAGGCTCAATCACTTGGGAGTGCATAGCCATCCTAATGGTGTTAAATACCTTATTTTGTAGGACTGCATAGCAGAACCTTAGCTGCAAATTACCATAGATTGATCAGGCAGGAAGGTTTACCTCCCAATTAAATAAGTCAAAGTTACAGGTGGCCAAGTTTGGCCCTTGATAAAGGCGCATTAAGCACCAAAATGTGCTTTTGGTGTTTGACTATTATTGACATGTTATTTCCCTTCAAATTTCTGTGACTACAATTCCCAATTTCCAGCCATCCTCTGTCTCCATAATATGGTTCCACTCCCTATCCCAGATCACATAGTGTTCCCCTTACTAATCATCCTCCTTAGAGTCATCTCTCTCCTAGTCAGTTCCCCCTGGTAATTCTCAGTCACAACTGAGGCACAGCATCCACCTCTTACAGTCATAACTTCTTACAGTCATGTGTATGGGATTTCTGAGGCTAGGGTTTCCACTGTCTCAGGATCAGAAGGAATTTAGGTATCTTCCCTGATAGCAGGACCTAGAACTAATACTTGGGCATCTGGATCCCAAAATGCGAGAATGGATCAGCCCACCATAACTACTCCTGTCCCTATTGGGATCAGGGGGAAATTGGAGAGGCTGATATAGGAGAGCAAGGACCAGCTGTCAGACAGAAGGTGGTTAGTGACTCACTTAAAGGAAATTGAGTTCATGCATTTGGATCTTTATATTCTCATCTATGCTGCAGGGACCAAGGAGTTTGATGTCAGCGTCATGAAGGCACAGCATCTGGGTTATATCTAGATTGGATATTGAGAGCTCTTTGCAAGGCATAAAATGGACTGGATCCTCTGGCATTCCAGTATTGTATAACAAAAGCCAAACAACATTTATGAGATTTGTCATTATGTTCTTATGGTTGTAGCAACAAAAGTTCTAGCAAATGCCTCTTATAATCTTGTACATGCAATCCTCTACTTTGTTGTCTTACTTTTGAAATAGAAAAGAAAAAAAGTTAAAGGGAAAAAAAGGCCTTTTGTACGGTGCTATTGGGTACCTCAGAGAACACTGTAAGGAGATCTGACGTAATCTGTGTAGGTCATGTATATCGCGCCTGCCCCTAAGCCCAGCGTAACGTAGAGGAGATATGGAGTGTGAGATTGAAGACCTGGTTGATCCCAGGGTTTAGGGAGAAAGCACATTCACTAGTTATTAGATACTTGTTTGGCTCCTGTCTGAAATCCAGAATTATATAGGCTGCTTAAATCAGGTGCTCAATCATGATCAAATACTTCAGATACTAGTGTTTTTTCTGGTGCAGACAACTAGACAATAAATGTATATACCTGTGGCTGGTATGTATGTCACATGATTATCAGTGATTGCTTATTTTACTCCAAACACTGCAGTTCTACCTGAAATATTGTTACTCTATTTAGAAAGTGTATTTACATTAAAGAAACGACAGCCATCCAATTAAGTTGTCATAAACTAGACCGAATATGTAAAAGATGCTTGAAATCAAATGTTAACCAAATATGTGTTTTAATTATTGTAATATTAAATTATACATATACTTTTAGCAAAATGTAAGGTTATAGTTATAGATTTAGACAATCAAATCCTAAGAGAAAGTCATTTTGCATAATAAAGCTATTGAGAAATATTTTTCCTATGTTAAGTGCAGAAATATAAAACTTATATGGTTAGACAAATACCACACATGGTTTAACTGCATAGAAACAGTAAGCATAAAATTTAACTAACAATATAAATTACTAATTTCTTGCCTTGCTTAGTGCTAATTTGAAGAATTCATATTAAATGATTAAAAATCAAATAAATCTTATTCTGTCATTAGTAAACCAGTTAACCTTCTAAATTTCTTTCCCCAGTTTTCATTTCAGTTTGCCCTTTCCATTTCTGACCCTTCAGGAAAACCTTTCTGGCTATCTGAGTCAATCTGCCACTTATCTCCTTGAAAGAGTTTTATGAACAGTAATAATTGCTTAGAAAGAATGGTTTCAAATAAATTGTTCTAGTAAAAAGAAACCATATTTGTTTCAAATATATGAGAATATAAAAATTCAAAGTCAAATTGCACAGATAAAAATATAAATGTTGTGATTTTTTATTATATAAGCACAAACAATTGTTTGCTTATTGTATATTTTATGTTTATGGCTGCATATTGATTATTTCCACAGTTTCTTTTTTATGTAGGACACTGGTTCCTAACCCAGTGGTCAAGTATCCCCTAACAGTCCAGGACTACCCAGCTGTGTCTAAGGTGTTTTTAGGAAAGAAAAAAAAAGAAAAGAAAAAAAAAAACACTTGACACAACAGGGTAATCCCTGAATCCTGGACTAGTAGAGGGTACTTGAGGACTGGGTTGGGAACCACTGATATAGAAGATAATTAGTGAGTATATCTATATATATATATCTATGCATTGTCATTCAGTGGCAGTAAATAATCTGTACAATGAACACGCATACCATTGGGATTAATATAATCTACATGTTATAAAGGACTTTGCTGAAATAGCTGTTGGCCTGAACCACATGCAGGAAGGTGCACACCTGTACAATTCACAACTCATCATATAGAATTGAGACAACTCCACAAATAAGGATTGTTGATAAGTATAATGCATAAGGCAAGGCAAAGCATGCAAACAGAGTTAGTATAGATGCTGAATGATCACTAGGTGAATATCACACCAGTAGATGCCAGAAGTCATAAAACCAGGATTTAGTGGCTACGAATACGGATGGTGGAAAGAGAGCAAATGTTGAAAATAAATGAGAGACTGGATAAATATATATTATTGAACAACGAGCAGTCCATCTAGTGTAGAATTTTAGCTGATGGAGCCAAAATGACGAGAAGTGATATTTACAATATGTCATGTCTGGATAGTAATCAATGAGGAGAAGATATACATAAGTTAGGCATCCCAAGGATATGTGGATGGCAACAAAGTGATGAGTGCTGATAGGGCTGCCATTGGAAATTGTGAGTTCCCTTTTTGTGGGTCATCCCAGTACACCTTCCCAAACATACACACAGACACATGAATACCTCTATTTCCATATAGAGATATTTTTATTTCCCCAGTTGGTTTACATGTCTTTAAATGGCACTCAACCAGGCACCTGACCAGAGGATAACATTTAATGTCTGATGGTGGCACTACATGCTGAATACAATATAAGGTTTTAGGCTCATGTTTGATGCAGGATCAAATATGATTTTAGGATGTCAGTGTAAATAACAGAAGCCAGAGAGTATCTGTAAATAGGAAAACTATTTAAAAGATAGAACACTGAGAACAAATAACAATGGTAATAGGTAACAAGGGTAATAACTTGCCCTTTGATTAGTCTCCTCTCAGGACTCAAAGTTTTTGATTATATCTGCCAGACCAGACAGCAAGAACTGTAGCGTGATGCATACAGAGTGATCCCACCCATAAGTGCAGCACACATCTGAAATGCTTCAAGTCTGTCTCTGCATGATATACAGTTACACCAAATGGTAGTTTAGGCCTTCTTTCAACCTTGCCTGTGAGATGTAGCCAATAACCCTATAGGCACAAGGAGACCTTAAGCAATTGCATTGAACCAAGAACAAACAGAAGATACCTCTTCTGCAACTGTCACTAGTCTAATACTATCCTTACCTTTTTGTGTCATTGTACCCCACTCCCTCTAGCATGTAAGCTCATTGAGCAGGGCCCTCAACCCCTCTGTTCCTGTGTGTCCAACTTGTCTGGTTTCAACTACATGTCTGTTCGTCCACCCATTGTAAAGCGCTGCGGAATTTGATGGCGCTATATAAATATCATAATAATAATAATAATACCAGAACACTCAGAATATTCAACTTAACTTGCCTTTTGAACAGTTCCAACTAATATCTCACAAGGTTGACATTGTATGTTGCATATCAAAGTAATCCCACCCAGAAGGGTGATCAGATCAAAAGTTCTGGCAGGCTCTTTCTGAACAGAGATACAGCCATTTTAGGCAATCATTTCTGTGTTCTCTGTGTCTTTTTACTGAAGTGTAGCCAATACCCTTTCCAGTTCTGAGAGAACAGGATCTGTGTGACTGGAATACAATTTTAATTTGGGACAACCTAACCAATTGTATTAACCCCTTAAGGACCACACTTCTGGAATAAAAGGGAATCATGTCATGTGTCCTTAAGGGGTTAAAGCAAAAACAAACAAAAGATATGAAAACACAGAGAATGGGCAAAAATATATTAGCTTGCCCTTTGGATACTCCCCACTCAAGATTCAACAAAGTTTGTAAACATGGTCAGGTTAGATCTCCTCAACTGATCACTAAACCAGGTCTATGCCAATAATGATCACTAAACCAGGTCCATGCCAATAAAGATCACTAAACCAGGTCCAGAACCAGAGCATTTAATGCCTTAAAGGTGATCCCCTGTCCTGAATTAATTGTGAGGATGGCAAGCTTGTGTCTAATGCTTGACCAAATATAATGTTATGAGTAGGAATTTTGGAGTGCCCAGACTGAGACAAACAGGAACCAGGTGGGTAGATGTGGATATAAAAAAAAAGTGAAAATATGAGAACACTGACCGGGTTAGTCACTAAAGTGAGAATCCAAAGTAAATTTTGAAATTTAGACCGAGGTAGTCAAAATGGAAGCATAGCTGAGTGAACTTTTCTAATTCAGCTATTTTGACCTTAAATGTGAAATTCACTTTGAATTCTTACTTTAGTGAATAATCCTGTGAGCAGCAAACACTTAAAAGCTTGTCCTTTGGTTAGACCACACTCAGGTTTACACATATGATTGGAGCCAAATGTACAAATAAAACAGATGTTTTAAATTTTGGTTATGTCATTTAAGAATCATATATATGAAAAGAAAAAAACACTCACTCTCTCTCTCTCTCTCTCTCTCTCTCGGTAGGGTTAGAAGGGGAGGGCTTGTAAAGGATGCAGACAAGAGATCTGCAGGATTGCAAGTGATTTTTGATATACCCTTGATATATACCCTATAATGAAACAAATGAATAATTCAATGCATGCAAGATTTCATTCAGGTTATATCTACTAAACAGTGATCTTTATTTTGTATTTGGGTAGTGGAGTGTCCCTTTAATACGTCATATATGAAGAAATTAAGTGTTAACTTGAGGAAGACCATACGTGCAGACCTTTCCTCACTGAATATATGTATGTGGCATAGTATAGCACCCGGCATGTAAATAAGTTAAATTCAGTGGGCAGAGTGCAAAGATTTCTTATACATTGTATAAGCATATTTCTATCCAGTGACTATGCTCATTTGTAAAAGATAAACTCAACAGTCTGATTCTATAATAATATTGTGTGATTTCAGTGATTTCTCATAGATTACATACTCATTTGAGTAGGACACCTTAACCTCTAGTGTCAACTCTATTTTGACTGTTAAATAATTGCGGCTATATATTCCCACTATATAGCTGTAAAACACTGTGGAAAATGTTATTGCTAAATTACAAGTGTTGGCACTAAATTCACATTGCACATATATTTGTAATCTATGACAATTTATATAAATAAAAATATAACAAATTTAACAATTACTTGAATACCTACTGTTGTAAACAACGATTGGCCATTTTGCTTTAAGAATATATTTTAGCTAAATATTCTGACCTATCCCTTTTTGTCTTTCTACACTGTAAATTTGTATAGTCAAGGATTATGTACTTGCTCATTGAAGGTTATAAAAATGATGTTTGGTAATGTTGACATACATCTATATGTTGTCATCTTGAATTGTTTGAAGTGACTATGGTTCAATGTACTTCAAGCAGAAATGAGAAATTGTAGATTTGTGTTCTATTATAATTAAATATACTGACAGAGCAAATAAGTGGCTATCTTTTTGTGCTTCGGGTATGAAACCAAGGCTTATGTTTCAAGCCAACTCAATTAATGCCAAGTAACGCATCACTGAAAAAGCAATTTTCACAGCGACTTCCAAGAGCTAGGACCTTTGCCTTAGTCCAAGGTATATTTTCCAGCACAAAGTGCCCGGCACAACTCAATGTTCAATTGTGATTTTTCTTTACAGTAAATCCTAAAACGAAGCAATATTTCAATCCTATCTCATTAAATAGTGTCTCTACACAAATCAAGTGACAAAGTGATAAAAAAATAAGGGAATGTCAAATATTTTGAAATGAGAAACACAGAAATCCATAAAATCAATGCTCTCCTCTGAAAGAATTATTCCAGAAACCATGACTATGTCATTGTTTTAAAGTAGTTATAGTGCTTGGAGTCCGTATGTGCAGTGTTACAGTTTTAAATGCTATACATACAGAGATATAGCACATTGCTGTGGAGGTGTAACTCCGATAGTGTCATTAGCCACTGAGATTGCATTTTATTGTAGCGGGAACATGGGTGATTGTTTCCCCTCTCCTTCAAATTCCTTTCCTCCAGCAAGAATTCCTCTTTCTGGTTGCCCCAATACTGACTTTATATGGATGTTTTTTGAGATCTAGCTCTTCACCTAGAGATTTGCAAGATACAATACATCCAGATCTGAGGCCCACAGGCTCTGTTTTCTGGGCTCCTGGAAGGAACACACAGACAACTGAATTGGCTGATTTAAGTATTTTTAAACTGGGAATAACCTTCAACCAGCAATGTACTTAACATGAGGCTAACAAGGCACTTGCTTTGGACGACACTTTTCAGGGGCCAGCAAAAAAAAAATTCCTCTCAAATGCCCAGGCAAATGTTTTATGCCCAATTTTATTCATTTTTCTTGTCCTCAGACCTTTATTTTACTGTGCAGTAAGCCCATTTTGAGCCCAAGTGCAAGTTATATGGATAATATGTCTGGTTACTCAACAAATTGTAATTTTAATTTTCATATTCTCTTTGAAGGTTGAAAGAAAAAGGATTTTACTTTAGGGACATTTACTAGAATTTACCCCTTTCAGCCTAGCAACTGCAATTGATTCACAAAATCAATTATATAATTTACTTGGTGAAGTGGTGGATTATCAACAGTAATGAGGTATTGTCAATAGATGGGCTAGATAGCAAGAAAATTAAGGAAGTTGATTTTACTTTGGGCTTTTATTTAGCATAGTCTAGGAAATATGTATATTATGATGAATTTGCAAACACAAATATGTGATGTAAAGTGGCACAATTACATACAGGTTTAGAAGTAAAGATTCAGAGAGAGTTATCATACATGTAGTGTCATGGGAGGTTTCAATAATCAGCAGTGGACCCATGAAAAATAATCTTGTCCATACATCAAAATAATTATGACTTTTTCTATTGGTTGCACTAGGATTTTATGGAAATTCATTTGCAGTCTTTCAAGTGATCTTTTAAGTGCATATATTGGCTTTCTCAAAAAAAGAAACCCAAGGATTTACATACTCAAGTGTGTATTAACAATATATTCTGTTGTATTCACAATGCACTTGCATGCCCATGAGAATCAAATAAAAGTTCCATATTTTTGCCATAAAACCATCTATATGTATATGGCCAAAATGTTTCATGCACATTAATGTTTGAGTTTTAAAATTCTTAGAAATCTCACAAAGAAACAGACTTGTATTTATATATCTTTCACACTTATTTGCTGTTCCCAAGTGGTCTCATCATTAAGGATTAGAGATTTGCATCATGAGCTGCCTGTAGGACTGCTGTATGTAACCTTGTCATTGTCCTCATTTGTCCTTCTAAACACCCTAGAGGAATTTAGATGTTTTTCTTCTTTTATTGTTTTATTCAAATAGAGTTTCCCATTTTTTTTTTAATATACAATAATTGCATGTGTTATGCTCCTGGCTTTAAATTTTGATTTTAATGGAATTTAGCAGTAGGCATCACTAGTTTATATATTTTTTTTCAGGATTAAAATATTATGTAATACAAATTTAGACTTTATAAATCTAAAAATATACAATAGGTATTAGTGCAGTGGCAATAGCCAGGAGCTCCTTATTTATGTGCATGCCTTATTCAGATGGGACAAATGAGAACATAAGTGCATTTTTACACTGACAAAGATAAACAGCAATGAGAAGGTTAGAGAGCAGCTAGGGACATATATTTCAACACTAAGCTTGATCATTTACTACATAAAAAGTAGCCATTGGCCATAATAATGCACGTAGTTCTAACTTGAAATCCACCTTTGGTAGACATCTGTAAGATCAAAAAGTATGTTTTCACTAAATTGAATTAATGTGAAAACTTAGGTATTGTCACCAGTTTACATATTCACGATCGTTGCAAAAGGTAAAAAAAATAGTAAACTGGATTGCAATGACAAATTGCTCTGAGCCATTTTGCCTGTTCGACCCTTTGATTATAAGTACATTGCAAAAATAGTGAAGTAGGTAAAACTGTGGAATGACTGTTACATATTGTTAAAATTCTAAAAATAAAATATATATGTTTAGATTTCTCATGCTTTATCATGTACAGTACTTAAAGTAAAAATAGAATTGCACTGGTTAATACAGTGTCCAAGTTGGGGGATTAAAGCCAATAGTAAATTAACTGTCGAATACTGTGCTAAATACAGATTAATTTTCACATACACTACACATGTAAGTGTTATAGTTTGGAATAGCAACATATTTTGAACAACTACAGATGCCGCATTTTGAAGTTTACATGAATGTAAATTCTTGCATTATAGATTGTATAGATAAGTGCTTGAAGGGAGCTAGATTAAAAAAAAATATTCAAGTCCAATTAACAGCTTAAAAATAGCAGTCTCTGGAGAAGTTTACAAAAGCAAACAAAGCTTGTACACTAATACATTAACTTAACTCTGGACTTGTGAAGGAAAATGCTTTTAAGAATGCATGTTATTCTGAAGTCTGAGTGATAGACATACATATATAACTTGGACATGTATGACTTGTCACATTGCAAGAACAGACACTTGTCCCACTCAGGACATAAGCATTAATCTGCCAACAGTGTTATGGGATATTACTAACACATCTCATAATGCACTCTCTGTAACAAACATAGATGAATAGCTCCTTCAATTAACATTTCCTTAGCTGTAAAGAAATCACTCTTTTTAATTAAGGTTTTATGTACTTCTAGTATTATTTTCTTTCTACAGTAATTGATATTGGGAATAATGATTAAAAAAAAACCTCCTCACCTTCTGTTATTTAGTCAATTTTCTACTTTATTCAGTTTGATATAATATCGCTCTCCCTTCAAGTCAGTGATATCCACATAAGTCCATCCTTGCAAGCGGGTTGTCTTGGCGTCATACTTGACTCTGGCCTCACTTTTGAGTCTCACTGTCATCACCGTAACTTCCGGAGTGCCAAACAAGGTTGCCCCAGGAGTGTCCAGTAGCGGATTTGAACCTGGGTACTTTGCAGTTCTAGGGCTGTTACCTCTGAGCCACCATTCAGCTTTAGTAATGCCAGTAGCTCTGTCTTGTATCCAGTACTGGGGGCTGGACATGCATTGAAGTTTCTCCTGTCTCTCATGGTACACCTGATGTTGATGGTCTCGTTAGCCAGGTATAAAACACTGCCTCTCCCAGAAGGCAGTGTCAGTTCCCTGACTTTGGTGATCATACTGCTGTTTCATGTTCTCCAGTTTACTCTTGACCTTGGCTTGTTGTTTCATTTATTCTGATTTCTGGCATCCTCTGACTTTTGGCTTCCCACGACGACTCTCCTGCTTTGTCCGTTCCTGTAGTGCGACTTGGAGAATTATCCTGCACAGCCCCCGTGCACCGACTCACAGGCCAGGTGAATTCTTGCCTGACTACCTCAGCCTGTGTTTACTTGCAAGGGTGAGCATACATCTCTACCTGCCGGACTCCCAACCCAGGTAAGCCCTGACACTCACATCCAGTTTGTTGACAAATCCTGTAGGTTCCAACTCAAAAACATAGCCTGCATCCGCCCCTTTCTTACGCAAGATGCTACCAAGGAGCTTGTCCATGCTCTAGTAATTTCCCGCATGGATTACTGTAACCCTCTCCTGATTGGACTCCCCAAAAGCCGTATTGCCCCACTACAGTCTGTAATGAATGCTGCAGCTATACTGATTCTACTCTCTAGTCAGTCCTCTCACACCTCACCCCTCTGCCAGTCCTTACATTGGCTCCCTGTATCCTATAGGAGTCAATTCAAAGTGCTAACCCATACATTTAAAGCACTAAACAATTCTAGCCCTTTTTATATGTCTTCACTGATCCATAGGTATGCCCCTCCTCGTTCCCTCCGCTCTGCCCGTGACCACTTCCTGACCGCTGCTCGCACCTGTACGGCCAACTCACGCATGCAGGACCTTTCACGGGCAGCTCCTTTCCCATGGAATAGCCTGCCTACCTCCATCAGACTCTCCCCTAGTCTTCAATCATTTAACAAGGGCCTTAAAACCTATCTCTTCAGGAAAGCTTATGGCCTCCTAGAGTAAGCTCTACCTCACATAGCTGTCTCTTGCTCTCTCCTATAGGGCAGTGCTTTACTCTCTCCTCCAGCTCTGCTTTACTCCCACCTGATTTGATTGATATTTCCTGTCCTAACGTGCCTTATACCCCACCTCCTATAGACTGTAAGCTCGTTTGAGCAGGGTTCTCTCTAACCTATTGTTCCGGTAAGTTTTCTTGTTATTGTCTTATTTATAGTTAAATCCCTTCTCTCATAACATTGTAAAGTGCTACAGAATCTGTTGGCGCTATATAAATGGCAATAATAATAATAATAATAAGAAGAAGAAGACATTGCATGTCTTTCAAGGTCACAGAAGATGACATTAAAAAGCATGTTGTACTTTTTTTTTATAACATGCCATTGTGGTTTAGATAACAAATCACTGAGTTCAATGTACTAATGATACGGCTCTAGAACAGGAAGCAGTTCAAGATAAACATTTTTGTTATTTTACATCTAAGAAATACAGACTAAAGAGATTTTAGAAACTCCCAACAATAAAATCAAGTTACATTATTGTAGAATGTAGGCGAATCCCATGACAAAAGGTAGAAAGAGAGCAAAATAGCTTGAAGTATTTTGTGCCAAATACAACACGTACACATTAACAAAATCACATTTAAGGTGAAAGTAAATAGTTGCCAAACTAAACACTGACCAGATGTGCCAGGTTAATAAATGGAGAACAATTTGGAAAGTGCAAGTGGAACTGGACATAGAGAGCATACAACTTAAATTTAAGAAAGTTAAAAGAATAGCCAAGTATAAAGGATAAAAGCTTACATGGGACATACAGATAATGACAATGGCATGGTCTGTTTAACCCTTTACTGACCAGACCATTTTTCAATTTTCTTACCATTAAGGACCAGGGCTGTATTTACATTTCTGCTGTGTTCGTGTTTAGCTGTAATTTTCCTCTTACTCATTACTGTACCCATACATATTATATACCATTTGTCTCGCCATTAAATGGTCTTTCTAAAGATACCATTATTTTCATCATACCATATAATTTACTATAAAACCACTTATAAAATATGATGAACAAATAAAAAATAAACACTTTTTCTAACTATATAAAATATATATTGTACATATATTTACACTAACACTTGGTTTAATGTAGGTTTTAGGTTTATAGAATAGAGGTTTTCACATGTGTGTTCTTCTATGATGTGTCTGGTTGTGTAAAGCACCTTATAATTACCTCTGCTAGCAGCACTGCATTTTAGACTATTTTTGGTACTTTGTATTTATTTCCATTTTTATTTATTTTGCTAATTATTTTTCCATTGTATTATTGTTTATGTGCTCTATTTAGATGATTTACCCACTCTCTAATTACAGCAGCGTTCTTGAATACAGAATTATTTCTGCCATTAAGCGATTTCAGGTTTGTGCTATGTGTCGTTTGGCCATTAGAGGGCTCTGTGCCAAGCTTACTCAGCCTGTTTGCTACTAGCTTTGTTTTTGTTTATCTCCTAGCAACCAGACCGAGTGTCATGTGACCCAGTGTCCAAGATTGAGGAGGGAATGTTAAGAGGGGCTGCTTTACTCAATTATGCAAGGGAGATGTTGGGAATTATGGTCTATTCTGTCTATTTGGGTCATGTATTTAATGGTGAGTGTACTCTGTGTTTGTAAGGACATGCATTGATAAAGGTTATAACCCGAAACTTTGTATTTTATGTCCTTGTAAATAAATATTTTTGTAGTACTTGTGTCACGTATGGGGTTATGGAACCCAAAATGCAGAACTTGTAATAAGCAGAAAATAATAATAAACAAAGTCCAAGGCAAACAAAATCTTATAAGGGGTAAGACAGATGCAAGGTCAGGTAATCTGAGGTCAATTTCCAGGCAGCAGAGGTTCACAAACGATAGACAGGCCAGAGGTCAGATAAATCAACGAGAGCAGGTATAACACAGCACAGTAACAGGGAGAGTAGCACAGAACAACTGAGCAATGAAGGCTCAGCTGTTTTGGGTTTAAATAGGGTGCTACATCTTGAGACACACCTATCTGATTAAGCTCCATAATACCCTATTGGTGTATGGAGCTGTCTGTCACAGGGTTGCCATAAAGGAGAGAGATTGATTACATATGTTCCCGCCGCGTTATGTTTCAGTCCAGCGGCATGGAATGATAGCACATGTCACCCAGGCATCTACCATTGCCTGGGAGACATGACGCGATCTAAGTTTGGAGGTTGCGGTCCACCCCTTGTGTTCGCGCATGCACTAGCTTGGGCGGCCGTGGCTAGGGATCACCGCTGGAGCAGTGAGGGAATAAAGGTAAGTCATGACAACTCGGTGTGCACATTTGTAATTGTTTGAGCTGCCCTCATTTTTTTAATTTTTGTGCATCCCCGACTTCAAGGGGTCTTCCCTTCTAACGTCACTGATATTATTTGTAGGTGTTTTGTTTCCCCACTGTGATGCACATGTGGGGCACACAGATCATATGTAGGCTTACTCTATAGATCAAACTCATTAAGGGACCTGGTCACCTCACCTACCCAGTTCATGATGGTTTGCACTTTTTGCTCATACCTTTAGCTGAAAACTACTACTGTTAACCATTTTCAAGATCATACATGAGTACTAACAAGGCCGTATTACACTTCGTTTTCCCTCAGAACCCTGTGGGAACTATATAGTGTACTGCATCACTATATAGTTCCCACTTGCTACCATACCATAGTTTAATCCCCTTTGTATTGTATGTTTGTATTATTTTATTCTCTTTATTCTGTATTTTCTTACTATTGCCACAATAAAATAAACTGACTAAAAAAAGTTCAATAATTAAAGAGAAAAAAATAGAGCCCCCCAAAAAAAAAAAAACAAATACACACACTCTAGCTAGGTTGTAGAATTTACTGTGTTTAATTTTTTTTTTCTAAGGTATATTCCACTTTTTTCTTTAATTAGTGCAGGTGTGTTTAATTCTGTCAACTCTTCATAGGTTATTTACTGCAGATTGTAATCGCAATATTCACATTTACTACTACCATTATTTAACTGGTCAGAAGTCTGTCAACCAAATTGAATCCAACTCATTAAGTTAGATGCATTGTGTATTTTTTTTATTTTTTTTTTAATCTGTGCTTTTTGCATCTAAACCTATGGCATGGGATAAGGAATATTTTCAATGCACTTATTTTCAAGAAAACTGGAACCGATTATCTGTCATTTGGTTTTTGCTAGTGAACAATAATTTCAAATACTATTTGTCTACTGGCAGTACTAGCAACTAGTGGGCAAATAGCCAAAAAAACACCCAAAAAATTTGATGGAGCTAAGGTTAACTATGTGGCAGATGGTGACCACACAAAAATAGTCTATTGGGAACAATTGATAGGACGCCCATCTAACTATTGGTTAACTTCTTAAAGGGATTCTCTAGTGCCAGGAAAACAAACCAGTTTTCCTGGCACTGTAGAATTCTGTGGTGCCCATCTCCCTCGTGCACCCCCTCCTGCCCAGCTGAACGGGTTAAAACCCCTTCAGTCACTTATCTAAATCCTGTGCTGATGTCCCTTGGTGCTGGGTCATGCTTCGCCCACGCTCCTCCCCTGCTAACGCCAGCCAGCTGGGAGACCTAATGCGCATGTGCGGCAATGGCTGCGCTTGCATTAGTTTTTCCCTAATAGGAAGCATTATTCAATGCCTTCCTATGGGGATTCCGGTGTTGCTGGAAGTCCTCAAGCATAGCTTGAAGACGTCCAGCATAGTTTAGATGGCTATAAGTCATTTAAGCACCCGGAAGTTTGTCTAGTGGCTGTCTTGTAGACAGCCACTAGAGGAGGACTTAACCCTGCAAGGTAATTATTTCAAGGTCCTTGCCTCTCTTTTTATCTCCTACTTTTATAGAAATACCTGTACATACTCCAATATATGCATTACCTTGAAGCATCTATTTAAATATCATGCTGTGGCAATTATCCCTCTCCGTTAGAGCACTTCAAACCCAGAGCCAGGGGTGATAGGGCTCTAGGGGTACCATATACCCCTATACACTATTGTATCATTCCATCAGATAGTCTGCACTGTGTTTTTTCTGATATTATTTTGTAGAACATAAGAGGCAAGACATCATCCAATTTAAAAGCTCTACATTGGTTTGGTATAATTTTCTGTATAATTTGTGTCACGGTTGTGTTACTTTGGGAAAGCGCTGCTATAATTGTGTATTTTTTGGTTCTTGAGTGCCTACACACTTTGTGGTTGTTTGGTGCTCTTCAAAGCGCTCTCTCCATATCGACAGTAAGCACTGATACTACAGACAAGGAACGACCAAATGTCCACTTAATACTGCAGAGCCCCGCCTCTGATTTTCCCGCATCCCTTCCCCTCTCCTCACGCATACACAAATTTTTTTTTTCTTCTCTGTTCTAATACAGGCTTCCCCAAACTCCGGCACTCCAGATGCTGCTGAACTACAACTCCCATGATTCTATGAATGAAATATATAGACTGAGAATCATAGGAGTTGTAGTTCAGCAACATCTGTAGGGCCGGAGTTTGGGGAAGCCTGTATTAGACCTTGGTTCAGGACAGTGGAAAGGTTTTGCTTGAGCCTTTTCCCTTCTATGGTTCGCTATATGGGGCTTACCGAACAGATTAGACTAATGCTGTTCATATACCGAATTAACTGTCGAACGGACCCACCACCCAAAACAGTCATGTGTTGCTTATTACACTTATTGACCTCACTAACCGCAATGTTCTAAGTGGTTAGCTGGGTGGCTGTCGTTCGTAAGTGCCAGCATGCGGTGGCCATATTTAGCCAAGAACACACAGAACAGTGTTTGGTTGTTGAGTGCATGGAACTATAATCGGACACTCAATGGCGCGAACACTGCTGAGACTTCCATCTCTACATATGTTTGTATGGGAAGAGCGGCGTTCGGTGGGTGCAAACTCCCGAACAAGGGACATAGACTGAGCATACCCATGAACCGCTACGTTCGGTATTTTGACTGTATTAAGTTTTCCCGAAAGAGACCGACCGCACAGCCTGATTTCATGGAACTCTTTTGAGCAGGAGCTTCGTGTGCGGTCAGTCAAAATATGACCTCCATGGAAATCTCGAACCCCTGAACCGATCTGGGTGATTGTTGTATATGTTGGTCACCCAGATTGGGGCTATCAGGTGATATAACTTTTGTTGGAATTCCATGGATTTTAAGGGTACTTTCAGGGTATTGCTAAAATGTATGTTCTCTGGGTCTGGAGATAATTGAGTTAATACAGTTGATGACTCCTGGATCTGAGAGCCAATGTAATCGTGTATTTGTTTCTACTGTGGTTTACTCTCAGGTCCAAGGATGAGTGCCCCTTGCATGGGGACCTGCATACAAGGCCAGTTGTGGCTGCCAATAAATGAATTCCTCTTCACCCTCAACATAGAGCCTCGTCTAATGTGTTGAGGGGATTGCTATATCACTATACTCCCCTGGGATTATAATCACTTGCTCTTTTAAGAGCATATTGCTACACTCTCTTGGAGGAGAGGTCGACTCATTAGAAGCTGGATCCTGGTCTTGGGTCCAGGGTGGGTGGAGGACAGCGAGACCCCAACCAAGCTGTAACGCTGGAAGTGGGGACTACAGTGCTGATGGTGTCTGGTGCGGTGCTTGTGGTACTTGGTAAGGACTAGGAAGCAGCGATTGGCGGAGGCACCCAGTCGGGGTGCCAGGCGGTCCGGCCCTTTTATATTTAAAGTTAATTAATATTTTCTGAATACGTTTAATCCTCTATGAAATGGATGCAATTATATAATATTTTTTGTTTAGTAGATAATCCCATACTAATAAATTTTACCATTTTCTATTTTATGCAGTGATATTCCTTTTGTTCTTTCCCTTTTATTGGTATGAAAAATGTGATTTTTCTCTTAATAGGTTTCCCGTGGAGGATTTTAGCATTTGTGAATACCTGAGTTTAGTAGACAATCACAGAGAAGGCATAATATGTGGATAAACATATTGGAGTCCTTTTTCCATTTATAACAAATCTATAACTCTCTTTTGAGTTACATTATTTTAGATGATCTTACTGTCTTGCAAACTATCTTTATTTGTATATTATATTTTATTCAAAGCATATAGTGTTTTAATGGAAGTGGTAATTTTAATGAAATTGTGCATAAGAGACTGGTGCATTTAAACGTGCTTAATTTTTAGGACTTGTATGAGCTTGATTTAAAGACTCAAATTGAAAGCATTGAATTAACACTTCCCATGATTCATGACTGTGCGCTCAGAAAGAGTTATTAGTGGAGCCACGGCTGTAAAAGGCAGAGGGAGGACAAGTGATGTAGTTACGAGGGAGTAGATCTAGTAACCCAAGAAATTGGTATACAGTAAGCACTAACTGTTTACTGGGGTTTTTAAGACTTTTGCATTTGTTTGTTTTTAAAGTAAGCATATTTGTATTTGTGCTCAAATAAAATATTTGTCATACTGTGCCATTTGAGGTTCCTGTGCCTGCTTGTGTCTCCTATACAGTGCATTCTTTGTAAGAATATTTAAGTGCCAGTTTGGATATCTATTTGTGGGATTTGTTCCCTCTCCAAGAACACTTAGTTACCGAGAGTCAGGGTTGCTTTTCCCCTAAAGTGTATGCACCTTAATTAAATCATAACATGTGGTCTGCACTATTCATTTATATTTTTTCTTGTAGCCATTTTTTCTGGATTTTGCTCTTCACTGTTAAGTATCAGCCCAACACTGTTTTCTGGTTTTTGGTTAATCCCCAAAGTTTATATAGGACAAACAAATAGCTATATGTACACCAAGGAAAAGTGACCTGAAGCTGATATTTGGTATAATAACAATAATTTACAATTCATAATTAAAATAATAAAATTCACCACTATGTAACTATAAAATAATCTAATAGATGAAATGGCCTTAAAACTCTTTAGCAAAAGCACAAACCCATAAGTAAATGGAAAATATTACAAATCCAGAGGTATAAATGAATTAGCCGATGATTTTAGCTGTCTAAATGTTACTGGTATAATATTCTAGCAAGCTAGTAGACACAGTTGAAATAATATATCCTACAGTCAGTGATAAACTGGCTGAAACAAAATATACATAGGAAACACTGTTATTGGTCCAATATAGATACATTTGTTGATCCAACAAATATGAAAGAAAAATGTAAGATTCATAGTGCCATCCATAAAATTAACTTTTTATTTCCATAAGATTAAAAACACTTAGAGGATTATGAGCATGAAGGTGCCGTTCAGGAGATGTAGCTCCTACAAACTCATCCACTTCCACCAGCTATTCTCAGTTTATCCCTGAAGTCCCTGTCTATTTAACCTTTCAATTGAAAGCATTGCCATTTTGCAGAACAAGCAATGTTTTGGGTGGCTGTCTACTGGTTGTCTACTGGTTTTATCCCAAATGACTCTCATTGAGAGCATTTGATTGGGTGCAACCCAATGCTTCCCAAGGGAAAGCTTTGGATTGGCTGAGATAATCAACTTTGATGATATCAGGTAAAGAGGTGGAGTGGCAGCGAGGACACAGAGGGTGAAAGGTAAGTAAAAATTACCTTTTAAAACCCTGCCAGTGGGGTTGGACACCTAGATATGTAGGGGAACACTATAACATTAGGAATTCATGATTGTATTCCTAATGCTATGGTGTTTCTTTAAGTCCACATCTAGACTTCTGCTACAAGGACATCTCATTTGCAGGTAGTATAATCTGTGTCTAGTCTGTGTTTGCAAAACACAGATTTGTTTTAACTTTTGTTCAACCTGCTTTTCTCTTCATAAATGTAAATGAAATGGTAGGGACTTTGTAGCCATACAATGAGCTGTCTGGGAAGAGAGAAGCATACCCATTGCAGGAAACAAAACAATGACTTCCCAAACACTCTTCCTACTAGTCAATTAATAAATGAGGAAGAAACATCTTTGTTGTGTGGTCGTGGACATGTGGAAAGAAGCTACTCGATTTCTTTGCCAGATAAAAACACATGACTTTCAAATGAAAATCTGTTCAGATTTATTTTTTAAGCAAGAGCTGTATCAGTTTTATTAAGATTTGCAAATTTGGTTGTCATGGTGACTGAGGATAAAGTCAAAGAAGGAGCCATATATAGTCTTGAACAAATGTCTGCTCAAAGGAAAAAACATAACTTTGAGCTTTGGCAGATGCCTGTGGGAATAGCACACATCACAGGAAAAAAGTTGTACGGAACAATATGGAACCAGGATATTATTTCAAATTATATAAGCATTTCCCCTAAGGCTTTGCATTGCCTGGGTGGTAAATTGACTATGGAAGTAATAGGTTCTTTTCCTTTTTCTAACCAGCTCTTTTTTTCATCATAAATTTCATGAAGTATCAGAATAGCATGTGTTATTGCAATTTTCTATTCATTAATATCACTAAGATAAAACACAGATAGTGCAGGATGTTACTCTAAGTAAAACTAATGGAGAAACCGACTATATAAAAATAATATTCTATCCTGTAATATAGGAAGAAAAAAGTAGAAAAAGTAGGTCACACACATTACAGAACATGTTGCAAATATATATCCAATGCTATAAATAGCACTCCAGGGACTTTTTAAATAACACAAAGCTTTTATTTTCTCAAGTAAAAATCAACATTTCAGTTTGAGGCCCAAACGTTTATCAGGATGACCTAACATCACACAATAATCACATTATATACCCTGTATCCCCTGTGAGCGAAACGTGCAATGGTGGTTGAGGGAACAGCAGTATGAAGATTTTCAGTTAAATGTCCCAGGGCGAGATGTTAAGATACATTGCTGGTAATCTGCAAACCACAGTAAGGGTTCCTGAGATAGCGCGTTTGGGTCAGGGTGGGTCAGTGATCTAACAGCACTAGTTGCAAAGTAACAGCCGGGCCAGAACCTGTATTTGACTTAAACGTTACACACATGTGTCTAATTGAAACTCACCTTTAGCTGGTCAATTAGCAGGCAGGCTTTTAAAAGAAGAGATTGGCCTCCTTCAGAGTGAGGAAGAAAAAGCCAGCTAGGAGAGCTGAAGGACAGAGGAGGAATGGTGTTTTTGCAAGTGTCATTTTGCTATTGAAAATTGGTAAGTGGGAAAACCACCCAATTACAGACGGTTATTTATATGTTTAGTAAGTGCTCAAGTAAGAGCAAGGAATCTTGTTTTGTTTATTTTTATTTAAAACACTTGTTTATTTTCATCAATAAATCTGGAAAACTGAACTGGATGTGTCTTGGACTTTGATTACCCTAAAAGGCTGTGGTTACCATAAGATTTGTGACAAAATCCTGGAAAAGAGGTGGTTTATCCCACCCCGTAAACACTTACCCTACAAAGTGATATGACCACATATGAGGCCTGAGCCACTACAAACTGCAAGTCGACCTTGCATACGTCATCGCGGTCATCCCTATGGAAACTGATCAACAGATCCCTCCGTGAACACAAAATCCAGTAAAATAAAAACATACATAAACAACTGCAGAACGTTGTGGTAATATCCCAATAATCAGATACCAGTTACGAGGAGTGTCACGGCAATGGTGTATAATTTATTATTACACTATGGAATATCATCTTTTAATGTAATTTGTGTAGTAAATGGCACAAATTACAGAGATGCTATTGCCAAGGTCAACAGGGGTTACATCTTTTGAAGCTGGGACCCCCACAGAGGTCAGATGACAGAAGGGGTAGTGTGAATGGCATAGCAATGCGAAAAGGATTTTACTATATGGATGTGAAGTAATCAAGGATCTGCAAGGTGTGAGGTTCTACACTTGGAAAAGTCTGAATGTCTCTTCATCCATTTGGCATGTACCTTGTAAAGGATAGTTCAATCATTTGAAATGGTAATGGGATTCGTTTCATGAAGATCCTTGTGTTCCAGGATCTTATCCAAGTGAAACATTCATACTTAACCACAGGTTAATAATTAAGCCTCATTTTTATTATATTTGGAATGGGACAAGCCCAATCTTGTAATTAAGCCCAAACATGAGTTGCACAACTTAAACCGTGTGGCAGGACTTGTGATGTCCATCTTATTGGATCATGGGCGGGGCGTGCAACATGTCTTTGGAATGGGAAAACAATAACAAATTCATAGAGGCAATTATTATTTCTGTGGCAAGTACAGTAGAGGAGATAAAACCAAAAGTTTGTATGTGACTGTTGGTTTCTGGAACAAAGGAGGTGGTCACTTAGTATCCTTATTGCTCCACCCCTGGGTGAGGCGTGGCAATTCACAGGGTATATCTCCTGTGATTCTGAAGGGTGTTTGTGTTCTTGCTTGGGGCCAAGATCTAATTTTGAGTGAGTCACCATCTTTGCTTGCCAGAGACCCCCTGGACAGAAGTTGCACTTTGAAAACCTAAGTGAGTAATTAGGACTTCTGTATTTTATCATTTTTGTTTTTATCTGTTGTTGATGTAAATAATTTGTTTATCATATATTGTTATATGCACTGTGACCATCTTTTGCTCATAATAAATATTAATTTATTAAGTTTTGCCTTTGTCTGTTTAAGAATCATGTACCTGAAGAGACTAGTTAGTATTTTTATAATTCCTTAAATATTGTGCTATGTAATATTTGGTGGGTTTTATTATTGATTTACCCCATTTATAAATTGTCTTGGTGGTGGCAGCGTTAAAATAGTAATAGTTATATTATTATGTTTAAGTGTGGGTGGTGTTAAAGGGGGATTTTGTCATTATTTCCGGTCTAGTGCAGACAAATAGTGAACTTTAACCCTTTCACAACCACAACTACGTCACGCGCACTCTTGGAGTAGTGTGCGTTCGTGACAAGGAGTATATATTAGGCATAATGTAACCTATACTAATTAAAGTGCAAATAACGTTTACATATGCTATTAAACACAAACTTGAACAGCGGGTAAACTGAATCAGGAGGAATACTCAGAGTTCAATAACATATATCCACATTCAGACTCTAGAGAGTTTGCTAGGGTACAGTAAACATATATGTCCAGACAACCAAATATATGTCAAATCTGTACCTTTCATTAATGAGTTTACAACTCTTTCTTTACTATCAAGATTAATATTATTCAATTTTATCGGCAACAGCTCTTAAAGTGGTACAACCTCACTATGTATTGTTGATCTGCTGGCTAACCTCTAAAGATGAAAAAGAAGAACCTTCTCTTTCATGAAAAATAAATAGAGGTTGACAAAGTGTTGCCATAGAACACCCACCCTGGGGAATACGTATAGGTAACAGACGTTTCCAGTTACTCCGGGATACATGGGTGGACCTTTGGATACATTTGGATACCCTTGTATTAATTCTGTTTTGATTAATAACATTGACCAGGAGTTTGATTTGTTTATTTTTCTATTGAAGGGAAAGTTCTTCTCTTTTTCTCCTGTTTCTCAATGGTTGGCTTGTAGTCTGTGGTGGTTCCGGACTGGGCGTCCTCGGATGCGGTCATATCACTTTGTGTGGTGGGTGTTTATAGGGATACAGGGTATATAATGTGATTATAGTATGATGTCAGCTTATCCTGATGAAAATTTGAGCAAACAAACAAACATTTATTTTTACTTGAGCAAATAAAAGCTAAAAGTTTTATTTAAAAAAGTCCCTGGAGTTCTATCTGTAGAATTGGATTTATACTTATGCTGACAAGCACCTGGCAAGTACACTGTGGATGAGGAGTGCAAGATTTTTTCATTTTATATATTTGGGGACTGTTGACACAAGCCCATATTCTATGCATCTTATAGTGAGAATATAATTATTTTCTTCTATTTTCAGTAATTTTTTTCATTGTGCAGCCAATTGCATACATTTGAATTGTCGGTGTCTCTATTGTATACCTTTTGTTTTTTTAAACCTTACTTTTTTCTATCAAAGATTTTTCTTTCTTTAGCTGGCAGGTTAGCAGAACAGACAGAAACTCTACAGTATAGTGAGGGAGATGTGGAGAGGATTAGATTGGCAACATCTGAGGACTGAGGAAACAAGACAGATTTGGATTTACACAGTTTATTTCTATCTGAATACAATTGCAAACTACAAATACCAAGGGGGTTCTGGATAAGGAATATTCCTACGATTGGCAGGCTTTACTAAAGAAATGCTCCTTAGACTTGATGCTAATCATTATAGAAAACGTAAAAGTAAATTTTACTCAAGTAAGAAGGAGAATCTCTGAATTGGAGACAACAAGCTATTCTCATTTTTTTTTTCAGCAGAGGCCGCTTCCATGCTTTTAAAAATGAAAGAAAATGTGAAGAGCTGCAAGACTGATCTTATCAGGTTTAAAAGAAAAAAACAGGAGAAAGTAACATTAGATTACAAGGAACATTGTGTATATAAATGGTTGAGTGGCAAGTGTGATACCCCAAGGTTTGCTAGACGTCTGAGACCTATCTGTAAACCCCAACAATATACGATCGACAAGACACCTGGGGAATCCAATTCAGAATCAGAAGTAACACAAGAACCTGGGTCTTCAGCACAATACAGAAGCATCCCAATGACTGTTCCATCTTTTTTAGAGACACACCAGACAGAACGGCATGGAATTGCAACTTGGTATCAAAGCAGAAGCAAACACAGACTCATCACAAGATGGGGACAGAAGGGTTTGCACCTTCTGGGGCAAGAGGCAAACCACCACATCTTTGGAGATAATACCTGTCCTTAATGTATCCTCTAGTCCCCTCCAATCTGATGAACTACAACTACTTAGCAAATGACTGCCTTTTGTACCCACATCTTGCTCAGATCACCTTCAGTGGGAAATTCAACTTTACAAATTCAGATGCTCCCTTCGTTTGAAGGATTTCTTCAAATATCAACCTCGTAATCTGGATAACATATATAAAAAGAAGAGTACATTTGTCTCACTTCCTAATCAGCCAGCCAATAAATCCTTTCTCCATTCAGTCCAGAAGGAGACATCGGAGTACTGGAAACATACACATCAACGTCACTCTAACTGCTCCAAAAGAGATAGGGAGATCATTAAATCTCTGACCACTGATAAGGACATTATGATAAGACCAGTGGAATAGTCATTTATAATTACTCAGATTACCATATGGAAATATTATATCAGTTGGCGGACACCATGACACAAACTATTACCTGGGGATCCCACAGGGGATGTTTAAAACTGAATTAGCTTCACTCTTCAGAGAGGACTTGAAAGTAATTACATCAGTAAGGAATTACATCAGTACTTGCAGCAAAGCTCACCCAAAATACCGGTAAATTATACATTACTAAAGGTGCACAAGGATAAGGACAAATCCCCAGGTCTTCCTATTATGTCAGCTGTTGGAGGGATCCTAGAGCCCTTAGCAAAATGGTTGGAGTTTTTGTTTAAAGACACCATTACACATTTGTTATTGTGTGAAGGATACCCCCTCTCTTTTGAGACTTTTATTCTCACTAACATTACCTTTCAGAACCAATTGTTTTAGTGACATGTGATGTAAAAAGCCTGTATACAGTGATTCCACATGGTGACGGCATTCTGACTATGCGAGAACTACTGTCTACATCTACAAACTACAAAGGTCAACCAGTGAAAATACCATGGAAGTGCTGGATACTGTTTTATCTAAAAATTATTTCCGCTTTGAATCTGTATGGTATTGCCAAGTTTCAGGTATGTCCACGGGTACAGCTATTGCACCCAAGTACGCTAATGGGTGTGTGTACAAAATCAAAAGTACATATATACTGGAACCATACAGGGAGAAGATCTTGATTTAAACATGCTATATCGATGACATTTTTATGGTTGTCTAGCATTCCTAGACACACCCCCACCCTCTACTACTGTACCATCTTCTGGGTCTACATCTCTTTTAGACCAGGCTTGGCCCCTACCCCAGTGGGGCAGATGACAGAACCGACAGAGGTGGGGATACAAATCGGACCGCAGCAACTCTCGCAAATAGATCAAATAAATTCCGACATTACAAAAATGAACATTATAAACCTATCCGATTTCACTCTTACATCTGATCACATCTCACTACTCAATAGAGATCTGTCATTTGTTCCCACACCAAGTGCTGATAGGTTTGAATGGCTTAAAGACAATCTCTTTGGCCGCAAACTTGCCCTCTGCTCTTTACATAAAAGAAAAGACAGTAAAACAGCCAAATAATTAGGCCTAACCAATGAAGATTATATTGCATTCTCGCTTTAGGAGAATCCTTTTCAATTCTTTCAACTCAACTTTTTTTGGTCAATATTTTGTCAATTAGAGCAATTATGCATTTTTATTTTTTTTTGATTTGTCACTAGTGATGTCCCAAACGGATGGCCGAACGGTTCGCGAACGGTTCGCCATGAACGGTTTGCCACGGACTCCTCATTGAGTAAACTTTGACCCTGTACCTCACAGTCAGCAGACACATTCCAGCCAATTAGCAGCAGACCCTCCCTCCTAGACCCTCACAGCTCACTAAGAATGCAGCTTCAAAATGGATGCTGTCCAGGAGGTGGGAGGGTCTGGGAGGGAGGGTCTGCTGCTAATTGGCTGGAATGTGTCTGCTGACTGTGAGGTACAGGGTCAAAGTTTACTCAATGATGAGTCCGTGGCGAACCGTTCATGGCGAACCGTTCGGGACATCACTATTTGTCACTTCTCACATTTTTAACATGTAAATGTTTTCATTGAAATGACTGGCTTACAACAAATATATACATTGTTACACAATTCACCTTTTTGGTTTGCATATTACAGTGATTCAGTCAGATCTTGGTTTTCCATCTAAGACTGTATTTTCTTGTGAACAGAAATTGATACTGTGCAGATGAAATATTAATTGGACTGCTTGTTCAGACTTCTTAAATTATACCCATGAGGTTTGAATCTTAAGATTTCTTCTAATGGTACAGTAATTTACTTTTTATAATATTTTTTTCTTGAAGGCATTTAATCTTTTTAGTGCTTAAATAATAAATATTAGGTTTATTTAGTGGGAGATAGATAGCTAGAATCAGGATAATGACAACATTATGTGTATTTATTACTATATGTGTTTAAAGAGCGAGCTATTAAAAAAGTAAGGAAAGAAGAGAGTTGAAGTTTTGGTGATAGTGGTTTCCAAACCCAGTGGGAGCACATGGATTCGATGAGTAAAATGAAGAACATCCAAATAGGCTAGTTCATAGGAAGTGTAGAAAAAAAGTGACAGCATTCTGTATAAGATATGCTAGTGGGAGAAATGTTCGAGGAATTGAGAAGGAACTGAGTTAGAAAGGGATTTTTCCCCACAATATAATATGGGACCAGCCTTGACAACTTTCAGTTTGATGCGACTGGTGATGGTTTAACCTCTCACTCTCAGTCTATAGCAGCATCCAAGTTGGATGGATTTACATTTGAGAATGCAGAAATTATGTGGCTGTACATTGAAATGGAATGGTTTGTGCAAAGAGGATCACTACTTCCGCCCATTTAGCCTTGTGGTGATTTGCGTAAAAGCCGATATGGAATCTCCTATCGCTTATTGTTGGGAAGCTACCTGCTCTAAAATGTGTCTCCTGTAATACTGCAATAGAGACCCTCTGGGACCAGAGCGTTCTTAGGAGTTGTTTCCTCTTTTCACCATAGTCGCAGTGGAGCATGCCGAAATCCTGTCGCCATAGTGGGGGGCGGAGTGGTAGGAGGTAAGGAGATGGGAGATAGCGAAAGAAGGGAAAAATAAGGGGAGAGGGAGTAATGAGAGAAAAAAAGGAGGGGGTATAAGTGGATGAGTAAAATGTGGTGGAAGGGGCGAGGGCAGGGAGGAGTCAGTAGGATTAGTCTGTGTCTAATATATCAGGCAACTGTGACCCGGGATCGGACGGTGGCGTTCGGGTTGTGCACGGCCAGTTAGGGATCCACCCTATACCCAAACTCTGATCGTATGTACAAAGAGGGTAAGTTGTGTGGGGGCTGCGGTGACCGCAAGTATCTGGTGTGTAACATACGGGTGGCTATGCAGGCGTCCAGCCCACATAAGAACAGTGTTTTATCTCCAGGATCCATGCAAACATGGCAGTATTACATACTTCCTACATACTTTCTGACTTTGTAATGGGATACAGCATGTTTGTAATGGAACAGAACAGAAACAGTGTAAACTTGGGGTAATAGTAATAAACATTGTGTGTGGCGTCCCGTGTCCCCTCGTAATTGGTACCTTCCCATCCGGGCATGGACCACATCCTAACCTTGCACCCTGGGGTAGCAGAAGGTAAACTGTTCTGATTAATTGTGGAGGTTGCACTGTAGCTGCCTGTCTGGGGTTGTCTCCCAGCCCAGTCCCAAATCCCTTCTCTGCAGACACCGTACTATGCAGTCGTGGTCCCTGCTCCAGGCAGCTGCTGTGATCTATTGTGGAGGTTCCACTGCAGCTGCCTGTCTAGGGTTGTTTCCCGGTCCGGTCCCCACTCCTCTCCTGCCCTATGGTGCTCCAGTGTGTGCCCTGTCTAACTAAGTCGGGGAGGAGGCATCAACAGGGATTGTGCAACAGGGAGGGGGCTTCCAACAACATCCTCTGGTCCCAAAACCAGGTGGGAATTGGTCAGGTGTCCAAGCAGGGGCAGGTCTGGTTACCTAGTGCTTCTCAGCTTGCGATCCATCTGACTGGGGGCAATGGCAACATCTGTCCCCTAGGTCTACTGCCCAGGTGCCCGTGGTACATTGCTGTGGATAGGTGTTAGGTTACATGCTGTGCACTTGCAATTGAGGCAGTTAGAACCATGTTGCAACAGTCCTAATCCCTGTGCACTTCCCCACCACCCCGTCAGCATGGCGGCCCTCCCATGCCCCACGCATCCCTCCCTGGTGGGCTTTCGGGCAGGACAGCCCAGGAGGCCTATTAGGGCATACTCATGATTACAATCATTGTGCTGCAGTCCATGTCTCTCCAAACAGCCTAGCATCATGTAGCTGTTTCGTTGAGGCCCCCTCTTTAGTCCCCCCCCCATTTCTCAAAAGCAGTCTGCTTGCCCAATAGTGCCCCCAAGGTCCAAATTTCACTTCAAAGCAGGCCCTGGAAGACGGCCAAGAGTCCCTGCATGGCCCACCAGCATTGGTGTGGTTTCCTGCATCAGGGTGGGCAGACACTGGACGTATCATAGGTTACACTTCTACATGAGTGGTGCAACCCAGGAGGCCATTTCAAATTGGCAACCCTTCCCTGCATCCCCCTCCCAAGCACTGCACAGGGCATTAAAGGCTTGCGTCCCAACTCCATAACTCCATAACACCTCTCAAACCAGGCCAAACCCCATGCCAGGCAGCAGTCCCCAAATTACACAGACAGTAATTTGCAGATGAAAAGCAGTACCTTTATTCTTCTGGGCCATTTGGGCCCCCACTGCGCTGGGGTTGGACCATCTTGCCGTCCAGGCAGACGTTCCAGCACGGGTTCCTCATAAGGAGCAGGTCAATGGGGCGGTCCCTCTAGGATTGAGTTTGGGACCGGCACTTCAGGTAGCTCAGGGCCTGGAGGAATCCCGGGACATCACTTGGCCATCACAGGGTGCGCCAAGTGTTGTCCTTGCGCGCTTGTAGACAGAAGGGGAAACCCCATTTGTAGGGGATTCTCTGTTCCTGCAGCAGCCGGTGAGCGGTCATAGGGCCCTGCAGGCGTCTAGAGAGAGAACAGAGGGGTCTTGGTATAGCAACACCTGCGCTTCATTGTAGCTAATTGAGAACTGTTGTCGGGCAGTAATCATGATGGCTTCTTTAAGGTGGAAGGATAGCAAGCAACAAATCACATCACGCGGCAGTCCGTCTCTCCTTGGGGGACGAAGTGCTCTGTGGGCCCTCTCGATGTGGTGGTAGTCTGGGGCCTCTTCGCCCAGTATCTATGTGAAAAGTCAGAGTTTCCACAAGGTCCTTCACCCCTGTCTCAGGTAGGCCTCTAATGTGTATAATTGTTATGCCGCCCCCTGTTATCCAAATCTCTAGCAGGACAGAACTCTGCCGGGAGGTAGCTAGGTCTGCTTCTTGCTGGCACTGGATAGATCCCCCTTGAAGTCTGATACCCTCTGCTCGAGGACCGAAAGATTCCTCCTGACCGCCACTATCTCCTCACGGATCACGAAGCAGAGTTCTGCTACCATGGCCCTTTTATCTGCTCTTGTGAGCATATGGGCAGATATACTGGCTAATTCTGCCGATATTTGTATCAGGGTCTCGCCTTTTAGCGAGCCCGGCATGGAGTCAGCTGTACTTTCCGTGCTGGGGGAAGCAGGCACCATATTGTCCATCGGCCGTGTGTGTCTGAGGCCGCCTCTGGGAACTTTCTCCGGCGGGCCTGGGAGTCGCCGTGTGTTGGGTTTTCCCCATTCTGCATGTCTGGAGAGCTTTGTTAAGGGGCTTTGTGATCAGGAGCCGCGGAGCCTCTACAAGCTGCGTCTTATTTAATTAGCAGGTAAGTCTCGCCCCTCCCCCCCCATATATTGCATTGTTACGCAGCTGTTTATAGCATTCCGTCAGGTAATTGTTAGTGTTTTGAATCACTATACTACCCCCTTGGTCAGCAGGTTTTATGATTATTTCTTTATTATCCCATAACTGTCTCAAAGTCATTTTCTCACTAATATTTAAATTATTAAAATGTATTTTGCCCTTCTTGTTGTGTAATTTCTCCAAGTCTTTAGTAACTGCATTATTTAAACATGTCTATTGCACTTGATTTATAGTTTCTTGGATAAAAATTAGATTTATGTTTTAGTGAAGTATAATGGTATGGTATGAAGTATAAGTATGGTCTTAGTTATTTCTTTGATGTTTCTATTTATAGCAAAAAACCTTTTTAATGTTAAAATCCTTGAACACTTTTAAATGTTAACAAATGCAAACTTCATATTTGGAGTGACTATTAGTCCTTTATTAAGGACTTTATTTTCATCCTCTGTTGATAATTGGATAAATTAAAAACTCCCTCTAATAGTATGTCTTTCCTCTTTTTCTTGTTTGATCCCTCCTCTGCATCCTCTAGATCTCTGTCGCCCCCTTTTCATTGGGGAGGGAAAACAACTCTTGTCTCCCTAAAAAATAATTTTGTGCTCCTCCCAAGTGATCACCGGACAGAGCCTCAAAACGATTCCTCAATTCTATTTCTCCATTGTTGGAACTTCGAGAGGAACTAGAATGTTTTCTCTCTCTAAAAACGTCCCTTTTTCTGGATCCCACTGTGACACAGTTTGATGAATTTTTATTTCTTGGGGTTTCCCATTTGTATCTTATCTGTGTATTAATACTATTTATTTTCATAATGTCATGGTACGAAATTGCCTCTCTTTTTTATTGTTATTTCCTTTAAATCTGAAAAAGATTCTTACTTTATCTTTATTATAATTTGTCACGTTTGTATTTTTTAAATTTTACAAAACCTTTACTCGATTTCATCGTTTTTTTAGTCAGTTCTTAATAATCTTTAGTCTCTATTGTGGGTTCTAGTTTTTTCTTTATATCCTTAATTTCTTTATCCAATTGGGATAAGGACTCTATTCTGCATGAGCTGACAATATTCATTAGTTCAGTTGAGAATTTTTCTAAAGCTTCATTCCAAATATGAACATACTTTTAAATTTGCTATCATTTTCAAAAGTGAGAATGTTGGAAAATCTCAATCCGCTCTGTGTAATTTGCTCTTTTAACCCCATAAGGGCCTCGGACTTATCAGGTATGTCCGACAAAAAATGGTCCTTAAGGACCGAGGATGTACCTGATACGTCCGCGGCTAATTAGAGCGCCGGAAATGAACATGATCACTTCCATCCGCTCTAACGATATTGCAGTGATGCCTCGAGGCATCTTGCAGTACCCCCCTCACTGCCGGGCCCAACCTCACTTCCGGGTTGCCAAACGTGGCGCCCGGTAGTGAGGCAGAGCATTGGAAGCCATCAGGCAGGCTTCTGCTGCTCTGCCTGTGCTCAGTGCCTCGAGGGTTTGAGGCACTCAGTGAAGAAAAAATAAATGTAAAAAAAAATATATATATATATATATATATATATATATATAATTTATTTATTTATTTTTTAAATTAACCTCTTCCCTCCCTCTCCCTCCATATGTACTTACCCGATCACTGCCGTTACCCTGCCGGCGATCGTTGTTGTTCTTCTATGGGGGGGCTGTGACAGCCAAGACAGTCCCCAGTCTGCAAATTAGGACCCTCAGGGGCCATCTGAGTGGTCACATGCCCACAATAGGTGTACATAGTGCTACCAGCAGGGGGACTGCCTGAACTGACATGCAGTCTCCCTGCTGGTTAAAAAAGTTAACGAACTAGACCAGAACCAGAAGCTCCAAACATAGGATGAAAATGAGTGGGGAGAGGGGCATCCTTGGCGTGTGCCATTGTGAATGTTGAATGAGGATGATAAGAAACCTGTACTAAAAACTTTGGCAGACGGGTTCTGGTAGAGGGCTAGAATACTCATGAGAAACGATAAGGGGAAGCCCATTTTGGCTAACGAAATGTGCATGTACCTCCAGTTAAAGAGATCAAGCACTTCTTCAGCGTCTAGCGCCAGTATGAGCCCCCCTTGTCGTAAAGTGTGTGCTCATTCTATGAGGTTTATGAAGTGCCTTGTATTGTCACCCATCTGCTTGCCTGGGACAAATCTCGCTTGTTCTTCTAAGATCAGGGTGGGGAATAGTAGTTTGATTCTGTTTGCTAGTAATTTGGCGTACAGCTTAATGTCAGCGTTGAGTAGTGAGATAGTTCTTAGATTAGCACATACAGTCTGGGTCTTATTTGGTTTGGGGAGTGTGACTTTGAATGCCTCCAACATTTCTTTGGGGGTTTCACCTGTTCGTTTGAGTATGGTTCAAGAGTTTGGTGAGGTTTGGGGTTAGTGTAGGTCCAAATTTGTGATAATAGTAGTTTGATATTCCGTCCGGACCTGGCGATTTGTGTTTGGGCAGTGTAGCTATGACTATGGTTTTGCTCACCTCTTCTTCCATAAAGGGGTTTTCTAAAATTTGTCTGTGTTCTTTGATGAGAGTAGGGAGATGCGTTTGGTTTAGGAAGGAGGAAATTTCTGCGTCAGAGGGCTGATGCGTTTCTGGGTCCCTATCAAGCTGGTACAATGAGGCGTAATATAAGGCTAATTTCTTCACTATGCTCTATAAAGCTTGTCTCCTGCCGTGGAGGTAATGAGTGGAAGTTTCGATTGAAGATACTTCTTCTAACCTTCTATCCAGCAGATTTCCTGCTTTATTACCAGCCACATAGTGTGTGTGTGTGTTTTAAGTATCTCATATTTTTTTCCGTCGTGTTTAGTTCGATATCGTAGTTTGAGTCAGATTTGTGTTATTTGCTTGTGAGTCACCGTGTTTGTTTGACGTTTGGTTTCTAGTACGGTAAGCTCAGGAGAAGTTATGATTTTGTGTTGTTGGTGTTTCGTTTGGTGGTCGAGCCTAATTAGATTAGCAAACCTCGCAAGACCACTTAGTAGTAGTGATAGGTGTGGTGCATGATACATGGTGTTAGAAGTAGTCATTGATTTGAGTGATTAGTTAGTGTAGTTGTCCAGGCGGTCAGGAAGAGCCTCATTTATCCACCAAGCTCCTCTTCCATGAGCTGGGTATGGGACCCGTAGGGTTACCATAAGCGGTGCATGGTCAGACCATGTGATTGGTTCAATGGAAGATTTGGCAA
Source organism: Pelobates cultripes (assembly GCA_933207985.1). Taxonomy (NCBI): domain Eukaryota; kingdom Metazoa; phylum Chordata; class Amphibia; order Anura; family Pelobatidae; genus Pelobates; species Pelobates cultripes. Next base: position 302,384,561 of record OW240912.1, on the reverse strand, counting down.
TGTGTGTTTTTATCTGTAAGACATAAGTCAATCCTTGAATGGGTCAAATGAACTGGGGAGTAATAAGTGTAATCTCTTGTGCTCGGGTATCAGTATCTCCATGTGTCATATAGGTCATGCTTATGTAATAGGCGAGTCAGATGATGGCCTAGCGCCAGTGACTCTCGTTTGGGGCTGTCATTGCGTGTACGCTGAATATCTATATAGGGGCCTAGTGAAGTCCCTGTCTATATTTTGCAACCTTCCTTATTGCAGAGCTAAGAAAAGATTTCTGATCCTCATTCAGGGCATAGAGGGAGATTATCATTACTTCTAGGCCATTCAGGGAGCTTGCCAAGAAGAGTAACCTGCCGTCTTGGCCAACGTACTGCTTGCTCGGGAAGAATACCTAACCGTTATGAAAATATATGGAGACCCCTTTTGATTCGGTTGGGGCATATGCATGGAATGCTTGGGAGTAATTTTTTTTGTAAAAAATTGATGTGAATTGGAAAACAAAAATAGCTGCTTGTGCCATGAGTACACAAATTCATCAACTCCCTACTGGGATTGTCTCTAAAACAAGTCATTGAGGAGCCATACTAGAGTTAGTGTTAACAAATGGAGATTTGGTATCAGATATTACAGTAGGTGAAAAAAGGGGAACAAAACATTTTTTAGATACATAAATGAGAAAAGGAAAGTAAAACAATGATTAGTTAGATTAAAAACAAAATAAGGAATGTATGTAGAAGAGGATAAAGGTCTAGCTGACTGCCTCAATGAATATTTTTGATCAGTATTTACAGATGAAAATTAAGGAAAGGGACCTCAGTTAGGAAGAAGGACAAATTTATTACATGTGAGTTTACAGAGGAAGAGGTTCTATTTCAACTGTCAAAAGTAAAGACAAATAAGTCAATGGGACCTGATGGAATACACCCAAAGCTATTAAAAGAGCTTAGTGGTGTACTAGCAAAACCATTAACAGATTTATTTAACCAATAATTGTTAACAGGAGTAACCCAGAAGATTGGAAGTTAGCGAATGTTGTGCCCATTTACAAGAAAGGTAATAGGGAGGAGTCGGGCAACTATAGGCCAGTAAGCCTTACTTCAGTAGTGGGGAAAGTAATGGAAACCATGTTAAAGGATAGGATTGTTGAACATCTAAAAACACATGGATTTCAAGATCAGAGACAACATGGGTTTACTTCAGGGAGATCATGCCAAACTAATCTTATTGATTTTTTTGATTGAGTAACTAAAATTACAGATCAGGGTGGTGCAGTAGACATTGCTTACCTAGATTTCAGTAAGGCTTTTGACACTGTTGCACATAGAAGGCTTATCAATAAACTGCAATCTTTAAGTTTGGATTCCAATATTGTTGAATGGGTAAGGCAGTGGCTGAGTGACAGGCAACACAGTTAATGGAATATATTCGAAGCATGGACTTGTCAACAGTGGGGTACCTCAGGGACCCATTCTCTTTAATATTTTTATTAGTGATATTGCAGAAGGTCTTGATGGTAAGGTATGTCTTTTTGCTGATGATACTAAGATATGTAACAGGGTTGATGTTCCAGGAGGGATAAGCCAAATGACAAATGATTTAGGTAAACTAGAAAAAATGGTCAGAATTGTGGCAACTGACATTTAATGTGGATAAGTGCAAGATAATGCATCTTGGATGTAAAAACCAAAGGGCAGAGTACAGAATATTTGATAGAGTCCTAAGCTCAACATATGAGGAAAGGGATTTAGGGGTGATTATTTGTGATGACTTAAAGGTAGGCAGACAATGTAATAGAGCAGCAGGAAATGCTAGCAGAATGCTTGGTTTATAGGGAGAAGCATTAGCAGTAGAAAGAGGGAAGTGCTCATGCCATTGTACAGAACACTGGTGAGACCTCACTTGGAGTATTGTACACAGTACTGGAGACCGTATCTTCAGAAGGATATTGATACCGTAGAGAGGGTTCAGAGAAGGGCTACTAAACTGGTTCATGGATTGCGGGATAAAACTTACCAGGAAAGGTTAAAGGATCTTAACATGTATAGCTTGGAGGAAAGACGAGACAGGGGGGATATGATAGAAACATTTAAATATATAAAGGGAATCAACACAGTAGAGGAGGAGACTATATTTAAAAGAAGAAAAACTACCACAACAAGAGGACATAGTCTTAAATTAGAGGGACAAAGGTTTAAAAATAATATCAGGAAGTATTACTTTACTGAGAGGGTAGTGGATGCATGCAATAGCCTTCCAGCTGAAGTGATAGAAGTTAACACAGTAAAGGAGTTTAAGCATGCGTGGGATAGGCATAAGGCTATCCTAACTATAAGATAAGGCCAGGGACTAATGAAAGTATTTAGAAAATTGGGCAGACTAGATGGTCCGAATGGTTCTTATCTGCTGTCACATTCTATGTTTCTGTGTTTCTAAACTACCCTGTTCCCCAGGCTTATGTAGAAGCCTGATTGCCAGCCTCCTGCATCATGACTATGGCCCCTGACAAGTATTGCTATTTAAAAACACTGTTTGGACTTGGTGTTTAAAAGACTGTTCTGGCCCTTTAAATGAAACTGTCTGATTTGTCCCTCCTCAACCTCTCATCAGCCTATGCTAAACTTTAACCCCATGGCGATTTTATTTTGTTCGTGGGATCTGAGCGCTGTTCGGATATATTGAGTGCTCAGATCCAAGTTATCTGGGGATAGGTGAATGTGGGGGTTCTGTTCAGTGTAGAGAATTATGTATTTTATGCTGCTGTTGTGAATGGAGCTATTTTGTGTACCTGGAGATAATTGGTTTACCACACCCAGTTAAGCCAATTATCTCCAGGATAGAGGAAAAAGATAGACCAGCTGCACAGCCTAACTCTGTGGAACTGATTTGGGGAAGGAAAGCCATGCTTGCAGTCAGTCAAAAAGGACTTCCATCTAACTTTTGAACCACTGGACCAATTTGTATGATTTTGACACATTTATGTGAATGTGATGTATACTTTTAAAGTTATGAATATTGTGTAAAACTGTGTATTTTCCTGCCTGTGATAATAACATTATCCCATTGTGTACAGTAATTCTATCACAGGCAGAGGGGAGGATTTTGCTGGAATAAATGGGAGTGTCTAACTGTATTATACGTGTTTAATTGGCTGTTCTACAAAACCATGTGGGTGGTTACATTGTGTAAAAATGTGTATATAAGAAACAATTAAACCAAAGCTCTGTCTGTTCCTGTTTTACCCTCAACATAGAGCCTCGTCTCATGAGTGGGGGTTATGACTGCATCTACACTGGGGGATTGCTATACTCTACATACCCCCCTCTACCACTAACCTCTTAAGAGCTGTTCCAGCTTCGATCTCTGCAGGAAGAGAGGTTCGGTCTGCAGTGCTTATGGTGTCTGGAGAAGTGCTTGGAGTCCTCGGGAAGCACTAGGAGCATCCATCAATTGAGGTACTCAGTTGGAGTACTAGGAGCTCCGTTACAATATGCACTAGGCGTGGCCCATGACTTCGAAATAATCTGAAAGACAAGAGGATTTCTCACAGCAACTAACACGCCGGTCACACACAGCACAGCTATCAAGGATCTGATGGATGCCCTACTCCTCCCTGAAGAAGTGGCCATACTGAAGGTAAAGGCTCATGGGAAACTGAACTCGGATGAAGCACAAGGCAACCATCTAGCTAACCAAGCCACCAAGCAAGCCGCGTGTGCACTATGGGAAGTGGACAGAAGAGTGTACGCCGGAGAAACCCCCATATTCACCATGCAGACCCTACCCACAGACCTCAAGCTCCTGAAGGAACTACAAACAGCTGCTGATCCTGAAGAAATACAAAGCAGCAACCCTTAAAGATGGGTTGTACTCCAATAATCCTCAGCAGTGGTCCATCACACCTGTCCACGACCCTCATGAACTCCCTGATCAATAAATACTATGAAGCACCAGGGATTACTTCCTTGACAAACAGTTACTGCAGATCCTGCACCATCTGTGCCAAGTGCAACCCAGGCAGGATGGAAAAAGCCCCCCACCCCGAAGCATCTACCCAAACCCCACTATCCTTTCCAAAGAATCCAGATTGACCACATTCAAATGTCAAAGAGTGGCCAGTTTGAATATGCACTAGTCATAGTGGACATGTTCTCAGGATGGCCAGAGGCCTACCCAGTCACCAATATTACAGCCAAGACCACAGCCAAACGTCTGCTCACCAAAGTAATATGCAGATATGGGGTCCCCGAGGTAATAAAAAGTGATCAGGGACCAGACTTCACTGCATTAGTAACCAAAGAAATAAGGGCAGCACTAGGGGTGAACCTTGCATTCCACACATCCTATCACCCTCAGAGTAGTGGTAAGGTAAAGCACATGAATGGCACCCTAAAGGCTAGAATGCTAGAAATGGCCCAAGAAACTAACCTGTCAGGGCCAGAAAGCCTCCCCATTGCCCTGTTTAGTGTAAGATACACACCAAGAGGGAGGTTTGATTTGTCCCCCTATGAGATCCTGTTCGGGTCAGCACCCAGACTCTGATGCTATTTCCCCCAACAACTCCAACTCCACTCTGATGTATTGGTTGACTATGTGGTTGCTCTCTCTTGTGCTTTGACCAAAATCCATGCACAGGTGTTTTTTTCCATTCCAGACCCCGAATCTGATACAGGTATCCATCGGTTGCTTCCCGGTGATTGGGTCCTGGTTAAGAAATTCGTACGGAAACACTCTCTTGATCCAAGATATACGAGGGTATCACCATATATCAAGGGAACTATACATGCTACGGTATACACAGAGGGAAGGGCGGGTTTCTGGGAAATTTCACCAGCGGGTATTGTGCCACCTATAGCAAACTCCCAGCCACCCTGCTACTAAATCAGATTCGATCCCTAGGAGATATATACTGGATATGTGGGGATATGAAGATTAGGACAAGGTTGGAAGGCCTATGGTGGGGGGAATGTGAATTAGCTAAGGTCATTATGCCCCTACACATTATAGCCGATGGTCCCCAGGTAAATCACCCACACACATTAGGACAAGTAGGAACACCCCTGTAAGAGGCAGTTTCTACCCCCATGTATATATAGATGCCATTGGAGTGCCAAGGGGGGTGCCAGATGAATTCAAAGCAAGGGACAAAGTTGCAGCAGGTTTTGAATCCATTCTTCCCATCATCACTGCTAATAAGAATATGAATTGGATTAATTACATATATTATAACCAGCAACGGTTTGTAAACTATACAAGAGATGCCCTGCAAGGAATAGCTGAACAACTACAGGCTACATCCCAGATGACCTTCCAGAATAGAATGGTCCTAGACATGATTATAGCTGAAAAAGTAGGAGTGTGTAAATTGCTCCCGGACACCATGACATGTTGTACCTTCATCCCAGATAACACAGGCCCAAAATGTTAAGGTAAACATGGCAATAGAGAAGTTAGTGAGTCTCTCAGAAGAATTGAAGAAGAACTCTGGGGTCACTGACCCGTGGGATAGGTGGTTCAGGTGGATGAATGGCTGGCAGCAAGTTCTGGCCCAAATAGGTATAGCTGTCCAGGTGATTTTGGTTATCCTTGCTCGTATTGTATGTTGTGTTCTCTACTGTATAAAAAAGTGTTTTCAGAAGACTGTAGATCAGACTACACCAACTTTTATTCATCAAGAGATAGATGAGGAGGATTATGATAAACCCTACACTCTGTTGCAGTCCCTCCCCGCAAGTTACAAGGCTACAGTATTTTAGGGATAGCAGGGACAGCATCTGTCTGTAGTGAGGGGGGAGGGATGGACAAGCCATCACTCATCTTATGCGCAGCAAGAAAAGAGTTCAGAGGCAATTGGGACAGATGAGTTAGACCATTAGGGACAGATATTAGGGATAGATGCTAAAGATAGATGTAAATAGCCATTTAAATGGGGTCTGTGATGGATAGAAATTAACGTATGTAAAATGTCTATTTACTATGTGTACCTGTGCTCATTTATTACTCAAAATGGCCGCTAGAGCACCCCCTCCCATCAACCAAAACCCTCATGTAACAAGATGGCATCTCCATCCGGGACTACACCCAAGATGATGACATCAACATCCTGGAGGAAGCACATCCAAATTAAGGACTTAACCAATTAAAAGCTTACAGAGAGAATTACGTAGATGCTTACTAATCATGTTTGCACATGATGCATTCCTTTGCCCATATAAGCGGCTGCCTCCTCCCCCTCAATACAGTTAGAAATTTTCATCTGGTGTCAGTGTGATTTATTCACACTGCATGCTTCTCATTTTCAAAAATCTGGACGGGGCAGATATTCAGGCAGACACTTGATCTGGTCCAAAACAGTATAACACATATTGGTGTATTATATGGTGTATGCATCCTGTATTTTTGGATCTGTCTAAATGTACAAGTAAATTGTTAGACTCACTATTATACTATTTAACTAAGGTTATATTTGTAAGATAAGCATGGAGTATATATTCTTTTTTGTGAGTTTAAGTTTAATGTCTATTTGTTGACAATATGCATTTATTATTTAATCTAAATATTATCTAAAATGTGATTGTAAAATGGTATAAAAAATATACAACATGGAGCTTGTCCCATACCGGTAGAAGTTCTGTAACTCTTTCTTGAACCAGATATATGGCAAGAATTTTATTTATCTCTAGATGTCTGCCATGTTGCTTTCTGTTGGTTATACCAAAGACAGTAGGTAGGTTTAGGCTGGTGGCGCGTCATACCATTTTCTTCCCACATTTGTTAACAGACTCAAGGTTAGGAAAAATACTTTATAGATACACTTTAAACATTCTGGAGTTTGTAGTTTCCAGTATTTCAGAGAGTCTTTGTAGGGATAATAAGTGGAGATAATATTCTATGTTTTATTCCCTACTTTATAGAGGACTGCTCTTATAATGTTAAAATATTTTTTTATATGCAATTGTTTTCTCATTCTATTTCTGTTGACATAATTACACAAAACATAAAAATATTAGCTGTTTAAAAATGCAACTACCTTTTCTGCTGTACCTTACCATATTACATGAGGAAGACTTGTGTTTTTTTGTCCAGCTTATATTTTTGAACATTTTACTTTACAATATTCTGTGTTTTGTTGTGTGTGTGGTGATGAATTCAATGATCTAAGAAAATCCATATACACCAAACAAAATGACCCTTATTAAAGATAGTAATTGTGGACTAGAAGAATATTATATATAGCATATTGCTATGGCTGACATTCTATGATTACTTCAAATAGACTTTTAGTTAATTCTGCGCTTTTACTCCAGTGAGTACAACATGTTGCCCTATTTGCCCTTGGTTTAATATATTCGTCCTAGGCTTCTTATGTCTTTCCAATCTGACATGACAGAGTGTAGAGCGTCTATTTTGTAGACATCTTACAGCTGTAGTATGTCTACATTGTAGAATAGACCAGACTTTAATGCACATATAGTTTCAGAGACTCTGGAAATAATAACATTTTTCAGGACAAACAATAATACAACCATTTCAGAATAGAAACACTAATGGAATGTCACAAGGGGAACATCACAAGATTTTGCAGATAAAAAAATGGACGATCCCTCTACAACAAACAGAGTTCTAAAAACAAGGATGAGAAAAGTCACATGGATATTAGTGGAACATTTTCATTGCGCTCAATTAACCCCTTGCTTTCCATACTCATAAGTTAAAATATGGGCTCCAGGTTAACTCTAATGTACAAAATCTATTATTGTTCAATAATAGAGGTGTTCAAAAATAGATTGCAGAAAGTTAAAAAAAAAATCCTCTCAAGGAAGCTGATCTTTTGTCAAAGCTTTACTTTAGTTCTAAAACATTTTATCTATGATAACGAATTTTAAAATGTTATTGGGAGACTATACAAAATGTACCTCCAATACTAAAATATTATCTTAGTTAATGGAATATATAACTTATGAGTATGGAATGCATGTGTTATGGTTGTTATATATTTCCTATCTGTTCTATGTTAAATTTTGTATATATTATGTATTAATATTGATTTTGTATTTTATTGTACCCTAATGTATCAATGCAATGTTTATATATATATATATACACACACACACACACACACCCTGTTCCAAATTATTATGCAAATTCTATTTAAGTGTCACAAAGATTAAATATTGTTTTTCAGTTTAACTCATGGATGGCATTGTGTCTCATTGCTCTTTTGATCTCTGAAAACAATCTCAGACGCCTGTGATAATTAGATTGCCAGGTGAGCCCAATTTAAGGAAAAACTACTAAAGGAGGGTGTTCCACATTATTAAGCAGAGCACCATTTTCATGCAATATGGGGAAGAAAAGGATCTCTCTGCTGCCGAAAAGAGTGAAATAGTTCAATGCTTTGGACGAGGTATGAAAACATTAGATATTTCACGAAAACTTAAGCGTGATCATCGCACTATTAAGAGATTTGTGGCTGATTCAGAGCACAGACGGGTTCGTGCAGATAAAGGCACATTGAGGAAGATTTCTGCCAGATCCATGCATCGGATCAAGAGAGCAGGTGCTAAAATACCATTACATAGCAGCAAACAGATTTTTGAAGCTGCTGGTGCCTATGGAGTCCCACGGACATCAAGGTATAAAGTCCTTCAGAGTCTTGCAATTGTGCATAAACCTTCTATTCGCCCACCACTAACCAATGCTCACAAGCAGAAATGGCTGCATTGGGCAGAAAAATACATGAAGACTAATTTTCAAACAGTCTTGTTCACTGATGAGTGCCGTGCAACCCTGTATGGTCCAGATGGATGGAGTAGTGGATGGTTGGTGGATGGCCACCCTGTTCCAACAAGGCTGCGACGTCAGAAAGGTGTTGGTGGAGTCATGTTTTGGGCTGGAATCATGGGAAGAGAGCTGGTCAGCCCCTTTAGGGTCCCTGAAGGTGTAAAGATGACCTCTGCAAAGTATGTGGAGTTTCTATGTGCTATGTGCTTTCCTTAATAAAATCATCTTCATGCATGACAATGCACCATCTCATGCTGCAAAGAATACCTCTACGTCAATGGCTGCTATGGGGATAAAAGGAGAGAAAGTCATGGTGTGGCCTCCATCCTCCCCTTGTCACGGTGGTGGTCCGGTGCCCGGGACACAGACACTGTCCCGGCGGCGGTGCGAGGACCAGGACCCAGTATGCCTGATGTTCAGAGTAGGAGTCACAGTGTGGAGGCGGATTAGAAGGGTCTGGTGCAGGGTAACCGCACGCCCCCTGGTGTTGAGCAGTGCAGCTTAAGCGGATGCCAGGAACTAGGAGCAGAAATTAAGCAGACCTCCCAGGAGCTGAATAGGGAGGCTCTGCAGCAGGAGTGTATCCAGTACAGAAGCAAGGCAAGACTAGAGATAGGCACCATACATGAAAACAAGACAGAACTAATAGAACCCAGAGCCAGAGAAGGATAGGAAGCTAAACACAGAACATGTACACAAGACATAAGGGAACATTAACTAAACAGGGGCAGGACAGGACTGTACATGAACTGGGATTACAAAATAAAACAAGACAATATATAATAGGCAAAACAAGAGGAGACATAACTAAGCACTATATATGAAAAGTATGGGGATTTAGTTACATTATATGATCATACATTGCATAAACCTGCCACAACGCCAATGTACCCCATATTCGGCAGGTCCTACACTGCCTAATGTTTGCTAAAAGAACCATACTAAACCACAATAGCACTTACCTGCAAGAAAGGGCAGAGACTTGAAACACTGCTGCATGTCCAGACTGAAACAAAAGGAAAATGGAAAACAAACGGGTGTGGCAACATAATACAAACATTTAAAGGAAACCTGGAGACTGGGAATCCAAGGGATGGATTACAGGAAAGAACCCAGAAATCCCAACAATACAGAAAACCAGAAAACCAAGAAAAACTAAACAAGAATTGTAAAAAGAGTACTGGATACCAGAAGCCATTTCCAGAATGATCTGCAGCAAGGAACAGGATGTGACACCCCTGAACTCAATCCTATTGAGAACCTTTGGGGCATCCTCAAGCAAAAGATCTATGAGGGTGGGAGGCAGTTTTCATCTAAAAAAAGCAGCTCTGGGAGGCTATTCTGACATCTTGCAAACAAATTCAAGCAGAAACTGTCCAAAAACTCACAAGTTCAATGGATGCAAGACTTGTGAAGCTGCTATCAAATAAGGGGTCCTATGTTAAAATTTAAAGTGACCTGTTAAAACGTTTAAAAAGTTAAAATGTTGTTATAAATTTGATTGAAATAGCTTTTGATTTCAGTAAATATGCTGCAAACACAACAAATGACAATTTTCAGTTCTTTACAACCTATAAAGTGTTTTGAAACTTACTGTGCGTGATAATTTGGAACAGTGCATTGTAAGTTTATGTTTTAAAAAAATACTGTTATCATTAGGTTTGTTCAATAAAATTTGAATTGTACTTTTAATAGTTGATAACATGAGAATTATGCTGACTTATTTACATCAATTATTTAAGTAAATGAGAAAAATATAATTTGCATAATTTGGAACAGGGTGAATGTATATATATATATATATATATATATCTGTATGAGTAGCAATAGACTGACTTTGAAAGTGATATAAAAACAAATTCTCACAATGTTAAAAAAGAAACTACTTTCTTAAACATATGTGAACAATTAAAAATAAGGCATTTAAATTCAAGCAGAATGTTACCATGTGAGTTATGCACATTGTATTCCATTTCTAGGAAAACCGCCAACTCTTTCAACTGTAAAAGGAAAATGTTTGTTTTTCTAACTGCAATAGTTTCATATATTAAAGTCACAAATTTAAAAATGATTAACTCAAAGGGCATCAAAAGGAGGGTTTGCCATAATAAATTAACTTGGACAGCTCATGGTTTCCTCTGGCCCTCTATCTAAATTTGCATGACTTCTCAAATTAATTAACAAGTTTTGTTTTGTGCAATTTTTATTTTCCTTTCGGATTTCCTTTTTATAGGGTTACCTCATTTTTAACATTTTCTGTTTTAGCATTTTCTACTGAAATTGGTAAAGGTAAAGAAAAGAAATTTAACACTGCACACTCTACTACAAAGCAAGTTTAATGAGAGATCATTAAGATATTCCATAAACAACACTTGTGACTCAGTCAGCAGCTTTTTAAAATTGTGCTTTTATCAACCTTGCCAGTTATCAGTTCCCTATTTGAAGTAAAATATTTTTATTTTCAAGCACGTATGAGCTATGTGAATGTATATTTGTACTGAATTATAGCAATCTCTTTAGAGCTTTGATCCTAAAGAGGGTTACCTATTTTTTGCCTTGTTATGACATTGTATCAAGAGGTTTAACTAGGTGTTTCTTTATGCGTAAAAGACTTTAGGAGTTTATAATAATTTTATTTATTTTTTCAGAGTTGTGTTAAACTTTTGCTTTTCTCTTGCTCTGTGTAGCCAGCTTAATCTTAAACATTTATGTCCTCTTGCACTAAAAGCAGATGCCAATGCTACAGTACACAACCAGCACCACGTGGACTCAGCATAGTATGTAAAGAGAATATTATGTACTGTTGATGTTACATAATGTGCTGTATGATGGAAATACATTGGGACTTTTTTCCCCAAGCCCGAACAAGTTATTCTTACAACCATAATTAGTCCATATAAATATGGCCTTCACTTTGTCATTTTATTTGTTTCATACTTTTAAGATGGGGTTAATTTGATTTTAATTTTTTACATTTTTGTTTTGCCTTTTTTTTATTTCTGTTTGCTTTCCAATATTTTCTCCAATGGTACCTTTCATGCTCTTAAAATAGAGTACAAAGATTTATGTAATGAAAGTCAAACTATCTTCTGATCGTACCAGTGTGTTTAAGGTCTTACAAACTGCTAGAACTGTACACGACTTTCATTTAGAAAATGCTCCATCTAAGGGAACTAAACTGTGGTGTGATCTAGAGATGTTTGAAAAAATTTGAAGATTATTTAATAATATGAGAGAAACAGGATGTCTTTAATTCTTGTCAAATATTTTTTATTGAAAGGTTTTAAATTTTAATAGTAATTGCAAAACAATTAAATATATGGAATAAAGAATAAGAATACATTTAAATACATATAAATCAAACAAATAATAACAGGGGGAAAATATCCATCCATTATAAAATTGATAACACATCCTTTATGGAAAAAAACTTCATAGTGTCAAATAAGGTGTAAAAGCATTCTACATTCACTGACAATAAATAGTGTTCAAACAGTAGTGTGTACAAATAAAACAAGAGTAAAAGGAGAGGCATATAAACTACAAACCGGTAAAAATGTCATCCTAAAGAGCATTTTCGTTTGACATTATACTCTCATATGTTCCAGTGGTAATTTAATGATTCTGTTGTGTTTGATGATAATTTGAGGTGCATCTCATAGCACTTATTCTCTAAGGCCAATGTTAATACCTCTTTAATAGCAGGAACTACGTCAGACCTCCAATAACATGGTATTACCATAGTGGTTGCTATAAAGACGTGGCCTACCATTATCTTATCCAATTTGGTAAAGTTTTCAGGAAATTTTCAGGAAAATATCCTTGATTATTGTATGTACATTCTTCCAAAATAATTGTAAACGTGTACAAGGCCACCGCATATGGGAATATGTTGCAAAAAGAGGGGATTAGGAGCTCACTATGGTAAGGCTAAAGATAGTATAGGGCAGCAGTAACCAATACAAGGATTCCCAACCAAATTTACCATTTTTACCAAAATTCTATGTAGATATCTTTAAAAAGTTGCACTTTACGTGTTTCACCTGTAGAGGCTTCTTCAGAAGTGTGGGTTAGGTCCTGGTTCCGTTCGTTTATATAAGGTGCCTATAAGAGCAGCAGGTCAACTGTATATATATATATATATATATCCTTACAAAAGACTTGTGTACGTATATGGTTTTGTATTATACATGCGGTTTCCTCCTTTCTTTTTTTTCTATATGGGAATATGTGCCTGTTTGCCCACAGCCACACCAGCAGAGATTTGTAAAATTGGGGTATATTTCCTGGAGCCTGGATGGAGTCAGATACCACTATATAAAACTTTATAGGGGTTCTCCAAATGAGCCGAACATTAGGTTATATCTAACAAATTTAAAGAAATAGCCCACTCTCTGGAGATCCCTTTCCTATGCGACTATGTAATCCAATTTAGTTTGGGGCCTAGCATTATTATAGGAATAACAATGATATAGTACATTTCCTTCCCGGGTTATGAATATAATTTTTTTCTATTTGGGACTTCACTTAATGAGTATGTTTGGTCTAGTATTGGGGCTTCAAATATTTTGCTTAATCTTGTAACAACAATCTAATATTTAGTGGCATCTGAATCTTCAAAATCATGTTTTAATCTAAATGTGTCAAATGGTATTATACAATATCAACAATGAATTATTTGAGAAAAAATCATCCAGATTATGTAGAGAGAGGCACCCCCCAGAAATCAACACCAACCCCAGGAGTATCAATTTAAAATGGACACTGGCATGGCCCTGGACCACAAAACTGTTCCCTTTATCTGTCTAAACATTATATCCCAAGTCTTTAACGTTGTCTGGTTGTGGAAAGTATTTTCCAGATTTTAGGGGGCAAATAAGGTAACCATAAAAGTTATTTAATCGAATATGTAAGTAACTTTTCTATTTTAATTAATAACCACTGAGGTATATTGGCAGTCAGATTAAGCTTAAAGGCCTGTGCGACATTCGTTGTAAAATAATAACTTTGAAAATCAGGTACACCCAAACCACATTCACTCTGAGATGTTGCAGTATAGACAATCTGATCCTACTAAGTTCAGACTCAACTCAAAATTGAAGGCATCCCTCAGCCCATGCATGACAGGCCATGAAACATAAAAGGGCAAAGCCTGCATCTCAGTTTCATTGAATTTATAATAGGAAACATCCCCAAATTGTTCTAATATATTTATCAAGGAATCAAAAGAAGCAACCGGGTTCCTTAAAGATAAAATTAAGAAACCTCCAATTGCAACACCCGCTATCAAATATATGATATTATATATATATTATAGATAAATAAAAAATTTTAACCCCTTAACCTCCCTGGCGGTTTGATTGTCAGTATTTTTTTAATGTTAAAATGGTACATTTTAACATTGTAGTTTCATATTGTAGGCTTGTAATTCTTAGGAATAACTCACTTAAATCTGTCCAATCAAGAGTCTAGTAGACATTCTGGGTATGATAAAGTTTAAAACACAAAATCACAAATTATAATATAATAAATAATTATAAAAAATAATAACACATTTAATTAATAATGTAATCAACCAAAAACACTGAAATTTGTCCAAACAAGGGTGCAATATTACTAGTCACTGCAATACTAGACACTGTATATTGGTTTAGTAAACATCCCTGGTATGAAAAATTTTGAAACATGGGACTGCACAAAGTCCGACGTCACAATCATGACAATGGAACCTGGTTTCCTTTCTGATTTTCTTTCCACTGTCATCTGGCTCTGAGCAACAAACCACGCACATCCTTGTAGGTGCTGACTTTTTCTCTGTTGGTGGGATGTAGTCCATGAAGTGACGACCAGTCAGGTGTTCCGGGTTGACAAGGCCAACAGCACGACGTCCAGCTCTATTCACAACCTTTGATGGTTTTTGGTGGTTCAAAAAGATACGTTCGGGAACTTTCCAAATGAAGACAGAATAAGTCACAGACTTGTCACTTTTTTAAAAAAAATTTTTACAAAATATAGGCATTCCACAAGTATTGCTTAAGAAGATGCCTGAAGATCTTCTTGTAGTACTTCTTTTGCAGTTTCCTCATTGCTGGGTAGAATGTTGTTGCTTGGTCAGCTCTGTCGACACCTCCCATGGTGTTATTGTAGTCTATCACTACTTGTGGCTTCATGATTTCTTTCCCACCCTTTGTGCGTACCATAACAGTGGAGGTATTATGAACTGTACTCATTAAGCACACATCTTTGTCACGCCATCGCAGTGCCATCATTTTGTCTTTTTGCCAGGCAACCATTTCTCCAGTCTTCAGCTTCTTATTGCCAAACATTGGTGGCATATCGCGCCAGTTAGCCCTAACGGTTCCATAGGCATCTGTTTTGTTTTGCAGAAGAAACTCATAAAGCTCAGGAGACATATAAAAGTTGTTGGTTGTTACGCAATAGCCCTGATTTAGCAATGGCTCAATTAGTGAAAACGAAAGATGTTGCCATTCCATAGTTGCTGTATTTTGGATTGAATTTTGTTCCTTTTCCAGTGTAAATGACTGAATTTCAAATGTAGCCAGTTGACGATTCGCATAACATGTAGGATTTTACGCCAAATTGTGCTCTCTCTGATGCAATGTATTGTACCCAGCTGAGCCTTCCCTTGTAGACTTTCATCTATGCTGATATCTCTTTCTGGCATATAGCTCTGTAGGAAATTCTTTAGAATCATTTGAGATAACCAAATTTTCTTGGTATGGGTGCAGGATGAGTAGTTTTAAATTCTTTGTTGTTTTCGAAGTGTAAAAATTTCATGATAAGGGAAAATCTGTACTCCGACATAACCGTACCAAAGAATGGAGTGGCAAGTAATTTATTAGTTGTCCAATACCACCTCTGCAGCAGTTTACCCACCACTCCGTGAAGTATTAGTCCCAGAAATGTCATCTTTGGTCACTGGTTCCCACTTTCTGCTTCTTGAAAACTTCCGATTTAGAGTAGCTAATTGTTGCTCTTTGTACCGTTTCTTTTCAGTAACTATTTTTTTCAATAACCTCATCGGTCAGAAATAATTGTAAGTATGTGTCAGGATTACTGTTTGATCCAGCACGTAGAACTGTACAGCACGGATGACAAATAAGTAACGTATTACCGGTCCTTAGAATGGCCGGGTTTAACGTACAAAGAATAGTCAAAAATACTAGCCGAGGTCAGGGAACACAGAAAGGGACACAGCGATGAGGAAAGCCAGGAGTCAGGATACCAGAATATAGAGAAGTCAATAAACAAAGCCAAAGTCAAAAACCAGGTAGAAAACTAAACAGGAACGCGCTCTCGGACAACCACAAGGGAAACCACGACAGGGCACTGAGCAGGCTGAGAACTGGGCCTAAATACCCCTCCTTTAGTTCTGATAGGCTGTAACCGGCCTTTGACCCCAAAGTCAGTTACCAGGTTTCATTTGCATAATTGCTGCTCAGCATTAACCCTTCTGTGGATTAGGTTGCTGCTCGGCACAACTTTTCCTGTGTGGACAGTAAATGTCATTAACCCCATTTCTATAAGCGGATGAATACGTGACAGTAAGCCAGGGGGTTGTATTGTTCAACGTCTACTTTCATACCAAATGCTCCAGCAAATGGGAATCTTGGGGGTGCTGCCTGATCCGTACCACAGTCAATAGAGCAAGATCGCACATCACTAAGCTCAGTCGCAGAATCGTCGCTGTCGTCATTTTCAGTGTCTGATGACGAATATTCCCATGAATCACTATCGCTCAATTCTGCAAGTGATTCTAATTCACTATCACTGTTTTCTTGCTGATATAAAATCACTTTTGACCTAAAGGGACGCTTTTTGGATGCCAAGGACATTCAAGTTTTCAGGCAGAAAGAATGGTAAAAGTGCAGACAGGACACTGGACAAAGCACTGGGACAAAACTGAGGTGAAGAGGTTTGATACAGTAATGTAATCCTAACAGATTACAATGTATTACAATGTATTGTGAATGAGTATGTGTATGTTGGCGCTCGCAGGAAAGCGAACCCGGAAGATGGATGCCGGCATCGGGCGGAGGACACTGCGGGAGGACATCAGAGGCTCGTAGGGACAAGGTAAGTGATACTACAGTGTAATCCCAAGTGTGGGATTACACTCAGCCCCTGTGCCCCCACCACAGCCACAGTGTCTCTGCTCCACAACCTTTGTGCCCACCTCTACAGCCCTCGACTACCAGGAATAAGGTGGTTTCAGCCCATGTGCCCCCTCTCAGCCTCAGTACTCCTATCCACAGCCCCGTGCCCCCCTTATACACCCCCTGGCCACCAGGGATATGGTGGTCTCAGCCCATGCACCCCCATCTGCATCCCCTGTCCCCCATTCTACAGCCCCTGACCAATAGGGATAAAGTGCCCCTGCCATCCCCCCAAACAGTCACCAACTCCCCTGCAACACATCCCTCCAACTACACGTCCTGCCCTTATCCCTACTACAGACCCTAATAGTATCTGTATGTCTCGGTGTGTCTGTATGGCTGGGCGTAAGAAAGAAACACAAGGGGGATTGCATATCATGGGTTATATTGTGTTCTTTAACAAGTTGTGCTTTTACTCTTTATTCAATCAGATAGTTACACCTAGTCTTAATGTATAGAGAGGGTAATAAAAGGGGGGGGTAAGGAGTTTTGGACTTTCTTGCTGTTACTGGGCAGATCAGCAGTATGGAGGGTGTATAATTAGTAATTTACTGCTGTTACTATGCAAACATCAGTAAGGGACTAGGATTTAGGAAAGAAGGTATGAAGTCCAAACTGGTAAACAACCAAAAAGCTTACTATGCTAAAACTTAGAAACTTAGTCTAGGTGTTTAATTGCCAACATAAATATCAAAAAGCATAAATATAAAAACATTCCATAAGTCTCTCTATGGCTTACTTTTTTGTAAAGCACTTAGGCATTGAAAATTGCAATCTGATTAGGAATATTGCAAATTTCTTGTACCAGGCCCTACTTTTTCGGTTTACCATATATGGATGTATGCATTGATCAGCCAAGTCTACTCCGTCCATATACTTGATCAGTTCTACCGGTCACAGACACTGGCACAGTACTTTCATTGTGCATTGTAGACCACCTGTATACATTCTTCCTATCTGTGAACCACCTGTAAACATCCTTCCTATCTGTGAACTGAAAGGCAAGCAACTCCTCCTGGCAGAGAGCTGAAAAGGAGCCTCTATTGCGTCTGCCTCTTGTCAGGGTTTGGGGGAAACCTGATTTTACCGCACGGGAAACAATACATTTTTAAATAAATCAATACTGGTGTAAATTCTCAACCTTTTGCATGTAACCTTTTTAACAAAGGAGGATCAGATCCCAAAGAAATTTGCCATTTGTATTCACAGAATTAGGGCATTCTGGTGGGTCAAGATGGCTAACCTATTGATAAATCTGAAATGTCTATGTGTATCCAGTAATGGATTTGCATAATTTGTTAAAGTTACCACATCGGGACTGTCTAGATGGAATATACTGCTTAAAACGTACTCTACCTACTGTATGAACTTCATTAGGAATTCATCAACACAAATGTTTTTATCTAGGACATAATTTTGGGTAAATTTGTCTGACAGGAATTTGATAAGGGCCGAATTTTGTAGAGCCTGTCAAACAATGTTTTTTTCTAAGGTGACACAGTATGTTATCGTTAATATGGAGAAAACTGCAGCTGCTCATAGCAATCCCTCTTCATAACCACAGGGAGAAGAGGGGTAGCCTGGTTGGGGTCCTTGTACCAATAGGACCTGATACTCTCCTTTTTGACAATAACTAGAGTTAGAGCCCAACATTTTGGAATTTGCGCGACATCCATGGGGTGCCACATATTTCTACTATTGTAATGAGACCCCGGATTTGCAATGATATGCCAGTTGGTAAATAAATTGGTTTGCTCAACCATTAGCTGAAATATGTAATCTGAAAAACAGCTCGAAAAATTGGAGTGTCTCACTAGCATCCACAATTATTGTGATGTCAGGAGTTGCTGTGAATGGGGGTACCCATTTCTGAGTGTACTCTTGTAGGTGGTGGTGGAACACCATCGCTTGAGGACTATTGTACAGCGCTATGGAATAAGATGGCGCTATATAAATAATAAAGTAATAATAATAATCTCATAGGCTTAATGTCAGAGGCAGTGATTATGTCACTGTCTTGCAGAGTGTCACTATCACTGCCTACCTGTATAGCGATGTGCTAAAAACTTAAAAAACAAAGAGGTAATTACTTATCCCCTAACAGCCAAACATCCACATACCCACTCCCCAATTCCTACTTCCACCCACAAAGACCCAAACATTAAAAAAAAATAACTGATC
>OW240912.1:302346427-302365325 GCA_933207985.1 Pelobates cultripes | reverse complement strand
TCAGTTTAGACAGATGCGACTGGTACGAAAAGATTTTTTATATATATATATATATATATAAAATAACTCCCCCCAAAAAGTCAGCCTGATGAGAGAAGGGAAGGGATTAGGGAAATGTAAAATTGCTGCGGCAGACAAAAAAGTCAAAAAGTTACTTTTTTGACCCTAAATTTTTTTATTTTACCAATTCGTACCCAAGTACTAAATACCCTACTTGGGCTGATCACAGTGTTAATGTTGGCTGACATATTGTAACAGTGATTATAGTGGCTGGCTGTCACTGCAATCATAAGGGTTGCCAGGCAGGTCCCCTGACCACAATCTGCAACTTGGCAGCGAGCAGGCAAACGTGAAAGGGATCACGGTGCTAATATTCTTATCCAGAGCATAAAACAAAGCTGAAACAATTACAAGACTCCAGGAGTTTGAAACTAACACAATGCCACTTTAACTTGATGTTGGTGTTAATGATTAAACGCTTTAAAATTCCCATGTGTTAACCCCTTAATGCTGTTATGGCATTCTATGCTGTCCTGTAGATTGTGGGCTTGCATCGTTAGGGCGGCATCGTACGCCTTAACAGTTGGCAACCCCCCTGCTCGGCATACTTAACCTCCATGGTGATCCCGATCAGGGGGACTGCCAATCTTGTCCTTCTAGGTCATGTTATTGTGACTAATGAAATTGTGACTGTGGTAAGCAGAACAGGCCCTACTTTCCACTGCATGGGAACCAGATTAGTGCATTTGGAGCTAATATTATACTGATATAAAAGAAAAACACAAAGTGTACCTCAATAAAAGGCAAAACATAACGAGATCTTCAATTTATTTTGTGGATGGTGTACTTTTTTATTTACATTGCTACAAAAGTTTTATTTGTTTGTGCAATAAAGTATTTGATTTTTTTGTAGTTGAATGTGCATATTACTTTTTTGTAAGTTTCGCTCTACACAAGAATTGATACAGACTATTGTGAATGTCATATTGCTGATGAGGGAATTTGTAACTTAGTGTGCAGTTTTAGAATTTATTTAAGCACAGACTTCATTTTTCTGGGTTATTAGGGGATATTCAGGTTTTATTCAACCTGTACTTTTGACAACTCCAAAAAAAAAAAGGAGAGGAGGAAGAAAAATTTGGATTAGGGTAATCCATATTTTTCTTTACAGCACACGTCTATTAATTATTGTTAGATCTCAATCTTAGAAATAAAAGCATAAACTATTAAAATACAACCATAAATATTATTTATCTTAGGATAAACCTAAGATCACCGAAATACATGTAGAACTGGATTTTAGAAAAATCATGCTGGGCACACATTTATAAACTGAAAAAA
This sequence comes from Pelobates cultripes, assembly GCA_933207985.1. Taxonomy (NCBI): domain Eukaryota; kingdom Metazoa; phylum Chordata; class Amphibia; order Anura; family Pelobatidae; genus Pelobates; species Pelobates cultripes. Next base: position 302,363,984 of record OW240912.1, on the reverse strand, counting down.
AAAAAAAAAAAGAATGATTGTGTAACTTGTTAAAACATGACTTCTAAGAAACAGATATAAAAAAAAGTATAGGTCAAAATGCACTGCACATGTTATCAGTATTTTTTCAACTTGTATGATTTACCATGATACATAGAAAGTATGCTTAGGATGAATCTCCACATCTTCACTCAAAGGCTTTTAAAATGATAATGAGTTTTGTTCTGTCACTGGGATTTTATCTTCTAATTAACTTGACTCTTTCTACTGTTCGCTTTCATTCTGCAATTACAATAGGAGATCTTGGTTACAATGCATCGCTCATTGTATTTCTTTTCATTCTGCTGTTTAATATTTAAAGCCTCAGTTGAGCATTTTTACGAGAAGGGTAAGGTCAAGTTTAATATGTGTGAGACTCATAGTTCTGAAAGAAAAGTAATTGTTTGCTGAAAAATGTATTACATTATTAATTCTCTCTTGATAAAATGCTTCAGCTGCACGCCTATGCACTGTTAAGAAAATATATGCAAGCATTGCCCAATACAGTATTCATTTTGTCTGCCAGTAAACTGGTTACGTTTAGAAACAAATCTAAAGCTTATCTAGAGTCTGAAGAAGAAAAAAACATTAAATAGTTTTATACCCTGTTTTCTAAATGTATTTAAAGTAGGAGTTGCACAACAAAGTACATAAAGGAATGCATTTTGTAGTGGAGCCTTAGTCCTAGCAGGGACTCTCCTCCGCTGGTTACTCCAAAATATGCTCAGGAACAAGTAAAACAATCCACTGGAACGGTAAGGCACAGCAAAATAAACCAAGAATCTCCCACCTCATCTCCAGCAACTGGACGACACTCATCTTTGGGGGTATAACATTTTATTCACACATACATGGCTTTTATCCCATCTCCCATGCAAGGGGTCTCACAGGCAGAAAATGCAAGGATTTTAATCCCAGGATCGCTTGTGCTTGAGAGATAATTGCCTGAGTAAACTCCTCCAATTTAATTATCTCTCAAGTACAAAAAAAATCCCAAAAATATCCCGTACCAAAAAAGTCCCCCAACCATGCATAGGAGCCCCACAAAAAGTACATTCCCTGACAGCCCTGATCTGAGTGACCAACATATCCAAGAATCACTCAGATCGGTTCGGTAGAACGGAACGGCGTCTGTGGAGGATTTGACCGGCCAGACTCGAGGTGGTAGCTGAAAATAGTTCCAGGAGAATAGGTACCCTGGACGGTCTCTGTTCATGAGGTTCTTGTGTGAAAACCATACAAAGGAATCTCTTGTTTTCACGATACAAATGCTCCCCCTGTTCGGTACTTTATATCTCCCGAACGCTGTTCGCATAGGTGGTCGGAAACAGGAATGGGCAGCGGGTAATAGTTACCGGTGTTCGTGCGAATGTCAAGCCGAAAATAGTTCCAGATACCCGAAGACCAAGTACCGCTGCCCTCATTTGGAAAACAAATTTGTCTCATTTGGGAGGCCACCCAGGAGAAGCACTCATTAATTGTTTCCCTTGCAGTTTCAAACTTAAGTGGTTGGTGTTAACATTCTAATGGGGTACATGGGTGGTCCCTGTTCAGGAGACGAATAGATTCCGTTCATATGAAGTCTCCCGAATGGATAAAGAAGAACCACACGAAATAACTGGGGCAAAATACACAAAATAACAGGGGGGAAATACAGACAGCCAATATGGGATGAAAAGTAGCTTGTAAATGTCCATTCCGCTACACATCTGTTAAATGACTAACTGTAGTGAGTTGAAATCTGAATTGCAAAATTTGAGCCAATATAGCAGATTTGGAAACGTTTTCCATATCTGCTGCACTTCCAGCTTAGCTATTTCCAGTGGTGTACTAAAGGCAAATGGGGGGAGGTGTTCCACTGTGCACCCGCTCTAGCCAGACCAGACACCTGTCTACCAGCATGTTGCTTGTGAGGGTGCTGTGTGGCAGGTACCGGCTCTGTGACTGTGTTGTGGGTTCTTGCAATTCTCACACCATCACATGACGATATCCCAGCCCTGGCAACAATACAGCGCAACGTGGAGCTAAGAAACAGTGCACAGACTGATCCCAGCAGCTCCTCAGTGGATACGAGGGATGAGGCTCCACTCCAGCTCTCTCAAGTTAAGAGGGTGGTTGGGTAGATAATGTTAAAAAAAATAATTACAATTTATTTATTAAAGTAAAAATGTGTATGATTGTAAAATAGTAATTATCCCTGAGGAAAAGGGGGTTAAGTGTGGTGCAAAGTGAGACCCCAAATTTACCTTATTTTTTTTAAAAACAGTTGTGGTGAAAATACATCTCCCTCACTTAAGTGCCATGTAACCCAAGTACACCTCTGGCTATTTCCGCCAGAATTTTACAATGTCATTATTAGTTATTAGTTTGTTTTTTGGTGAATAAACCATAAATATTAAGTAACGTGAAGATCTGTTGAAAGAGGATTAAAAGAGAGAATATTTAGGCTAGCTTATGCCAGTGTGCCAACATTATAAAAGAAAGCCATATAGCCAAAAGCAAGCATGCCCCATTATCTGATACCAAGATAGCACTCCTTGTTTCAAGATAAGTCAATAGTGGAATACAGAAAGGAAGAAAAGCTGAAGGACCATGTGCCAGACCGCCTGGCACCCTGACTGGGTACCTCCGTCAATCGCTGCTTCCTAGTACTTGCGAGCACCATAAGCACAGCACTGGAACACCATAACCACCGCCGCAGCTTGGTTGGGGTCTCGCTGTCTTCCACCCACCCTGGACCCAAGACCAAGATCCAGCTTCCAGTTGTTAAACCTCTCCTAGTCCAGAGAGCGAGTGTTATGATCCAAGGGAGTATAGTGATTATAGCAATCCCCAGAGTGTGAATATAGCTCTCCAATCCCCCAAACATGAGCCTAGACTTCATAAAGGGTAAAATTAATCTCGTTTAATGGTAGCCACAACTGGCTTTTTCTGACAGTCACCATGCAAGGGGCACTCCCCCATGGACCTGAGAGTAAACCTCAGTAAAAAAAAACAACATGGCCGCCACCTCGTGGTTGTCCATAGGAATTACGACCATCCAGACGAACAATTAGAACACTCCGGTGAGAACCGTTCCAAGGTGTTAATAGGTGTTAACAAGCTCACGGGTGGTCCCTAGTTCCTGCGGTTGTTCCGTAGTTGAACGGGACAATGTTAGAATAGGAGGAGAATGCAATTAACAGAACAGAATAGCAAAATGGCATGAACAAGGTCTATTATGAGCCTTTTTGCATTGCCCATAGTCCTGAGGTAATAGGCTGGCCAGCAGGCCCCTCCAAGAACATGTGACGAATCTCCGTGCTCCTTTTTGTGTATTTCAAATGTTCTCTTTTTCTGTTTTGCAATGCTATTTTTTTTATTCTGCTATTGAATATTCACATTCATATTTGTATTTAGAAATGAAAGTATGGTTATCATTGTCTGATAATATTGGCAATTGTTTTTAGGGCCCTTATTTGCAGTATACCTATTTATCTGTAAACCGGAACTAAAGCATACACACCTATACTCATTAACTGTGTATTTAATTCCCTTATTATGAGATGCTCCCAACGTCATTCTAGGACATATAGAGCAAATAAGAGATCAGACATGGATTCATTTATAAATAAGCAATACAATCTACAAATATAAGAACAAACAGAAACCACAAATGGTGTAGTATATTTAAACACCAAAATTGCGCTTATAACAAATTGCACTCACTAGATGTTAGTAAAATGCAGGCATATAGGAATCTTTAGGATTCAGCGGAGCTCAATTTTTCTTCATTTTCAACTGTGGCGGAACAAGCCTCGCCACTGGGCATTGGAGAAGACTGATTGCCAGCCTCCTGCCCTGTGACTATGGCCCCATGTTGAAATGCTTGATTTTCTCCTGCAAAGTCCCGAAAGCCGGGTCATTCGGTACTTTCCCTATTTGAACAGTGATACCCCAGTTAGCTATGCCATGGAGCCCATTCGTATAACGAAAGACTATGTGAAAGACTTTGGCTCCATGGCAATTGAACTGTATGTATGTGATCTGAGCGCCATTCAGTAATAATGTGCGCTCAGATCTAAGCTATCTGGGGATATGTTGAATGTACCTGTTTTATGCAATAGCTGCACAGTTATATATATTTATGTATTTTATTGTTTTTTGCTACCATGTGGCTAATGGAGTTTTGCATCTGTCCTTGGAGATAATTGGATTTCTTCCCAATTATCTCCAGGATAGAAGACTCTGTGGAACCGGTTTTGGGCAGAAAAGCCATGCTTCATTTGGTCACAAAGGACTTCGATCTAACTTTTGACCCACTGGACCAATTTGTATGATTGTGACTTATGTTTGCATTTGGAGTATGCGGATTCTGAAAATGTAAGTTTTATGTGAATGTGATGCATACTTTTAAAGTTATGAATATTGTGTAAAACTATTTTTCTGCCTGTGATAATTACATTAACCCATTGTGTAAGGTAATTGTATCACAGGCAGAGGGGAGGATTTTGTGTGGGAGTGTGAGTGTATTGTACGTGTTTATTGGTTGTTTTACAAAACTCTGTGGGTGGTACTAATGTGTAAGAATGTGTATATAAGAACAATAAACCCACAGCTCTGGCAGTTCTACTTCACCCTCAATTTGGAGTGCCGTCTCTTATTGAGGGAATCTGCTACAAGAGATTGCTATGCTTGTCATACTCCCTTGCTAAATCACTACTAAGCTCTTGTAAGAGCTTGTTCCTGCCTTGCTCTCTGGAGGAGTCTACGGTGGTTATGGTGTCTGTTGCAGTGCTTGGAGTCCTCAGGAAGCGCTAGGAGCATCCTTAAACGGAGGTACCCATTCGGGGTGCCTGTCGTTGGTTATCATTGTCTGATAATATTGGCAATTGTTTTTAGGGCCCTTATTTGCAGTATACCTATTTATCTGTAAACCGGAACTAAAGCATACACACCTATACTCATTAACTGTGTATTTAATTCCCTTATTATGAGATGCTCCCAACGTCATTCTAGGACATATAGAGCAAATAAGAGATCAGACATGGATTAATTTATAAATAAGCAATACAATCTACAAATGTAAGAGCTTGTTCCTGCCTTGCTCTCTGGAGGAGTCTACGGTGGTTATGGTGTCTGTTGCAGTGCTTGGAGTCCTCAGGAAGCGCTAGGAGCATCCTTAAACGGAGGTACCCATTCGGGGTGCCTGTCGCTCCGTTACATCAACCTTAATTGAGAGGGAGAGATACACAAAACAAATAAACCCAATAAAATCAATAACGTAAATTTTATTTAGATTGCACTCACAAGATAAGGGTTAAAATCCAGCGTATCAAACACTTAGGTTTTCTCTACAGTGCCAATGTCCCTTCTATTCTGAGGGCAAGTTGTGAAGAAGCCAGATAAAATAAAACAAAATTGAACTGGTACAAAATAAATTGATACAAAATAAACAAAATAAATACAATCAAATAAAGATGCTGCCTTGGTCTCTCCGCCCTACGCGTTTTGTCCTGAACAGGACTTCCTCCAGGTCAAATGAAGGTATGAAGTTTGGTCTCCTCCGTCCGCTTTTTAAATATGGAGATTGTATCTCCCGCCTTTTGGGTCACCAATCGCAATAAAATACAAGGAAAATGGCAATTTGAGGTAAAAAATCTAATTTAAAAATAAAGTGAATAGTGAAAAAGGCGATAAATACAACTATATCCTAGGGAAATTGTTAGGAAGGGATACTTAATAAACAAAATAGGTACTTTAATAGAGAAAAAGAACCCAGATGACAGAAATGGGTGAGTTTAGCTAAAAATGCATATATTAATTATATTTTGAAAAGGTGAAAAAATTTAATATATATATATATAAATAAATTATAAAAATTAATTATAAAAAAACACACCATGTCAAAATCGACATTAAGACCTATAGGATTAAAAGTCTTTTGCTAAAAAAATCCAATAACCTTCTCTTTGTCGCAACTTTTTAATTAAAGCACCTCCTTTGTCATTAAGGGTTACTCTAAATATTAAAATCAGGACAGTTATTGCAGTGGACAGCTACAGAGTGGTTGGTTAATTTTTGTTCCATGAACCTAATTTTCGAAGCTCTACTGGTCCTACCCACATACTGGATACCACATCCACAGGTTAAAAGATAAACTACATTAGTAGTGTTACAACTAATATGTTCATTTATTTTAAATGATTCACCTGTTTTATAGCTTTTAAAATGTAGCATTTTCTTAGGTAAAAATCTGCATCACTTACATTTCCTGCATTTGTAAAAGCCCTTTAATATTGTAGTTTCAGTTTCTTTAGTTCTAAAAGTACTAGGGGCTAAAAGATTCTTAAAATTTTTACTTTTTCTAAAAATCGTTTAGGTACTAATGGAATCTGTTTGTTTTTGTTTTTTAAATCATCTTCCAATAAAAGAAGCCAGTGTTTCTGTAGAAATTTTTTTAATTTTAAAAGCGTGGGCATTATATTGGGTAACGAAGGACAATGCAAAATTATCATTTAAATTCATATTTTTATTAATTAAAAACATTATTTCTATTAGTGTTCTTGCATCTATCAATTTCTTGATCTAAAAATTTGGGAGAATAACCTTTTGCAATAAATTTCTTTTTTAAAACCTCTAATAGGTCTAAAAAGCAATTTTCTTTGGTACAGTTTCTGTGAATTGGCTTCTTGGAACTCCACAAAGCCAGTTTGGGTGGTGAGCACTTTTAATATTGATAAAGGAATTAGAATCTGTGGGTGTAAACATTTTTGTCTTTATGGTCAAATTCTCTATGTAAATAGTCAGATCTAAAAAAATAATACTAATAGAGTCAAAGTGAGGGGTAAAAACCAATGATTGGTTATTAACATTAATAAAACTAAATAAATCTTGTTATAGATTAAGTGAACCCTTCCAAATGATTAAAATATTGTCTATGTATCTCCGAAAGAGTACCACGTTCACGCCAAAAGGATTATTGTTCCAAATATTCAATGTTTCCCAATTAACCATAAAAATATTACAGTAACTTGGTGCGAGCTTGGTACCCATGGCGTTGCCCTTAACTTGTAAATAAAAATCACCATTAAAACTAAAAGAAATTGTGAGTTAGGATAAATGTAATACTTTCTAAAATAAATTGTCTAAAAAGAGAGGATAAACTAGTGTCCAAATCCAACACACGTTTTATGGCCTCTAGGCCTAAATTATCGTCAATGATAGTGTAAAGAGAAGTGACATCCAGGGTAGCCCACGTGTAGTTTTCCCTCCATTCTGTACAGTCCAGTTCTTGGATGAGATTTTTTGTGTCCTTAAGATAAGATTTTGATTCATTTATGTCCCTGTTATGGAACATTCACAAGCATAGGTTCGCAGCTGTCATCAAGTGGACCCTTATGAGTGAAAAACAAATCCAATAGTTTTTCAAACTGTCCTCAAATTGACATCATGGAGATAAAATTTAGTGGTCTATTTCAAGGAGGTGAATGTTTACTCCCAGAGTTAAGAAGCACGCCCCTCATGTCATAAAGGAGGGCCTAAAAAAGATCATTTGGTGAAGTCTGACATCAGGGGAGATAGAGAGCATGTGAGATTTCGTTCAGAAGTAAAAAGGGGTGCTCTTTGATGTTTGGACTGCCCTCATAGCAGGTTGGACCATGGCTCCAGGTGGCACACTGACAGGGACGGCACTTTGCTGCCCTTATCATCTAAATCAGTTCCTAACCTGTGTCAGCTGCACTGCATAAGTTGGGAACCTGTGTGAAGGTTAATAGGGTGGTCCATGCCCTAAGGGCAACCTGATGGACATGTACAAGGAGTGTGCTGCAGCACTTTAACAGCGTGACCGTGCCCCTTCAATCTACAGGGAGAGCTGGGAGGAAGTGACAGCCTCTCACTTCCTCCCAGCTCACAAACACTGGGATGGAGCCGCGAGGATGTGTCTAGATCAGGAGAGCTGGCTCCCTAACACCAGCCAGTCACAGCCAGCAGAAGGTAAGAAACTGTTGGGTGGCTTAATTTTTTAATGTGTGTATCTGCGTAGTGTGTGTATCTGTGTGTGTGTATTGTATCTGTCTGTTTCTGCATGTGTCAGTGTGTGTCTGTACATCTCTATGTATGTCAGTATCTGCATGTGTCAGTGTTTGATACATATACTAACACACATGCAGATGCATAGACACAGTTGCACAGACACACTGATACACATGTAGATATATAGACACAGTTACAATCATTGTTACATATGCAGATACATAGACAAACATACAATCACTGACACACACAGATACACAGTGGATGGGTAAGTTTATTGGCTGCAGTGCACACATACACACATTTCATCCCCAGCACACATACTACATCACCAGCACACACAGACACATTTCATCCCCAGCACACACACACAGACACATTTCACCCACAGTGCACACACAGACACAGACACAGACACTACCATTTCAGAAGTATATATTTTTTGGGGGAGGGAGGGGCAACATTTCATTCTTGGACCAAGGCAGCACAATGTCTTAGGTCGGATCTGCCTCATAGTAATAGTGTTACACATATATTTTCTGTAAAGACATATAAGGTGATTGATTACAATGTCTTTTAATTCAGATCATGTTGTATATACTGTATTTTTAAATTCTCTTGTGGCAAAATATATTTAACAAGACCACAAGACCTTAACGAATGAATAGCACATATAAGGGCACCTACAGCAAGAGAGACTTCCCAGTCCAGAATTTAAAAATACAGTCCAGGGGCGGGGACAGCAGGGCTGTAGTGGGCTCTTGTGTGTGAGCGTGTCCCGTGCCGGGGGATTGGCCGCCTCCCCCAGACTCTAGGCTCCCCTTCAGAGTAGGCAGCTGTTTCTTGGCGTATCTGGTCCCCTTTCGATTTTGTATCGTTTTTCGGGCACCTTGAGTCGCTGGGGTTATTTGCTTAGTCCAAAATAGCGCTTTTGGGCCCGATGGCTCTAGAGCTCTCACAGGAATGAGGGTGTTATCTACTAAGTGGCTGCAAGATGCAGCAGCGGTACAAATAGGATCGGAGTTTCATTCATTTGATTGAAACTCTGATACGAACAAAGTCCCGAATTGCGTCCTAACACGAATGGAGAAACTGTTCTCATTCTGTTAGGATGCAATTCGACAGTTTCCCCGGCGTTCTGTCTAAGTGACAGGATGTTCAGGAATACTGACAGGAAGCATTTTGGGAACAGGGAGGAAAGCTTAGAATTGTTTACTCCTCCGCTGGTCAAAGATGGTCGGGCATAGGAAACATAGGAAGTCCCTACTTTGTCTTGTTTTAAAGAAAACTAGAGTAGACAGGAAGAAATGAAGAACAGATCCTGACAGAGGGAGAGAAGAGGAATCGATTGGGGAAAGGCAAGTTCGGCATGACAGTGCCGCTTTAACCTATGGAAAAGATAAATACATCCGGCCCAGGTGTTTGTTTTTTTGTTTTTAGTTTATCAATGCAACTTGTCAATTAGTAATGTAGAAATTGATTGTGTTAATTTCGATAGAGATATTAAAAGGTGCTCATGTCTTTTTTAGAAGTCCTTTCTATTATATTATATAAATTTTGATAGAATGTACTGAAGGCTGTTCCTATTATATCTGGTCTCAGTAGCGTTGTACTATTATCAATAATCTTATTAATGACTTTCTTTGCTCTTTCTTTTTTTAGACTATTAGACATAAGTTTATCAGCTTTATTTCCCTGATGGTACCATTTACTTTTTAGGAATTTCAAAGCTTTATTAGCCTTTATAAATAATTGGTCATTAATTAGTTTTTCAATGTCCACTATTTTATTAGATAATTGTACTGAGGGAGCTTGTTTGTTTTGATGATATAAGTCATCTAGATTTATATATAATTCTGCTAGATTTATAAATTTTACTTTATTAGGTTTTTTTTTCTTTAGAAGTTAAATTTATCAAATGGCTTGTTTGATGCATTTATATGTGCACCAGGTGATTAAGGGTTTTACCTCTTTCCCTCTATTTTCGTTAAAAAACAAGTTTGTTAGATCGTGGATATGTTTCAAGTTCATATAATTTTTTTAAAACCCAATCATTCAATTTCCATACTGGTCTTTGTTTTTCGATATGATCATCTAAGTCCATAATTATCGGATTATGGTCAGACCATGAAGTCATAGTAATGAAAATCTTTTTAATCACCTTTGCTACAGATCTGTCTCCTAATATCGGATCAATTCTAGAGTATGAGTTGAATGACTTAGAAAAGCATGAGAAATATTTTTCGTTGGGGAGAAAGATCTGCCAGCAGTCTAACAGAGCATGGAGTTTAATAAAGTTCAGTGAATATTTTGGCATTATTAATGAAGTTCCTATTTTGTACTTTTTTATCCAATGATTGTCTACGTCTGGGTGTAAAATGCAATTAAAATCCCCCATAATTACAACTTGTCCCAATTTAATACGGTCAATTTTATGTAAAACTTCTTTAATGAATGAAATTGGCAATGTATTTGGAGCATATATATTAGCTAGGGTGTACTTTTGACTATTGATTTTGCATACTAAAATAATCTGTCTTCACTATCTAAAACTTGAGTAATTTTTAAAGAAATATATTTTGAAAAGACAAAAGCAACCCCCCTCTTTTTTTATTAGTTAATTCTGCACTTATAATTATAGGATACAATTTAGAGTTAAATTTATGTTTATCCTCCAAGGTCCAATGGGTTTCTTGAAGGGCTTCAATATGCATATGTTCTCTTTTCATATAGTCTAATATTGTATATGTTTTAGAATGCGAATTGATCCCCTGAGCGTTAATTGTGGCAAATCTAATAACCATATTTTAATAGTCTTCTATTATTATGTGGAAGAACTAGGAAACTCATCGCTTTACAATACATAAAACATAATATCAACTGACCAATAATGCCTATATGAATTATATAGACAGACATTCTAAAACTTTCTCCTCTTTAATTTTTACAAGTTGTGCATCAAAACATTTAGCTAGATGCTCTGCAGTGATTATAGTCTGTTCTGTACATTGGTTTTCTGGGGACCGTCTTTCTATTTCAGGTTCTTTATTTTCCAGCAAGCTTGAGTCATCTTGCAATCTGGGTTGGTACCCCTTATCAAATTGAGGAGAAAATAAATCAGACACTCTTCTTTCTTAAGGTACATATTTTTTTGGGCTTTTTTGTGGGTTTTTTTGCTTTTATGTATTTTTTTTGGCCATATTTTTTCCCCTTTTTTTCTTTTTTCTTCTTTTGCTTTTTACCTTTTTATATCTTGGCCCAAGATTTTTGTAGCCTATTACTATATGTTATTGAGAAGTTTAACATTTAGTAAACTGGCATAAAATCACGGTATTATCAAACAAAAAAAAAAGTAATTCCAAAGACCTTAAAGCGCTTAAAGACAAGACTGTTGTGCTTTAATTGATAGACAAAAAAGTTATTTAAAACAGAAATTAGTATCTTTCAACTCTGCCTTACCTGGCTGTTTCAGTTTTCCTGCTGCCTTTTTAATTCTTTATAATTCTTTTCATTTTTTTCTTTCCCAGCTCCCTGTCTTTCAATAAGTTCTTCAAGCTTCACACTTTATTTTTCCTGTGTACTCGAGCACTTAGCTGTGCTGTCTCTAGCTGTTTGTCTTAGGTGTCTTGGCTTGCCGTCTCACTGGTTTCCTTTCTCCCCTCCTACCCATCCGGAGGTTTGTCCGCCACAGGATTATATATCCCCAGGGCCGTCTCAGGTTTTTCTTCCGTTATAATTTTACACGGACATCCTCACCACCGACTAGGTCTCTGCATTTCAGCATGCAGGCCTCAGCATTATCTCTGAACCTGGCAAAGTTACCCACGAGGCGTAAGCGTGCGAGCATACGTGAACGCTTCTCCGTCATAGCGTCTCCTCTCCATTTCGGTTTACTGATCATCTTAACGGTTGTAAGACCTAATCAAGTTAACTAATTGGCAGGTGGCAACAATATATCAGAAGTCAAAACCAACCAGGTACATGAAAAAACATGGTTAGACATCTAAATGAACCAATTAAAGATCTATATATTGCCAGACTAAGCTGATGAAAAATATCAAGCCAGAGCCAGCCAGCCACCTGGCCAGGAAGTGAGTCATCAAGCATGCCCTCCACCAGTGAAATTAATCCAATGGAGGGGGTCAGCAAGCCCGAGAAGCACATCTAAGTGGAGGCAGCCCACATAAACACACATCTGTTGGACTGCACTGTACATGAGAAAATAATCATGTATGTGTATTTTAGACCATCTGCAACTCAGTTTATCTTTACCAACTGAGGAATTTTCCTACCAGCAGCCAGACACTGATTTCAAAGAACAGGGATCCACTGCCAATCATAAATAACAAATGCTTTATGTCCACAGGATTTGCAGGAGATTATGTATGGTGGCAGCAGGTCAACTTCTTGTCTCCCCAGAAATGCATCTGGCCTCACTCACCTCTCATTTATGGCATAGCATTGTTGACATATTAACATATAAGACTACACTGTACATTTGGTTAGTATCAAATACATGTATTGCAAATCATTAGCAATTGAACTAATCTTCACCATGTCCAAGTAAAGATGGTCCCACCAACAGCAGGCTGCCTATGTTGAAGAACAGGGATCCACTGCCGAGCATAAATAACATGCTTTATATCTTAAAAATATATGCATTTGTTTTGTAGGTACATTCATACACATACAGTTTATATAACAGGAGATGTAAAAGGTAGACTGTATAATGCCATGATGCAACAATCATAGCATGCACAAGTCACCAAACGTTCCATGTCAAATATAAAAGTTTCCAAGGTTAACTAGTTTGTAATTTATGACCAGCCACATGCTGCTTCCATAACAAGTCGCATACAATCTAAATAATTAAAAATATATGGGTAAAAGAGTTAATGCATGAGACCTGTAAAAAAACAAACAAAACAAAAAAACTGAGAAATAAGTGGTCCCTAGACATTAGTTGTATTAGTTTAAATATTCTTAAGCATAATAACTACATATACCTCATTTGCATGTTTTATTAATGTTGCAGTAGTACAGATAATTGGTTTTAACTAAAATGATATAGGATAAAGACAAGTAGCATTGCAAACACATGCCATTTGCTAACATTGCTCTTTCTCTGTTCTACCATATAGGCTCGAAGCAGCTGTTTTGTGGGTTGACAGGCTTGGGTAGTGAAATTACCTTATCCCTAAGTATGTGTGGATATAACTGAATGAATTACCCTTTCCATATACACCCTTCCTTCCCCCTCTTTAGATTTCCAAGTCCCCCTGGTACTGGTGTTATTTTTTTTTGCATCACTACTAGTGGCTGGTTAAAAGGGCTAAACAGTGTAACCATCTTTAATTTGAATCTGCCGATCTCACTCTCCCTCTGTGTCCAACATTGATAGGTGGCTTGTATTGTTGATAAAGGTATACTATTCTAATGTACTGTTTGGATATATTTCACTACTCTAGACCCTTTTCAATCTAAGTACCTAATGTGGATAAGGGGTAACTAATTATTTGGTGCCAGAATAGTGGTGGTGTCTACCTATAGGATGATCTAATATTAACCACAGGCTTCAAATTTCATTACTCTAACTTAAGCCCTTGGTGGCCCAACCATTTCTTAATAAATCTTTGTACATTTTCGGCCACCTTATAAGTGGATAAGTATAATCGTATGGTGTCCTCTTTCCTCTAACTATATCTCTCCTACTTGAATAGGATACTTTGATGTCCTGTTATATCTATATCTCAGAAAAGTATACAATGTAACACATTTATGAACTATATTTCTAGTGGCTTACTTTAAAACATAATTTCAATCAAACGCTACATTTATCCATTTAGGTCTCCATTCCTTTTTAATTGTTATTGTTTATATTTTTTTATCACCTTCATTTTTTTGGTTGCCTAATTTCTGTTATTTGTGTGTCGGTTATTTTCCATAATAAAGATTATTACCTAAAATGATTTTCATTTAGAGGTAATTCCAGTGTGGTACAGATTCCTCCTGCTTTTAGGGAGATCTCTGACCTCATTAGTTCTTTTTTTGCCTATTTGTATTTCCATGGTTATGCCCTCATTACCTCTGTAACCTACCCTTAGCAACAGAGTAAGTCTTTCTTACATCTGTGGCTAAGTGGTGTTTTTTATTTTTTCAATTAATCTTTAAGGTTTCTGCACTTGGTTTACTGATCAGGACCTCAATTTTTGACTGTGGCGGGTTTTCTATCAAATAAACCAGATATTAACTTATGGTGTAATGATGCTGAAAATGTATTTTCTAATGAAAATCTAAATAAAGTTTTTCCCTCCCTGACCTTAATCAGTCATTTCAGTCATGTCAGGGCCAGTACAAACCATTATCTGGAAATCTGTTAATAAACAGGGCTATACATAGGACACAAGGTCGCGCATTTAGGCTGGAAGGAAGGAGATTTCATCTAAGGAAAGGTTTTTTTACAGTAAGAACTTCAAGGATATGGAATTATCTGCCTGAAGTGGTGATTTTATCAGAGTCCATACATATATTTAAACTGCAATTGGATAAAAACTGGGCCCTCACCCACCGCTCAGGGGTGGGGGCCGGGGGGGACAATAGGTCCCCCCCTTATTGTTATTAGGGCCCCACCCACCGCTCAGGGGTGGGGGCCGGGGGGGACAGTAGGACCCCCTTATTGTTATATTTAGGGCCCCCACCCGCCGCACAGGGGTGGGGGCCGGAGAGGGGAGGACTGTAGGTCCCCCCTCATTATCTTTATGGCCCCCACCCGCCTGCCTAAAATTCGCCTGCTTTTTGAAGTCTATGGCGGTTTCGCCGGGTTCGCGAACATTTGCTGAAGTTCGCGCTCGCGGTTTGTGAACCGAAAATTTCATGTTCGCGACATCACTATTGGTAAACTATACATAGCTCCCGAGCACAAACATACTTACCTGCTATCACGATAGCAAAACTGCTGGCCCTCCTGGCATGATGAAAATATATGCGAGTCCTTTTAAAATCATAAAACATGTCAACTCTGTTGCATATAGTCTTGCGCTTCCTTCCTCATTGCGTATCCCGAATTCGTTCTAAAGCCGTTGACTTTTAATCAGTTTATGAGACGTGTTATGCCTCCTTCTGTTCAGGTCGAGAAGCATGAAGAATATGAGTTGAGTTCCATATTCAACTTTCGTGTTTAACAGGGGAAGCTACAGTACTTGGTGGATTGGAAGGGGTATGGTCTTGAGGAATGGTCTTGGATTGATTCCTGTAACGTTCACACTCCCCGTCTTCTGAAGTCTTTCCATTTTCCTTCTCATCTGGGTTCTACCTGCCCGGTGGGCAGTTCTCAATGGGGGGGGGTTCTGTCATGTATTCTCACATTGGGTTCTGTCAGTACATGGAAAGGAAACCTCTCCACAGTCCCAAGCTTCTCCTCAGCGGTTCTAACGCTGGCCACTGTAGCTCCGCCCCTCTTTATGACACATCATGCGTGCACCGATGTCTTGACTCTGGTAAAGTCACGGCCTGCCAATATGTCAGAATTTGATTGTTTTGGGGCGTGGCTTCAAATTTAAAGAGCAAGACTATAAAAAGCTGGTCCAACCATAGGACATTGCCCTGTTATGGTTCTAACTCTGGTTCCCAATAGTGATGTATATTCTATGTGCTTCTTGTGTATTGATCTTGGCTGTCTGACCACTCTCCATTCTATTGTCCCTGACTCTGCTATTGTACCTCGCTTACATTGAATTCTAACTTTCCTGACTCTGCTTTTGTACATCGCTTACCATGATTTCCTGCAATCTTGACTTTGGCTTGTCCGATCTCGATCTTTCTAACATAAAGCCCGGCCACTCTCAGGTCTGGTATAAATTCTTCATTTACATCCTGCGTGTTGGGTCTCTAAGGAATCCTGACACTCCCAAGTTTTCCTGAAAGTGCATATGCATCTGAGCAATGCTGTCATCTCTTTTTCCCTCTCCTTCCTCAGTATCAAAATCTCTACTTACACCCACTTCCCTCAACCTCTCAACAACCTACACATTTACCCCTTCTGCTACACCCCCCTTTCTCTGATCTCATACCCTGCACTCACTTCTTTATTCTGTCTCTCAAACTACCAAACAATTTCATCCTAGACCCCATCCATACAAAACCCACTCACCTCCTGTTACTCTCTTCTCCTGCTTCTACCAGCTGGTGAAGTCTTTCCCAACCCATCACCTCCTCTGCACATCCCATGGGTGGCTGCCATTTTGAATAGGCAAACACTACTCAGGGGGAGCATTTATTCCCTACCCAGAAGCTACGAGGCCAGGCTCGTAGATGCCCAGAGAGCACTATCCCCAGGTCTACCTAAGTGGAGGTAGCCACTGGAGTGAGGCACGAGCCCCAACAAAAACCCTGGCGTTGTGAGTCTGCTTCAGAAAAGGAGCTCCCATTCAAACTGGGTTCGCGCCATTTTCCTGATGAGTCGACATGAGTGGGCGCAGGCGACCAATCGGAGAAGCACCCATTCAAATGGGTTTCGCGCCCTTCCTCCTGATTATGCGGTGAAACACCTCTCCTCCCTGAGCACTGATAGGCGCAATTTGGTGCGTGCTCATTTTCCGAATTGGCGCAAAGTTTGAATTCACCAGACTAAGCCAAGCAACGCTGTGGAACTAATTTAAAAAAACAGGCTCTGTACATCCGATAGCCCCACTATTTGCAGGGACCCTAGTTGTGACCTGGGGATATCCAGTGATATATGTTTTACATGTGTGACCCCTTCCCAGGGCGCAGAGCCCCTAAGCTTCCCCCCCGTGTGTAATATGTTTTAATGTATGTAACTGTGTCCTGTTGGTATCTCCCAGTGCTGTAGATGGTTATCTGTAACCCATTCCCCCTCCTGCCTGGGACAAAGGAAAGTGTACTGAAAGAGTGGAGACCGCCTGTGGCGCGAAGTTTGAATTCACCAGACTAAGCCAAGCAACGCTGTGGAACTAATTTAAAAAAACAGGCTCTGTACATCCGATAGCCCCACTATTTGCAGGGACCCTAGTTGTGACCTGGGGATATCCAGTGATATATGTTTTACATGTGTGACCCCTTCCCAGGGCGCAGAGCCCCTAAGCTTCCCCCCCGTGTGTAATATGTTTTAATGTATGTAACTGTGTCCTGTTGGTATCTCCCAGTGCTGTAGATGGTTATCTGTAACCCATTCCCCCTCCTGCCTGGGACAAAGGAAAGTGTACTGAAAGAGTGGAGACCGCCTGTGGGGGTCTGTGTAAAATAATGCTGTACCAATAAAGGATTGTCAGAGTTGTACCTCCAGAGCTGTGTCTTGTCCAGTTACAGGGGGAAGAAAGGTTTAATCCCTGTGCCAGCTTGTTGCAGCTGGTAGAGCACGCAGCGAGGAAAGTCCTTGAGGGGACTGAAGTTCCCAGAACCGAGTGCCATCCAGTCCCTGGAAGCAACTAGAGCTAAGTCCCCAATCCAGCCACAGCTAGGAAGTGGACCCTTGGCTGAGGTACCCAGCAGGGATACAGAGAGTTCC
>OW240912.1:302336238-302346327 GCA_933207985.1 Pelobates cultripes | reverse complement strand
GTCTCTGCGACAGTGGCTTTGCAGCAGTTCCAGTCTGAGTTTGTTCACCAGATAATTTACAAATCTCAGACTTCAAAAATACAATTTCCTGCCGCAAGATAGAGAACTGTCTACATAGCAATTGTTACACTGAACTAAGTCTACCATTCCAATTAGGAGAATAATTTAAATCTAACAAATCTTAACTTTGTATTTATCCTCCTGAATACCTCAGATTACCTCCAGTTTATCTCCAGAATATCTCCAACTACACACTTAGAAGCAGCACTCTCCAGAATATCTCCAACTACACACTTAGAAGCAGCACTCTCCAGAATATCTCCAACTACACACTTAGAAACAGCACTCTCCAGAATATCTCCAGCTACACACTTAGAAACAGCACTCTCCAGAATATCTCCAACTACACACTTAGAAACAGCACTTAGAAGTAGCACCAAGCTATATTAGACAAGCTAATGACAACAAGCCTTATATAACTCCTAAAATCACCACCCACTAGGAATGTTTAACACCTGGGTAGGCCTCTGCTTATTTGCAAACAATAGCTAATTAACCAGCAATCAATAGCAAGTAACTAGCTTAATCAAATCAAATGCCTTATAATTACCAACAGGAATTCGAACCTTGTGCAATCAGTAACCTTTTCCTACAGACAAATCTTACCTTGTGTAATCAGTAACCTTTTCCTACAGATGAATCTTACCTGTAACAGTAGAAAAGAAAGCTCTTAGCACAACTCTTAGACAGTTGATGCTTCTGTAAAACTCTCCAGAATATCTCCAACTACACACTTAGAAACAGCACTTAGAAGTAGCACCAAGCTAAATGATCATGCAGTTACTTTGATTACAAAAACTTAAATAGAAACACAAGTGTTTAAGCGTGTACACAAACCTATTTATTTAAAATCAAGAAGGTAACCATAAATTCACATTTGCATTTAGTCTACTCACTATATATCATATTCATAGTTAACCACATAAAGTGCAATATTCCCCATTTATTAGTATAAACATGTCAGACATTAACTTGTATTATAGAGAACATCAGATTTTTAGAAAATATTTTTATTAGAAACTCGATACTAATGTTACCAAATAATGATCTGCACTAGCAATAAGATATAAACATGATCTGAAATATTAATAGTGACATTAATTGATTGCCATCTGTAAGGTACCAGAAAAGCCAATGATTCAGACAATATAGTCCAATTTATTCATGGTGATGTATATGTTTTGACGAAGATATCTATCAAGGAGAAAAGAGAAATTTGAAGTGGCTGTCAGGGGTCTTTGCATATTTTGATGGTGACTGCAAAATTTGGCTGCGGGGTGCAGGGGAAGGGCAGTTTCACTTGTCCCTGGGGGCTGCCTTCATTGACTTCCTGCAGGTTCTCTTCCTCTCCTGGTACTTCATATTTCAGAAGACCATGTCAATGTTGTACTCTTGCATGTGCAAAGTCAAATAATTTGTTCAGTTTCAGTAATCTCGTCATTATTTTCAAATAGTGTTTTATCTATAGCCATACTAAATTGTGCAATTGCATTAGTCAAACCCATAGGCGTGCGCAGCCTATTGCATTAGGGTGTGCACCCTAAAGCACAAGCACACGCCTCATAAATATATGTATGTATGTGTATATATATATATATATATATATATATATATATATATACACACATACACACACTGCTGTGTGAGGGTGTGAGGGTGCTGTTAGTCTGATGTGTGTGTGACGGTGCTGGTAGTGTGCTATGTGGGTGAGGGTGTTTGTGTGTGCACGCTTGTGAGGGTGCTGTTAATGTACCGTGTGTGAGAGTGCTGTTTGTGTGTGTGTGTGTGCTTGTGAGGGTGCTGTTAATGTACTGTGGGTGAGGGTGCTGTTTGTGTGAGGGTACTGGTAGTGTGCTGTGTGTGTGTTTGTTAGGGTCCTGTTTGTGTTTGTGAGGGTACTGTTAGTGTGCTGTGTGTGTGAGGGTGCTGTTTGTGTGCTGTGTGTGAGGGTGCTGGTTTGTGTGCTGTGTGTAAGGGTGCTGTGTAAGGGTGCTGTGTGTGGGTGCTGTATGTGTGTGTGGGTGCTGTATGTGTGTGTGGGTGCTGTATGTGTGTTGGTGCTGTGTATGTCTGTGGGTGCTGTATGTCTGTGGGTGCTGTGTATGTGTGTAGGTGCTGTGTATGTCTATGGGTGCTCTGTATGTCTGTGGGTGCTCTGTATGTCTGTGG
Source organism: Pelobates cultripes (assembly GCA_933207985.1). NCBI lineage: Eukaryota > Metazoa > Chordata > Amphibia > Anura > Pelobatidae > Pelobates > Pelobates cultripes. The sequence continues at coordinate 302,344,098 of OW240912.1, read as the reverse complement.
GTGCTCTGTATGTCTGTGGGTGCTGTGTATGTCTGTGGGTGCTGTGTATGTGTGTAGGTGCTGTGTATGTCTGTGGGTGCTGTGTATGTCTGTGTGTGCTGTATGTGTGTGGGTGATTGTGGGGGAGGACGTGGGGGTACATTACTTGATATCCCCCCTCCCTTCTTACCTTATGCCTGGGATAGGGGATCCTTGTTGCTGCTGCTTCCATCCCTGGTGGTCCAGTGGAGAGTGAACTCTAGCCCCTGTGGGGCTAGAGTTCACTCTTGCGAGATTTGAGCATTGCCGTGGTCCTCTCCTGCCTCCCTCTCTGCATGTGGGTCGGTGGGGAGGGAGGCTGAGGAGCCTGTTGGTCTCAATATACATAGGCGGGCCCAGGCAAACCCGGCACACCCCGTGTGCACGTCTATGGTCAAACCGAAAAACAGACCTTTTCTTTACACCAATATCCATTAAGTCTTTTAGGGTTTTTAGGTTTATTCACTAAAGTAAGAATTCATAGGGAATTTCAAATTAAGGTCACCATATGCATGTAACATATTTGAAATTAATATAAATGTTCACCTGTTAGTGGACAGTGGAGCCCAGCTTTCAAAGTAGGGGTAGGCAACCCTAGCATGGACTAATTCAGCAGAATCACAAAGGAGATGCCGGCTAACATACAAAAGCATGTAAAAAGCAGGTGCAGTCCATGATAAAATGGAAAAATAAAATGTATTAAAATAGTCTAAAGAAAAACCCAAAAACATTCAAGGAGAGCAGCAAAAAAGACACTCAAAAGCATATCCCAGGGAGACAGCCAAACGCAGACAGTCAAACTGGAAGCTATGCTTCCAGTTTTGCTAATTTGGCCATAAATTTTAAATTCCCTCTGAATTCTCACTTCGTGTCAGCTTGTCTGAAAGTTTGCATCGTGTCTGCCTGTTTGTCGAACAGTGAGTCTTTGACTGTGTGCACATTTCAGACTCTGATGTGTTCTTCTAACAGTGGGCATGACATTGTGTGTTTGTGTCTGGCATTGTGTATAGATGTATCTTGAGAAGTTTAGTGTATTTTTGTGTATCTAGGTTAGGAGCTATGGGCAATATATTAAGTGTCCCTGGGTTTTCTGATGACAATCCTGCTCCTCACCCAAAAACAAAATGGTGAAGAAGGAGCAAATTCCACAGATGTAACTGTCTAACTCTTGTCTCCTTGTGATCTTTGTGGAGTAGACTATTCATTTTTTTTCTTGCCAGCCATAAATAACCTACTGCTCATAATTTGCATGATTAGAATGAACTTCCGGTACTTCATAGTACCCACTTTAGACTAGTTATCTACATACTTGTCACTCTTGGCGTTAAGGTGAAATGCATTGTACTCTGTAATTTGGTCCACTTCAGCAGCTGCTTCCTCCATCTCCTCCTGGAGATATTTAACATTGAGGATAAAGATATCTTTTAAATCTATTTTTAATGTAACTGTGCTCTCTGAAGGAATGTATCTTCAGATAAAGGGAAAAAAATGAAATACATTGCAAACTCTTAAATTCACGAACAAACCACAGCATAATCGGGTGCGATAACCTAAACATTGTTGTTTTTTTGTTGTACTCATGAATCCATAAGTTAAATTAATTAAAAGAACAAAGTGTACCTACTTACCCCCATTGTGTGCAGGTGAGCCCTGCGTCATTTTTGTGCGTGGACGCATGTGCATTCATTGCTCCGCCCTGACATGATGCAATGACTTTGTATACACGCGTTCATTACTCCGCCCACTATGTGACGATTGTGATGTAATGACGTATACACGCGTGTAACTAAATATACAAAATAGAAGAAGAGATTCAGCTGTAATACTGTAAAAAGTTCTGAGGCAGCTCAAAAGCAGAGTCCAGAGTCTTATTCGGTGTAGAGAAATGAAGAAGCAGAAGGGTGGTGTAGCGCCCACGTCACGCACGGCCCACGTCACGTGGTCTGTATTGCTGCAAAATAACCATGTAGAGAGTTAAGAAGCAGTCAGGAGCTCTCTAAGGGTGTGGAGATGCTCTCTGACTGCTTGCTGCTTAGAAACTAAGCTTATAGCCTGGAGCCGAGCTTCTAATTTACATGCTCGGCTCCAACAAAATGGCACCTGTCTAGAGGACAAAACTACAGTTTCCTAGAAAGGACAAAACTAATAAGCATAGTCAAATACATTAGCTCCATAGATAAGGAAGTTCAAAGGTATAGAATATAACTACATGGACAATATGGAGAAGCATACAAATATAAAAAAGATATAAAAATATACATAACAGAAAGGATGATATAGATAAGTGCAATTAAATGAATATAGATATGAACATAAATATAAGAGTATTCGAATAATATTGGTAAATAAAATCACAAAAATAAAATCACAAACCATTGTACAGATCAAAATCAGCATTAAGACCAGTTGGGATTAAAGTTCTTAAATAGAAAACCAATTTAATTTAATGTTTTCCTAAAATTTTGGTTATATTGCCATCACGCTAAAGTGGAATACAGGTGTCAATCACATAAAAGGTTAGGATTTTTATTGTGTTAATGTTTTGACACTGATTAATAAAACCTTTTAAAATATTCCTACAGTGTTCAGCAATTCTTGTTTTTAAGACACCCTGTGGTCATACCCACGTTCTGGAAACCACAAGGGCACTCCAGTACGTAATAACATTCTTAGTATTACAAGTAATAAAATTATTATTATATTCTCTATTAGTAACGTGAGATTTAAATGTAGTCATTTGTCAGTGGTTTCAAAAGAGTCACATTTTACACTTAAAAAACAAAGAAACCCTTTTTTATTTAGTTAAGTAGTTTTAATGAGTTTGAATTTTGAGTATAATTTTTGGTTAAAATAGATTTCAAATTAGGGGCTCCTCTAAAAATTTGTGAATTAAGGTTGGTGGCTTTATAGTTTATTTTCAACCAATTTGTCTTTTAGAGTATTTGCTTGAATATTAAAAGCCTTATGGTCTGTGCTGTTTCTTATTAAATGTAATAGTTGAACTTTGGGTACACGATTTAGCCAAGGTTCTTAGTGGCAGCTAGTAAGATCAATGAATATATTGGTGTGTACCTTTCTAAAATAAGTTTGGGTTTTTAAAACGTTGTTTTCGACATACATTTCCAGGTCTAAAAAGTTTGTTGAAGTTCTAATGTAGTTAGTACTTAATTTGATACCTCTATTGTAGGAGTTTAAAAAGTTTAGATTCTGGACTTTTCCATATAAAGAACAGATCTATATAATGGCGATAGACCAGGTGTGCACCAGGTGTGCACCCCAGCCATGTTCACCCCATACGGCAGAATTTTCCCAATCTGCCATAAAGAGATTTGCACAGCTGAGGGCAAACCTAGTCTTTTGTAGATAAAATTTGTCATAAAACCAAAAATAATTTAATTAAAATGAAATTAACATCAATAGTAGTGATTTGTGGAGTAGACACATAATCATCTTTTTCTAAAATCTTTGATAGCTGTACATCCCAAATCATGGGGAATAATAGTATAAAGTGATTGTACATCGCTACTAACTAGGAAATAGCCTTGTTTCCAACTTATTTAATTTAGAATTTGTAATAAGCCCATACTGTCTTTTAGATATGACTTTGCTTTTTGAACAAATGGTTGTAGGATAATATTTTCATACAGATTGGAGTACTGAGTTTATGCCAGAGACAACATAATAAGTAATAGTTATTTCTTGATCTTTTGTGTACGATCATGGGAAAGTTCCTCATATACCGTAATATCATTTAGCTGTTTATATGCTTCCATATATTTTTACTTAGACATAAGGAGTGTGTGTGTGTGTGTGTGTATATTTTCTCCGAGATATATTACATATAAACCATGATTCTCAAGTCTAACGATTTTACACATTTTTTACTGTCTGAATAGAACAATTATGTGTTAACAATGATAGAATAACAAATTATTAAAACCACCTAAAGTTAACAACTGAAAACCTAAATATTTAACATTTCCTTTAAAAAAAAGAAAGAATTACTAAATTACTGTCTTAAGCTTTATGGTAAAAACAGTAGGCCACAAGGCAATTACATAAACGCGAATTTTGACAGCGGCTTAGAAATCAATACAGCCGGAGAGAGTAAGAATTAAGCTGTTGATAAAGCAAAAATGAAAAATACTTTTTATTTAGAAATGTATAAAAAATAGAAGTCCTTATTTCATTATTATAGAATAAAGGGTGTGTAGTTGAACTCCTCATCTAGCCCTTTTGGTGCCAGCGTTTTAATGTATAGATCCACTTAGTCTTATGTAAAGTCAAATTAAAATCACATTTACGAAAATTTGTATTTAGTTTCTCGATTGCTTGAAATGTATTATTGATCTGCACACAGATAGGGCGGGTCTCTGAGCTACCTCTTCGCTCCTGATCATGTAATAGAATGGGCAAATTTCTCATGATATTAATGGACTTCCACCCCTGATCAAAAGTACCAATGCATCTTATTTTCGGTGTATAATCTTTATGTTTAGAGGTTTTTAGGCAATCTGATTTGCTCATGGCACAAACCATTTAAATGATTCTTTTTGGAACTCTGTTGGAGTAGCCTTGTGTCTTGAAGCAACTTCTCAATTCTTCACATTAAAGAATTGCAAATTTATATATATATATATATATATATATCTCAAGTATGACCAGCACTCATGGATTTGATAATAATAAAAAAAATATAAGTTTAATCCATTAATATTAAAAAAGTAGACAGCTCAACGTTTCAGTCCTCTTCCGGGACTTTCATCAGAAACAATGATCATATATAACAAATACACATATATATAGAAGAAATAATTCAAAGAAATTAGCTTATCCACCGGTGTATCTAATTCCAAATGCCGCCCGCCTCCCAAAGTGTCCTGTGCGCATGCGTGTACAAGCCCCACCTTATGTTGGCGTGATTACGTGATGTCCGTCGCCATGGGAACCAGAAACAAAGCCGGCGTTCCATGGCAACCTGGACGCGTACTGTAGAGAAAAGTATAGTGCACAATCATAATTAAACAGGACGGGTTATTTAAGGTGCCACAACCCTAGAAAGAATGTGCATAATAAGAATATAATCTGATCCCACCACATAGCCTCCATATAGGTAGTAGCAAGATTAATAATTAGATCCATATAAACGGACCTTATATAGAGAGTCACAGTCTCATGCATTCAAGCAAGTTCTAAACAGGTGCTCCAAGGGAAACAAGAATATTTCCCAATAAAGTTCTGTAACATATTGAAAAGGTAGAGTGAGAGAGAATAAATGCCATAAAGTGCAGTAGCCTACAAAGAGGTAGAATTAGCAATTAAGGTGCAAATAAGCATGCCATAAGTAGATAATAGATACACTTAATTGTAGCTATACCTATGTTGTGAACGAGAAGTGCTGAATAAACACCAGTTATATATCAAGGAAAGGACGGCATAGGAATCTAAAAAAAGGTAAATTATACAACAAACAGTGCACAATATACAGTAAACCATACTACATGTTAAAAAGATAATTAGCATGAAAATATAGCACAAGACTGTACAGTTAAAATCAAAAGTTACAAGTGACTCATATGAATGAATGATATGAAATAATTTCATTCAGTCCTTTAGGGGCTATAGTATCTAATGTATAGATCCAAAATGTCTCACGATTCAGGAGAAGTTTTACCTCTGTCCCCACCGCGTTTAAGCGAAGGATGTGGTCTATAGCCCAAAATTTGAGGGATGAAAGAGGATGTTGAAAAGCAAGGAAATGTTTGGCCACAGGTTGATCAGAGGTGCCGTCACGATAGGCCACCCTTATACTTGACCTATTCCCCCTCATCCTCTCACACAAAGGAGTCTCAGTTTTGCAGATATATGAAAGTCCACACGGGCAAGACAACTTGTAGATCACATAAGGAGTCTTACAAGTAATCGTAAACCGTATCTGTAAAACCTTATTCCTGTGTGGATGCTGAAAAATACGAGACGGAGTCATATGTCCACAGGTTACACACCCTAGACAGCGGATGCTACCCCGACTCTGTATTTCAATATTTCTTTCATAGCTCTTTGTAGGGTCAGTATGGACCAAAAGGTCCCTCAAGTTCTTATTCCTTCGGTAGCATATGAGAGGGGGTTCCTTAAACACTTTGGGGAGTGTGTCATCACATGCCAACATTTTCCAATTATCCTTGATGATTTTCGTGATCTCTGGAGATGCATCATGGAAAGTGACAGGGAAGACCAACCTTGGGGCTCTATTTCCGACTCTAGTAGAGCAGGCAGTTTTAGCCTCTTCTTGTGCTCTAACTAGGTCATTCCGTCGATAGCCACGTTCAAGGAATCTCTCCATCATCTTTTCCAATTGTTCCTCCATTGTACTCACATTAGAATTATTGCGAATCACTCTCAAAAATTGGGCATAGGGCAAAGATCTTTTCAATGCCTCAGGGTGTGCACTAGTACTGTGTAGAATCGTATTCCGATCTGTAGGTTTCTTGTACAGACGGTATGATAAACCCTGGTCATTGATGGCTATTTCTAAATCCAAAAACTGGACTGCTGTGGAACTAATATTTGATGTAAATTTAATGGGACCATCCACTTGGTTAAGAAACGGTATCATTTCCGCAGCCTCCATAGTGCTTCCACTCCAAAATAGTAGCAAATCGTCAATGTAACGAAACTAGCCTTGAATGTACTGTCCATATTTGGATAAAATCCAATACTGTTCATAAATGTACATGTATTCACTAGCATACATGGGGGCCATTGCCGCCCCCATGGATGTACCCGAAATCTGCAGATATCACTTATCCTCAAAACGAAAGTAATTATTGTTTAACAACAGGGCAAGTAGCTCGAGTACAAACTCTATAGGTTCATAGGATGTGGATGACGTTAGGACTGTTCTCATGGCCTCTATACCTTGTTTATGTGGAATTACTGTGTATAGACTACCCACGTCCATAGTAATAAGTATTGTATTATCCTTTTTCAAATCAAGTTGTTTCAACTTCATAATAAGGCTGGGTGTATCTTTTATACAGGTGTTAAGTTCCACTATAGGAGCTTGGAATAGCGAATCAAGCTATTTGGCAATTGGTTCTAGAAGTCCATCTATCGCCGAAACGATGGGCCTTCCAGGTGGTTTAACTGGGTCCTTGTGGACCTTCGGCAGTGTATATATAATGGGGGTACGGGGTTGATGTTTCAAAAGGTATTGACTCAATTGTATATCGATCCAACCGGATTCCACACCCATCTTAAGGATGTCTTCCACTTGTTTCTTAATCCTATCCGTAGGTTCACCCAATAATGGTTGGTAGATTGTAGCATTCTGTAATTGCTGCTTGATTTCTCCTGAATAGTATGAATAGTCCACGATAACAATCCCTCTGCCTTTATCCGCCGGTCGAATAATGATAGAGTGGTCATTGGCTAAATTCTTAATGCATTGGGACTGTTGAGTTGTAATATTCTTGTATTTACACCTATGAATGCCAATAGCTTCCTGTGCAAGATGATCAACTGTGGAAAGATAGGTTTTAGTTGATGCCTTGTTGGTATATGGATCAAAACTAGATTAGACCTTAAAGCGTGAGGACCCATTTTGAGTGGTAAAAATTGGCCTCTCAGGATTGTTGAAAAATTCTCTAAGATGCATATGTCTCCCAAAGTTGAATAGTTCGTATTCCATTTAAATTGATTAGGTGTGGCTGTAGGTACAAAGGAGAGACCTCTACTGAGTATTTCAATCTCCTGAGGACCAAGAGGTCTCTGGGACAAGTTAAAGATTGGGGTTACCTCCGTAGAGGTGGTTTTCCCCGAAATGCAGGTCTTGCCTTTATG
>OW240912.1:302305103-302323496 GCA_933207985.1 Pelobates cultripes | reverse complement strand
TTTGTAATGTCCATATCATGTATTAAAGGATGTCTTCATTTCATCTCCTTTTCATATCCTAACAAAATTGTAGGCTCCCCTAAGATCCAATTTAGTGAATATCGTAGCATCTTTTAACCTATCAAAGAGTTCTGTTCTCAACGGTATTAGAAGGGCATTTCTCACCATGATCGAATGTAATCCTCAGTAGTCTATACACAAACTAAAATCTCCTTTTTTTGATACAAAGAATATCCCTGCCCCTGCGGGTGAGGAGGATTTTTTAATAAACCCTTTTTCCAAATTTTCTTTTATGTATTCCTCCAATACTATATTCTCCTTAGTAGAGAGACGATATACAGAACCTCTAGGTAGCATAGTACCCCGTTGTAGGTCTATTGGTCAATCGTATGTTCTATGTGGTGGTAAAGTTTTGGCTTTTCTTTTGTCAAATACCTCCTTAACTCTGAGGTATGATTCAGGTATTTCGGTTGACAATTGTTCCCTTCTTGGAAGGTTATCGTTAGAATGAAACTCCAAGGATTTTGTATCAATCTTCTTAATCTCATTTCTAACCGATTCCAAGAAGAGTTTGATGTTCTTGAAGCCACCAATATTGGGAGTAAAATTGCTTTTTGGTTTTAATTCAGTGTGGTTCATTGGTACTTGTCCATTGTTCTCATCCAAGAGGGACAATAAAGTAATTAAACAATCATAGTCCCTACTTGATAAACCACGGGATTTAGCCTTCCTCTCTATGCATAGTTGATGGTATTTGTGTAGCACAAGTTTCTGCCCAAAAAGGTGCAGGTCATTGACCCATGGGAACTTATCAAAGGCTTGAGTTGGAACAAAAGAGAACCCTCTTTCTAATACCTTTGAATGGTATTCATTTAGGTGCGTGTGGATAAGTTGATCACTTGGAGTTTAGTAGTACATGTGGTTGACTACTGAAAATCAGTATTTAATATCTACTTTTCCTCCCCACTCCTCCTCCCCTTATATTCCGTGTTTGATAACCAGTTCTGCGTGTTGGATATTCCTCCTTGGCCCCAGCGATAAAAAATTCACCTCTTTCTTAAGGATGCATATAGGGTTGCTTGGACCTGGAGGATTGGGAGCCTGGGGTTGGGCTGTGGTGTAGTTCTTGGATTACTCGATTCTGCATCTGAGGAATCATAGTCTGACGTCATATTGTTTTCGGAGTTAAGCCACGTTCAATGGGTAAAGGGTTTTAAACATTTTCTGTCTGATAATCCCTTAAATCCCGAATCATTTTTTGATGTTTTATAAACTTTAAGGAATCTTGATATCTATCCAAATTCTGTTTCAACTTCGCTTCCTGATAACAGAAGGTAGGATCATTTTGAAACTGTTTAACCTTTTCAATTTCATCTCCTAGCTTTAAGTTAGCATTACTTTTTTTTTTCTCAAACTTACAAATTATCTCCATGAACCTCTTAGAACATGCCCCAGCCGCAGACTCCAACTCCTTGACAAAATCAACGTTATCAGAATATGCTGAGGGGATTTTACGGACCCTCAGAGCTCTGGGAATCATATCTTTCTTTAAGTAATTTTCAAGTGATGACATTTCCCAGCAGATCCGTATTTGTTGTTTATAACGTTTATGCCAGTTATTAAATTACATAGTTACATAGCTGAAGAGACTTGCGTCCATCAAGTTCAGCCTTCCTCATATGTTTTTGCTGTTGATCCAAAAGAAGGCAAAAAAACCCAGTCTGAAGTTCTTCCAATTTTGCAAGAAACTAGGAAAAAAATTCCTTCTTGACCCCAAAATAGCAGTCAGGATCAAGCAGCTATTACCCCACTAATTAGAAATGATATCCCTGTATGTTATGTTTATGCAAGTTTTTATCCAATTGCAGTTTAAATATATGTATGGACTCTGATAAAACCACCACTTCAGGCAGATAATTCCATATCCTTGTAGTTCTTACTGTAAAAAAACCTTTCCTTAGATGAAATCTCCTTCCTTCCAGCCTAAATGTGCGACCTTGTGTCCTATGTATAGCCCTGTTTATTAACAGATTTCCAGATAATGGTTTGTACTGGCCCTGACATGACTGAAATGACTGATTAAGGTCAGGGAGGGAAAAACTTTATTTAGATTTTCATTAGAAAATACATTTTCAGCATCATTACACCATAAGTTAATATCTGGTTTATTTGATAGAAAACCCGCCACAGTCAAAAATTGAGGTCCTGATCAGTAAACCAAGTGCAGAAACCTTAAAGATTAATTGAAAAAATAAAAAACACCACTTAGCCACAGATGTAAGAAAGACTTACTCTGTTGCTAAGGGTAGGTTACAGAGGTAATGAGGGCATAACCATGGAAATACAAATAGGCAAAAAAAGAACTAATGAGGTCAGAGATCTCCCTAAAAGCAGGAGGAATCTGTACCACACTGGAATTACCTCTAAATGAAAATCATTTTAGGTAATAATCTTTATTATGAAAAATAACCGACACACAAATAACAGAAATTAGGCAACCAAAAAAATGAAGGTGATAAAAAAATATAAACAATAACAATTAAAAAGGAATGGAGACCTAAATGGATAAATGTAGAGTTTGATTGAAATTATGTTTTAAAGTAAGCCACTAGAAATATAGTTCATAAATGTGTTACATTGTATACTTTTCTGAGATATAGATATAACAGGACATCAAAGTATCCTATTCAAGTAGGAGAGATATAGTTAGAGGAAAGAGGACACCATACGATTATACTTATCCACTTATAAGGTGGCCGAAAATGTACAAAGATTTATTAAGAAATGGTTGGGCCACCAAGGGCTTAAGTTAGAGTAATGAAATTTGAAGCCTGTGGTTAATATTAGATCATCCTATAGGTAGACACCACCACTATTCTGGCACCAAATAATTAGTTACCCCTTATCCACATTAGGTACTTAGATTGAAAAGGGTCTAGAGTAGTGAAATATATCCAAACAGTAAATTAGAATAGTATACCTTTATCAACAATACAAGCCACCTATCAATGTTGAACACAGAGGGAGAGTGAGATCGGCAGATTCAAATTAAAGATGGTTACACTGTTTAGCCCTTTTAACCAGCCACTAGTAGTGATGCAAAAAAAAAATAACACCAGTACCAGGGGGACTTGGAAATCTAAAGAGGGGGAAGGAAGGGTGTATATGGAAAGGGTAATTCATTCAGTTATATCCACACATACTTAGGGATAAGGTAATTTCACTACCCAAGCCTGTCAACCCACAAAACAGCTGCTTCGAGCCTATATGGTAGAACAGAGAAAGAGCAATGTTAGCAAATGGCATGTGTTTGCAATGCTACTTGTCTTTATCCTATATCATTTTAGTTAAAACCAATTATCTGTACTACTGCAACATTAATAAAACATGCAAATGAGGTATATGTAGTTATTATGCTTAAGAATATTTAAACTAATACAACTAATGTCTAGGGACCACTCATTTCTACGTTTTTTTGTTTTGTTTGTTTTTTTACAGGTCTCATGCATTAACTCTTTTACCCATATATTTTTAATTATTTAGATTGTATGCGACTTGTTATGGAAGCAGCATGTGGCTGGTCATAAATTACAAACTAGTTAACCTTGGAAACTTTTATATTTGACATGGAACGTTTGGTGACTTGTGCATGCTATGATTGTTGCATCATGGCATTATACAGTCTACCTTTTACATCTCCTGTTATATAAACTGTATGTGTATGAATGTACCTACAAAACAAATGCATATATTTTTAAGATATAAAGCATGTTATTTATGCTCGGCAGTGGATCCCTGTTCTTCAACATAGGCAGCCTGCTGTTGGTGGGACCATCTTTACTTGGACATGGTGAAGATTAGTTCAATTGCTAATGATTTGCAATACATGTATTTGATACTAACCAAATGTACAGTGTAGTCTTATATGTTAATATGTCAACAATGCTATGCCATAAATGAGAGGTGAGTGAGGCCAGATGCATTTCTGGGGAGACAAGAAGTTGACCTGCTGCCACCATACATAATCTCCTGCAAATCCTGTGGACATAAAGCATTTGTTATTTATGATTGGCAGTGGATCCCTGTTCTTTGAAATCAGTGTCTGGCTGCTGGTAGGAAAATTCCTCAGTTGGTAAAGATAAACTGAGTTGCAGATGGTCTAAAATACACATACATGATTATTTTCTCATGTACAGTGCAGTCCAACAGATGTGTGTTTATGTGGGCTGCCTCCACTTAGATGTGCTTCTCGGGCTTGCTGACCCCCTCCATTGGATTAATTTCACTGGTGGAGGGCATGCTTGATGACTCACTTCCTGGCCAGGTGGCTGGCTGGCTCTGGCTTGATATTTTTCATCAGCTTAGTCTGGCAATATATAGATCTTTAATTGGTTCATTTAGATGTCTAACCATGTTTTTTCATGTACCTGGTTGGTTTTGACTTCTGATATATTGTTGCCACCTGCCAATTAGTTAACTTGATTAGGTCTTACAACCGTTAAGATGATCAGTAAACCGAAATGGAGAGGAGACGCTATGACGGAGAAGCGTTCACGTATGCTCGCACGCTTACGCCTCGTGGGTAACTTTGCCAGGTTCAGAGATAATGCTGAGGCCTGCATGCTGAAATGCAGAGACCTAGTCGGTGGTGAGGATGTCCGTGTAAAATTATAACGGAAGAAAAACCTGAGACGGCCCTGGGGATATATAATCCTGTGGCGGACAAACCTCCGGATGGGTAGGAGGGGAGAAAGGAAACCAGTGAGACGGCAAGCCAAGACACCTAAGACAAACAGCTAGAGACAGCACAGCTAAGTGCTCGAGTACACAGGAAAAATAAAGTGTGAAGCTTGAAGAACTTATTGAAAGACAGGGAGCTGGGAAAGAAAAAAATGAAAAGAATTATAAAGAATTAAAAAGGCAGCAGGAAAACTGAAACAGCCAGGTAAGGCAGAGTTGAAAGATACTAATTTCTGTTTTAAATAACTTTTTTGTCTATCAATTAAAGCACAACAGTCTTGTCTTTAAGCGCTTTAAGGTCTTTGGAATTACTTTTTTTTTTGTTTGATAATACCGTGATTTTATGCCAGTTTACTAAATGTTAAACTTCTCAATAACATATAGTAATAGGCTACAAAAATCTTGGGCCAAGATATAAAAAGGTAAAAAGCAAAAGAAGAAAAAAGAAAAAAAGGGGAAAAAATATGGCCAAAAAAAATACATAAAAGCAAAAAAACCCACAAAAAAGCCCAAAAAAATATGTACCTTAAGAAAGAAGAGTGTCTGATTTATTTTCTCCTCAATTTGATAAGGGGTACCAACCCAGATTGCAAGATGACTCAAGCTTGCTGGAAAATAAAGAACCTGAAATAGAAAGACGGTCCCCAGAAAACCAATGTACAGAACAGACTATAATCACTGCAGAGCATCTAGCTAAATGTTTTGATGCACAACTTGTAAAAATTAAAGAGGAGAAAGTTTTAGAATGTCTGTCTATATAATTCATATAGGCATTATTGGTCAGTTGATATTATGTTTTATGTATTGTAAAGCAATGAGTTTCCTAGTTCTTCCACATAATAATAGAAGACTATTAAAATATGGTTATTAGATTTGCCACAATTAACGCTCAGGGGATCAATTCGCATTCTAAAACATATACAATATTAGACTATATGAAAAGAGAACATATGCATATTGAAGCCCTTCAAGAAACCCATTGGACCTTGGAGGATAAACATAAATTTAACTCTAAATTGTATCCTATAATTATAAGTGCAGAATTAACTAATAAAAAAAGAGGGGGGTTGCTTTTGTCTTTTCAAAATATATTTCTTTAAAAATTACTCAAGTTTTAGATAGTGAAGACAGATTATTTTAGTATGCAAAATCAATAGTCAAAAGTACACCCTAGCTAATATATATGCTCCAAATACATTGCCAATTTCATTCATTAAAGAAGTTTTACATAAAATTGGCCGTATTAAATTGGGACAAGTTGTAATTATGGGGGATTTTAATTGCATTTTACACCCAGACGTAGACAATCATTGGATAAAAAAGTACAAAATAGGAACTTCATTAATAATGCCAAAATATTCACTGAACTTTATTAAACTCCATGCTCTGTTAGACTGCTGGCAGATCTTTCTCCCCAACGAAAAATATTTCTCATGCTTTTCTAAGTCATTCAACTCATACTCTAGAATTGATCCGATATTAGGAGACAGATCTGTAGCAAAGGTGATTAAAAAGATTTTCATTACTATGACTTCATGGTCTGACCATAATCCGATAATTATGGACTTAGATGATCATATCGAAAAACAAAGACCAGTATGGAAATTGAATGATTGGGTTTTAAAAAAATTATATGAACTTGAAACATATCCACGATCTAACAAACTTGTTTTTTAACGAAAATAGAGGGAAAGAGGTAAAACCCTTAATCACCTGGTGCACATATAAATGCATCAAACAAGCCATTTGATAAATTTAACTTCTAAAGAAAAAAAACCTAATAAAGTAAAATTTATAAATCTAGCAGAATTATATATAAATCTAGATGACTTATATCATCAAAACAAACAAGCTCCCTCAGTACAATTATCTAATAAAATAGTGGACATTGAAAAACTAATTAATGACCAATTATTTATAAAGGCTAATAAAGCTTTGAAATTCCTAAAAAGTAAATGGTACCATCAGGGAAATAAAGCTGATAAACTTATGTCTAATAGTCTAAAAAAAGAAAGAGCAAAGAGAGTCATTAATAAGATTATTGATAATAGTACAACGCTACTGAGACCAGATATAATAGGAACAGCCTTCAGTACATTCTATCAAAATTTATATAATATAATAGAAAGGACTTCTAAAAAAGACATGAGCACCTTTTTTAATATCTCTATCGAAATTAACACAATCAATTTCTACATTACTAATTGACAAGTTGCATTGATAAACTAAAAACAAAAAAACAAACACCTGGGCCGGATGTATTTATCTTTTCCATAGGTTAAAGCGGCACTGTCATGCCGAACTTGCCTTTCCCCAATCGATTCCTCTTCTCTCCCTCTGTCAGGATCTGTTCTTCATTTCTTCCTGTCTACTCTAGTTTTCTTTAAAACATAAGACAAAGTAGGGACTTCCTATGTTTCCTATGCCCGACCATCTTTGACCAGCGGAGGAGTAAACAATTCTAAGCTTTCCTCCCTGTTCCCAAAATGCTTCCTGTCAGTATTCCTGAACATCCTGTCACTTAGACAGAACGCCGGGGAAACTGTCGAATTGCATCCTAACAGAATGAGAACAGTTTCTCCATTCGTGTTAGGACGCAATTCGGGACTTTGTTCGTATCAGAGTTTCAATCAAATGAATGAAACTCCGATCCTATTTGTACCGCTGCTGCATCTTGCAGCCACTTAGTAGATAACACCCTAATTCCTGTGAGAGCTCTAGAGCCAAAGGGCCCAAAAGCGCTATTTTGGACTAAGCAAATAACCCCAGCGACTCAAGGTGCCTGAAAAACGATACAAAATCGAAAGGGGACCAGATACGCCAAGAAACAGCTGCCTACTCTGAAGGGGAGCCTAGAGTCTGGGGGAGGCGGCCAATCCCCCGGCACGGGACACGCTCACACACAAGAGCCCACTACAGCCCTGCTGTCCCCGCCCCTGGACTGTATTTTTAAATTCTGGACTGGGAAGTCTCTCTTGCTGTAGGTGCCCTTATATGTGCTATTCATTCGTTAAGGTCTTGTGGTCTTGTTAAATATATTTTGCCACAAGAGAATTTAAAAATACAGTATATACAACATGATCTGAATTAAAAGACATTGTAATCAATCACCTTATATGTCTTTACAGAAAATATATGTGTAACACTATTACTATGAGGCAGATCCGACCTAAGACATTGTGCTGCCTTGGTCCAAGAATGAAATGTTGCCCCTTCCTCCCCCCAAAAATATATACTTCTGAAATGGTAGTGTCTGTGTCTGTGCCTGTGTGTGCACTGTGGGTGAAATGTGTCTGTGTGTGTGTGCTGGGGATGAAATGTGTCTGTGTGTGCTGGTGATGTAGTATGTGTGCTGGGGATGAAATGTGTGTATGTGTGCACTGCAGCCAATAAACTTACCCATCCACTGTGTATCTGTGTGTGTCAGTGATTGTATGTTTGTCTATGTATCTGCATATGTAACAATGATTGTAACTGTGTCTATATATCTACATGTGTATCAGTGTGTCTGTGCAACTGTGTCTATGCATCTGCATGTGTGTTAGTATATGTATCAAACACTGACACATGCAGATACTGACATACATAGAGATGTACAGACACACACTGACACATGCAGAAACAGACAGATACAATACACACACACAGATACACACACTACGCAGATACACACATTAAAAAATTAAGCCACCCAACAGTTTCTTACCTTCTGCTGGCTGTGACTGGCTGGTGTTAGGGAGCCAGCTCTCCTGATCTAGACACATCCTCGCGGCTCCATCCCAGTGTTTGTGAGCTGGGAGGAAGTGAGAGGCTGTCACTTCCTCCCAGCTCTCCCTGTAGATTGAAGGGGCACGGTCACGCTGTTAAAGTGCTGCAGCACACTCCTTGTACATGTCCATCAGGTTGCCCTTAGGGCATGGACCACCCGATTAACCTTCACACAGGTTCCCAACTTATGCAGTGCAGCTGACACAGGTTAGGAACTGATTTAGATGATAAGGGCAGCAAAGTGCCGTCCCTGTCAGTGTGCCACCTGGAGCCATGGTCCAACCTGCTATGAGGGCACTCCAAACATCAAAGAGCACCCCTTTTTACTTCTGAACGAAATCTCACCTGCTCTCTATCTCCCCTGATGTCAGACTTCACCAAATGATCTTTTTTAGGCCCTCCTTTATGACATGAGGGGCGTGCTTCTTAACTCTGGGAGTAAACATTCACCTCCTTGAAATAGACCACTAAATTTTATCTCCATGATGTCAATTTGAGGACAGTTTGAAAAACTATTGGATTTGTTTTTCACTCATAAGGGTCCACTTGATGACAGCTGCGAACCTATGCTTGTGAATGTTCCATAACAGGGACATAAATGAATCAAAATCTTATCTTAAGGACACAAAAAATCTCATCCAAGAACTGGACTGTACAGAATGGAGGGAAAACTACATGTGGGCTACCCTGGATGTCACTTCTCTTTACACTATCATTGACGATAATTTAGGCCTAGAGGCCATAAAACGTGTGTTGGATTTGGACACTAGTTTATCCTCTCTTTTTAGACAATTTATTTTAGAAAGTATTACATTTATCCTAACTCACAATTTCTTTTAGTTTTAATGGTGATTTTTATTTACAAGTTAAGGGCAACGCCATGGGTACCAAGCTCGCACCAAGTTACTGTAATATTTTTATGGTTAATTGGGAAACATTGAATATTTGGAACAATAATCCTTTTGGCGTGAACGTGGTACTCTTTCGGAGATACATAGACAATATTTTAATCATTTGGAAGGGTTCACTTAATCTATAACAAGATTTATTTAGTTTTATTAATGTTAATAACCAATCATTGGTTTTTACCCCTCACTTTGACTCTATTAGTATTATTTTTTTAGATCTGACTATTTACATAGAGAATTTGACCATAAAGACAAAAATGTTTAAGCCCACAGATTCTAATTCCTTTATCAATATTAAAAGTGCTCACCACCCAAACTGGCTTTGTGGAGTTCCAAGAAGCCAATTCACAGAAACTGTACCAAAGAAAATTGCTTGTTAGACCAATTAGAGGTTTTAAAAAAGAAATTTATTGCAAAAGGTTATTCTCCCAAATTTTTAGATCAAGAAATTGATAGATGCAAGAACACTAATAGAAATAATGTTTTTAATTAATAAAAATATGAATTTAAATGATAATTTTGCATTGTCCTTCGTTACCCAATATAATGCCCACGCTTTTAAAATTAAAAAAAATTCTACAGAAACACTGGCTTCTTTTATTGGAAGATGATTTAAAAAACAAAAACAAACAGATTCCATTAGTACCTAAATGATTTTTAGAAAAAGTAAAAATTTTAAGAATCTTTTAGCCCCTAGTACTTTTAGAACTAAAGAAACTGAAACTACAATATTAAAGGGCTTTTACAAATGCAGGAAATGTAAGTGATGCAGATTTTTACCTAAGAAAATGCTACATTTTAAAAGCTATAAAACAGGTGAATCATTTAAAATAAATGAACATATTAGTTGTAACACTACTAATGTAGTTTATCTTTTAACCTGTGGATGTAGTATCCAGTATGTGGGTAGGACCAGTAGAGCTTCGAAAATTAGGTTCATGGAACAAAAATTAACCAACCACTCTGTAGCTGTCCACTGCAATAACTGTCCTGATTTTAATATTTAGAGTAACCCTTGTAGACAGAGGAGGTGCTTTAATTAAAAAGTTGCGACAAAGAGAAGGTTATTGGATTTTTTATCAAAAGACTTTTAATCCTATAGGTCTTAATGTCGATTTTGACATGGTGTGTTTTTTTATAATTAATTTTTATAATTTATTTATATATATATATATTAAATTTTTTCACCTTTTCAAAATATAATTAATATATGCATTTTTAGCTAAACTCACCCATTTCTGTCATCTGGGTTCTTTTTCTCTATTAAAGTACCCTTCCTAACAATTTCCCGAGGATATAGTTGTATTTATCGCCTTTTTCACTATTCACTTTATTTTTAAATTAGATTTTTTACCTCAAATTGCCATTTTCCTTGTATTTTATTGCGATTGGTGACCCAAAAGGCGGGAGATACAATCTCCATATTTAAAAAGCGGACGGAGGAGACCAAACTTCATACCTTCATTTGACCTGGAGGAAGTCCTGTTCAGGACAAAACGCGTAGGGCGGAGAGACCAAGGCAGCATCTTTATTTGATTGTATTTATTTTGTTTATTTTGTATCAATTTATTTTGTACCAGTTCAATTTTGTTTTATTTTATCTGGCTTCTTCACAACTTGCCCTCAGAATAGAAGGGACATTGGCACTGTAGAGAAAACCTAAGTGTTTGATACGCTGGATTTTAACCCTTATCTTGTGAGTGCAATCTAAATAAAATTTACGTTATTGATTTTATTGGGTTTATTTGTTTTGTGTATCTCTCCCTCTCAATTAAGGTTGATGTAACAGAGCGACAGGCACCCCGAATGGGTACCTCCGTTTAAGGATGCTCCTAGCGCTTCCTGAGGACTCCAAGCACTGCAACAGACACCATAACCACCGTAGACTCCTCCAGAGAGCAAGGCAGGAACAAGCTCTTACAAGAGCTTAGTAGTGATTTAGCAAGGGAGTATGACAAGCATAGCAATCTCTTGTAGCAGATTCCCTCAATAAGAGACGGCACTCCAAATTGAGGGTGAAGTAGAACTGCCAGAGCTGTGGGTTTATTGTTCTTATATACACATTCTTACACATTAGTACCACCCACAGAGTTTTGTAAAACAACCAATAAACACGTACAATACACTCACACTCCCACACAAAATCCTCCCCTCTGCCTGTGATACAATTACCTTACACAATGGGTTAATGTAATTATCACAGGCAGAAAAATAGTTTTACACAATATTCATAACTTTAAAAGTATGCATCACATTCACATAAAACTTACATTTTCAGAATCCGCATACTCCAAATGCAAACATAAGTCACAATCATACAAATTGGTCCAGTGGGTCAAAAGTTAGATCGAAGTCCTTTGTGACCAAATGAAGCATGGCTTTTCTGCCCAAAACCGGTTCCACAGAGTCTTCTATCCTGGAGATAATTGGGAAGAAATCCAATTATCTCCAAGGACAGATGCAAAACTCCATTAGCCACATGGTAGCAAAAGACAATAAAATACATAAATATATATAACTGTGCAGCTATTGCATAAAACAGGTACATTCAACATATCCCCAGATAGCTTAGATCTGAGCGCACATTATTACTGAATGGCGCTCAGATCACATACATACAGTTCAATTGCCATGGAGCCAAAGTCTTTCACATAGTCTTTCGTTATACGAATGGGCTCCATGGCATAGCTAACTGGGGTATCACTGTTCAAATAGGGAAAGTACCGAATGACCCGGCTTTCGGGTCTTTGCAGGGGAAAATCAAGCATTTCAACATGGGGCCATAGTCACAGGGCAGGAGGCTGGCAATCAGTCTTCTCCAATGCCCAGTGGCGAGGCTTGTTCCGCCACAATTGAAAATGAAGAAAAATTGAGCTCCGCTGAATCCTAAAGATTCCTATATGCCTGCATTTTACTAACATCTAGTGAGTGCAATTTGTTATAAGCGCAATTTTGGTGTTTAAATATACTACACCATTTGTGGTTTCTGTTTGTTCTTATATTTGTAGATTGTATTGCTTATTTATAAATGAATCCATGTCTGATCTCTTATTTGCTCTATATGTCCTAGAATGACGTTGGGAGCATCTCATAATAAGGGAATTAAATACACAGTTAATGAGTATAGGTGTGTATGCTTTAGTTCCGGTTTACAGATAAATTGGTATACTGCAAATAAGGGCCCTAAAAACAATTGCCAATATTATCAGACAATGATAACCATACTTTCATTTCTAAATACAAATATGAATGTGAATATTCAATAGCAGAATAAAAAAAATAGCATTGCAAAACAGAAAAAGAGAACATTCGAAATACACAAAAAGGAGCACGAGCAATATATACACTTGGAATCTAAATTATCTTGTTGGTAGGAATTTTATATAATATGGACATAAGACATATTATTCCTCGACTGTGAAACCGGTCAAGCCTTCTATGAGGGTTCAGAAGTTATTTTTCATGAATGTCAACATTTCTTACTAATTGGTCTGTGACGAACGGAGATTCGTCACATGTTCTTGGAGGGGCCTGCTGGCCAGCCTATTACCTCAGGACTATGGGCAATGCAAAAAGGCTCATAATAGACCTGTTCATGCCATTTTGCTATTCTGTTCTGTTAATTGCATTCTCCTCCTATTCTAACATTGTCCCGTTCAACTACGGAACAACCGCAGGAACTAGGGACCACCCGTGAGCTTGTTAACACTTATTAACACCTTGGAACGGTTCTCACCGGAGTGTTCTAATTGTTCGTCTGTATGGTCGCAATTCCTATGGACAACCACGAGGTGGCGGCCATCTTGTTCGCATGAACGCAGGCAGCGGTGTTTGGGCATGAATCTCATGGAACTAAAATCGGACACAGAAACTCATGAACACTGCTGGACTTCCATCATTGCCTGCAATCAGTTTTATACAATTTAGAAGGGCACTGTTCGGTGAAATCGTTCATCTGGATGAGGGGAACAAGCTCCAGGGTAAGACTATTGACTCTGTTCGTTAGTTTTTAATTTTTAAACTACTGAACTAGACCGACTGCAAACCCTGATTCTCTGGAACTGTTTTGGGCATGGGACCATGCGGGCGGGCGGTCAAAATTAAGACTTCCAGAAAATTCCTGAACCCCTGAACTGATCTGGGTGATGTTTGGATATGTTAGTCACTCAGATCAGGGCTATCAGGGGATGGAACTTAGAACTTTTGTGGGAGGTTTGTGTGTTTTAAGGTATTTTGGGGGGTTTGTAAACATGTGGGGTTTTTTTGTGTTTGGAGAGTATAGTGCTTGACTCAACTATCTACCAGGCATCGGGGAGGGATTGGCCTATTTTGTATGGGAGTGTCCTGGATCTGAGAGCCAATGTGATTGTTTTTTTTTACTGAGGTTTACTCTCAGGTCCATGGGGGAGTGCCCCTTGCATGGTGACTGTCAGAAAAAGCCAGTTGTGGCTACCATTAAACGAGATTCATTTTACCCTTTATGAAGTATAGGCTCATGTTTGGGGGATTGGAGAGCTATATTCACACTCTGGGGATTGCTATAATCACTATACTCCCTTGGATCATAACACTCGCTCTCTGGACTAGGAGAGGTTTAACAACTGGAAGCTGGATCTTGGTCTTGGGTCCAGGGTGGGTGGAAGACAGCGAGACCCCAACCAAGCTGCGGCAGTGGTTATGGTGTTCCAGTGCTGTGCTTATGGTGCTCGCAAGTACTAGGAAGCAGCGATTGACGGAGGTACCCAGTCAGGGTGCCAGGCGGTCTGGCACATGGTCCTTCAGCTTTTCTTCCTTTCTGTATTCCACTATTGACTTATCTTGAAACAAGGAGAGCTATCTTGGTATCAGATAATGGGGCATGCTTGCTTTTGGCTATATGGCTTTCTTTTATAATGTTGGCACACTGGCATAAGCTAGCCTAAATATTCTCTCTTTTAATCCTCTTTCAACAGATCTTCACGTTACTTAATATTTATGGTTTATTCACCAAAAAACAAACTAATAACTAATAATGACATTGTAAAATTCTGGCGGAAATAGCCAGAGGTGTACTTGGGTTACATGGCACTTAAGTGAGGGAGATGTATTTTCACCACAACTGTTTTAAAAAAAATAAGGTAAATTTGGGGTCTCACTTTGCACCACACTTAACCCCCTTTTCCTCAGGGATAATTACTATTTTGCAATCATACACATTTTTACTTTAATAAATAAATTGTAATTATTTTTTTTAACATTATCTACCCAACCACCCTCTTAACTTGAGAGAGCTGGAGTGGAGCCTCATCCCTCGTATCCACTGAGGAGCTGCTGGGATCAGTCTGTGCACTGTTTCTTAGCTCCACGTTGCGCTGTATTGTTGCCAGGGCTGGGATATCGTCATGTGATGGTGTGAGAATTGCAAGAACCCACAACACAGTCACAGAGCCGGTACCTGCCACACAGCACCCTCACAAGCAACATGCTGGTAGACAGGTGTCTGGTCTGGCTAGAGCGGGTGCACAGTGGAACACCTCCCCCCATTTGCCTTTAGTACACCACTGGAAATAGCTGAGCTGGAAGTGCAGCAGATATGGAAAACGTTTCCAAATCTGCTATATTGGCTCAAATTTTGCAATTCAGATTTCAACTCACTACAGTTAGTCATTTAACAGATGTGTAGCGGAATGGACATTTACAAGCTACTTTTCATCCCATATTGGCTGTCTGTATTTCCCCCCTGTTATTTTGTGTATTTTGCCCCAGTTATTTCGTGTGGTTCTTCTTTATCCATTCGGGAGACTTCATATGAACGGAATCTATTCGTCTCCCGAACAGGGACCACCCATGTACCCCATTAGAATGTTAACACCAACCACTTAAGTTTGAAACTGCAAGGGAAACAATTAATGAGTGCTTCTCCTGGGTGGCCTCCCAAATGAAACAAATTTGTCTTCCAAATGAGGGCAGCGGTACTTGGTCTTCGGGTATCTGGAACTATTTTCGGCTTGACATTCGCACGAACACCGGTAACTATTACCCGCTGCCCATTCCTGTTTCCGACCACCTATGCGAACAGCGTTCGGGAGATATAAAGTACCGAACAGGGGGAGCATTTGTATCGTGAAAACAAGAGATTCCTTTGTATGGTTTTCACACAAGAACCTCATGAACAGAGACCGTCCAGGGTACCTATTCTCCTGGAACTATTTTCAGCTACCACCTCGAGTCTGGCAGGTCAAATCCTCCACAGACGCCGAGTGATTCTTGGATATGTTGGTCACTCAGATCGGGGCTGTCAGGGAATGTACTTTTTGTGGGGCTCCTATGCATGGTTGGGGGACTTTTTTGGTACGGGATATTTTTGGGATTTTTTTTGTACTTGAGAGATAATTAAATTGGAGGAGTTTACTCAGGCAATTATCTCTCAAGCACAAGCGATCCTGGGATTAAAATCCTTGCATTTTCTGCCTGTGAGACCCCTTGCATGGGAGATGGGATAAAAGCCATGTATGTGTGAATAAAATGTTATACCCCCAAAGATGAGTGTCGTCCAGTTGCTGGAGATGAGGTGGGAGATTCTTGGTTTATTTTGCTGTGCCTTACTGTTCCAGTGGATTGTTTTACTTGTTCCTGAGCATATTTTGGAGTAACCAGCGGAGGAGAGTCCCTGCTAGGACTAAGGCTCCGCTACAAAATGCATTCCTTTATGTACTTTGTTGTGCAACTCCTACTTTAAATACATTTAGAAAACAGGGTATAAAACTATTTAATGTTTTTTTCTTCTTCAGACTCTAGATAAGCTTTAGATTTGTTTCTAAATGTAACCAGTTTACTGGCAGACAAAATGAATACTGTACTGGGCAATGCTTGCATATATTTTCTAAACAGTGCATAGGCGTGCAGCTGAAGCATTTTATCAAGAGAGAATTAATAATGTAATACATTTTTCAGCAAACAATTACTTTTCTTTCAGAACTATGAGTCTCACACATATTAAACTTGACCTTACCCTTCTCGTAAAAATGCTCAACTGAGGCTTTAAATATTAAACAGCAGAATGAAAAGAAATACAATGAGCGATGCATTGTAACCAAGATCTCCTATTGTAATTGCAGAATGAAAGCGAACAGTAGAAAGAGTCAAGTTAATTAGAAGATAAAATCCCAGTGACAGAACAAAACTCATTATCATTTTAAAAGCCTTTGAGTGAAGATGTGGAGATTCATCCTAAGCATACTTTCTATGTATCATGGTAAATCATACAAGTTGAAAAAATACTGATAACATGTGCAGTGCATTTTGACCTATACTTTTTTTTATATCTGTTTCTTAGAAGTCATGTTTTAACAAGTTACACAATCATTCTTTTTTTTTTTTTTTTTCAGTTTATAAATGTGTGCCCAGCATGATTTTTCTAAAATCCAGTTCTACATGTATTTCGGTGATCTTAGGTTTATCCTAAGATAAATAATATTTATGGTTGTATTTTAATAGTTTATGCTTTTATTTCTAAGATTGAGATCTAACAATAATTAATAGACGTGTGCTGTAAAGAAAAATATGGATTACCCTAATCCAAATTTTTCTTCCTCCTCTCCTTTTTTTTTTTGGAGTTGTCAAAAGTACAGGTTGAATAAAACCTGAATATCCCCTAATAACCCAGAAAAATGAAGTCTGTGCTTAAATAAATTCTAAAACTGCACACTAAGTTACAAATTCCCTCATCAGCAATATGACATTCACAATAGTCTGTATCAATTCTTGTGTAGAGCGAAACTTACAAAAAAGTAATATGCACATTCAACTACAAAAAAATCAAATACTTTATTGCACAAACAAATAAAACTTTTGTAGCAATGTAAATAAAAAAGTACACCATCCACAAAATAAATTGAAGATCTCGTTATGTTTTGCCTTTTATTGAGGTACACTTTGTGTTTTTCTTTTATATCAGTATAATATTAGCTCCAAATGCACTAATCTGGTTCCCATGCAGTGGAAAGTAGGGCCTGTTCTGCTTACCACAGTCACAATTTCATTAATCACAATAACATGACCTAGAAGGACAAGATTGGCAGTCCCCCTGATCGGGATCACCATGGAGGTTAAGTATGCCGAGAGGGGGGTTGCCGACTGTTAAGGCGTACGATGCCGCCCTAACGATGCAAGCCCACAATCTGCAGGACAGCATAGAATGCCATAACAGCATTAAGGGGTTAACACATGGGAATTTTAAAGTGTTTAATCATTAACACCAACATCAAGTTAAAGTGGCATTGTGTTAGTCTACCGCAGCAATTTTACATTTCCCTAACCCCTTCCCTTCTCTCAGTCATTTATATATATATATATATATATATAAATATATATATATATATATTTTCGTACCAGTCGCATCTGTCTAAACTGAGATCAGTTATTTTATTTTAATGTTTGGGTCTTTGTGGGTGGAAGTAGGAATTGGATATTTGGCTGTTAGGGGATAAGTAATTACCTCTTTGCTTTTTAAGTTTTTAGCACATCGCTATACAGCAGAGGAGGTGTATGCCATTCAGGTAGGCAGTGATAGTGACACTCTGCAAGACAGTGACATAATCACTGCCTCTGACATTAAGCCTGAGATTATTATTATTACTTTATTATTTATATAGCGCCATCTCATTCCATAGCGCTGTACAATAGTCCTCAAGCGATGGTGTTCCACCACCATCTACAAGAGTACACTCAGAAAGCTCAGTGTAAGGTGAAAACTGGGTACCCCCATTCACAGCAACTCCTGACATCACAATAATTGTGGATGCTAGTGAGACACTCAAATTTTTCTAGCTGTTTTTCAGATTACATATTTCAGCTAATGGTTGAGCAAACCAATTTATTTACCAACTGGCATATCATTGCAAATCCGGGGTCTTATTACAATAGTAGAAATATGTGGCACCCCATGGATGTCGCGCAAATTCCAAAATGTTGGGCTCTAACTCTAGTTATTGTCAAA
>OW240912.1:302230122-302305003 GCA_933207985.1 Pelobates cultripes | reverse complement strand
TTTTAGACTTTAGAAAAACAGACTTTTCTAAAAATTAGAATATGGGTAGAGGAGTCATTATCAGACTGGAGCAATTTAAATGGAGTCCAAGAAAAATGGGATTATTTAAAAGTTGCACTATTGAAGGCAACAGAAAATTGCATTAGGCTTGTCAGTAAAGCAAAAAATTCAAGAAACCACTGTGGTACTCCGCAGATGTGGCCAAAATAGTTAAAAACAAAAAGTTAGCATTTAGGAATTATAAAAAAACCCAGAGTGAGGAAGACAAAATGATCTATAAGATTAGGCAGAAAGAGGCTAAGCAAGTTATAAGAGCTTCCAAATTACACACAGAAGAGAAAATAGCACAGTCAGTAAAAAAGGGGGATAAAACATTTTTTAGATACATAAATGAGAAAAGAAAAGTAAAACAAGGATTAGTTAGATTAAAAACAAAAGAAGGAAGGTATGTAGAAGAGGATAAAGGTCTAGCTGACTGCCTTAATGAATATTTTTGTTCAGTATTTACAGATGAAAATGAAGGAAAGGGACCTCAGTTGAGAAAAAGAAGAAATTAATCATTTATTACACGTGAGTTTACAGAGGAAGAGGTTCTATTTCAACTGTCAAAAGTAAAGACAAATAAGTCAATGGGACCTGATGGAATACACCCAAAGCTATTAAAAGAGCTTAGTGGTGTACTAGAAAAACCATTAACAGATTTATTTAACCAATCATTGTTAACAGGAGTAGTCCCAGAAGATTGGAAGTTAGCGAAAGTTGTGCCCATTTGCAAGAAAGGTAATAGGGAGGAGTCGGGCAACTATAGGCCAGTAAGCCTTACTTCAGTAGTGGGGAAAGTGATGGAAACCATGTTAAAGGATAGGATTGATGAACATCTAAAAACACATGGATTTCAAGATCAGAGACAACATGGGTTTACTTCAGGGAGATCATGCCAAACGAATCTTATTGATTTTTTTGATTGGGTAACTAAAATTATAGATCAGGGTGGTGCAGTAGACATTGCTTACCTAGATTTCAGTAAGACTTTTGACACTGTTGCACATAGAAGGCTTATCAATAAACTGCAATCTTTAAGTCTGGATTCAAATATTGTTGAATGGGTAAGGCAGTGGCTGAGTGACAGGCAACAGAGGGTTGTAGTTAATGGAATATATTGAAGCTTGGACTTGTCAACAGTGGGGTACCTCAGGGATCTGTACTTGGACCCATTCTCTTTAATATTTTTATTAGTGATATTGCAGAAGGTCTTGATGGTAAGGTATGTCTTTTTGCTGATGATACTAAGATATGTAACAGGGTTGATGTTCCAGGAGGGATAAGCCAAATAGCAAATGATTTAGGTAAACTAGAAAAATGGTCAGAATTGTGGCAACTGATATTTAATGTGGATAAGTGTAAGATAATGCATCTTGGACGTAAAAACCCAAGGGCAGAGTACAGAATATTTGAAAGAGTCCTAACCTCAACATATGAGGAAAGGGATTTAGGGGTGATTATTTCTGATGACTTAAAGGTAGGCAGACAATGTAATAGAGCAGCAGGAAATGCTAGCAGAATGCTTGGTTGTATATAGGTATTAGCAGTAGAAAGAGGGAAGTGTTCATGCCATTGTACAGAACACTGGTGAGACCTCACTTGGAGTATTGTGCACAGTACTGGAGACTGTATCTTCAGAAGGATATTGAAACCTTAGAGAGGGTTCAGAGAAGGGCTACTAAACTGGTTTATGGATTGCGGGATAAAACTTACCAGGAAAGGTTAAAGGATCTTAACATGTATAGCTTGGAGGAAAGATGAGACAGGGAGGATATGATAGAAACATTTAAATATATAAAGGGAATCAACACAGTAAAGGAGGAGACTATATTTAAAAGAAGAAAAACTACCACAACAAGAGGACATAGTCTTAAATTAGAGGGACAAAGGTTTTAAAATAATATCAGGAAGTATTACTTTACTGAGAGGGTAGTGGATGCATGGAATAGCCTTCAGCTGAAGTGGTAGAGGTTAACACAGTAAAGGAGTTTAAGCATGCGTGGGATAGGCATAAGGCTATCCTAACTATAAGATAAGACTAGGGAGTAATGAAAGTATTTAGAAAATTGGGCAGACTAGATGGGCCGAATGGTTCTTATCTGCCGTCACATTCTATGTTTCTATGTTTCTATCATGTGTGCACTTAACCTCAGCTCTGTCCTCTAGCCAGTGAATCCTATACCTGGATGGTAAGCAAAAGTGCTGCATCTTAAGCTGTGTTTTCGTGATCAGACTACACACCCTGCCTTCACATTACTACATTTAGCAGAGCTTGTATAGATGTATTCAGATGAGTATTGTATATACTTTATTTAACTTTTTTTATTTTTTCCACTATTTTGTCACTTGTATATATTGTGTCTTATATGGAGTGTCTTCATTTATTATCTTTTATCTATTAATTTAATATGAATTTTAACTCCTTACTGCCTAATACTAGCTGGCCAGTGCCTCTGTTCTGCTCTGGTTTTGAAATAACCACACCTCTTACTTTAATGTGATTTGTGATATGTGCTATATGGTTTGTGTTCATGGATAAGGCATTACAAGTGAATGTGGATAGTCAGTACAGCATGCTGGCATGTGTTGAAGGCTTGGCTGGATGAGATTTGTCCATGAGATCTAGCAAAATGAAAAAAAACTTGTGTACCAAGTCTAAGGAACTAGTAACTAGCCATAACTACACATACCTGGAGTTTTTTGTGAGCATTTCCGTTTTTAAAACTACTTTGTTCTGCTGTGAAAAACTTGTGTCTTGCTGCACTATTTTTGTATCAAAATAGTTTTAAAGAAATCCATATTACAATTTTAGTCATTATGACTAAAAACAGTTTAATTTTGATTATTGCATATATGCAATGTGTTACTGTTCCCTACATCATGTTATCTAGAATATGTGGTCACTCACCAACCCAAAAGGAAAATAATTGATTAAATCATTTTTCTATTTGGATGGTTAATTTGTTTTTGCTAGCATGTGTCATGTTAAGCAGCTTAAACAATCTTTAAACAAATGTAAATTCAAATAAAAAATATATTAAGACTGCCTTATACTAACCAATATTGAAAAGTATTATTCATATATTGATGCATATCACATTTTATCAGCATTAAATCATTAGAAATAACAATGAATGATGCATGGATTAACTGCATGGATACAATATTAATCATTTTGAACATCTCAGAGTGCTTGTCATGTGGTTGCTTGTAAAATGATGGAAAGATTATGAAAGTTTAATTCCTTTACGGTCTTCTTTGTAGTTACAGTTAAGAGGAGAAGATAACAATGCCTATAGAGATCATTGTAGCTGGAACTGAAAATTGCACTGTGTGCTCCTGTCAAATGAAGATTATAATAAATGGCCTGTTGTAAACTTTCTTTGAATCAGGTAGAGAGATAAATGTCTTATCGGCATGGAAGGCAATTACACATCTCTTCCATTTCTTTTTTTATTTTGTTCAAGCACTCAATATTCTCACTAATCTTTTCCATTTTTTATATAAGTTTCAGGCCATTTGGGGATATAGTTTTATTTAAAAAATGGAGAAAAGCAGAGAAAATGAATAAAGAAATATCTAATTATTTCTAAAGAAAAACTTTGAACAAAAATTTTTAATTAATGTATGAATCCAAATAAACTATGTTAATCTTTAGATGTTTAATTAAACAAAAAATATTTTTTGATAGGCACATGTCATTTGAATTTATAAGAGAAACTGCCTGTAAGGAATCATAAAAAAAAACAAAAACTTATTTTTATGAAAATATATATACAAGTTCATATTCACAAAGTATTTTTATACATTGCAATCAATAACTAGTATGTTATGAGAACTGGATGGTATATCTGGACAAGGATTCACTTATTCCACAAGTGCCTTCTGAAGAAACTACCCCTGTTATATGGGTAGTTTTGTGTTTTTCTGTTTGGTATATAAAACTACCGAACACGACCACCCCCTGGCTCATTTACTTCAGTCAGTTTAGTGCTCTCCCTGTGTGGCCGCCGTTCGTATAGTCGAACGCCACATGTAAGAGAAAACGGCGTCCATCTTGTTCACATGAAAGGAGTCAGCGGTACTTTGTCATCGAGTGTCTGGAACCAAAATCGGACACTCGAGTTCACGAACACGTAGACCTAGATTTGTTCCCACGAACTAGGGGAACAAACGCTACATATGAGCCAGGGGAATCATTTGTGGATTATTTCGGTTTTTGGACAAATTAATACCTTCATGTAACTTTTGAACCCCTGAACTGATCTGAGTGATTTTTGCATAGCTTGGTCCAGCAGATCTGGGCTTTTTTTTTTTTTTTTTTAAATGTATTTTGTGGGGTTGCTATAGAGTTTGGGGTACTTTTTAAGTTTTACCGAAATTTATGTTTTTTGTGTTGGGAGATAATGGAGTTCAGTAAATTACTTGATTCCATTATCTCCCCAGTACAGGGGAAGATATTATCATATGTAGGAGTGTCCTGGACCTGAGAGCCAATATTCTTCCTGAATGTATTTTGTCACTGTCCAGTGTGGAATGTTATTCATCTGGAGAAATGTTCGAGCCATCACCTGAACTGTGAGCTATAATCACTCAGGCTCTAGCAGTTCAGGAGAAAATAGGCGAATGGGTACTTGTCATACCAGCATTCGTTACATGCCTGTTTTTTTTTTTTTTCATAGCGTCCTTCACCAATAAGAATTACACATTCTCATAGATTTGATTGAACCCAAAATACAGGTAGTGAGTTAAAGTTGATTGCAAAATGGTTTAAACTGGCACTGCCAAATAAATAGTTTTGTCCTTGGTTTTCCAAGAATTTTAGAGGTAAATGTAAGTGTGGTCATTGCTTGACTTACAGATACATCTGCAAAAATTCAAAACATTTGGCAACTAATGATGTCCTAAATCTATTAGACAAAATACTTTAACTAAATGTAACAAGGAAAAAGAGAAAGACAGCGCTAGATAACTTATAGGCAGCAACCTTTTAAAGGGGATCCCTCAAACCCTTTAATTTGGATAAAATAAGAAAAAGAAGAAAAAAGGCTGCGCACTCAGATAAAATTGGAATAAAATAAAAAAGTTATTTTTAAATAAAATAAAGTCCAATTGGAAAGAAGGAAAAGTCCAATATTATTGTCCTTACAGATAGTCTTTGCTGTTGACGTCTTCTACTTTGTAGTGAGTCCACTTATATGAAAGATAAAAAGAGAGAGGGGGACAACCAATAGTGTAGTATGTAGAGTTCTAATATGGATGTGTAGAAATAATAATATAAAACTCACATTTATCAGAGCTAATGTCCTAGCTCTGGAATAAAGCGCATACGGCGGTTTGATCCCCGCTTATGGGATATAGATGGGTTCCTCTCTGTGATACGTGTCCAGTTTCTCGAAATAAAAGAGACAGCCAATAGTGCTCACTGTATAGCAATATTGATAAAATAATAAAAGAATGTACTTACAAAACCAGAGCAGACCAACTGCTCCGTGATGACAGCTTGGGTGGATTGATCCCCACCTTGGATTTCTTTAAATGCAGGAAACTTCCAGGGGTTTTCAGGTTTTTTTTTAAAACCAATAAAAATAATAATTAAAAAGCCAGGGTAAAAAGAGTATTATGTGTCTATAAAAAAAGATTATTGGCACAAACAAATGACCAAAAAATACTTTAATATATTTACAAACACAATAATTAAATATCCATAACGCGTTTCGTCTAAGACTTTATCAAATGGAATAACAGATGATACCTGGCTTGTAGGTGTTATATAGGAACATAACTCATTTGAATTTGGCGCCAAAAATTGGTCCGTCCAATCAGAAACAGAATCACATTTAAAACTTAAAATATGTTCAAAACTTAGTCAGTATACAATTTATAGTAATATAACTTGTTTCTAATGGTTAGAAATCAAAAACGAGGGTTGGAAAGTATAATTTAGAACATTTTAAAACGATCACGTGACATACGGCACTTCCGCATTTTGGAAGTTTTCGCCGCAATGCCTTATGGGAAATGTAGTTAAAAGTTAGCCGCGACCGGCGGCCGCATACAGAAATAAAAAAAAAAAAAACGATAATCATACATAACCTAAGGAGATTTAGTGCCTTGGAGGCATTTTCATTGTAGAGCATAGATTTTAAGTTATAAATAAAACAGGTAGGCAGGGGGGCACATAACTAATACATTACTTCCTCAAAATGGAGGTTTTTGCCCAAGTGCAACCTGGGAAATGTAGTTATCTTTAAAAATAAATAAATAAAAAATAAAGTATGGAAGTTTCACCATTGCAAATTAAAATAAAGATATACAGAATAAGAACTTAATTTGTAAAATACTGGCAACATTAATACAATAAAAATAGATGTATAAAAAGGGATTGTATACATAAAAGGAATATATAAGCCATTCATATTATAGACAGCAATAAATAATACAAATATTATTTAACATAAAAGTCATAAAAAATTGTGTAGATCAAAGTCAGCATTAAGACCATGGGGTATAAGAGTCTGAAGTTTATACACCCATTCCATCTCGGTTTTTCCAAGCAGTTTTTTTATGTCACCTCCACGCCAAGAGGTAAAGCATTTTTTTATACCAATGCATTTTAATAGGCGTGGGTCCTTATTGTGCATAATAAAATGTTTGGATACTGTATGTTTTAAGTATCCATTTTTAATATTTCTGCAATGTTCGCTTAGCCTTATCTTTAAGCACCTTGTGGTCATCCCCACATATTGGAGGCCACATGGGCACTCAAGCAGATAAATAACATTTTTCGTATTGCAGCATATAAAATCATAAATATTGTACACTTTTTTTGTCTGATTGGACATAAAACTTGAGACTTTTGATGAAATAAAATGATCAGTGGTTTTGCATACAATACATTGTTTACATCTATAAAAACCCTTTGTCTGGGGAAAAAAAGACAGATTTTTGGGAGGAGATTTTTTAGTAAAATTAGTAGTTAAAATAGATTTAAAATTGGGTGCTCCTCTAAAAACAATATTTGGATGAACAGGTATAATAGAGCTCAGTATCTCATCATGTTTGAGTATATGCCAGTGTTTTCTTATTATTCGTTTAACATCTTTACTTTTATTATTAAAATTAAAAATAACTGGGAGTACTATTGGTTCATTGTTTTCTTTGTTTTTGTATGTTAAAAGTTCTTTTCGTTCCTTTTGTTTGACAGTATTTATAGTAGTGTTTAATTCTGATTCTGAATATTTTTTTTCCATGAATTTATTTTTTAAAAAATCCGCTTGTTCATTTTAAAAAATAAATTCATGGAAAAAAAATATTCAGAATCAGAATTAAACACTACTATAAATACTGTCAAACAAAAGGAACGAAAAGAACTTTTAACATACAAAAACAAAGAAAACAATGAACCAATAGTACTCCCAGTTATTTTTAATTTTAATAATAAAAGTAAAGATGTTAAACGAATAATAAGAAAACACTGGCATATACTCAAACATGATGAGATACTGAGCTCTATTATACCTGTTCATCCAAATATTGTTTTTAGAGGAGCACCCAATTTTAAATCTATTTTAACTACTAATTTTACTAAAAAATCTCCTCCCAAAAATCTGTCTTTTTTTCCCCAGACAAAGGGTTTTTATAGATGTAAACAATGTATTGTATGCAAAACCACTGATCATTTTATTTCATCAAAAGTCTCAAGTTTTATGTCCAATCAGACAAAAAAAGTGTACAATATTTATGATTTTATATGCTGCAATACGAAAAATGTTATTTATCTGCTTGAGTGCCCATGTGGCCTCCAATATGTGGGGATGACCACAAGGTGCTTAAAGATAAGGCTAAGCGAACATTGCAGAAATATTAAAAATGGATACTTAAATCATACAGTATCCAAACATTTTATTATGCACAATAAGGACCCACGCCTATTAAAATGCATTGGTATAAAAAAATGCTTTACCTCTTGGCGTGGAGGTGACATAAAAAAACTGCTTGGAAAAACCGAGATGGAATGGGTGTATAAACTTCAGACTCTTATACCCCATGGTCTTAATGCTGACTTTGATCTACACAATTTTTTATGACTTTTATGTTAAATAATATTTGTATTATTTATTGCTGTCTATAATATGAATGGCTTATATATTCCTTTTATGTATACAATCCCTTTTTATACATCTATTTTTATTGTATTAATGTTGCCAGTATTTTACAAATTAAGTTCTTATTCTGTATATCTTTATTTTAATTTGCAATGGTGAAACTTCCATACTTCATTTTTTATTTATTTATTTTTAAAGATAACTACATTTCCCAGGTTGCACTTGGGCAAAAACCTCCATTTTGAGGAAGTAATGTATTAGTTATGTGCCCCCCTGCCTACCTGTTTTATTTATAACTTAAAATCTATGCTCTACAATGAAAATGCCTCCAAGGCACTAAATCTCCTTAGGTTATGTATGATTATCGTTTTTTTTATTTCTGTATGCGGCCGCCGGTCGCGGCTAACTTTTAACTACATTTCCCATAAGGCATTGCGGCGAAAACTTCCGAAATGCGGAAGTGCCGTATGTCACGTGATCGTTTTAAAATGTTCTAAATTATACTTTCCAACCCTCGTTTTTGATTTCTAACCATTAGAAACAAGTTATATTACTATAAATTGTATACTGACTAAGTTTTGAACATATTTTAAGTTTTAAATGTGATTCTGTTTCT
This sequence comes from Pelobates cultripes, assembly GCA_933207985.1. NCBI lineage: Eukaryota > Metazoa > Chordata > Amphibia > Anura > Pelobatidae > Pelobates > Pelobates cultripes. Next base: position 302,296,237 of record OW240912.1, on the reverse strand, counting down.
GATTGGACGGACCAATTTTTGGCGCCAAATTCAAATGAGTTATGTTCCTATATAACACCTACAAACCAGGTATCATCTGTTATTCCATTTGATAAAGTCTTAGACGAAACGCGTTATGGATATTTAATTATTGTGTTTGTAAATATATTAAAGTATTTTTTGGTCATTTGTTTGTGCCAATAATCTTTTTTATAGACACATAATACTCTTTTTACCCTGGCTTTTTAATTATTATTTTTATTGGTTTTAAAAAAACCTGAAAACCCCTGGAAGTTTCCTGCATTTAAAGAAATCCAAGGTGGGGATCAATCCACCCAAGCTGTCATCACGGAGCAGTTGGTCTGCTCTGGTTTTGTAAGTACATTCTTTTATTATTTTATCAATATTGCTATACAGTGAGCACTATTGGCTGTCTCTTTTATTTCGAGAAACTGGACACGTATCACAGAGAGGAACCCATCTATATCCCATAAGCGGGGATCAAACCGCCGTATGCGCTTTATTCCAGAGCTAGGACATTAGCTCTGATAAATGTGAGTTTTATATTATTATTTCTACACATCCATATTAGAACTCTACATACTACACTATTGGTTGTCCCCCTCTCTCTTTTTATCTTTCATATAAGTGGACTCACTACAAAGTAGAAGACGTCAACAGCAAAGACTATCTGTAAGGACAATAATATTGGACTTTTCCTTCTTTCCAATTGGACTTTATTTTATTTAAAAATAACTTTTTTATTTTATTCCAATTTTATCTGAGTGCGCAGCCTTTTTTCTTCTTTTTCTTATTTTAACTAAATGTAACCTATTTTCATTTAAAAGGATGTTTTTCTGGAACCGCGGTTTTAACAGTATGCCTGTGGACCCAGATAAAGCGACCCGGATGGTGGTGAAATGCACGTCTGACCTTTAGTTATTGTTTGATTTTAACTTGCATCTTTGTACTATGCTACTGTGCTTTAAACTTTATAGTAGCACAATTGGAGATCTTATTAATCATTGAGTAAGTGTGCAGCATGGATGAAGATGCTGTGGCCCCAGGGATTAACACAGAAGTTGAGATACTGGTCCACTTACTGTACAGGAGACTTCACAGAGGGGATTTTCCCCCTTGTATTAAACATAGGAATACACAAGGAGAAAGATACACTGATCAGTCACAACATTAAAATCACAGACAGGTGAAGTGAGTGATACTGATATATCACTACAATGGCCCCTGTCAAAGGATGGGATCTATTAGGCAGCAAGTGAACAGTCAGTTCTTGAATTTCATATTTTGGAAGCAGGAAAAATGGGCAAGTAAAAGATCTGAGTGACTTTGATAAGTCCCAGATCATGATGGCTAGACTGGGTCAGATCATCCCCAAAACGTCAAGTTCAGGGTTTTCAGTATGCAGTGGTGAGTACCTACCAAAAGTGGTGCAAGGAAGGACAACCAGTGATGCATTTGGGTTGCGAAGGCTAGTCCGTTTGGTCCAATCACACAGAAGCTCAAATAGCTCAAATTATTGAGAAAACTTAATGTTGGACATGATAGAAAGATGTCAGAACACATTGCCGTTTTCTGTGTATGGGGCTACGTAGCTGCACACTGGTCAGAGTGTTTAGGATGATTTCTGTCCACCACTGAAAGCACCTTAAATGATGACGCGAGCATCAGAAATGAACCACAGAGCAATGCAAGAATGTTCTTGAGAGTAATTGGGGCATTGGGGCATTCAATTAAATAGTCAATTTAGTACTACTAATATTAATTTTTTAGATTTAGATATTTATATAGATAGTGGTATTTTAAAAACTAAAAACTATTTCAAAAAGGTAGATGCTAATAGTTATGTCCTATACAACAGTGGACATTATACACCCTGGTTGAATAATATTCCAAAAGGACAGTTACAAAGAATAAGAAGAAAATATACGGAGAAGTTTTTGAAGAACAAGCCACTGTCATTTTAGACAAATTTTCACAGAAAAAATATCCTGATGAATTATTAAAAAAAAAGCATTGGAAGAAGTTAAAATATTAGATCAGGAGAGTATTATTTATAAAGAAAATAAGAGTATGGATTTCAGAGGAACCCCCAATTTAAACGAATGCTGACTTTTAATCACCCTAAGGCAGAAATACCCAAAACCTTTTTAAGTATTAATAAAAAAAGGTTTTTATTCTTGTGGGAAATGTGTAGGCTGCAAGTGTAGTAAAAATAGGACGCTGATGGGTATAAATAAATTTAAAACTAAATGTAAACAAGAGGATTTTTATGTTAATGATTTTATAACTTGTTTTAGTACAAATGTTATTTATCTCTTAATCTGTCCATGTGGGCTACAATATGTTGGTCGAACAATTCGTCCTCTTCATAAACGTATTTATGAACATGTTAACAATATTAAAAAAGGTTTCGAACAACATAGTGTGTCTGCACATTTCAAAAGATGCCACAATAAGGATCCAAGCGGGTTAACCTTTTTAGGTATTCAAATAATGAATAAATCATGGAGAGGAGGGAATCATGTCTTAGATATAGGAAAAGAAGAAGTGAAATGCTTCATAAACTGCAGACTTTACAACCTAAAGGACTGAATATTGAATTTGACTTGTTTAATTTTTTTATAATATATATTTTTTATTATTATATCAATGTTTCTTCTTTTTCCTTTCCCCTTTTTTTAGTAGGTGAAACTATATTGGTAGTGCTACTATTCTCTTTTTTTATAAATTTTAAGATTATATCTCTTTAAATATAATGTGATCCTAAATGAACTTTGGTTTTAGTAATATGATATTTTTTAAATATCTTCAATTTTTCTAGATTATTGATTTTTTTTATACAATATGTTTTTAGATGAATAATTATGTTTTAATAAAATATCATGCTCTTTTAAGAGATATGTATAATCTATAAAAATGTGTGTATATAGATATTTATTATTATCCTGAATAGGCTATATGGATATCTGCTTTGCATCTAGAAAGAAAGACATTTAGGCGATGTGCCTTTTACGTTTTTTTAAGAGACTTAATAAGGACCAATCAACTCAATTAATCTGGCAATTATGTATGAATTAAATGGATATAAAACAGACACAGATGCCAGACCCAGAATGTGATCCAAAGAAGCCGCTTAGGCGAAACGCGTCGTCACGTTTTCAGACGCACGACGTCAGGATGCACTGAAAGAAGCTGGTATTCCCCGAGAGATCCACACACCGTTCCGGTGCCCATTAAAGACCGCAAGCACTAGTCAGCGTGTCAGGAGGGTCTGAGGACTGTGGCTACAGGGATCAAGCTCTTGTGTTTTTTTAATGTTTTTTTTGCTACCAATAAAGGCTTGAATTTTATCCAGCTGCCGTCCTGCCTGTGAAATCGTGGTCCTGCATCCTGATATATCTGGGCTATTAACCCCTTAAGGACCAAACTTCTGGAATAAAAGGGAATCATGACATGTCACACATGTCATGTGTCCTTAAGGGGTTAAAGTGAGAGCAGACTGTTACTGCTCCTTTCTTGTGAGTTGATTGGTTTACTTTGTATTTTTCTGAGTCTTATTTACAGATTTACACTATATCCCTTTTTCTTTTCTATCTCCCCCCTCTTTTTTGGTCTAAGTTACCCAATATTTGGGAAAACATATTCAAGTCATTTATGTAAGTGTTTTTTTATACATTGTATCACTTGGACACTTTTTGGAAGATACACTGTTTTGTGATTTTGCACTTTATGATCTTGATTTTGTACTTTATATATATCAGATATGCACAATGATGTATTCATGAATTACTATCCTTAAAGGCACAGCACACTTTTTTCCTAATTTTATATGGAGTGTTTTTTCTGAGCTATTTTACTCTTAATTAGTGCTGCTTGTCCTGTATGGTATTTTATATTCACTTAAGGAAAGATTAAAAGTTGTTATAGAATAGTTTATACTGAATCTCATTGTATTGTTTAGGTCCAGAAACCCATTAAAAAAATTTTTTTTTTTTAAATCTGGAGAATATAGCCCACTCAAGGATTTAATAGTGCTCTGCTATTCCCCTGTTGAAAAGAGTTGTATTTATTGGTCTTGAAGTAAATCAATCCAGACACTACACAGCATCCAATGCGGATAAGAAAAATAACACTGTTCAATCCATGACATGCTAAAGCAGGAGTACTAGTTAATATTAGATATACTCTGAGGGTCAAATGTTATTAGACATAGATAAAAGGCAGAAGTAACCCATTTAGATATCTGGATGTTTTTGGAATCCATAATTCTATTTTCCATTTTTCTCATTAAGTGTTTCAGGGGGGTCCTTGAGGACTGGGTTGAGAAACCCTGCACTAGAAGCTAGATTAACCCTAGTGTAAACATAGCAGTTTCTCTGAAACCAATAACCAATCAGACCTGGTACCGAGACCACTTCATTGAGCTGAAGTGGTCTGGGTGTCTGTAGTGGTTCTTTAACCATTTTTATTTGTCACACCTGTGTGTAAAACCACAATCATGATTTAAAACCATAAAGCGGGGGCGGGGCCTAACCGCTGAAGCGAGAAGACACTAACCTGTGCAGCTCCTGCTTCACACCGTGATTTAATCGGTTTTCAGCCATAAAAAAGCGACCCAATCGGCTAAAAAGGCCACCAGGTGGAAGGTGACACGGAGAGGCACAGAATGGTGCCACACAAGCGACCTGTGCAGCGCAACTCACCCGCTCCTCCTGCATGGCCTACTTGCATGATCGGCATAAGGGAGACGGCCGCTCCCCTGCTGACCTCCACGGCGGACAGACCACAACAAGGCCCACGTTCCCCCCCCTCTGGACCGGTGGGGGTCATCCCGGTCCAGCCTCAGGAGACCCGGGCACAACCTGGCGAAAGCGCTATGGCAATCACGGGACCTGAACCAAGCAGTAGTACCGCACACAAAATGGCGGAGACAATGTACTCCACCAGCACTAGAGGCGAGCAGACGGAGGCAGAGAACCGGCTGGATAAAGCCTTTCAAGCCTTCTGGGAAAAGCTGGAAGCTCTTCTGTCCCCAACAACCCCGGAGAAAGGGCCTGCCACCCTACTGCGCACTCCCACAAGCTTAACCAAACAGAAGACCACACAGAAACTCCTACCACTAGGCTGCACGGAAAAATGGAGCTGGCGGGAAATCACCACGAGGCAGGGGACCAAAGATACATCTGGCGGCAACAGGAGCAAGAAAGCAACCCCCTGGTGCCCGAAAGTACCTAGGCCGAGGCGCACTAGCCCACTCACCCATCACCCTGGAGCTCCCAGACACCGGCTGAAGGTGCGAGTTGCCGCAGTGAGATCCCCCTGTAACAGACCACACGGGAAAGGGAGACTGCGACCGAGCAGACGGCACCTGAGGGGGCGCCCCACGAGCCACGAAACAAGCACCGCTCTGATCCAGCCCATGCCTGCCAGACAGCAACAGCGACGGCGGGACCACACCGGGACACAGACTCTCATTGAAGTATCAGGGGAAAACCCGTGGGGACAGAGAGGCCCACCCGACCAAGCACTTACAAGCCGGGGAAGTCGGCAGCATCACCCCTGGGCATGGGACTCTGCTTACATCCGGGACGGCATAGGTTAAGCGGGGCCTGACGAACTGGATGGCCATACCCTAACCTATTGAGGAGATATGGAAACGGCATACCAGCTGCACTCAAGAGAATCTATCTTGCCTCTTATATTCAGATATATATCGTTGTTGTGTTTTTGGTTTTTGTTTTTTGTCTCTATGATTCTTTCCAAGCGATCCTCAGGGGAAGCAGCTATGTGTTTAATTTACTCATGTTACCAAAAGGGGTTCCAGTGCATACTCACCACCCCTCACCTAACATTACCCAGCCTCTACACACACACGCACTGAGGGTTAAGATACCATAATATAGCACATACACTTAGGCTGTGTCCCCTACTTATGCCTGTCTGCCCACTGCGGACCAAAACCGCTTACCACTACTAAGCACTTGTCTCCGACCTCCCTGATGTTGCTTCTCACTACTTAACTCGTTGACTCTAAACTGTTACTGCAAAGTACATCACTAACACTTAGTTTTCTCTTTAATATCTTTAAGGCGCTAGGTTGGCATACAACCAAACAACCAGCCTGCATTAAAGAAAGTACTGTTACCTCTACTTACTGCACATCTAGATAATTCAATCACTGTGCTCCTAATGCCTATATGTCACACTACAACCAAGATACACACGCATAACCTAAAGAGCAACCAGTTCTGTTATATGCATGTCTAGCCTAGCAAGTTATACTACAAACATGATGTCTAATCGTTTGATATTTTCATGTAATATAAAAAAATGTGCCGTCTAAGCTGCCACGCTTTGTAATGTCATGGAAATGCTTGTAGAAGCTGTCGTGGCTCTACACGCTCGTTGTTAAACTATGCACAAGAAAAATAAAGAATTTTTAAAAAAAAAAAAAAACCATAAAGCACATACTTTGTCTCAATATTTTCCTTTAAGGATGAGTAAACTTAAAACTAGAATGGTCTAAAATTATCTAGTTTTACAATTTAGGCAACCCAAAGCAACATTCTATACATATTTTGTCTTCTTCGTGTGCTTGTTAACCAACTATATGTCCCGGTTTGTTAATGAGAATAGCTTGATTCTAATGGGCATAAAGTTACCATAGGCTGGGTTAAATGCTGGATTTTTGAATGTGATATATAGCATGCAGTTCTGCCCTTCCAAGTAGTAATGTCTAGGCATCAGTTTTACACATGCTAATGCTATTAAAGTTAGTATTTCCATTGCAATTAAAGTTAAATGTCAAGTTTGGGTAGAAGTATGCATACGTTTCTAGTACAGATTCAAATACATGTGACATTTATAAGCAGGTAGGTTTAAAAGAAAAAAGCTGTTTTTGCTCTCTGAATTTTACATTTAAGGCCAAAATAAACTTGCCAGAAGCATATGTGACTTAGAGAATTTTTTTAATTGAGGTATTTTGATCTTAAAATTGGAAATTAATTTTGAATTCCCAACACTGCTAACTTTAGTAAATGTGTTATTGAAGTGCACATACCAGTCCAGAAGGTTTTGGAACTACTGGTCTAGAACACTAAAGTCAAGTTTGTCAAGTTAATTTGTGCAAAGATGAAGAGCACATTGTAATGTTATGATGCCTCTGGAAGTTTTGAAAAAAATGGGAATTGGAGGGCACAACTGGTGCAGGCATTTCTCAGTAGTAGTGTTCAGTAAAGACCTGAATATATACCTTAATCAATCCTAGCCATTTTATCAAAGACATACAATTCAGTGAGGTTTGCTGGTTGCGTGCTTCACAGACATTCCAACATTCCACAAGCTGCTGAATTTTTTTTTTTCTCCTAAAACTGAAAATGTAACAGAAGTGTAGGCTTTCATGTTGGTTTGAGAGCTAGGCATTTTTCTGAGATTACTTTCTTCCTGTCTGCTGCCTTTCAAAAAGACAGGCTTCACCAGCAAGACTTTCAAAAGTAACTTTTATTCTCCTTAACGAGGTTCACATCTTTCTGATTTCTTTTAATGCACGGTTCTCAGAGTGGATGTTATTTACTACCTTTGCAGAATATGCAATTTATCTTTCCCAGCAAGATGCACATCTACATTTAGTTAGTGCTAGCCTATAATCAAATATGCAGTCTGTGCCTTTAGCCTCCTTATTGGATTTGGACCTTCACTTCAGCATTTTACTGTGGATATCCAGGTTTTCAGGGTGCGTTTGAAAGAATTTGCTGAAGATGTAGGATTTAAAATAAAATATTTTTACTTTGAAAATGCAATAGTAGTAATTTAAAGCACACCTACTACACCAATTAAAAGTGTATTGCTATACTCTAAATGTATTAATACAGAACATTTGATACTTTCAGGATTACATTTATTGCAGTCTGTTTTTCTGTCTTCTGGAATGAGGGTAGGTACGCTTTAAATAGTCCCATATTTTTTCATGTTAATTCTTTTACATGAATATAGCAAGCTATGCGTGACTGACTCAAATAAAAACATATGATCGCCTCTTTATAAATTAACTTGTGCAAAAAAAAAAAAGTTGAAATGATATTAAATGTATTCAAGTAAATCCAATATCAATGTCAAAGTCAGCCACATAAAGTCATAAAAAAAGTTATTGACTTCCTAATCCTACTTTGTCCCCACTTTTTGAAAAGATTTTGTAAAAAGTATGGATACATCTGTACAATATTTTCACTCAAATTTCGTTATGCTCTAGAGAAGAGATAATCAAGGCTAATAAAAGTGTGAAAGTTACAGATCCTAATATGCTACGCACACTACTATAACAGCTATTCAGTTAACTTGCCATAATCACCACTAAAACTCTCCATACAACTAACTTGTCATATTCAAGTATGTACTCTCTATACCACAATACACCAAACCAGAGTGCTGTGAGCAAGAGGCTTTTATAGGTAAAGTATTGATAAAATTAATAGGAGAAATAATTTTTTTTTTTTAATTAAAAATAAATAAATAAATTAATTTAAAAAAACAGGATGTATAATTAATTCAATAGACAGTAACAGCAAAGCTGGTGCAATTTGCATTAGTGGTGAGGTTCATAAATGCAGTGGTGATAACCATACGTTTTACTATATATAATTATATATACACAATTATGATTTAAATTGATTGTAAACAGTTTATTTCACATATAAATCTACAGGGAACGTCCATTGAAACAAATTAGTGACTCTGAGCCACCTGTGCTGTTTGCATACGGCAATGGGTTTACCGACTACATATCAATTCATAGCATATTAAAATACAAATTGCTAAATTTTGCTAAAAGTGGCTGATTTGGGGAATAAAAATCTCCATCTCAGCTGTAGTCTCAGGTGGGCTATTTCAGCATAAATGTTGTCATTCTGATTTAAATTCACATCAATTTAGTGTTTAGTAAATAAACACTATTTTAAGCATTTCTCGTGCAGGGAACACACAGGGTTTACTAAAGTGAGAATTCAAATTAAAGGCAAGAGTAGCTGAATTGGAACTACAGCTGACTTGGAGAATGCTTTCAGGTCGACTGTATTGGTCTTATATTTGAAATGCACCTTTATAGCACTTTTAGTTCTTACTTTAGTTAAAAACCATAACAGTGGCCTGTGTCTTTAAATGTAGATACTGCATATACACATAGAATGGGTGCATTTCATTTGCTTCTACTTTTTTTTTTTTTTTTTTTAACAATGTGTAAATGACCAATGTTTTTGAAAATATGATTTGTGTACATTTCTGTAACATTCAACATTAATATGCATAGTTCTTTGGCAGGGTTAATTATTAAAGTGAGATTTGTATGGATTTCAATAAGACCAAAATAGCTGAATTGGAAACTTTCTCCAAGTCAACAATGCTTCCAGTTTGACTTGGCTCCTGGATAAATTCATACTTTTACCTGTATTTTTAAATAATAAAATAAATATAAATTATGATGCTATAAAACCCAAAGAAAAGAGTAACTTGCGCACTACCCTTATGCATATTTTATAAAAATGTAGGTTTTTAGCATCACTCTATCACGCCACTGTGCATTGGAGGATCCTGGTTGCCTGCCTGCTGACTTTTGACTATGGACCGGCATTTAAATACTTTATTTTCCTATGTAGAAAGGTCTATTAATGTATTTCTGCCCAGGCGTTCGGTAGATTCTATCTACCGAACAAACAGCCCTCTATTTGGCCTCCCAGGAGCGGCGGTTAGCTGGCAGGCGCCGTTAATTGGCCGTCCAGAAGCCGGCGAGTGCCGCCAATTGACCGCCCAGTAGCTGCGGTTAACCGCAGCTTAATTGATTAGACCGGGTGGCCGCGGCTACGCATACTGAACACTGGATGGCAGCAGTCTGCAGTTCACACGCAGCCAGTTCATTCACGGATTTACTGAATAAACTCATTTAACCCAGATAGCTATGCCATGGAGCCTATTCATGTAATGAAAGACTTTGGCTCCATGGCAATTGAACTGTATGTGTGTGTCTGAGCGCCATTCAGTAATAATGTGCGCTCAGACCTAAGCTATCTGGGGATTTGTTGCATGTCTGTTTTTGATGTAATAAATGTAACCTTGTGTATTTTATTATGTTTTACTGTCTTTTTACTGCCACGTGCTTAATGGAGTTTTGCCTCTGACCTTGGAGATAATTGGATTACTTCCCAATTATCTCCAGTATAGAGAGGAGGGATTGTGATGTCATGGTGGGAGTGTTTATCTGTGTTGTATGTTTTGATTGGATGTTCCACAAAGCCCTGTGGTTGGGACTGTGTCTGTAAAATGTGTATATAAGGCCAATAAAGACACAGCTCAGTATGTACCTGCTTGACCCTCAACACGGAGCTTTGCCTCGTTCTTGGGGGGATTTACTGTATGCTGTTAGAGACTGATTGCCAGGAGTGTAAGCCGCTTGGGTGCTTTTCCTGTTCAGCTGCTAGCAGCTATTCGTGTGGTTCCAGTTCGGGAGTTTGGAGTGCTACTTTGCATCCCGTTTGGGAGTTTGGGGTTCTGCGGTAGCTGTGCCTGTGTCTCTGGAAGGGGAAGCCAACCTGGCTAAAATGCTCAGCAAGCTGGAATCGTCCTTCCAAATGAAGATGGATGCTCTGGGGTCCAAGCTCACTCAAATAGGCCGCTGGATAGCTGAGCTGGAGGAGGACAAGGAGATAACTCCAGTACAGAGCCAATATGTGACAGAATGCTAGACGCCCATGCACAATATATGACATACCTGCAGTGCTCCTTAGATGACCTCGATAACAGCGGTTGCCGAAATAATCTTCGGGTGCGAGGTCTGCTGGAGAACACTGAGGAAGATTTACCTTTACTCCTCACATAGCTCTTTAATCCCATACTAGACAACCCCAGTGATAACCACATTGAAATTGACAGAGCCCACAGATCGCTATGACCCAGGGGCTCGGCCTCGCAATTACCTCGTGACATCATTTGCCATGTTCACTATTTTACAGTCAAAGACAGCATACTGAGAGCTCCCAACCCTTACTGTTCCACGAGGACCCTATCCAGATATATCCTGACCTCTTGTGGCTCACGCTGCAGGCCAGAGTGGTCTTAAAACCGGTTACAGATCTGCTCAGACAACATAACCTGAAATACAGGTGGGGATTCCTATTTGCCTTAATCGTCTCGCAGAGAGGAGTGAACTATACCATCACCACTCATGCAGATGTCCAGCCCTTCCTCAGGGCACTGAACCTGCCTGAAGCACACATAAAGGATTGGTACTCCCCTCAATTGACATCGGGACAGCTCCCTCAAAGACAGCGATGAAACACCCCTTCCAAGAAGGGGAGAACGGAGCCACAGACTCGCTCACCCAGACAGGGAACCTCAGGTCGTGACTAAGACCACATCATGTAACAGCAACTGAGGGACTGACCACCGCACAATTGGAATACAAACTAAAGTATAGCCTCGGCTATGGATTACAACTTAAACAGTGGATGTACACTGCCAGGGACCTTACCCATCGGATCGGCACTTTTGTGAGACTGACACTACCATATATATTCAGGAATAACCCTTGTAAAGAGGAAAGACTGTAACAAAACAGGAAAACACAAAAAAACAACAAAAAACAATGAGAAAAGAACAAAAAAAATAATAATCAAAGAAAGACAAAGACTACAAAAATATTTTTCTCCAGTTGGACATTTTATCAAGAACTATCGCATGTCAGGATGTGGGCGGAGAGACAAACGTACAGGTCGTATGAATGCGAGAAGTCCAGCTCTAACATGTTAGGTTTTTAAGCCACTGTTATGGTATAATGCTATTATTATGTTACTGGAAGTCCAGTTTATTAGACCTAGTTACAAATGCCTTAGCTCTTGTTTTCCTGTTACATAATTTTATCACATGACAGGAAGCTTCCTATTTTGCATAACTCTCTTTACTAAAACTCCACAGCAGTAAAGAAAGTGAAACATTTAACCAATCAAAATGAAATAGGGAGTATAGTATCCCAGTAAGTAGGCTCCTCCCCCTCTTTCTTTACTGCTCTATCGCAAACAGGTCAGAATTTTTGGCTCTTCCCTTAATTATATATTTATTGAGTACTTATTAGTATTAGTATGCTATGCTAGTATGCTATCATTTATTACTGTGTATATTGGTATTTCTTCCTATATTGGCTGCCTTTGTGTATACTTCAATGTATACCCTTTATTTGTGTATATTAGTTTCCTTTATATACTTCTGTGTATATTTATCCTTCGGCTTACAGCTTAGTAGTTGGTCTATCTACATAGCTACTATATTCTTATTCTATTTCTCAGTTCTGTCTTATATTTGGTCTATCTTCCTCTGACTAGGGAAAACCCTCTCATTTCCCGCCCGCGGGCGGACCCACTCCGTTCCGATTTCGTATACCAATATAATCCCCCCCTCACCTCCTAGTCCTCACCGTCTCTCTCGACGGCTCTTGGACCTTCCTTTACCGCGCGTTCCTCTCATTAGCACTGCCGGCGGCCATCTTCATTCTCGCACATTGCAAGATTACAGCCGCCATTTTAAAGCAATCTCGCGTGCAACCCACACAACGGAACTCGGCTCAGCCTTCCCGACCTAACGGAATTTGCAATTGATATCACTAGTTATATATTCAGAGGTCAGTTACACGGATTATATCCCTAAGCTGTATATATAAGCACTAAGGTTATCATTAACCCTTGCCTTACAGCGGTGCTGCCCCTAGACTGTGCTGCTGCTGGAGGTCGCCCTGTGGCCACCTCTGTTTTTTCCTGGGTGAAGCCCAGTATCATATATAATAAAAACCCAATACTGTGGTTCCCTGCTTTCCTTAAACTTTGGTGTCTTTCATTATATAAAGCCAGCTGCTTTTTTTTTGCCATACAAAACTATACACCACAGAGATACCCTGCTGGGGTACTGCACACCACATACCCTGCTGGGGTTTCATTTCTACGTGTTCTTTCACAATTGACACGTGAATACAACACCCTGCTGGGGTGTCAAGGGTGCTGCCCATCTAGTCACTACAGTGACTACAATTACAGCTTCACTGACCTCTGCCAATACGCCCTGTGCCACACCTATATATTACCTAATTGGCAAGATGGAAGCCTCTCAAACAACAGACTTACAAGCCATGATAAATGAGGCCATAGCCGCCTCCATGGAGAAAGCCCTCTCCAAAATGATGGCCTCTAACTCTGATAAGAGGAAACCATCTAAATCCCACCAATCCCGACTCAAGAGCCTAGAACCCCACACTGGCAAACGCCACTGGAAAGGGGAAAAGGGCACCAAAACCTGACCAACGGTAAGACCCCGGCCAAAAGTCACAAGCCCTCTATGGTCACCACCCCGACCTTACTACACGAGGACTCCTCAGACGAGGACAGCACTCGCACAAAGTCCATGGCTGTTCTGGATGAATGGCAAGCATATAAGTCAGACTCACAAGATGACGCATGGGGCTCAGATCCCCGGGTCTCAACCCGGCTTCTTACAAAACACTCCCTAGATCCTGATACCGCAGACAGCCCACAAGAGGATGAAGACACCATCTTTGATCTGTCGGGCCACAGACTCTTTGACCCGAAGAACGTACGACACCCACACTCAGGGGACTGGACACCCCCAGATCATCTTGCAAAATGTATGAACCTCTGGCTACGTAAATCGTTAGACAAGACCGTCCGCAATCGGCTGCAGTCAGAATGCCCACGACCCTCGCTACCCGATCATGTTGCAGAGACGCCCGAATTCGATCAAGTGATGACCACCTTTATGTCCTGAGGCGGCCGTGACCCCCGCAAAGGGGTGGAAAAGAGCTTCAGAGGGGTACAGGACAAACTACTGGACTCAGTGGAGCCATTAGCCAGAGTCATGTATTTAGCTGACGATGCTCTTGCTAGAGCAGACCAATTTGACGCAACCATGGTGCGCGAATGGGCTCATGATGTGCGGGAGTGAGCACAAAGATGCTTCTGCTTTGTGGGTAATGCAAATGTCACCCTATCATCCGAGCGACGCAAAGCAGCACTACTCCTAAGGGGCATCTGGCTGCAACGACCACCGGGCACCAAATATTCACAACTCTGGGACGTCGAGATAGTTCTCTGCTTTCTGAAAGACTAACGACAGGCTCTCTCTCCGACAGCTCTCAGGAAAACTCACGGTTTTGCTTTGCCTGGTTTCTTTCCGCAGGGTATCGGATGTTCGAGCGTTTGACATAGACGCGTTCTCTCTCTAACCGGAGGGAGTAACGTTCCGGGTATCCCGTCGCACGAAGTCAGACTCTACATCGGTGTTCTAATCTTTTTTCACCACCGATCCACAACTCTGCGTCGTTTCCACCCTACGACGGTATGTGGAGGTTACGGTACCGATTTGGACTTCGTCCTCGGGTCAACTCCTGGTGTCATACGTTAGACCACATGTTCCCATCTCGATGACCACCCTCGCCAGATGGGTTCGTTGGATCCTATCACTAGCGCGTGTGGATGCTACGTTCAGGGCCCACTCGGTACGTGGAGCAGCAGATTCCTCGGCCTTCACGGCGGGTGCCTCCCTATCGGATATCCTACGTTCCGCGGACTGGTCTAGAGAATCTGGTCTTTATATACTTCTGTGTATATTTATCCTTCGGCTTACAGCTTAGTAGTTGGTCTATCTACATAGCTACTATATTCTTATTCTATTTCTCAGTTCTGTCTTATATTTGGTCTATCTTCCTCTGACTAGGGAAAACCCTCTCATTTCCCGCCCGCGGGCGGACCCACTCCGTTCCGATTTCGTATACCAATATAATCCCCCCCTCACCTCCTAGTCCTCACCGTCTCTCTCGACGGCTCTTGGACCTTCCTTTACCACGCGTTCCTCTCATTAGCACTGCCGGCGGCCATCTTCATTCTTGCACATTGCAAGATTACAGCCGCCATTTTAAAGCAATCTCGCGTGCAACCCACACAACGGAACTCGGCTCAGCCTTCCCGACCTAACGGAATTTGCAATTGATATCACTAGTTATATATTCAGAGGTCAGTTACACGGATTATATCCCTAAGCTGTATATATAAGCACTAAGGTTATCATTAACCCTTGCCTTACAGCGGTGCTGCCCCTAGACTGTGCTGCTGCTGGAGGTCGCCCTGTGGCCACCTCTGTTTTAATCTTTCTTCACCACCGATCCACAACTCTGCGTCGTTTCCACCCTACGACGGTATGTGGAGGTTACGGTACCGATTTGGACTTCGTCCTCGGGTCAACTCCTGGTGAGAATCTACGGTCCGCACCTTCTATTTCGTCCTCGGGTCAACTCCTGGTGAGAATCTACGGTCCGCACCTTCTATTTCCGCCCGAACTCCAGTGTGGCCATGTCACTTATACAACAGCATTAAAAATGCAAAATAGGAAGCCTCCTGTCGTGTGATAAAATTTAAAATTATGCTAGCGTTAGTGTACTTATAATCTTAATTTTAATAATGACAGGAGGCGAGTATTTTCCCACCCTTCCCACCAGGGGAGGAGGGGAACTGCTGTATTTTATTATGTCTACAGTTTCTTGTCCATTATACCTTCTCTATTTGCCTCTACCTGAGCCTGTATGTTTGTATATAAATATATATTCACCACAGTTAGCCTCAGTCAGTTAGACTACTGTGGAGTTGTACACCTAGTTTGTAGATAGTATTATTACGATATTAATTGATGGATCACTGTCATTGCTGCAACCAGTTTCGAGACCGGTGCCTAACCTTTTCACATTCTCCTTTCAGTTTAATTTCATAAGAATGTGGAGCATCTACATCATATCCCTTGGATTACAGCTCATCACATAAAGACCATGGTTTCTATCGGATGTTCACCCGTTGGTGCTTGTTTACCGCTCATGACACAAAGATCATCGTTCCCTTTGGAGAACACCCGTTAGTGTTTGTTTACAGACTTTGATATACTGAACTACCTCCCTGTTTATGATGTCGCTTCCGAAAGAGGGGGAAGAGCCTACTTACTGGGATAATATACTCCCTATTGCATTTTGATTGGTTAATTGTTTCATTTTATTTACTGCTGGGGAGTTTTAGTAAAGAGAGTTATGCAAAATACTCGCCTCTTGTCATTATTAAAATTAAGATTATAAGTACACTAACGCTAGCATAATCTTCAATTGTTGTCTCCCACCTCTACCATGTTTGAACAACCTCCTCCCCCCTCACCCATTTCCACCCTAGGAGGGCCCCTATCCTCATCTGCTCTAATCTCCAGATCAATGGGGGAACCCAAATAGTCACGGGGGAGGGACAGTGCACTTCCTATAGTTGGTTTGACCTAGGCAATGTATTGTATGTCCATCCTTGCCCTCCATGCTAGGCTTTAACCATACAGATGGTTAATTAAAACACGTAATCAACAGATACCCATGTGCACCTACCCTGGGACACCCAGTTCTCCCACATAAGTGTGGAATTGATATCTCCTGTTGTGTTTTTCCGCTCCAATCTTTAATTGAGGACCTGAAGATCCTCACTACTAATACATATAGAAGTCTCCTACAGATCTAAAAAGCAAGTAGAGATGGGTACATCCTTCGAGTTTGACATGTACCCTTCCCCTTATACACAAACCTGTCTATTGCACTAAGACAGGCTTACTTACTTTCCGAAGAATCGCTTTCACGATTCTACCTTTTCTAATCCTCACCCTTCCCTAAACCAGTTCCCCCATTCTTTGTCCCCCACCACCATTCTTTATTCCTCCCATGTCTCCACCCCTACTTCCCGAGCCATAATCGCTTTGTGGTGGAATAGGCACTGTATGGTGGGGCCTCTACTGGACAGATACCGGAGGTGTCAAGCCATTGTCGAGGCCCTGGCATAACCTTGGATAGAATCCATAGGTGCCGGAATTGAGGTGACAATTACACATAGCACTCACCGGCACCTCGGTCTACCCACATAGCTTCCACCTGACCACGACCATCCGATCGATAGTTACTTTTTTTTTTTTTATATTGTTTAGTTATTGTACATTGTTCATGATTATTGAGTGTGAAGGTTGCACATGCTGTTCTCTGAACTGTATATTATTAAATGAACTTATACTGATACACGCTTGAGGCGTTGTGTTGGCACTTCAGACTACTATGTCTAAGATAAAAGTTGTATCAATTAATGCATGTGGCCTAAATGCTCCAGCAAAACGATCTTTGGCAGATTTCCGCAGGCTTGTGGCAGACATTGTTTTAGTTCAAGAAACACACTTCCACAAGGACTTTGCACCCAGGCTGCGAGACAGTAAATGCCCTACAGGTTACTTCAGTAACTACACCGAATCAAAATTAAGAGGGGTGGCACACATCCCTTTCACCCTACAGCAGTGTTTCCCAACCCAGTCCTCAAGGCACACCTACCAGTCCAGGATTTAGGGATTACCCAGTTGTGTCTAAGGTGTTTTTTTTCTTCTTTGTAAAAACACCTTAGACACAACTGGGTAATCCCCAAATCCTGGACTGGTAGGTGTGCCTTGAGGACTGGGTTGGGAAACACTGCCCTACAGGACACAGATGATGCAGGTAGATGCCCATCCGTGAGGGGGAAGATAGGCTACATGACCATCACGTTAGCCAACATTTATATCCAAAATAAGAAACAATGGCCAGCTCTTCTTAAAATACTTACTGAATTGGAACAGTTCCAAGACGGTATACTATTTATGGGAGTCGACCTAAATGTCACCGTGGACAGCTCCCTGGACACCTCTTCCTCCTCTAACGCATACCCTGAATCCACTCAAAGGTGTTTACACACACTCTTACAAGAGGCCCAATTGTATAATAGCTGGAGAGCATTACACACTACGGGAAAAGATTATTCCTTTCACTCTCCATCTCAGGGGACATACACTCGCATTGACATGCTATTCCTGCTCCAACGCTTCCTAGACTTAATTCAAGCCTGCTCATATGGTTCAATCATGTGGTCAGACTATGCACCCCTGTCTCTTGCAATTGCTCTTCCCTCCCTCCCGCCCTCATCTCCGCAGTGGAAGTTAAATAACCTCCTCCTTGACGAAAGCACAACTTTTGCGCAGTTAAATTCAGCCATAGTACACTACTTCGCAAAAAACACAAAACCAGACACTGCACAGACCATCACCTGGGAAGCACATAAATCGGTGTTACAAGGGCTACTCATAAAAATTGCTTCAGCACACAAACGCAAGAGGGAAGAACGCACTAAATACATACTACAATAAATTAAACACCTTGAGGAACTACACAGATCTGATAAATCACTGAACACGTACAAGTCACTGATCGTGAAAAGGTCAGAGCTGACTGCTATTTTAACCTTACACACGAAGTGTAGGATGTTGCTGACTAAACACATATACTACACCCAGGGATGGAAAAGTGGCCACCTCCTGGGGCAATCACTCCAGCAACGTAAAGAACACACATTCATACCCACCATCAAGCTAGCAGACAGCAAGCAATCACAACTAATGCCGGATATCATGGCTGCATATCATGAGTACAAAGCACAGCTGTACAACATCAGAGATTCCCTGCCTTCCCCAGCAGAGATACACAATTTTCTCTTGACATGAATCACAACAACCATCTTGAGAAACCTGGTGGGGTCCTTAGAACAGCCCATTACAACAGACAAATTTAAATTAACAACTCCCCCTACGCAAGAGCCCTGGCTTGGATGGCTATACAGCCAAATACTATAAAAAATTCACTACTGAATTGTCTCTACCTTTCATAGAGTCCTTTAATTCTCTGCTTAAATCTCCAACACAAGAACAAAGAAATATGCAGACCGTCTCAATTATATGAATGAAACTTACTGCATTGACTGGAAAAAATATATCTATGTATAGCGCGATGTTCCAAATATAGAACCTGGCTATTAGAAATAATATGGTCAGAGACCCTAATTAAACAAAGTATATACAAGTGAACCTACAATCCTATGCCAGCCCAGGGTAGTATAGATCAAGAGGTAGTAAAAAGATAACCTCACTCCCCCTTATAATTAAGCTTTATTGTGATCTGCTATAGGGATAGGAGTATACAGTAGCTAAGTCTCTATAATCCATGCATCCTAGGAAGTATCCTGGTCACACTAGAAACATATTAAGAAAAACAGAGAGAGATAAGGACTGAAAATAGAAGTAAAAAAATCAGTCAAAAACAGACTGATAATTAGCATTAATAAAGCCTCTCTCCCTGTAAAGCTAGCTAGATAGGCATAGGAAAGAAAAGAAGAAAACGATATAAAATAAAGTTAAATTAAATGGTGATCATGGTGCTCCAAACACCAGTGCCCAGTGCAGAAAAAACGCCCAACGTACGTTTCGGTGCAGAGAGATGCACCTTCGTCAGGGGCCAACAGATAACTGAAGAGAAGCCTCTTAAATACCCCAATTGCCAGGAAGCATGATTACCTTGTAGCCAATGGAGTGTGGGGGTGTATACCTCCCCAGCTGCCTCTAATATCCTGGCTATTCCTCTGTGATTGCTAATGCTCATTCATCTGTATGAAGGGGAAATCCCTCAGCCGGTCACGTGACCTGTGATGTCATGCGTCACGTGACGTATCCGGCATTCTCCTAACGGGGCGTGGCTCATTCATCATAGTGCTGCAGTACCGCCCATCCGAGCCTCTCCTGTCCATCATCCTCACATGGGTTGATCCCCTGTGACAGATGGGCGGAGCTAGGTATTCTCTGTGTATGGAGAAACCGAAATTGTCCAAATTAAGGCTCAAATTGATAAGCTGCATATTGATAATGTATCATTCCAAAGTACCAATGTGTACTATATAGGATGTACAGAATCAGCTGAAAATATAAGGCAGTGCTGATTACATATTATTCTAATACTGAATCTATTAAAGATGTAGTAAAGAATATGAGAGGACACCCCAATAATAAGAGAAAAATTGAATGATAAGGGGTCCTGGGATGTTGTTAACTCCCACTCCCCCGTCCCAGGCAAGGATATATGATAATAAATATATTTTTATATTTATTTTAATAAATATATTCAGTGTTCATAGGACCCATGCTAGGATGCAAAATTAGCATGGTACATCCTGCCGCTATATCCTGTACACTGAGTCACTTGACAATATGAACCTCTGAATGACCAGATATGACTTAGTCCGTAAAATAAAATTAATAATAATAAGGCTAGCATTCTTTTTGTCAAGAGGTCTTTAAACTTATGGCACCTGAGGTTCCTAGTTGGTCTCCCATACAAGTACTAACCAGGCCCAAGTCTGGATGGCTTCTGAGATCTGACGAGATCAGGCATTTTCAGACTGGTATGGCCATTGATATTTTCATTCAAGTGCTCAGCAAGCTTGGTCTAGGAACATTATTGGTATTATAGTCATTATATAGCTATTTCCTTGGGAGAATTCAAGCATTAGCAATTTAGTGGTCCTCATCCGGTAATCATGAGAATAAATTTATATGATAAAAAATAATATAAAAAATAATAATAAATAGAAAAGAATAGTGATAATAGTAGTAATAGTAATAAGCAAAGAATATACCCATTGTGGAACAAACCGCGCTATATTTACAAATTTACAAGTGTATCAGGCCATAAGGCTCACTCAGAATAGATTAGTGCAGAGATCACCCGCCGAGTACCACTGCCCGTATATAGGTCTGAGTCCCACACCTGGTATCAGTGATCTGCAATAAATGGTGTATATGAGAAACCTTCGTTAAGTCCCAAGGGTGACAGGGTTTTGAGCTTATAGATCCAGAAGCTCTCCCTTTGGAGTAGCTTCTTGTCTAAATCCCCCCCTCTTGGTCCCAAGGTAACCCTTTCAATACCACTAAATCTGATTCCTTCAGATGAGCCCCCATGATGTAGTTTCAAATGTTTAGAGATAGGGGTGTCGATTTGTCTTGTGGGGTTTACTGAATTGACATGTTCCCGTATCCTAAGTTTAAACATCCTAAAGGTTTTTCCCACATACAGTTTTTTGCACGAACAGGAAAGTAAGTAGATAAGCCCTTTGGACTGACAGTTAAAGAAATTCTTTACTTTGAATTCCTGTGTGCCGAGGGAGTCTGGGAATGTTTTGGAGGGTCTACGTATAAACCTACATGCCTTACATTTCCCACATTGATAGGTCCCTAAGACTGGGGACTTCAGCCATGATGTTTTCTGGGGTGTAGTCTTGAGATGGCTAGGGACCAACATGTCCTTGATGTTGCGTCCCCTTCTTGCTGTTACTGAAGCCTTATGTGTGATTACCTTCCGTAAGTGTGGGTCTTGTTGTAAAAGGGGCCAGAATCTGTCCAAGATTTGCATCATTTGATGCCAGCCGGCATCAAAATTCCCTATACATCTTATGACTGCCTGTGATGGCTCTGGGTTATGTTCGATTAGAAGGTCTTTCCGATCTGACAGTAAGGCCCGTTTATAAGCGTGCTTTAAGCATCTATTCGGGTACCCCTTTTGTTTGAATTGGAGTTGTAAGGTCTTAGCCTTTAGTTTAAAATCATCCAATGTAGAGCAATTGCGTCTAAGGCGCAAGTATTGTCCAGTTGGAATCCCTTTCTTTAGGGAAGGGGGATGATGGCTAGACCAATTCAGCAAGTTATTAGTTGCCGTTGGTTTACGGAACAGAGTTGAGATGAGGCACCCTTCTTCTGTCAGCGAGATGGTGAGGTCCAGAAAATTAATTCTATTGCCACCAATTTCACTAGTCAGTTTGAGATTAATATTGTTGGAGTTGAGAGTGTGGACGAAGTCCAAAAACAGTTCCGAGGTATCTGTCCAAATGATAAACACGTCATCGATGTATCTTTTCCAGATTTTTATATGCTTTGTATATTTTACCATATGATCCGTGAATACCATTTGAGACTCCCACCACCCCAGGTGGAGGTTGGCATATGATGGGGCACAAGCCGTCCCCATCGCAGTCCCTCTCACCTGGTGATAATACTTTCCCTGAAAGGTAAAGTGATTGTGTGTTAAGATAAATTGCA
The DNA here is from genome assembly GCA_933207985.1 of Pelobates cultripes. NCBI lineage: Eukaryota > Metazoa > Chordata > Amphibia > Anura > Pelobatidae > Pelobates > Pelobates cultripes. Next base: position 302,274,193 of record OW240912.1, on the reverse strand, counting down.
TCAGATCTTGGACGAATTTATTGTGTCTTAGTGATATTACTGGTTTACTGTCCAAGCTAGCTTTCAGATGTTCTAGTCCAACTTCATGTGGAATCGAGCTGTACAGGCTCTCCACATCAAGGCTACATAAAATAGCGTGACCACTAATTTTTGTTCCTTCGATGATACTTAATGTGTGTTTCGTGTCTTTAAGATATGAAGGAAGTTGAGTGACTAGTTTCCTCAGGATCTGATCCACATAAAGACTGATGTTTTGAGTCAGATTACCTCTACCAGAGACTATGGGTCTCCCATTTAGTACCGGTTGTTGTTTGTGTACCTTTGGGAGTGCATAGAAGGTGGCAGTGACGGGATTCTTGACAAACATAAAATTATATTCATCCCTGGAAATTAGAAGTTGAGATAAAGCTGTATCAAGGATTATTTTCAACTCTGCCAAGTATTTTTTAGTGGGGTCACCCTTTAGAACTTCATACGTATTGCTATCCCCAATTAGTCTTTGTACCATTGAGACATAATCAGGTTTGTTTAGAATGACTGTATTGCCCCCTTTATCGGAGGGTTTAAAAATAACCTCATCCAGTTCTTTAAGTTTTTTAAGAGAGATATTTTCTTGAGGAGAGATGTTGCTATTAGGTTGGATTGGAAGGTCTTTTAAGTTGATTTTTCAATTTCATTGCATGTCATCTCCACAAATAGGTCTATATATTTAAAATCCACTAAGTGTGGAGTGAACATGCTTTTCTTTTTTAGATGTGTAAAGGGGGGATATCTTACTTCGGATTCGTCATTCGCAATAAGGAGGTCAACCAGCGTATCAAGTGCACCCATATCTGAGACTTGTAAACCAAGATCTTTTGCCCTTTTTTCCTCTTTCATATAGTGAAATTTATGCAGAGCCAGTTTTCTAGCAAACAGGTGTATGTCCTTTGTCCAGCTAAACTTATCGAAGTCTGAGACTGGGACAAAGGACATACCCCGCTGTAAAACCTGCAACTCTGCTTGAGTCGGAGTGTATGAGGACAAATTGATGATCTGGTTATTTACAGTTGTCTTATCTAATATCTTTTTCTTCCCCTGAAGTGTTGGGGTGGTCTGCCTCTGTACCTTGTCCGTGGGGCTGTACTTTCTTCCATATTGGGTTGGCCTAAAAAAGAGACCCCTCTTTTTAATATACTTTTTGAATTGCGTTCTGATGAGGCAGACGTACTCGCTTTAGAGGAATCTGAGTCTGAACCACTCGTCTCATATTCTGACGTTGATATTGGTTCAGAGAAACTCCTTCTTGGATTCCTATTCTTTCTATAAACATTACCACTTTTAAAGTCATTATTGTCTCTGATGAATTTGGAATGTTTCCGAATCTTAATATTTTGTTGGAATCTATCCAAATTGCTCTTAAGTTTTGTCTCTAGTGCTTCAAAGTTAGGTTCCCCTTTAAAAGCTGCAATTCTGTCTATCTGCTCATCCACTTCTTTATTAACCCTTTCCAGTCTTTTAGTTTCAAATTTACAAAGGATTTCCATAAATCTCTTGGAACATGTGCCTGCAGCTTCCTCCCACTCTTTTGTAAATTCATCCTCCTCAATATGGGAAGCTGGTATGTTCTGTACCCTTAATCCCCTCGGAATTAGATCTTTTTTAAGGTAATTGTCCAGGGATGCAATTTCCCACCCTGTTTTAATTTGTTGCTGAAATAAGTTAGTCAAACGGTTAAACGATGAGATGATATTATCACTATCTGTAAGGCTTGTAAGATCCTGTTCTGAAAAGACTTTATCCGTATCTTTACACCAGACGTCTCTTTTTGACTTATCGAATAGAAAACTGGCCATGATACACAAACTGGTACTATGGTATTAAAACCAAATTATTTACAAAAAATAAAAGGGGAACCTAACTTTGAAGCACTAGAGACAAAACTTAAGAGCAATTTGGATAGATTCCAACAAAATATTAAGATTCGGAAACATTCCAAATTCATCAGAGACAATAATGACTTTAAAAGTGGTAATGTTTATAGAAAGAATAGGAATCCAAGAAGGAGTTTCTCTGAACCAATATCAACGTCAGAATATGAGACGAGTGGTTCAGACTCAGATTCCTCTAAAGCGAGTACGTCTGCCTCATCAGAACGCAATTCAAAAAGTATATTAAAAAGAGGGGTCTCTTTTTTAGGCCAACCCAATATGGAAGAAAGTACAGCCCCACGGACAAGGTACAGAGGCAGACCACCCCAACACTTCAGGGGAAGAAAAAGATATTAGATAAGACAACTGTAAATAACCAGATCATCAATTTGTCCTCATACACTCCGACTCAAGCAGAGTTGCAGGTTTTACAGCGGGGTATGTCCTTTGTCCCAGTCTCAGACTTCGATAAGTTTAGCTGGACAAAGGACATACACCTGTTTGCTAGAAAACTGGCTCTGCATAAATTTCACTATATGAAAGAGGAAAAAAGGGCAAAAGATCTTGGTTTACAAGTCTCAGATATGGGTGCACTTGATACGCTGGTTGACCTCCTTATTGCGAATGACGAATCCGAAGTAAGATATCCCCCCTTTACACATCTAAAAAAGAAAAGCATGTTCACTCCACACTTAGTGGATTTTAAATATATAGACCTATTTGTGGAGATGACATGCAATGAAATTGAAAAAATCAACTTAAAAGACCTTCCAATCCAACCTAATAGCAACATCTCTCCTCAAGAAAATATCTCTCTTAAAAAACTTAAAGAACTGGATGAGGTTATTTTTAAACCCTCCGATAAAGGGGGCAATACAGTCATTCTAAACAAACCTGATTATGTCTCAATGGTACAAAGACTAATTGGGGATAGCAATACGTATGAAGTTCTAAAGGGTGACCCCACTAAAAAATACTTGGCAGAGTTGAAAATAATCCTTGATACAGCTTTATCTCAACTTCTAATTTCCAGGGATGAATATAATTTTATGTTTGTCAAGAATCCCGTCACTGCCACCTTCTATGCACTCCCAAAGGTACACAAACAACAACCGGTACTAAATGGGAGACCCATAGTCTCTGGTAGAGGTAATCTGACTCAAAACATCAGTCTTTATGTGGATCAGATCCTGAGGAAACTAGTCACTCAACTTCCTTCATATCTTAAAGACACGAAACACACATTAAGTATCATCGAAGGAACAAAAATTAGTGGTCACGCTATTTTATGTAGCCTTGATGTGGAGAGCCTGTACAGCTCATTCCACATGAAGTTGGACTAGAACATCTGAAAGCTAGCTTGGACAGTAAACCAGTAATATCACTAAGACACAATAAATTCGTCCAAGATCTGATGCAATTTATCTTAACACACAATCACTTTACCTTTCAGGGAAAGTATTATCACCAGGTGAGAGGGACTGCGATGGGGACGGCTTGTGCCCCATCATATGCCAACCTCCACCTGGGGTGGTGGGAGTCTCAAATGGTATTCACGGATCATATGGTAAAATATACAAAGCATATAAAAATCTGGAAAAGATACATCGATGACGTGTTTATCATTTGGACAGATACCTCGGAACTGTTTTTGGACTTCGTCCACACTCTCAACTCCAACAATATTAATCTCAAACTGACTAGTGAAATTGGTGGCAATAGAATTAATTTTCTGGACCTCACCATCTCGCTGACAGAAGAAGGGTGCCTCATCTCAACTCTGTTCCGTAAACCAACGGCAACTAATAACTTGCTGAATTGGTCTAGCCATCATCCCCCTTCCCTAAAGAAAGGGATTCCAACTGGACAATACTTGCGCCTTAGACGCAATTGCTCTACATTGGATGATTTTAAACTAAAGGCTAAGACCTTACAACTCCAATTCAAACAAAAGGGGTACCCGAATAGATGCTTAAAGCACGCTTATAAACGGGCCTTACTGTCAGATCGGAAAGACCTTCTAATCGAACATAACCCAGAGCCATCACAGGCAGTCATAAGATGTATAGGGAATTTTGATGCCGGCTGGCATCAAATGATGCAAATCTTGGACAGATTCTGGCCCCTTTTACAACAAGACCCACACTTACGGAAGGTAATCACACATAAGGCTTCAGTAACAGCAAGAAGGGGACGCAACATCAAGGACATGTTGGTCCCTAGCCATCTCAAGACTACACCCCAGAAAACATCATGGCTGAAGTCCCCAGTCTTAGGGACCTATCAATGTGGGAAATGTAAGGCATGTAGGTTTATACGTAGACCCTCCAAAACATTCCCAGACTCCCTCGGCACACAGGAATTCAAAGTAAAGAATTTCTTTAACTGTCAGTCCAAAGGGCTTATCTACTTACTTTCCTGTTCGTGCAAAAAACTGTATGTGGGAAAAACCTTTAGGATGTTTAAACTTAGGATACGGGAACATGTCAATTCGGTAAACCCCACAAGACAAATCGACACCCCTATCTCTAAACATTTGAAACTACATCATGGGGGCTCATCTGAAGGAATCAGATTTAGTGGTATTGAAAGGGTTACCTTGGGACCAAGAGGGGGGGATTTAGACAAGAAGCTACTCCAAAGGGAGAGCTTCTGGATCTATAAGCTCAAAACCCTGTCACCCTTGGGACTTAACGAAGGTTTCTCATATACACCATTTATTGCAGATCACTGATACCAGGTGTGGGACTCAGACCTATATACGGGCAGTGGTACTCGGCGGGTGATCTCTGCACTAATCTATTCTGAGTGAGCCTTATGGCCTGATACACTTGTAAATTTGTAAATATAGCGCGGTTTGTTCCACAATGGGTATATTCTTTGCTTATTACTATTACTACTATTATCACTATTCTTTTCTATTTATTATTATTTTTTATATTATTTTTTATCATATAAATTTATTCTCATGATTACCGGATGAGGACCACTAAATTGCTAATGCTTGAATTCTCCCAAGGAAATAGCTATATAATGACTATAATACCAATAATGTTCCTAGACCAAGCTTGCTGAGCACTTGAATGAAAATATCAATGGCCATACCAGTCTGAAAATGCCTGATCTCGTCAGATCTCAGAAGCCATCCAGACTTGGGCCTGGTTAGTACTTGTATGGGAGACCAACTAGGAACCTCAGGTGCCATAAGTTTAAAGACCTCTTGACAAAAAGAATGCTAGCCTTATTATTATTAATTTTATTTTACGGACTAAGTCATATCTGGTCATTCAGAGGTTCATATTGTCAAGTGACTCAGTGTACAGGATATAGCGGCAGGATGTACCATGCTAATTTTGCATCCTAGCATGGGTCCTATGAACACTGAATATATTTATTAAAATAAATATAAAAATATATTTATTATCATATATCCTTGCCTGGGACGGGGGAGTGGGAGTTAACAACATCCCAGGACCCCTTATCATTCAATTTTTCTCTTATTATTGGGGTGTCCTCTCATATTCTTTACTACATCTTTAATAGATTCAGTATTAGAATAATATGTAATCAGCACTGCCTTATATTTTCAGCTGATTCTGTACATCCTATATAGTACACATTGGTACTTTGGAATGATACATTATCAATATGCAGCTTATCAATTTGAGCCTTAATTTGGACAATTTCGGTTTCTCCATACACAGAGAATACCTAGCTCCGCCCATCTGTCACAGGGGATCAACCCATGTGAGGATGATGGACAGGAGAGGCTCGGATGGGCGGTACTGCAGCACTATGATGAATGAGCCACGCCCCGTTAGGAGAATGCCGGATACGTCACGTGACGCATGACATCACAGGTCACGTGACCGGCTGAGGGATTTCCCCTTCATACAGATGAATGAGCATTAGCAATCATAGAGGAATAGCCAGGATATTAGAGGCAGCTGGGGAGGTATACACCCCCACACTCCATTGGCTACAAGGTAATCATGCTTCCTGGCAATTGGGGTATTTAAGAGGCTTCTCTTCAGTTATCTGTTGGCCCCTGACGAAGGTGCATCTCTCTGCACCGAAACGTACGTTGGGCGTTTTTTCTGCACTGGGCACTGGTGTTTGGAGCACCATGATCACCATTTAATTTAACTTTATTTTATATCGTTTTCTTCTTTTCTTTCCTATGCCTATCTAGCTAGCTTTACAGGGAGAGAGGCTTTATTAATGCTAATTATCAGTCTGTTTTTGACTGATTTTTTTACTTCTATTTTCAGTCCTTATCTCTCTCTGTTTTTCTTAATATGTTTCTAGTGTGACCAGGATACTTCCTAGGATGCATGGATTATAGAGACTTAGCTACTGTATACTCCTATCCCTATAGCAGATCACAATAAAGCTTAATTATAAGGGGGAGTGAGGTTATCTTTTTTACTACCTCTTGATCTATACTACCCTGGGCTGGCATAGGATTGTAGGTTCACTTGTATATACTTTGTTTAATTAGGGTCTCTGACCATATTATTTCTAATAGCCAGGTTCTATATTTGGAACATCGCGCTATACATAGATATATTTTTTCCAGTCAATGCAGTAAGTTTCATTCATATAATTGAGACGGTCTGCATATTTCTTTGTTCTTGTGTTTATATTTGGGGTTAAGCCCCTCTGAGACAGCTGGAGTCTCATACTGGTACGTTGGTCTCTGCGTGACCCCTGCAGCCACTGCCCCCCTTTTGGGGAGGTTTTGAGGTGGTGGGTGCGGCGGCTATACAGGGACTTGGAATGTTGTGTTCCTTGCTCTCTATTTTGTAAATCTCCAACACTACTAGTAGCTGAACTACAGGCCACAAAAGCGGTGCTAACCAAACCGGGCAAAGGCACAACACACTGCGGTAGTTACAGACTGATTTCACTTATTAACATAGATATCAAGCTCTTCACTAAGATACTGGCCAATAGACTTAAGCCAGTGCGCTTGGGGCTAGTCCACCCTGACCAATCAGCTTTGTGCCAGGCAGAGAAGCAAAAAATAACACCACAAAAATCATCAACTTGATGTACCTGTCAAAACGGTAAAAACACTATAGCACACTGCTCTCCATAGACGCTGAAAAGGTGTTTGACAGGGTGGACTGGTACCTGATGTTGGCCACAATGCAACATTTAGGCTTTGGGCTTCAGTGGATCAGCTGGCTGAAAGCAATATAATCCACTCCTACAGCCCGCCTGCGCATTAATGGGCAGCTTTCTCACCCAGTCAGGATCTCAAATGGCACGAGACAGGGATGCCCTCTGTCACCTCTTATTTTCATTCTGGAGCTTGAACCTTTCCTCCAGGGTATCAAGGATAACCCACATATGGGGCTTGAGGGTGGGAGGCAAGGAGTACAGGGGTGGGGGCCCTAAAAACAATAAGGGGGACCTACTGTTCCCCCCCCTGGCCCCCACCCCTGAGCGGTGGATGGGGGCACTAAAAAGCAATAACCTACTGTCATCCCCCCGGCCCCCACCTCTGAGCAGTGGGTGGGGGCCCTTTATAAGAATGGTGGGGGGACCTACTATCCTCCCCCCCGGCCCCCACCTCCACCACAGTAGGTCCCCCCTTACTGTGATTGGTGGGCTTGGAATCTAACCAATCACAGTGCTCTGTTCTTTGGAATTTTCCCACGCTGTGGACAGTAGGGGGGAGGACAGTAGGTCCATCCAATCACAGTGCTCTGTGGCATTTTACACAGCGTGGGAAAGTTCTTTGGAATTTTCCCATGCTGTGTAAAATGACAAAGAGCACTCTGATTGGCTTAAAACAAACAATCAGAGTGTTCTTAGCCTAATTGCAGGGGGGCCAGAGGGGGGAGGACAGTAGGTACAGCTCAGGGGTGGGTGCCGGGAAGGATATTGTTTTTTTTTAGGGCCCCCACCCACTGCTCAGGGGTGGGGGCCAGGGGGGAAGGACAGTAGGTCCCCCCCTTATTGTTTTTAGGGCCCCCACCCACCGCTCAGGGGTGGGGGCCAGGGGGGAGGACAGTATGCCCCCCCTTATTGTTTTTTAGGGTCCCCACCCACCGCTCAGTGGTGGGGGCCAGGTGGGGGGGACAGGAGGTCCCCCCTTATTGTTTTTAGGGCCCCCACCCACCGCTCAGGGGTGGTGGCTGGTTGGGAGGACAATAGGTCCCCCCCAATTGTTATTTAGGGGGCCCCCAGCCACCGCGCAGGGGGGACGGGGGCGGCACGCTTATTTTTTTATTTTTTTATAACAGTGAGCAGCCACCGGCAGAATTTACTAATACTAAGTAATCTTTACTTAGTATTAGCAAATTTGTCTGAAAGACCAATTTAGGTCTTTCAACATTTTAGTAGTTAACTCCCTGATACCGTGGGATTTAGGGAGTTATCTACTAAACGGCTGCAAGATGCAGCACAAATAGGATCGGAGTTTCATTCATTTGAATGAAATTGCAATCCGAACAAAGTCCTGAATTGCATCCTAACACAAATGGAGAAACTGTTCTCATTCTGTTAGGATGCAATTAGGCAGTTTTGTCGGCGTTCTGTCTAAGTGACAGGACGTTCGGCAATACTGACAGGAAGCATCGTGGGAACAGGGAAGAAAGCTAAGGATCATGGGAAAATTGCTCTGACCAGCGGAAATGTAGCACACTTTGCTCCTCCGCTGGTCAAAGCTGGTCAAGTGGAGGAAACCTCCATAAGGCAAAGAGTCCCTACTTTGTCTTATGATTTTAAAGAAAACTAAAGAAGACAGGAAGAAAAGAAGAACAGATCCCAAGAGAGGAGGAGAAGAAGAAGAGATTGAGGAAAGGTAATTTCGGCATTACAGTGCTGCTTTAAGAATAAAATAAATAAAAAAAAACTGTTATTTAATGCAACTGTTTTGTTTTCTTTTTCTATTTCTAGAGATGTCTAGGTAGCAGTTAATGTTTGCAGAAATACAGAAAAATGCACTTGCAGATATGTTTTTGCCAGTCTCAAGTATAAATTTGATGAAATGCACTTGTGAAAGTAAGTGTCCCTGAATGGCAGTTAGGAAAAGTGGTCAACCTAACTCCGGGGTGGCATCAATGACTACAACACAAAAATAAAACATTGCATTAGGATGGTTTATGTGGTGGTACACCATCCTGAAGATGGAATTATACCACCTGTGGTCACCCCTTCCAGTTGTGATCAGCTCCAGAGTAATTATAGCTGCTTCGTAGTGATTATAGTTACTGCCAAAGGGTAACCTCGGTATAACCCAAACACTAGTTGAGACTGAGTGGAGGATGAAGTAGATCTGTTAATTCCCAGCCAAATGGCTCACATTTATACAGAATCTGGTACAGTAGACACTCCCCAAAACACGCCCATAAACACACCCACAAAATGTCCACAAAACACATTGTCATTGTTACTCAGCAAAAACAGTAACAAATATGAAAAAACATAAAAACACATATTTCCCACATAGGAACCCCCACAGTCTATACATCCCCGGATAGCCTGGATCTAAGCACCCAACATATCCGAAAAGCGCCAAAACAGAGCCAAAATGCCACCGTGTGGAAGAGCTGACCAGCCTCACACATGGTCCTAGGCCCAAAACAGTTCCAGGGCATTTTGTGCTTTTGGACAGTCAGCTTTCACTACCATGTGAAAGAAATACCGAACGCACACTCTGGCTTCTTGGTAGCATTTGTTTGTATGAACCATATGAACAAACCTATTGAATAGCGCCCTCCTGACATGTGTGGGGAAGGAGCAGGCATTTGTCCAAGTTCAGCGGTGTTCGGGAGTTTGTGTCCGATTTTAGTTCTATGCGATCGATGCCCAAACACCACTGCCTTGCAAACAAGATGGCCACCACACAGTCCCCACGTGTTCGTGCATACAAACAGCGGCCACCCAGGCGCACAATTAGAAACCACACTGATAGAACTGTCAGAAGAGGTTAACAAGGATCAATAAGCTCAGAGGTGGTCCACAGGAGGGTTCAGTTCCTGAACAGTCTAAGGAAATCCCACGAACTCAGTCTTTCAATAGCCTTTTAGCATGGCCCATAGTCCTGAGGCAGGAGGCTAGCAAGCAGGCTCCTCCAGGAGCTTGTGACGAGGGCATGTTCGTCATAGTGTGTTACATTGACACGGTGGATCTTCAGTACACATCAGCCCCAATACATACAATGTCTCATTAGAGATTGTCACTTTTGGGTGAAGACAGCAATGTTAATTGTTAGTGTAGAACTCACCGCATAGGCTTGCTTTGACGTGGCAGGTGAACTTACACTTACATGGCCATTGGAGTGATATTAAAAAATCTTCCAGTTATATAAATGTGCATAGGGATTTGGGACAGTGCACATAGTTTTCTATTGTTTTTTTATTGTATGCATTGGGGATGACGTGTACTATAGTCATTGCTGCAGCCCAGGAGTAATGCAAGTTTGCGCGCTGGACTTAATTTTATATAAATAATGAAATGTCACTTTATTTAGGATTCTTTTGTTAGTATTTTCTACTGACTTATGGACAATATTCTCATAATTATTAAAATTTTCAAAATAAAATAAATATCATCCACTGAGTAGATTTAACAGTAGTAAGAGCATAATAAAAAACTGAAAGCAGTGTTGTCATCTTAACCCAAATATAATGTTAGAGTTTAATCTCATTTTATGTGTGTGGTTGAATTGCCTGGAGCCAGCAGATGTTTGTTATCATATGTATGCTGCATCTCAACATTAATGCAGTCTAGCCCCGAATTACACAGCTGTAGACAATTTTTGATTGTGAATATGGGCCTTTCTTAACACAATGTTGAAATCTATTTCAGCAATTAATAAGAGCCTTGTGCTAAACTATACATCATGAATGTCCTCAGAGGGCTATTAGTAAAAATGTTATTGTCTTTTGAAGCATTCCTATAAACCACAAGTTCAAAAGTCTGCAGTTGCAATAACGAAGCAAAACAGGGACAAAGCTTAACCAGGCCTCCAAATCGTCCTGATTTTGGTGGAACACTCTTGATTTTAGGGTGCTGTCCTGCAGTCCTGTTTTTTTTTCCTGTGTCCTGCTTTTGAAACAGTGCTCCCTGCATGGGCTGGCCTTTATGATTGTCAGGCATCCTGGCGTACATAGATGCCAAATGCAACTGCTTTTTTGGACAGTGACAGTAATGCTATTCATGTCACTGGACAATCTCCCTTTTACTCTGCCTATTGGCATCATTATTCTTGTAATGTCGATGAGTGGGGCCTGTGGCTTAACTGATGATATATAAATAGACTTAGAAATACAGTACAGTGGCAAGTGAGGGAGATCATGTAGGGCGTCTCTACTTGAGCTTTGGCTGGATAGAGTTCCCTAGTTAGGCTTGGGCCCATGGCAGGAGAATAGGTGGCTGGTGTTGGAGCTCCATCAACCATGCCACCCATCTCCTACCTGCTGTCTAGAGGCTGTGGACTCAGTAGCCTTATGGCAAATTCGTTTGGTGGGCAAGAAGAGAAAATTATCATTAGAGACAGTAAGAACCCTATTAAGAATTTCTTTTTTTTCTTTTCAATTTTACAATTATTATTGGTCTACATGGTACATAATGCACAAAGAAGAGGATGATGCATGGCTTGCCATTACAACACAATAGTCAACATTGCATTAGGATGGTTTTTAATATTGACTCGGTGGACCTTTAGGTTATATAGCATGGTTACAATGTTACCACATAGGAAGATTTATCAATAGATTCTGCTAGGAATTTGTAAAGTGGCGATAGACATGCATAGGTAAACAGTAGTGGTTATGAACTATCTTGGCCCCACTATAGAACCTGCGGTTGTAACTCCTCTATAGTTTTCTTCCGCTTATTCAGCAATGTAGCTTTTGCGTCTGTTAGCTACTGGTCTAAGGTGCTGTTTAACATCAGTTTGAGATGAACCTTAAAACATAAGAATTGTTGTTGGAACGGATACAACACACACAAAAAAAAGCTTAGCATCTCAGAACTGGATTTCACATATTTAAATTTAATGACTTTATGTTACGGTAGCTGTGCTAGAGTTGACGAAGCACGTATTCCATACCCTATATATACCCTCAGACAATATAAAAATGGATAAAACTAACTAAACTGAGGTGGATGGATTATCTTGGCAAAGGAGAAGTGCTCACTAACACAGATTTAGACAGATTTGTGAACACTGTTTGAGAGAAATAGGCCTTTTGTGTACATAGAAAAAGCCTTAGATCTTTGAGTTCAGCTCATGAAAAATGGGGGCAAAAATAAAAGTGTTGCCTTTATAATTTTGTTCAGTGTATGTGTGCATTGTCGTGTGTGATATTTGTGCTGAGTTGATTGACTGTATGTGATGGATATTTAATTCATATACAAATATGCATGTAGGCCCATGTGTGAATACAGGTGTATATTTTTGCAGAGTAACATACACACAGCCCCATAGTCAGTTGCACACAGTCACATAGTAACATACACACAGCTGCAGTAACGCACACAGTTACAGTCAAACACACACAGGCAAACAGTCACACACACAGGCAGACAGTCACACACAGGAGACAGTCACACACATTTAGAGTTACACACACAGAGTTACCTCTTTCCATTATGGGTTGGAAGGAAGGAGTGGAATGAGTTGCAGGTCCTGGAGTCTGGTGGTTGTTGGGGAAGCAGGAAGTCCTTCCTGCTTCCCCATCCCGGTGCAGCATTGTCTTCTGGGCATGTTTAGCTCTGCCCCTGCTGGAATTTAGCTCTGCCCTGCTGATAGGTAAGCCCCACCCCCGCTGACATGTTTTTGTGTTTTTTAAGTTCCGGGTGAAGAATAATGAAATCCTCTGCCCGAGCAGCTGGTGTTCAGGTTTCCCACTTCAAACCCGGCCATATGTGAGTCGAGTCGGCCGCATAGCGCCCCCTGCTGCCATGGCTCTGGTATTTCCATTCCTCTAAATAAGGAGTTTGACGAGAAATCCCTAAGAATACTGCAGATGGTGGGTACGTAGTTGGTCTTTGACAGCTGCAAAGGTCTTTCTTTTGTGTGAAGTGTATGGTGAGATGTCAGCAAATACCAGAATCCCAGCATAAGGGGATGGTAGATCCCTTTTGTTTCTAGACTGTAAAATGGCATCCTTAATATGGCAATAGTGCATCTGCAGTAGTATGTCCCTTGGGGTGTCCGCCAGTATCAATCTGGGCTTCAGGACTCTATGGAGTCTGTCCATTAGCAGCATCTCAGTAGGTACATCGGGTTGAAGTGCTTGGAGTAGGCCTTACACATTGGTTGGTAAGTTAGTCCTGCTTACTGCCTTGGCTACGCCTTGTAAGTAAAGATTATTGCACCTTTCCCTGTCTTCGATGTTTGCCAATTTGTTTTCCTAAGATTCAACCTGGGCCATCCTTTTGTGGCCAAATCATTATGCATCTCAGCCTATTCACCTATTTTGTCTCTTAACCCCTTAATGACGGAAATATTCCCTTTTATTCCAGAAGTTGTGTCCTTAAGGGGTTAAATTGTTGATGTATGGTTTTCCAGCTCCTGCACTTCAGTAGTAAATTCCCTCAAAGTTGATTGTAGGCTGAGTTGTATCTTGACTGACATAGCATCTAGCATCGTCTGCAGGATCCCTTGCGTAATCAGCATATCCACGTCTATGGAGTCTGGGATGCGAGATCAGTCATCATTGCTGCCATCTTGTATCTCCTCCCTTAGTGGGTCTGGTTTATTTTGGCCGGTTCTGGTCCCCAAAAAATTTGATTTGTCCAGCTTTTTCATCTGCCAGCTGCTTTTGTTCTGTGACATGACCTGCGTGTTTTTTACGGTAGGTCAATATAAAACCGCTCAATTAGACCGACTTGGTGCAGAGATACTCCGACATGCGACTGCTCTTACCGAAGTTCAAAACACCCTCCAAACCATCCCCCCTCCCCCCGAATTAATTTTTTTGATTAGCAGTCCAGTCTTTTTGTGCTTATCTTTATTTAGTACAAAATGGCTTGTGAATATCACTTTTTTTGTTTTACATTAAATGTTTGTTTGTCAGCATTTTCTTGGCTCATTTTAATCACATATTGCTAATTTTAGCAGTTAGATGAATGTTTTGAAAAAAAATCAAAACTGGCACAACCCCATGTTAATGCTACCAGTAATGAACGTATATCACAGCTGTCTAACACATATCTCTCAAGCCATTCCACCTGGCATTGTTGTAAGAGTTGTTTAATTAGCTAATTATTTATACAGTCTACATGTATGCAGTGACCTGGAAATCTCACATGTTAGTAACCCAGAACGTCTGAAATAGTATAGTCTTGATGTATACAAATTAATGTAATTAGTTCTTATATTACAAAGTCTGTAGATCGTACATGTCTATCCTCACAAGTGAACGGGGCAGATCAATCAGTTTCTGTGCAGTACTGAGCATAGATCATCAGTAACGTGTCCTGGGTACACAATCAAAACTAGCATTAATTTTTTGTTCTGCATCAACAAGTAATGAGGAAATGAGCATCATGACTTTTATATGATAGGTTTAAACACCATGAGCAATGTTACTAAATAAAATTCAAAACTTCCATAATTGCAACCAGTGGCGTACACATGACCCATTGGGCCCCGGTGCGAAAATTGATCCGTGGGCCCCCCTCCCCCCCCGCGCTTACTCGGTGCGGGTTGGGGCCGCAACACATGGCGGCGGGCACCTGGTTGCAGGGGTTGCAGGGCTGCGATCCCGCGACCGCGGTATGCACACACACTTAAAGGACCACTACAGACACCCAGATCACATCAGCTCAATGAAGTGGTCTGGGTGCCAGGTCCCTCTAGTTTTAACCCTGCAGCTGAAAACATAGCAGTGAAAACGGCTATGTTTCACTGAGGGTTAATCCAGCCTCTGGTGGCTGTCTCATTGACAGCTGCTAGAGGAGCTTCCGCGATTCTCACTGTGAAAATCACAGTGAGAAGACACTGAACGTCCATAGGAAAGCATTGAGTAATGCTTTCCTATGGGCGGTTTAAATGCGCGCGCGCGCGCCTCTTGCCACGCATTTGCATTCGGAGCTGAGAGGCGGACACTGGGGAGTCCGACGCTGGAGAAAGGTAAATGCTGAAGAGACACACACACACACTCTCACGAACAGATGCATACACACTCACTTACAAAACATACACTTTCACTGACAAACACACACTCACTAACAGACAAACACACTCAGTAACAGACACACACAGTAACACACTCACTAGCAGACACACACCCAATAACAGACACACTAACACAAACACTAATACACGCACTAACACAAACACTAATACACACACTAACACAAACACTAATACACACACTAACACACACACTAATACACACTAACACACACACACATACACTAACACACACACTAACACACAAATACTAGGACACACATACACTAACACACACACAAACACACACATACTAGGACACACATACACTAACACACACACACATACTAACACACACACATACTAAGACCCACATACACTAACACACACATACTAACACACACACACATACTAACACACACACACACACTAACACACACATACTAAGACACACACACACACACACTAACACATTTTTATTTTTTAAATTTAATCCCCCCAGCCTCCTTACCTATTGGAATGCTGGGGGGATTCCCTGGGGTCCAGTGGTGCTGCTGGGCTCCTGGGTGGGCGGGCTGTCTGGGCAGGCGGGCACGCGAGGGAGCACTTTCCCCTGAGTGCTTCCTCTTCAGCTCCCTCGCGCGCCGCTTAGGGATGCCGGCGCCGGAAGATGACGTCATCTTCCGGCTCCGGTATCAGTGCGGTGCGCGAGGGAGCTGACCAAAAGGACCTATTTAAACTTTTTTAATTTTAATCTTGTTGCAAGATGAATCATTAATTAAATTTTCTACCTATACAGCATTGCCAAAACTTTATCAGTAGTGATGTCCCGAACGGTTCGCCGCGGACTCCAGTCAGCAGACACATTCCAGCCAATCAGCAGCAGACCCTCCCTCCCAGACCCTCCCACCTCCTGGACAGCATCCATTTTCAAGCTGCATTCTTAGTGAGCTGTCCAGGAGGTGGGAGGGACTGGGAGGGAGGGTCTGCTGCTGATTGGCTGGAATGTGTCTGCTGACTGGAGTCCGTGGCGAACCGCGGCAAACCGTTCGGCGAACAGTTCGGGACATCACTATATATCAGCAAACCAACTATTTAGTGGATTCAGCAATTTCAACTGCACTAATTGTGGATGGAAATCTATAATTAAGCACACAGCCATGCAATCTCCTTTGACAAATGTGGTTCATTCAAATTAAACAATTTTCTTGTCTCGCTAAATCTGATCTTCCCAACTGTAAGCATTTATTTTTTCAAATAGAAATGTATAGTTAGCTTATTGTAATTAGACATAGCTTATTTATGATGCAGAAAGCAGAGAGCACTGGTGGACTGCGTAAGTATGGCCGAACACTCTTTGTATGGTACTGTTGCTAGTCAAGTCAATACCTATATGAACAGTCTTTAATTTGTGAAGATACATACATTTAGCTACCGTATTCTCAGTTAAAAGGACTTGCAATTGAAAAAGAATACATTTTTTACTGAAAAATTTACTGGGTCTACTGACAAATAGTTGTACCAATTCAAGTGAAAAATCTGGGGTGAAATCTCCTGAACTGGGACACTGTAGGCACTCAGACCTCTTCAGCTCATTGAAGTGGTCTGGGTGAAATGTCCCATGTCCCTTAACCTTAAAATGGTAATTATTTCAGTTTCTAAAAAAAAAAACTGCAATAATTACCTGTCGGAATTGAAACTGACGGCGGATGTCGGCGAGGGAAGGAGCAGGGGAGGAGCGGTGGAGGAGTGGGGGCGGAGCTGAGCCAGTGCCGAGAGACATCGGTGCTGTATTCAGGTAAGTGACTGAAGGGGGGCGCCAGGGAGGGGGATACTGTAGGATTCTACATTACCAGGAAAAATGAGTTTGTTTTCCTGGCACTATAGAATCCCTTTAATGTCAGCATTAAAATAAAAATGTATTCTGACTGGACCACAGATAACCATGCAATAATTTAGGGAGGATTGGCCTGATATACTAAGTTATTTTTCTTTTGTTACATACTCATTTATTCTATTATTACATTTACTTACTTATTTTAAAATATATATATTTCAATGCTTACCCCCAAAAAACCAAATCATTTGAAAAGTTTATCTTCAATATTAAATCAAGGTCCAAACACCTAATATTGCCTTAATGGAACACTATAGTAACTGTAACCATTTCATTTCTTTGAATTGGTTGTGGTGCCTGGAGATCCCTGGCACTATCCCTCAAATCAGTGTTAATCCATTTTAGAGTAGGTTAACACTAAATAAGGGTCCCTGGCCACCCACGTCCAGCCCCTTCTGGAGGTGTGGCTCAGGCAGAGATTACACACTTCCTTGTAGTCATACCCTTCATACCGTTGGTTGGAGCTATGATAGGCTAAAATGAGTCAGCTCACACTCTCAGACGATCACAGCTGCCCATGGCGGCTTGGGCAAATGCTTCCTCATTAGCCAAAGCAGCAGAGAGGAAAAGGGACTTATGTTTAGCATTTCAACATAAAAATATTAAAAACCTTATAATGCTGAATGAAATGATGGCACCAGGGGACTCCAGACACTATAACCAGTTTAAATAAATGAAGCAGATACAGTGCCTACGGTGTCCCTTTAATGCAGAGAGACTCAGTCACTCACCTGCCAAATTCCTGAATTTCAACTGATCCTCTACAGAAAAAGAAACATTTATTTGTGAATTGCCTGCAGACTTCCCAAAACTTGTGTGCTTAAATTTCAATATGTTAGGCGGTAGTGTCTGTCACCACTACATGGACTGGCTTTGCGCCATGGAAAATTTGAAACATCATTGGGTTAACCATTGCTGAAACAGTACTTTACTCAGAATTCAGTCAATTGTAATGCAATGACATTTTTCCAACTTTTTAAAAAAAATCTTTAATTATACAATGTTCTTGTTCTTTAATAAGCAACCTGCCTATTGAAGTATTCTAATTTCTAATGCGTGAGTGCAATATTCCCTAACACATTTAGTTTTCCTATACATTAAGTATAATTTAATTGAATATAATCTATTCCTGTATTTATCATTGCAAAGCATTGAATTTTATTAATGTGTGAAATATTCATGAACCATTGAATAACCGAGCTATTTATATGGGTTTGATAGTAGCTTAAGGACAAGGAACTCCAAGGTTATTGTTGCGACTGCCAGGCAGATTGTGAATATGGTTTCTAAATGCCAAGGATCTGACCTTTGTTTGGTCTTATTAATAAACCCAGCTTGTGATAAATAGAGTTTTCTAGAGAGCTGTGTGTTATTTATCTGTATTTACTCTTGCAATTGTGAATTTTATCTTCAAATAGATTCTAAACATTAAAAGTCATTTTTCTTCACAGCTATTTTTTAGTACTTTCCAAAAAGTGTTATATGCTGCAAAATAATATTTTCTTATACAAAATATTGCATATTTACTATGTAGGCTATCAAATTATTGTTTTCCAAATTAACATTTATTGATTGTTTTTATATATACATAATGCATTCCAAAGTACTCTTAGACATAAATGTACCAGTTTGCTCTTGATTAGTGAGTGTGTGTGTCTGTGAGTGACTGAATGTGTGTCTCTGAGTGTGTTTGTGTGTGTGTGTGTGTGAGTGAGTGTGTGTGTCTGTGAGTGATTTTTTGAGTGTGTGTGTGTATGTGAGTGTATAAGTGTGTCTGTCAGTGTATGAGTGTGTGTCTGTCAGTGTGTGTTTGTGAGTGTCTGTCAAATCAGTGAGAGTATGTTTGTCATTGAGTCTGTGTGTGACTATCAGTGTGTCTGTCAATGAGTGTCAATCAGTGTGTGTCTGTCAGTGTGTGTGTGTGTGTGTGTCAATGAATGAGTGTGTGTCAGATCAGTGAGTCTGTGTCTGTCAGTGACGTCTGTGTGTTTGTCATTGAGTGTGTGTGACTACCAATGTGTGAAAACCACTGAGTGTATCATGATGGAGCGGAGCACGGTACAGGAGCTGCTGTTTCCTGTACCCGGCTAGACTGACAGGAGAGTGCACTCCCTGTCAGTCCGTCCGGGTACAGAAAACTGAAGCTCCTGTAGGGGATCTGCTCCGCTCGCCAACACTAAAAAAGAGTTAGGAGGCACACCAGGAAGGGTAGTGTGACCACTAAGGGGGTGGGAGGTGCACCAAGGGACAGGGAGGGGAGGGGAGGGGAGAGAAACACCAAGGGACAGGGAATAGAGGGGGTAGGGGAGAATAACACTAAGGGAATGGGAAGGGAGGGGACCACTAATGGACAGGGAGGGGAGAGGTGCTGGTTAAGAGGCACATAGATGAAGATATTATTTTTTTTTGGGGGGGGAGGGGGTTGGGGGAGGCAGAAAAATGCATCTTCGCCTATGTACCCAAAAATCCTTGCATCGGCCCTGCAGGGAGGGAGAATGGACAACATCTGCAGGACAGTGGATCTAGTCCACTCAGTCACAACATTGAGCACGCTGGCCTTTTTACTGTTACTCAATGCCAATAAGGCTTTCAAACAGGTGGATTGGTCCTATCTCTGGGGGATGTAACGCTTCGGCTTTGAGGGCCAATTCATGAGCGGTATAAAGGTGCTATACTTGGGCGTGGTGGGGAAGGTTGGTGACCCAACTTGTAATGGAACCCAACAGGGTCACCCACTGTCATCTCGAGCTCTTTGTGAGCAGAATTGGGGGGACCTGGCATGTCCACAGGGGAAAATGTACTCTTTCCTATAGGAGGGCAGGAGAGGTGGGTTTACATCAGCTAACAAGGTTGGGGTGTTGACAGTGCCTCTTTTGTTTACATATTACAAAGCTGAATAATTTGAAATGTTATCCCAGGCACGTTTAGTGCTAGGTGGGTGTCACTGGAGAAGGGGATTGGGGACAATGGGCCACTGCACAAAATCAGGTGGTACCCTAATGTAACCATCACACACCATAAATTAGGCTGTCTTGGAGTTTATTATGAAATGTCCAGGACCCCATGATAGCAATATTCCTCATAAAATGTACTCACTGATATGTATAATTTCTCTCTTTAGAACATTTTTCCCAAGATGTATTCTTAATCTCACACTTGGAAAAGAGAATGAAAATAAAAATTATAGGGTAAGAGATATGGGAGTTAAGGATGAAGTAGCTATATGAGAAGGGAAATACATTCCACTGGCAAAGGACTCCTAAAATGTGCCAAAGAAAGAAAAAAAATGAAAAACTGCTTCCATTAAACCTCAAGTTAGAAAGAGGAGAGGGAAAAAATAAAAGGAACCTCAAGAGGAGGGGAGTGATAGGGTAGAGGCCCTTTTTAAGCTATAGGAATTGGCCAACAAGGAGAAGGTATCATAGATAGGAGAATGCAAATACTCTCTGTAAGGACCTGTTCTCAGGAAAAGGAGGGTACAAAAGGGGGGGCAATTATTTCTGAAATAAAGGTTCTCTATGTGCTCTAGTGTCCAAATATGCAATATAGTGATGTATTAAGTTCATATTATTATACAGCTTGCATAGCTTCTATGTACAGAAAAGTCACAGATTTTCTTGTACAAGTGACCCCAGCATAGAATGTAAGGCAACATATGGAAAGAGAGAAAGTAACGATAATAAAAGGAGGAGTTCAGTAGTCCAGACACTTAAGGCTCATTTAGGGAGTGTCATAACATAACTAATGTTATCACATAACTAATTTGAAGCAATGAGGCATAAGGACAAATGAATAAATCACGTAGATCTCAGACTCTTCTTGGCAAACGTTTCTGAGCTGTACATTTTTTACCCCAATGGTGAATTAAAATAGTCTTGAATACCAACAAAAACTTTGTATGAGACAAAGGAATACCTTACTTTAGATGTATAATTTCACAGATTGCTTTAACGCTGCTGATAGTACTCCTTACAAAACTCTTACTTTCCCAACGGATTTCACTATTACAGCAGCGACATAATGTGATAAAAGTTTTAAACAAAACTTTAGATTTTATTTAAAGCAAGTGGTTGGGAACCAGAATAAAAAGTCTTAATGTCTATTTGATACAAATCTTTAAAACATTTTCAGATCCCATAACTGCCTCTTGAGATATGCTATCTAACAAGCAAAAACACAGTATGGAGTCTAAACAGTAATGTGTCGAACTGGATACAGACAAGGCTTGTCATTAGACGGACTATGCATGCATTTGCTGAAGCTACCTGTCAGGCCTCCGCAGGGAGTCAAAATACTTTTCTTCCTAATCACATAACTAATTTGAAGCAATGAGGCATAAGGACAAATGAATAAATCACATACCTCTTGCTTTACATATAAAATAGTGAATTACAAAATTTTTATTGAAATAGCCAAGCTGGGTAATGTGTCACTCTAATTCTTAATTCCTTTTCAGTTCTCTATTTCTTTCACTGTTTTACATAATTAACATTATTTGCTTAGAAATAGAATCTTAATATTAAATAAGATCAAACAATCAGGACAAAGGGGTATAGTCCAAACTAATGTTCAAACTTAATTGTTTACCAGCTACACAGTAAATAAGAATGTGCCTTAGAGTAAGGGTGTTAACATGGGAGGGTTGTGAGCTCAAGCTCCAAATGTGGGGTCCTATAGCTCAGGTTTTGTTTTCCTTAAGTGTCCTGTTCTCTGTACCCATTCCTGCTTTCCTGGGTGAGTCTTGGAGTCAACTAGAGCTTAAGCAATACAAGGATAGAGATATAGGGAATATGATCATATTCCCTGTGTTTTTCTGCCTCTAACAACTGAAGTTCAATAAGGAGACCAAGTGCTGCATTCAGGGAGAGCAGAACAGCAGCCTTGCAGGAGACTTGATTAGGGCAAGTGACAGACCATGAAGTGTTGAATGCTGCCTGAGAAGTCTCTCTACAGTTGGCTTACGACCGCTGACCCTGGTGAAAGAATGACTGGCCTGGCATGGTACCACTTACAAGGTACAGACGTTTATTTTTATTGTGTATATGTTTTTGTCTGTGCATGCCTGTGTGTGTCTGCTTGTCTGTCTGTCTATGCCTGTATGTACCTGTCTGTGTAGTTGTGTTTGTCTGCATCTTTGGGTACCTGTCAGTGTATGTGTACGCCTGTCGGTGCCTGTTTGTGTATGTCTATGTGTGCATGTGTCTCTGTCTGGATGCCAAGAGGCTTGTTAAAGGAACACTATAGTCACCTAAATTACTTTAGCTAAATAAAGCAGTTTTAGTGTACAGATCATTCCTCTGCAATTTCACTGCTCAATTCACTGTCATTTAGGAGTTAAATCACTTTGTTTCTGTTTATGCAGCCATAGCCGCACCTCCCCTGGCTATGATTGACAGAGCCTGCATGAAAAAAAAAACTGGTTCACTTTCAAACAGATGTAATTTACCTTAAATAATTGTATCTCAATCTCTAAATTGAACTTTAATCACATACAGGAGGCTCTTGCAGGGTCTAGCAAGCTATTAACATAGCAGGGGATAAGAAAATCTTAAACAGAACTTGCAATAAAGAAAGCCTAAATAGGGCTCTCTTTACAGGAAGTGTTTATGGAAGGCTGTGCAAGTCACATGCAGGGAGGTGTGACTAGGGTTCATAAACAAAGGGATTTAACTCCTAAATGGCAGAGGATTGAGCAGTGAGGCTGCAGGGGCATGTTCTATACACCAAAACTGCTTCATTAAGCTAAGGTTGTTCAGGTGACTATAGTGTCCCTTTAAGTAGTAAATTGGGGCAAGGGTGGGATGTGACGGAATGCTGGCACTCCGACCAAGTACCTCCACCAATTGATGCTCCTAGTGCTTGCCAAGGACTCCAAGCACTCCACCAGACACCATAAGCACTGCAGACCCCACTTCCAGCTATGAAGCTGCGCCAGGGTCTCGCCGTCCTTCACCCACCCTGGACCCAAGACCAGGATCTAGCTTCCAGTGGGCAGACATCTCCTACTCCAGAGAGAGTAGCAGGAACAAGCTCTTACAAGAGCTTATACTCAGGGGAGTATTGTGATTACAGCAATCCCCAAGAGTGTAGTTATCCCATCCCCCAAAGATGAGCCAACAGGTCTGTTTAATGGAAGCCAGCACTTACAATTTATACGCACATTTTAAACCCCCAACAGCCTCATTTTCATACAATAGGTTACATAGATTACTATAGTACAAGGAAGGGTGGGGTCAGACTATAGCAAGGGCTGATGAGAGATTGAGGAGGGACAAATCAGCAAGTTTAAACTGGTCTGGCAGTGTCCCTGGGACAACGCCCTGCTGGGGAAACAACAGGACAGGAAAAAGGGGGAGGGAAAGAGGCACAGATAAGCAATACATTCAACATACTCCTCCTCTGTGTCTGAGAGATAACGAATTATCTCAAGGTACAGAAAAAAACACAATTTACAAACACCCCAAAAGTACCCCCAAGATCCATGGAAACCCCACATGAGTCACATCCTCGGATAGCCCTGATCTGGGTGACCAACATATCCAAAAATCACCCAGATCGGTTCAGTGGTTTGGTTTTTCCATGGAAGTCACTTTTTAAAATGTGTTTTTGCAGGGCCCATAATCCTGGGGCAAGAGGCTGGCAAGCAGGCCCCTCCAAGTACCAGTGGCAAGGTATTAGGTAGGTGTCATCAAATTATTATAAGGCTAATTTAGCCTTAAATTTGAAATTTGCTTTGAATTATCACTTAAGTGAATAAGCCTGTGAATGTTTATTTACATTAGATACACTGAATGATAAAGTGAAATAAGCTAAAGCCATAAAGTTGAGCAGGTTACTTTTTCCCAAGTAGAGGAAGAAATTGAAAATAGATACATGCAGAAAACTAGTAGCTTAAAGGAATTGATGACATTTAAGGAATTCACTTTTTTTTCTTTTTTCTGTGATCAAGTCTGTGACAGGAAACCAGCATTAATTCATGCTCATGGGCATGGAGAATAGATATTTTGTGAACTGTGAGTATATCCTATATCAACTGAATTAAAACAAAGCTTTGATTGATTCTGCAAAAATAGAGTTAAAATGCCTGCTTAGATGTAAGGAAATGGTGGTGTTGTTTTTTTCATTTGTATAAACACTGCTCTGGAAAATTATTGATGAAGTAACAGGTGTTATTTAAAGAAACACTCAAACATTAAAAATAAATCTATATTTTTTCGGTGTTATTTTTTTTTAGTTTGTTTTTTTTAATATTAAATGTTAAATTTACAATCCCAAGAGACGGAAAAGACCCGACCAACTGTACCAGCTATAGACCAATCTCTCTCTCATTAATACAGACCTAAAACTATTTACAAAAGTCTTAAGGATAGGACGGGTATTGCCGCATCTAGTTCACCCGGATCAAGTGGGCTTCATCCCGGGCAGAGAAGCAAGAGATAATACCAACGTGATCCAAACAATGGAGAGACATGGAGAGTGCCCAAGTGGGATTAAGATTGACGGCTATATTTTGGACAGAGAATCCCCTCAAGATGCGAGAGGCCAGACAGTATCCCTTCATTCGAGCAACCCTGAAAGTGTGGACGGCCACACACATGAGGAATTCACTCACTACGCTCCCGTCCCCCCTAACATCATTGATCCACAAACCAGACATCATGGGCGGTCTCACCCCTAGGAATACCCTAGAGTTCGGCGATTCAGACTGGCTGTACATGAGACAAGTATGTAAAGATAAACAGCTCAAACCCCTGATGGACCTGATAGTGACCAGCATCCCTACACACGAGCCAATTTCGCTATCACCAAATACAACACTACTATCGATCCATTACGGGCAAACACTTAATCCATAGAGAACTTACCGAATTTGAACGGCAGTGTACATCGAGGGATAGACCCGTAAATGGAATAACACTCCTCTACTCCCTACTACTTACCTCAACACCACGCCCACTACCAAAACATATGGCCTGCTGGTAGCAGGCCACGGGCTGCTCACTAACATACACACAATGAGAAAAAAATACATATATTGGCTCATCAGGGCACCATAAGTACGAAAGCTCAAGAGCTCAACTACAAACTCATGGTGAACTGGTACAGAACACTGGCCCGACTGCACCACATGAATAGTAACCTACCAGACACATGCTGGAGATGCGGGACTGACGTGGGGATAGTCCTGCATATATAGTGGTCATGCCCAAATATCGAACCATTCTGGAGACTCGTGCACTCAAAAATCACAGAAATCCTGGAATTCAGACCTACCTTTCCAACCCCTACCAATCCTCCTGCACCACACGACACTCTCCCTCTCACAATATAAACACTCCCTGACCAGACACCTGTTGAATGCGGCCAAATCCTTAATCCCACTCAAATGGCGCACAGCAGACCCACCAACTTTAGAGCAATGGATGGCCAAGGTCGAGGAACTCTACAGCATGGAATCCCTCACAGCCTCACTGCACGGCACAGCCGAGATATGTGCCCTCAAGTGGGCCCATGGTGTATGTTTATGGCACAAAGAACGCCACGTAGAGGCCCAGAGCCTGCAAACCTGGCCGAGAGCGAAGTCAGAAGGCACGAAACATCCTAATAGCGACCGAGGACTAGCCGATGACACCACCCCTGGAAGGGGAGACGGACGGAAGCCAGAGAGAGATGGACAGAGGAGCACCCGAGGAGCAGTGGAGAACAAGAGGGGACAGGGGCACCGCCTAATGGAGCTACACCGCGAGCACTAACAGGAAAGTGGATTCCCAAATGTCACCACCATCCAGTTTGACCACATTGAACAGGTTAGTTGCGTTGAATGAAATCAATTGAGTACAATGATTGAGTAATAGAAAACCAAAAAACTTTTTATAATGTTACATAGGCTGAAAAGAGACATGTGTCCATCAAGTTCAGCCTTCCTCACATTTGTGTTTTGCTGTTGATCCAAAAGAAGTCAAAAAAGCCCTGTTTGAAGCACTTCCAACTTTGCAACAAGCTAGGAAAAAAATCCCTTTTGACCCCAGAATTTCCTCTAAGAAGTACTGAGGAGGAAACTTAACAAATATGAAAAGAGTAAGTAATCGCAAGAGGAGTACAACATAATTGTATTGTGTAATGAAGGATATTTTATCAAAGTCACAAAAGTGCCTAAGTGTATTGTGTTAGAGCATTTGCACTCTTCACCAACCACCTCCCTTGTAGAAATTCTGTGATCATTTTCACTTAAAAGTGAAAATTGCTTTCACTGCAGTTAATAAAAAAGAACAAGGAATATGTATATTTCGATTATGAAATAGGTAAAAAGTGGAATAAAAGAGCGTCCGGCTCAAGTGGCACTGCCAACCCAGCGAACATCTTACAAGCGAACATCTTACAACATCCCACCAAAATTCCTTAACCCCAGATCAGGATCACCATAGGGGGCTCAAGGTGCCCTATTCTTTATTGCATCACAACTACAAGGATATAGTACAGACTGAACAGGTGAAAATCTGTGAATATCAAAAGTGTTAAATACCAACAGGAAACCAGTTTGTAATTAATTTTCTGTAGGGGAATGCCAAAGAGTGCATGGGAAATGATAGAGAAGACTTTTGTTCAATTCTTTTGACAATTGTGTAAAGTAGGTTACAGGCAGGAGTACTGTAACTTTTACAGAAGTGTATAACAATACAAAGTCATTCCAGGTGTCTTTTGTAATGTAAGGTTTTGAAAGTAGTAGCTTTTCTAAAAGGAATATTATAATGTATCAGTTTCTTAGTGAAATGTTTCAGTTGAAAATAAGTAAATCTATCCAATATGATCAGTTCCCCAGAACCCACTAGGTTCAAATTAGGAATCAGGTATTTCTTTTGAATAATACAGCAAATATCAGATGATAGGTTAAGTGTGAAAAAGAACCTAATTCTCCACCAAGTGGTCTTGGTGACATGTTCTTGTTTGTTCAAGACTGAAACTGAAAACATTCCATTCTGCAGGAATTGCAATGTTTACATTGCAGGGTTTAAATGCCTTTAGTGGCTGTCACACTAATAGTCACTAGAGGTGTTTCCACAGAAATACAATTTCGTAGAGAACATCTGATTGGCACAGTGCTGCAATTTGCCACACATAGGCACAGGCCTCGCAATGCATTGCAATGGAAAAGCATTAGATTGGCTGAGATCATCGATGATCCCTGCCAAGGAGGAGCCATTGCACGGAGACCAGCACTGCCAGGGAGAAAAGGTAAATAAATAGTAATTTTGCCTCATTACAAGTGGGGTGTGGACCCTTTTAACAGGGCACTATAGCATAATGAATAAACATTTGCATTCCTAATACTATACAGATAATAGAGGACAGTGAGATTGTGAGGGTCACAGACAAGTCAACATTTAGGCACTCACTGATCTCTCCGTGGTAGTCAGACCACATGTAACAATGAAACTGCTTTATGAAAGGAGTAGGCATGTCTAAAGTTTGCAAAAATTATTTTTTTATGGGACACTAAGCACCAAAACAACTTCAGCTAAATTAGGTTGTTTCGGTGTGTAAATCATACCTCTGAACTGGTCATTTCCCTGCTATTCAGGGGCGGATCCAGAGCATGATCTCGGGAGGTGCACTTGTAGATTGTTTAAATAAATATTCCAGGCACAATAACCACTACAGCTCTGTTTAGTGGTTATGGTGCCATGAGTGCCGAGACCCCCTCGCAGAGTAAGTAGTCAAACAGTTTAAGAACAATAGGACAACTTATCTGGGGTCTGCTGGGATCTGGGGCTGAAGTAGGGCATAGGAGTGTGTGTGTGTGTGTGTGTGTGTGAGTGGTGCAATGAGTGAGGTGTGCAGGGTGAGAGTTGCAGTGTGTGTGAGGGGTGCAGGTGCAGTGTGTGTGAGGTGGGCAGTGAGTTTGTGTGGGGGCATTGTATGTGTGAGGGGTGCAGCATGTGTGTATGGGGGCAGTGTGTGTGTATGGGGGACAGTGTGTGTGTATGAGGGGCAGTGTTTGTGTGAGGGGTGCGGTTTATGTGTGTGTGGGGCAATGTGTGTATCGAGGCAGTGTGTCAATGTGTAGGGTGTTATTGTGTGTGTGTTGGGGAGGGGAGCAGATTAAAGCAAATACAACTTTTTTATATGGTCTTTAAAAAATATATATATATATATATTGTATATCCCCCCTCCCTCCTTACCTGTGGCCTGGGAGGGGGAGACATTGCTTTCGATGCCTGGTGGCCCGTTCACTCTCGCGAGAGCAGAGTGTTGCTATGGTAACCACAGCAACGCTCCGTGCTCGCGAGAGGAGAACCTGGCAGAGCTCCAGGTAAGAGCTCCCCTGGGTCCTCTCTCCCTATTGCCCTCTCTGGATCCGCCACTGCTGCTTTTTAGGGGTTAAGTTACGTTTCTTTCTGTTATGCAGCCTTCGCCACATTTACTCACACAGACTCACACAGCTAACATGCAAAAAAATGGTTTCATTTTTAAACAGATCTTGCAGCACATTGTGTTATGAGGTTCTTAGAATGAGAGGTGCATATGACATCCATAATACATAACTGCATTGACACTGATTGCAATGGAGTCACTGGAAACAGTCTGTGTCCCTGTAAATGTCCCATTATGCTGTACAGGCCATACATCTGCAGATTGCGGGGACACCTATAATGACATTGTGAGGTCACAACACTACTGCTATAAAATTTCTGTTGTGTGAAAATAACTTTCTAAATAACATACATAGGATGTGTGAATATAACCAGAACTAAATGATGACTAAATGGTAAAAAAAAAAATATCTAATTTGTCACTAGCTCATTTGCTTGTAAAAGATTTTCATCTTAACTTGAAGTTCTTCCAACTCCCATTTATTCACTTCCAACTTCTATTTCTGACAAAATTACACCCTTCTAGTTGGAAGGCAATAAAAATATGATTAAGCAAGATATTTAAGTCTAATATATTCGGCAATTAATCAATTTAAAGCATTTCCTTCATCTATTTTATTCCTTTGTAGACTTATATTTAAGCATAGTTTGAAGGTGTTCCTGAAAGAATTATTAAAAAAAAAAAAAGGTATGCAAATAGAATCTTAAACTGAATTCTTTGAAATCAGCCAAGATTTAACTGCAGACATGCAAAAGTCACATTTCTGAAGCAAATAAAGTTTCTCTGGGCTTGTATCAAGGAAACAAAATGGCAACAGTTGTTGCTCATAAAGATTTGTTTCCTTATTTCAAGCTGTGCTCATATACTTATCTGCATCTGGGGGTCATAATATGCATGTGTAATGATTGAGTTGCTGGATCAAATTCATTCAGTCATTCAAATCAAGTCAAATAAAATCACAGGTTATGTTAGAATGTAAACGGGTACCCCAGAAGTGCTCTGCACAGTGCCAGTGCATTTAATGATGTGTTCATACAGCGCTGGCAGAGAACAATCCTTTTGTGTCCCGGATTTCCATCTGAAATTAGTGCTGTCCTGTCAAAATCAAGACTGTTGGGAGTCCTGACTGAAAATGTTGTGCATTGGATGGCTGAGGCCTACTTTGCATTTTTGTGGGGTTTTTTGGTCTGATACCCTAAATGTATGCACTGCATAGCATGACATTACATATGAATAAATATAAAAAAAAAATGGGGGACTGGGGTTGAGAAAAAGAAAACACAGCTACTGCAGATGAAAAAGAAAATCTCAAAATAGATTCACGTATTAGTCCTAATTTGTTGAAATACCTCATGCCAAGGTTTTCAATATTTTTTTTGTAATAATTTACAAGACTAGTAGTACAAAGAGTAAACTAGGGTTTTATAACTAAACATATGCAACATTTTTTTCTGCTGAGACTATAATTTGAATAGCAGACAAAGAATCCAAAACTACTACACAAAAGTTTATATTTATAGAAAGAAGACCATGAGGATATTTCTGTAACTGCAATCTGACATTTTGCATTTAAAACTTTTCGCTCCAAGCACTGGCAAAAGTGTTGGTTAAATGTAATTATTATTGTTTTATATATATATGTTTCACACATGTCATGATCTTAAAAAAAATAAAAAAATAAACAGTATATAATATCTGTGGATACATTAAATGTGAAAGCAGCAAAGTACAGTGGAACAACCACAAAGTTACAAAAACAATGAATATGTGCCAAAGCAAAAATGCCTAAGCACCTAGACATTAAGTGGATACCATTAGCATGTATCCTGGGCTTAAACCCTTGTTCATTGAAATCACTAAAGGGAGGGAGAGTCTAGAAAACAGAGTACTTCCTCTTACGTGCTCGCAACTTGCCTCGTTACAGTCTATAATGAATGCGGCAGCAAGGCTCATCTTCCTGTCTGCCCGCACCTCCCCTTTGTCAGTCCCTCCACTGGCTTCCCATAAGTTATAGGACTCAATTTAAGATCCTGATACTTGCTTACAAATTTCTATACAATGCTGCTCCGACCTACTTATCCTCTCTAATATACAAATATGTCCCATCTAGGCCCCTACGCTCTGCCGGATACCTGTGTCTAACCTCTGTTCATACTCCTACCTCTGATGCTCACCTTAAAGACTTCTCTAGGGCTGCACCATTCCTATGGAATGCCCTTCCCCTCTCTGTTAGACTTTTCACCCAATCACCACTCCTTAAAAAAATCTTTGAAAACGTACTTCTTTAGGAAAGCATATCAAATAAACTGTGAATAGCTTTCCTTCCCCGCACCCTGATTCCTCTCCTGAAACTGTCATCAAAACAAAACAGTAAGCCCTCAATGACTTTGGCAGCCTACTTTTCTACCCTACCCTTACCCTTTGTGTCACATTATCTCACTCCCTCTAGCATGTAAGCACATTGAGCAGGGCACTCAATCCCTCTATTCCTGTATGTCTAACTTGTCTGATTACAAATACTTGTCTGTTAGTCCTCCCATTGTGCAGCGCTATGGAACTTGTTGGCGCTTTATAAATAATAATAATAATAATAATAATAATAATAATAAAACCTGACTCACCAAGATGTAAAAGGTGAAGTAATTCATTCTTGGATTTCTAGAGACATTTATAAACCATTCGATCATCAGTCTCAGCCAGGCTACAATGTAAGTGTGACATGTAGAATAATATTACCGTCACTCTACAGTTACCAATTTCTTAATAGTGCATACAATATATAAAATAACAATACAATTTCCTTCACCCTCATTTCTACACCTGTCAGGCACATCTGAATCACAACTCCTGAGCCTCCAGTTAAACCAATAGTAGCTCCAAGCACAGGTGGGATCTGGCATTCGGTATCTCCCACATGCTGATGTACCAGTTACACTAGCTACATTAGCAGATCCCAGTACAGATGATGCTGTCGATAATGATGAGAAGAGGCATGTTTTGGAGTCACTGCCCACACAGCACTATCAGGTGACTACAGTATTAAGACTGAAGCCATGAAGAACTTGTCATATTATTTTTGTATATGACAAGTTCTTCATGACTGAAGCCATGAAGAACTTGTCATATACAAAAATAAAGGAGGATCGAGCCACTTTATTTTTGTATATGCTAAATATCGTGCTAGTAATGGATCAGAGGTTATAGGAGGTGGGAACAGCCAAGGAGAGCATTCTACTCAGGTAGGGTGGGAGCTTCCCAGAAATGCTCTTATGCACAAGGCTGGAAAGATGAGAGTGCGTTGGGATTCCAGCGATACCCAGTTTAGCTCTTTTAACATGTCACAGTGGTGGGTAAAGTAATTACATTCTAGTACAAAGCGGCAGAACAAATTATATAATGTATCATGTTTATTAAGGTGGGTTTGCATTGCGGGTGCATACACTACAATCCCATAATCAATAATCAGCATTAGCATTTGTTGCACTATCTGTTTCCTTACTGTAGGGCTTAGGCAGGATTTGTTTCTGTACAGGGCACCTAGTTTGGGGTAAAGTTTTAAGGAGATCTCTTCAATTTGAAGGCCAAAGGATAGATTTGGGTCTAGTCACATAACTAGACATTTAAAAGAACAGACTGCTATTAGTGTGCTATTTGAATTTGTTCTGATACACAGTTGTTGATTTTGTAGTTTACGTAATTTATGTACTGTTCCAGAGATCATTGTAACAGTTTTGTCAGTGTTTAGGAAGAGTTTGTTATCCGCTATCCACTTTTCTATTTTTTGCGATTGGTTTTGGAGCACCGTCTCAAGCTACGGTAGATTGGGTTTACTAGTGTTGTCTGCATACATGTGTACAGTTGAGGATTTGCAGATGTTAGGCAGATCATTTATAAATAATGTGAATAGCAGGGGGCTGAGTATGGAGCCTTGGGGAACACCACACGTGATTGAAAGAGGGAGTGAAGCGCTATCAGAAAAAAAAAAGAGTTTGGTTTAAAATTAAATTGCACAACCCATAGTTAATTTTAAGTTATCTTAAAATGAGCAGCAGTTCCACTTTAAACACAAAAGAGTAAAGTTGTTTTGCACCAGAAGACTTGGTACACAACCAGGTAGTAAGATCAATGAGAGTCAGATAGCTTGGTATTTTGCTTAAAGTAAACAACTTGCTTTATTCTTCTTTCTCATCAAGTCATCTGGTAAACTGGGTGGCTTGAGAGTAGATTATAAGGGAAGAAAAACTAAACAAATATGGTAGGTAGTTCCACACAGATGATGGAGAGGGATATATACAAGAAGTAGGAAATGGTAGGAGTTAAAGGTTTACTCCAACCACCATGACCACTTCAGTGATTTGAAATGGTCATGGTGGTAGGAATCTGCATGCACAACTCTTCTGCTTGAAACACTACTTGTAAAGAGTAATCAGCACCTTTGTGCTGAGGGCTAATTAAACACTTGACACGTGACTTTGGCAGCCCGGAACTCTGTTCTGGAGTGCAAAAGGTAGATTCTGTGTGTAACATATCGTATACGCAACGGATCTATAGAGCTTTTTAAATGGTTTTTCTCCCCTCCCTCACCATGTTGAGCCCTCCCTGCCTCCCTTTCCATTTAAAAAATATATATTCTATTTAATACCCTCCCTCTCAATCTCCATCCCCACTGACTCCCTCTCTCCACTTGCCGGCTCAACTTGCAAGCATGGCCTCTGAGACTGCAAAACGAACCCATCTAAGGCTTCTCTATGAAGTAATGCTTTGTATATATGAATGATGACGTTTTAATTTACCAAATACTATTCAGAGGCTGTTGTTCCTACTGCCCTGAACCCTTCCAGTTATTTTAAACATCTTAATGTTGGAAGGTATGTATGTAATTAGATAAATTTCACTAAAATAAAATGAAAGTCCAATATATGAGAGTCCAAAGCTTTAGAGTGATTGCATTATTTGTTGGATAATATTTCAACAAAACATTATTAAAAATGTCATCTTTATAATAATTAACATATTTGAATTTGCTTCTGGTAATGAGGAAGTTCGAAGTGTAATAAGTATAATTTGTATCTGCAAACTTGCAACACAAACACATTTTCACCATAATGAGAATCGAATTGAGAGAAAAAGCATTGCTCAAAACATTGATCCATCCTTGGCAGTTTGGAGGGAAAAGCATTAGATCTGAAAGCAAAAAGAATCCAGGCAATTAAAAGGATAAAATGACGTTTGTGCCATTATTATCTGTGTTCACGCTTCATGAATACAGTATGACACATATCCTTTCAGGAAAAAAAAGAAAGAATAAAACAGAAAATTAAGGCTACTTACTGCAAGAGCACACACATGCATATGACTGTGCCAGTTTTTGCCAGTGATCTTATTCTAAATGTCAGATAAGTAGGCCCTTGTGACTGAACCATCTGCTTGTAAATTGCTGTCAATGAAATTATGCTCTCACATCTTCGAGATTTCACTG
Source organism: Pelobates cultripes (assembly GCA_933207985.1). Classification (NCBI taxonomy): domain Eukaryota; kingdom Metazoa; phylum Chordata; class Amphibia; order Anura; family Pelobatidae; genus Pelobates; species Pelobates cultripes. Next base: position 302,240,393 of record OW240912.1, on the reverse strand, counting down.
CTTGTATTCACAGCCTATTACTTGCACATTATAACAGGTTGGCAGTTTTTTTTTAGACCTATCAAACAATTGTCCAATTAGCCTAAAATATTTTCTTCATACATTATTGCATGCTTTGTGAATTGAACATAATTTGCACCAAGTTAAAACTATTACAGATGCATTTTTCCTAGTTCTCTGAAAATAAAAATAATCATTCTTTATACTCTACTTATCATTGAATAATTTGAAATGCCAAAAATGCAACATAGAGAATAAAGAGTTTAAAACAGTGGGGCGCTTATACATGTTATGTTATACACCAATAAAATATTGTAACACTTAACTGGGATCTTGCAATTAGTATATTGGTATCTTCCGTATCTTAAAAGAGAAATTGCATATAGTGTAATATTGTTATCGTTATAAGAGTTTAAGGGAGAAAAATTGGAAAACTCACATATTCCAGAGCTATGATGACCTAGCTCTGGTATGGAATGCTTGTAGGTCCGTAATGGGTGACCTCCCCCCTCTTTATTCCAGTACTGGTATATGTCCAACGTTACCTCCCAATAAAAGACAATATATATAGTGAAGGTCCACTAAAAGTGAGTTACAGCTTATTATAAGTAGGAGTATACTCACAAGTGTAGAGCCTGTGTCCTGGCTCAGTAAAACAGATTAGTGTAGTTTGGGACTACACACCCATCTGTGTAGATGCAGGAGACTCCAATAGGTATAAAAGTATTATTTTATTAATACAAAAAAGTAATAAAAGTATAAAAATACAAATACCAATTAAATGCTATTTAAATGCTTTCTCTGTTCATTCTTCAGAAGCTGTCGTTCCTTTGCTTCTTTTTCACGCTGTACTTGCGCTCCACGCCTCAATTCCGGCATGAGTCCGTAAACCACATGACGTCATTACGTAGGGGTGTAAGTTCGTGGACCACCTGACGTCATTATAAGAGGGCGTGTTGTGTCACCTCTCCCTCCTTCCTAGAATCTGCGTTCCACTATGCGTCTCACCATTGAAAGTTCAGTTTTTCGGAATAAAAGAATGATTTATAATAATTATGTAAAGTCAATTCATTACTTAAAACATTTTTACAATGGGAGAAAAAAGAGCATATATCTTATAGAGTGCATTATATATATATAAAAAAAGTATAAATTATATAAAAAATGGAACATAACTATACTTAATAATATTCTGAAACTGACATATTTTCCTGTTGCAACATATATTTCATAGAGGTTTGATTGAAGTGTTCTCTTGTGGATATTTTAGCCAAATAGATAAGCATAACATATTTCATAGAGTAAATTTATTCCTCATATATTATTTAGATTCCAATTTATATGATTTTAAAATAAATTATGGGGCATAACTTCAATTAGGCGCAATGAAGATATCCTGACAGACAGACACACATACTCACTCACAGACACAAACACTGACAGACAGACACAGACAGACACTCATACACACACATTTGACTTTATTGTTCCCTACCTTTAGGAGCTGATGTGGGGCATCTCCCTGGAGATCTCCTTCCTCCTCCTCACTGCTCCTGTGCGCGGTTTAGTGATGTCGGGTGCCGGACTATGACATCATATTCCGGCGCCCGGTTTCACTTCAGTCAGCGTGCGCGAGGGAGCAGTGAGGAGCAGGAACACTGAGCTCCCTCGCGGCCCTCCTCCCCGGCCGGGTAAGTGTTAGCAGAATAGGCACCTGCAATGTGGGGAGAGCAGGTGCCTACTCTGCTATAACACCAGCATGTACTCGCGGCTCGCCGGGCCGCAAAGATGGTCCTTGTGGGCCGCATGCGGCCCATGGGCCGCGCGTTTGACATATAGTTATTCTAGACTATAGTATTACTCTTAACATTTTGCCTACTTATTTAGTAGACATTCAACCCTCTCCCACATGTCCAGCCTGATGACACCAGCTAGACAGCTATTTCTATTTTCTTATCCAATCAGTTCCTACCACCCTGTGTGCTTAGATGCCTCATAATTGCGAGCATTAACTCCACTTGTAAACTTGCGAGCAGCATGTTCTCTGGCATCTGTGTCTGCCTGTTTGTATGTCATAAACATGCACATGGCTCCTATTTTGCACAGCTGAATAATTTGTTGAGATTAGCTAATACAATTAATCTTTTGCATAACTATGAAAATGTTGACTTGTATCTATGTATTTCTTTATTGATGGCATATTTCTATTTTTTTTTTAAATGCAGTCCGGCTCTCTCTGCACAAGATATACAGGAACCCCAGATGATCGTTTCAACCTTGTTAGGCATCGTCGTTGAGGTATAGCTGATATCCCCCTAGGCAACATGAGCAAGGGATCCATGTCTAGATAACCCTTTAAACTTAGGGAGTGCAAAAAGCAGGGTGCAAGAGAATACTAAAAATGGACAACAGAAGACAAGGAAAGGTTGCGCCAAAGATAAAAAAGTATATATTCAGATAATATCAATAGTAGAGATAGTCCTAGCAAGAGATCCTCTTGCATAGGTGACTATAAGTCAAAGATCAGAGTTGTTACGGTTGCCTCCAGGCTGGCTGGAAGTTGGACCGTAGAAAGGATGCTCCTAGCACTCACCAAAGGACCATCAGCACCAGTGACACTATAAGCACTGCAGACTCCACAAACCACCGCTGCTGGACTTGGATCTCGCCGTCTGCTATCCACCCTGGACCTGTGACCAGGCTCCAGGTTCCAGTAGGTGAACCTCTTCCTTCTGTAGAGCGAAGCAGGATCAGGAACAAGAGCTCTTACAAGAGCTCAGTGGCTAAGGGAGTATGAAGAGCATAGCAATCCCTGTAGCGATTATAGCTGTCCCCTACAAACATGAGTCAAGGCTGCAAGTTAGAGGGTCAAGTCATTCTGTTTAATTGGCACCAAAGGGCCTTCTTTTATGCAGGTTTTCCTTACATAGGACCACCCACATGGTTTTACAGAACAGCCAATAACACACGTATATTACAGAAAACACTCCCAGCAATTACATACAAAATCCTCCCCTCTGCCTGTGATATAATTATGGTACACAATGGTTAACATAATTATCACAGGCAGGAAAAATACAGTTTTTACACACATGCTGTAACTTTAAAAATATACATCCAATCTTCATAAATTACATATTCGAGCTCAGCACACTTAAAATACAAACATATCCAAAAATCAGACAATTCCCTCCAGTGGTTTAAAAGTTAGGTCGAAATCCTTTGTGACCAACTGAAGCATGGCTTTCCAGCCCAAACCAGTTCCACAGAGTCCTCTATCCTGGAGATAATTGGCTTAACTGGATGTGGTAAGCCAACTATCTCCAGGTACAGAAAATATCTCCATTCACAACAACAGCAAAAATATACAAAAATACATAACTCTTATCATACTGAACAGAACCCCCACATTCAACCTATCCCCAGATGGCTTGGATATGAGCGCTCAATATATCCAAACAGCGCTCAGATCCCACAAACACAGTCAAATCGCCATACACACTAGGTCCATAGTCATGGGGCAGAAGGCTGGCAATTAGGCTTCTCCATAACACAGGGAAGCAGGGCAAATTGTCAAATAAAACAACAGTTACAAATGGCAGTTTGTAACAAGAGTCAATATAAAGTACTTGATAGAAAAATGAAAGATCCTCAGTTGAAACGATGAGTCAGTTAATCTGAACTCCGTATGCATATATAAAAGACAAAAAACAGAGGACAGCGGATAGTGCAATAAATGTGATTAGAGATCTGTTATAAGTAGAAATAATGGTAGTACACTCACATTTATGCGAGCTATAGCCAACTCTAGCTTAATAGGCTTACAGCGGTATAATCCCCACTCATACGCTATAAAGCAAGTGTCCACCTCAGGAGCGATATCCAAAACGTAGGATTGGGATAGAAAAATAACTAATGGTGCTATCAATATAAAAATATCAATAGATAAAATGAATAAAAATGTACTTACAAGGATAGAGCAGGCTAACTGCTCTATGGTATCAGCATTAGTGGTATGATCCCTACTTAGGATTGCTTGGAGTACAGGAAAAGTAAAATGCCAGGACATAAAATCAGTGTAAAAAATGATAATTGGCACAGGGTAATGACTGAAAAACCTTTACTTAATACACCATATAAAACATCCAAACATTTGGATATTTTATATAGTGTATTAATTTAGAGTGTGTAAAGCCATTATTACTGGGTATACCTTTAAGTTCATAATTTTTAGAAATGTTTAGCATCAAGCTTTTTTTTCTCACATAGAAATATTTCTCCAAAGCTTCAGTTTCTACCAAGGGTTCTAGTTTAATCATGAGAAAGCAGAATTTACCAGCTTGCATGTACAGGGCCGCCATGGCAGCATCTGGGGCCATGTGGCCAAAACAGCTTGCACATGCCCCTGGTAACAGCTGTAGGAAATGTGCACAGAGCACTCCAATAATGCAGGCTGAGCGGCATCTTGGAGAGGATTTCTTATCCTCCAACCGGGTCTATCAGATAAGGTGATGGTGCAGAGCTAAATTTATGTTGGGGTGGAGCTAAATGGGCAGTGGGGGTGGGGGTACATGTGGACTTCTGCACACAGAGGGGGAAGCAGGAAGGAGTTCCTACTTTCCCAACACCTAGACAGTAGGGACTCCACTGTCCCTGCTCCCCCTCTAGCCCACATTAGAAACAGGTAACTGTTTGTGTGTCCGTGTGTGTGTGCAGTGCTGTCTTTCTGCATGGGCACGATGGACAGTTGCCCTGGGGCACCACAGGCATGGGGGCCTCACCATGCTGCCAAGTGTGCCCGGTTGACAGGTGAGATCCTTTGATCTCCTCTGCCGGCCCTTGGAGAGGTGGCCCTGTTTTCTGGTCATGGGCCCTCTTGGCCTAGTGAGAAGATCAGAGATCTCCCTCACTGGCCCAAGGGCCCGTCGATCAGGGAGAGAGGGCGGTAGGACCCGGAGGAAGGGAGGAGGGGCCTGTTAGGCAGGTCACTCCTCCTGCGAGCAGTCTATGTGGAGCATTGCCGCAGGTTACCATGGTAATACTCCATACAGCATTCTGCATGCGGGAAGACAGGAGACATCCTGCAGCCAAACGAGCTGCAGGCTACACAGAACTCACCACCACTGAACCACAAGGGCTGGCTGTGTACCCACCTCCTTCACCAAAGGTAAGAAGAAGGGAGGTGGGGGGTGAAGATTTTATTCATGTGCCACTCACTAGAGGGGTGCAATGACTGCCAGTGTCATGAGTCACCCTCCATCACGTGTTATCATATGGGCCATGGTGCATTTTACTGCACTGACTGCAGTAATATGGCGGAGCAGGGGGCGGAGTGTTGCGGCATCGCTGCCACCTGTCCGCCTTTACGGATCTCCAGGATGTGAGCCACCAGTGGTTGCAGCAGAGCAGGTCAGTGCAGAGGCATCATCAAATGTGAGTAGAGAAATTTATGTGAATGGGCTGGGGGTGCAGGGGGTTTAATTAAAATTAAACTTTACGTTAAGGGGGTGCAGGTTTTTTTAAATTAATTAAGTGGGTATGCACTTTATGTTAAGGGGGTGCAGGGTTTTTATGTGCAGGGGGTGTATGAACTTTGTGAAGTGGGAGCAGGGTTTTTGTGTGTAGGGGGTACAGGGTTTTTATTGTGTAGGGTGGGTGTATGAATTTGATGTGTAGGGGGGGTGCAGGATTTTTATGTGTAGGGGCTGTATGAACTTTGTGAAGTGGGGCCAGGGTTTTTATGTGTAGGTGGTGTATGAACTTTATGTGATGGGGTGCAGGGTTTTTATATGAAGGGGGCTATTAATTTGATGTGTAGGGTGGGTACAGGGTTTTTATGTGTGGGGGGTGCACAATTCTTACGTGCAATAAATATTCTTGAAAACTATTTTTTATTTATTTTTGCATTTTTAAGGTGGGGAAGGTGTGGGGAAGGGGGTGCCAAACACAGGGTCTGTGTCGGGTGCCAAATGCTTTAGCCATGCCCCTGTAAGTAGCTATTATTTTTTCTTATGTTACAATATCAGCATATACTTTCTTTTAACACTGTTAGAGGAACTTTGAAAGACTAACAGAATCGAAAGCTATGTAAAAAACATGTTGGCATTCATTGTGGAAATAATACATTGAATTCTAAAATTATACAAACTGCAAAATGAAGAACCTGAATAATTTAAAATGTTTTGAATACATTCAATTGCATAGGTTTAAGATATTTGATTGTACAGGTGTTGCAATTGTTCATATATTATATTATAGAACACATTTGCAATGTATATTCGTAATTGGATCTTTTTTTGTAATATGCTTTCTTTGTTTACTGTAGAGTTAGTGTTTGAACTTGTATGATTACAATAATTTGGAAATCATCTACATGTATAGAAAGTAATAAGTGTTTTTCTTAGACTATATTTCCTTTTCCCCTAATTTTTTTACTAATTTTATTAAATCTTTTCCCACTTATATTCACAATTAAATTGCATGCTCCTTTTATCAGTGTTGCATTGATAGTCCAGCCTTGAAACCAGGGCTGGCCTGTTCATAGGAAGGACTGGGGCAATACCCCCAGGTGGCACTTTAACAGGGGCAGCCTCTGCTAAACCTTGAAGCAGACTGACTCCCTGACCGAGGGCCTGACACTAGGAGGGGGTCCGGCTGATTGCCCTGTATGCCACCAGGCCCCTTTATCAGTCTGTCCAGGGGGAGCTTCCGGTCTGCAGCTCCAACGAGTGCAGAGCTGCACACCATGTGATGGAGGGCTCGCAGAGCTGCAGACCTGTAGAGCCAGCCACTGGACCACCAGGAAATGGGGAGCACTGGAAAAAAAGGTATGTAACCAGCCTTCCCACACCCCTGTCACCCTTTGTCACCCTCACATCCAGCCCCCCACTGTCACTTCGACATTGTCAAACTCACACCCTGCTCCCCACTGTTCTCCAGACACTGTCACCCTCACGCCATGCTCCCCCATTGTTACCCTCACACTGTCATCCTCACACCCTGCCCACCCACTGTCACCTTCACACCCTGCCCCTCCACTGTCAATTTGACACTGTCATCCTCATACCCTGCCCCCCCACTGTCACCCTGACATTGTCATCCTCACACCGTGGCTATAACCAAATACAGTTTCGGAGGTGGATCCAACCCCCTTTAAAAGACCGGACGAGTACCCGGCATGGAAACACTCTTGAAAAAGGTGCCTGAGAGCGATGAAACGCACGTCGAGTTAGACGTTTTTTCTTTTCTATTAGGTTAGGTTTCTGATGCAGCCTTTTAGTCTCCTGTCGGTCCTGGGGATGATTCTAGCTAGTTACTTGGGCTTCAGGTTCTGATCTATCAGCCATAGAAATTTGATCACTTTACTTTGATCAGCAACTTGGTTTAGAGCTGTCACTTACTGGCATTGGTATTCACATGAATATTTAGGGTGGTTGCTATATTTTCCAGCATATCTAAGTAGCTAGATAGTGTGTACCTAATGATTTTTTCAGCATCTATTTGGGCAGTCCACCTTCTTTTAACAACTGCACTTATAGTGTCTGTCTAGATAGACAGATTGGGTTTGACTGCTACACCATTTCTTTACTTTATTTACCTAAGGGATTCAAAATATTCTCTCAAATAGAATTTGACTTCAGGAGGGGATCTATATTTACTTAAGAGTATTTTTTTTTTCTCTATCTTCCCTAAGACTGTCAGTCCTACTTAGGACTATTATAAGTCTGGTTAAATTCAAGGCAGCGTTATATTTTCAGCCTGCCTATTATCTCTACGTAATCTTTGAAATGTAATCTCAAAGAGACTAGATCTGTAAGGTGTGTCCATTATATGTTGAGGCTTTTTAGGTTTACGTATTGGGCTACTGTATGCAGTAACTCTGAGGAATATGTTAAGCACTATTATATTGCATATGGCCGTACTCTGTCCTCACATGTATGTTAGCTGCAGTTACCCTAGTAAATCTGTCCTCTAAAATAGCACTACCTGTTATCAAGTAGTAGAAAGCAAGTTTAGCTTACTATTAATAGCACTACCTGTTATCAAGTAGTAGAAAGCAAGTTTAGCTTACTATTAATAGCACTACCTGTTATTAATTAGTAGAAAGCAAGTTTAGCTTACTATTATTATTATTTTCTGCTTTCATTTATTTGATTTAGCTAAACTTTATACCACTACTGATAACAACATGGCATGAGAAAGATTGTGTTAATACAGTTTCATCTATTTAACACAAGTTCAATATATATAAGATAGAGACTATCTGAATATAGTCCCATTTATTTACCTGAAGTTGTCTCTCTCTCTCTATATATATAGGTTATAATATTTGGAGCTCCCATTATGTACCTAGAAAGAGAGACTATTTAACTAATTGCAATATATTGCCAGTTACTAGCTTTTGACTTCAATCCCCCAAGTAGATATCTGATCATTATGTTGTTCACATAGATCAATTTTATTAGTAGCGACTAGTGATGTCGCGAACCCGAAATTTTCGGTTCGCGAATGGCGAACGCGAACTTCCGCAAATGTTCGCGAACTGGCGAACCGCCCGAGCCGCCATTGACTTCAATGGGCAGGCGAATTTTAAAACACACAGGGACTCTTTCTGGCCACAATAGTGATGGAAAAGTTGTTTCAAGGGGACTAACACCTGGACTGTGGCATGCCGGAGGGGGATCCATGGCAAAACTCCCATGGAAAATTACACAGTTGATACAGAGTCTGGTTTTAATCCATGAAGGGCAGAAATCACCTAACATTCCTAAATCACAATGAATATGGATTGACACCTGACATATGACATATTGACACCTTGACATATGGATTGACACCTGTCCTCAGAGCCCCTGATGCACACGGACACAGAGCAGAATAGAGACTGGTCCCCCTACATAGGGTCACTTGGCAGATATGGATTGACACCTGTCCTATGGATCCCTGATACACACTGACACAGAGCAGAATAGGGACTGTTCCCCTACATAGGGTCACTTGGCAGATATGGATTGACACCTGTCCTCAGAGCCCCTGATACACACTGACACAGAGCAGAATAGGGACTGTTCCCCCTACATAGGGTCACTTGGCAGATATGGATTGACACCTGTCCTAAGGTCCCTGATACACACTGACACAGAGCAGAATAGGGACTGTTCCCCCTACATAGGGTCACTTGGCAGATATGGATTGACACCTTGTTACAAACTGCTATTTGTAACGGGCCCTTTAAATGGCAAATTGCCCTGCTTCCCTGGGTTGTGGAGAAGCCTACTTGCCAGCCTCCTCCCGCATGACTATGGCCCCTGGGAGATTGTGAAAATGTATGCACTTTTATTTGGTGTGTATGGCCCTTTAAGACCGTCGGTGGGCATATTGGGGCTTATGGACTCTTTATGTGACTGGTGCTGGCCCTTTAAACACCTTTTTTGGGACATCAGGAAGATTGGGACACTGCCCCTTTAAGGCCGTGTCCCCAGACTTGTTGGGGACACGGCCCATTTAAGACGGTGTCCCCTGTGTCCCCAGACCTGGTGCAAACCCTTTGTGCCTGCCTGGTTATTTCCCACTTGGTTCAGTAAATGGGGCTTACTGAACCAAGTACCACACAGGCAGACCACCCAGAAGTGGAAGTGTGTAGGCAATTTACCTCCCAGAAGCTGCGGTTAACCGCAGCTTAATTGACAATGCTGGGAGGTCTTTGTTCGTTTGCCGAACACGTGGCGGCGGCCATCTTTGATCATTCGACGAGGTCAGCGGTATATGTAGCCAAATTCATGGAACTAAAATCGGCTACACATTTCCGCGAACACCGCTGAGCTCTACCTTCTCCCCTACTGGTTTTACAGCTGCAGAGACTAAGTCCCATTCGGCGATGGGACTTAGTCTTTTTTCAGCCTGAAATAGACCGACCTCACAGCCCAAATCTATGGAACTGTTTTGGGCAGGAAAATGTGCTTGCAGTCGGTCATAAAGGGACCTACAGCTAACTTTTTAACCCTGGATGTATTTTACGATTTTTGGTTATGTTTATGTTTTAAGTGTGCTGATTCCAAATATGTAATTAAGAAATATACGTGTAGTTTTAAAGTTACAGTGTGTATGGCTAAAACTGTATTTTTACTGCCTGTGTTTAATTATGTTAATCTCTTCCCAAACGCATTATTTCAGCCTTCAAAAGTGGGAGAGAATGTTAAAAAATATATATTTTTTGTTCTGGAGTGTGAGAAATGTTTTCAGCCGCTCTAATCTTAAGCAATCATTTTGAG
>OW240912.1:302195440-302230022 GCA_933207985.1 Pelobates cultripes | reverse complement strand
CCCTATCTAATGAACAGCAGCTACACTTTCCCTCCTCTTACTAAGCATGCAGCTTGAGAATGAATCTAAAATGGATGCCTTCCAGAAGATGGGAGGGTCTGCTAGGGAGGGTGTGCTGCTAATTGGCTGGAATGTGTCTGCTGACTGTGAGGTACAGGGTCAAAGTTTACTCAATGATGACGAATAGGGAGCGGGTCGAACCGCGCATATGTTCGCCCGCCGTGGCGAACGCGAACATGCTATGTTCGCCAGGAACCGTTCGCCGGCGAACAGTTCGGTACATCACTAGTAGCGACTTACAGTCAGCTACACATAAATATACACAGGAGACTATCTAGGCTGCATCAAGCCTTTCCTTTTTAAATTCACTAGCACTGTGTGTTCCACGTACTTCACAACGTTTTGTCCCTATGGACATTTTTTAAATAGAATCTAATAAAGATATGTTTAAGTTTTAAATCTTATTTAATATGTGCCCCATGAGTTATTTTTTATCATTGTGGGTATACCTGGGGAGAGTGTTTAGAGGAAAGGCAAGTCGCCCTTCACTCTTTCATCCTCTGAGCTAATCTTTTTCGTATTCAAACAATTTAGGGTTTATGACCTTTTATATCCACAAAGTCCATTTATATGTCGACTTGGGGGTCAAGCTTCGATTGACCTCTAAGGCTTCATTCTTCTTTCTCTCTGGCCTTTCACTGTAACCAATGTCATATCTCATGTAGCTGTCCGACTAGACCTCCTTCCACTTATCGGTTACAACCGGTTTTCCATCTATCCCTCCTAAAACCTTGGAAACCCAACCGATTCCCTTCCCGTATTGTTGCTCCATCCACTTCAGTGGTTGTAGAGGGCTCTGTGGGATTTGAAGTCCAAGACATCCTTGACTCCAGACATCATAGGGGAAACCTGAGGAATCTCATCCATTGGAAGGAGTATGGCCCAGAGGAATGATCCTGGGAGCCTGCAGGAATGTCCAGCACTTGCCAAGGTTAGAGCTTTTCACTGAAGACACCCTGGTCGGCCAACCCTGTTTTGTGCCCTGAGGTAGCGTCTAGGGAGAGGTCTCTGTCAGGGCAGAGCCAATCACTTACCTGCTCCTGGGCGCCCGCGGCGTCCTTGCGGCAGAACGGCTGCAGTCGCCGCCCTCCAAGTCCACTCTTCTGGGGCTGCGGCATCTCCTTCTCCCCCACTCACCACCGCATGCCGCTGTGGGAAGATGGCGGCCGCCATGCGGACCCGGCATTCTAGGCTGGGGGAAGGGGAGGACTTGCGGTCCTGACAAGAGGAGGCAGGTCAGGAATTGTGAGTTAAGCCAAGATGGCGCGGGTCTCCTTTTATTGCTCCTTTGTGCCCCACCTCCTGGTGGGAGGTGGCTGGTCATGTGATCCTGGCTCCCTATTTAAACCAAGCATTCCTTCCAGTCAGTGCTTGGCTATTTTCCTTGCTCTTGTATACCTGCTTATTGCCCTGATTCTCTACTAGTCTTTTTGGTTGCTGATCCTTGGCTCTGTTATTGTCTACCCATGCCTGCTGCCTGACCTGATCCCGGATTGATTGACTACTCTTGTCTGCTGCCTTACCTGATCCCAGATTGATTGACTCCGCCTCCTGCTTCTTCCCCTCTTGGATACCTCGCTTGGCTTCTACTCATTAAATGCCTCCGTGCCACCACAGACCTTTCAGGACCCTGTATCCACTTCCAGGTGCTCCTGAGGGTCGTGATTGTAAGGGAGTGCTGTTCTTTTTCAGTTGGGTTCCGTCACCACTACAAAACCCCAGCAGGGTGTGACATATACAATGGCGTTCAGGAGATAGGAATTACCGACTACAGGGGAGCATTCACGACTTGACTGCATTCAAATATATTGTGTGTTTTTTGTACAAAAACACCTGAACAGAGAATGGCCGTTGCCAGCCTTTCCCTGGAACTATTTTGGGCTTCTACTTCGTGGCCGACCGGTCAGAACTTTACCATGGTGGTGGTTCTATACTACAGAACAGATCTGAGCGCATTTTGGCCAACTTGGGCTCAGACACAGATCAGGGCTATCCAGGGATGTGACTCTTGTGGGGTTCCCCTGTATTTTTTGGGTACTTTTGGGGTGTTGTATGATTTGCTATGTTTTTCTGTAACTGAGAGATAATTGAGTTATAGTTTCCAGACTCTATTATCTCTCAGGCACAGGGAGGAGTTTGCTGTATTTCTGCATGGAAACCCCCTGCTGAGGGTCTGTGTATAACTTGAGAGTGCTTGCCTGAAATAAATAGATCTACTCCCAGCATTCAGTCTCGATTAATGTATGGGGGGAAAGCTATACAAGCTGTATCCACTTTCACTACTTCGTAGAGCTACTTCACCCTGGGAAAGGGAGTCCGTGGCGGTGATATACTGGCGGTCCACCACATCATGCAAAACATACTTTGTTGCACTTTAAAACCCCACTATCAAAATTACATATGAAACATTCCATGCATGGTAAGCACATATTATAATTATAGTAAAAGCTAACAGTATTATGATATGCATAGTTAAAATGCTGTACTTGGAAAATATTTTTGTGCACTATACATAAAACAATATATATATATATATATATATATATATACACATAGTATCTCACAAAAGTGAGTACACCCCTCACATTTTTGTAAACATTTTATTACATCTTTTCATGTGACAACACTAAAGAAATTACACTCTGCTACAATGTAAAGTAGTAATTGTACATCTTGTATAACAGTGTAAATTTGCTGTCCCCTCAAAATAGCTCAACATACAGCCATTAATGTCGAAACCATTGGCAACAAAATTGAGTATACTCCTAAGTGGAAATGTCCAAATTAGTCCCAAAGTGTCAATATTTTGTGTGGCCACCATTATTTTCCAGCACTGCCTTAACCCTCATGGGCATGGAGTTCACCAGAGCTTCACAGGTTGCCACTGGAGTCCGCTTCCACTCCTCCATGACGACATCATGGAGCTGGTGGATGTTAGAGATCTTGCACTCCCCCACCTTCTATTTGAGGACGCTCCACAGATGTTCAATAGGGTTTAGGTCTGGGGACATGCTTGGCCAGTCCATCACCTTTACCTTCAGCTTTTTTAGCAAAGGCAATGGTCGTCTTGGAGGTGTGTTTGGGGTTGTTATCATGTTGGAATACTGCCCAGCCCACTCTCCGAAGGGAGGGGATCATGCTCTGCTTCAGTATGTCACAGTACATGTTGGCATTCATGGCTTCCTCAATAAACTGTAGCTCCACAGTGCTGGCAGCACTCATGTAGGCCCAGACCATGACACTCCCACTACCATGCTTGACAGTAGGCAAGACACACTTGTCTTTGTACTCCTCACCTGGTTGCCGCCACACATGCTTGACACCATCTGAATCAATTAAGTTTATCTTAGTCTCATCGGACCACAGGACATAGTTCCAGTAATCCAGGTCCTTAGTTTGCTTGTCTTCAGCAAACTGTTTGCGGCCTTTCTTGTGCATCATCCTTAGAAGAGGCTTCTTTCTGGGACAACAGCCATGCACACCAATTTGATGCATTGTGCGGCGTGTGGTCTAAGCACTGACAGGCTGACGCCCCACTTCTTCAACCTCTCCTGCATGCTGGTAGCACTCATATGTCTATTTCCCAAAGACAACCTCTGGATATGCCGCTGAGCACGTGCACGCAACTTCTTTGGTCGACCATGGCGAGGCCTGTTCTGAGTGGAACCTGTCCTGTGAAACCGCTGTATTGTCTTGCCCACAGTTGCCCACAGTGTTCCCCTGCAGTTGAGTTTCAGGGTCTTGGCAATCTTATTATAGCCTAGGCCATCTTCATGCAGAGCAACAATTTTTTTTATTTCAGATCCTCAGAGAGTTCTTTGCCATGAGGTGCCATGTTGAACTGCCGGTGACCAGTATGAAAGAGTGTGAGAGCGATAACACCAAATTTAAAACACCTGCTCCCCATTCACATATATATATAATAAATAAACAATTTTGTGGATGAGGAGAACAATATATCAAAATGTTTGGCATTGCAAATGGTTGCCATATGCTTCTGCATGATTAATCAGTGATGGCACCTAATTTATTGAAATTCCCAATGAGCAGTTGCTGTGCAGATTTTGGTTTTGATTAAAGACAGATGATATTTGTGTTATGTTTTTCTATGAGCCTGTGCATGGTGTGGCAATTTGCAACTGAGCTCATGTTTGAAAAGGACAGTTGAAAAAGGCAAATAAGTTTAGTGTAATAGACAAATTGCTCTTTCACAGATAGCTGACAATTAGTAAGAAAAATACAAATTGGGCCAAATTTTAATTTACCTACTGAAGTCCAACCTGTTATCAGGGCCGGCCTTAGGGGTGTGCGAGCTGTGCGGCCGCACAGGGCACCATAGACCAGGGGGCACCATGTGGCCGACACAGCTCGCACATAGCTGGGTGACAGGAGGGCAGGGGAACTAAAATAGGTACCCAGGTGGAGGATTTCATTATTCTCCACCCGGGTCTATTAATTATTATTATTTTTTTAAATCGAGGCAGCAGGGGCGGGGCTTACTGAGATGCAGGGGCGGGGCTTATCACAAGGCGGATGCAGGGCTAATACCTTCCCAAAGCCCCTTGTAACTGCTGCACAAGAAGAGGGAAGAAGGAAGGAGTCCCTGCTTCCCCAACAACCAACTGCATCCACTGAAAAGAAGTAAGTGTGTGTGTGTGACTGTTTGCCTGTTTGTGTGACTGCCTGCCTGTGTGTGTGTGTGTGTGTGTGTGTGTGACTGTGACTGCCTGCCTGTGTGTGTGACTGTCTGTCTGTGTGACTGCCTGTGTGTATGTATGTGTGTGTGTGTGACTGTCTGCCTGCCTGTGTGTGTGACTATCTATCTGTGTGACTGCCTGCCTGCCTGTGTGTGTGTGTGTGTGTGTGACTGTCTGACTGCCTTTGTGTGTGTCTGCCTGCCTGTGTGTGTGTGTGACTATCTGCCTGGCTGCCTGTGTGTGTGACTGTCTGTCTGTATGACTGCCTGCCTGTGTGTGCCTGTCTGTCTGTGTGCGTGCGTGACTGCCTGCCTGTGTGTGACTGTCTGTCTGTCTGTGTGACTGTGACTGCCTGTGTGTGTGTGTGTGTTTGTTACTGTCTGCCTGCCTGTGTGTGTGACTGTCTGTCTGTGTGACTGCCTGCCTGTGTGTGTGTGTGTGTGACTGTCTGTCTGACTGCCTGCCTGTGTATGTGTCTGCCTGCCTGTGTGTGTGTGTGACTGTATGTCTGTGTGACTGTCTGTCTGCCTGTGAGTGTGACTGTCTGTCTGTGTGACTGCCTGTCTGTGTGTCTGTGTGTGTGTGTGAGACTGTAACTGTTTGCCTGTACAGGCAACTGGGGGGGGTGCGCCGTGAAACTTTTCACACAGGGCGCCTAATTGCCTAAGGCCGGCCCTGCCCTGCCTAGCTTTTCAAAGATGTGTAGATGTTAGTTGCTTTTAAACAAAGCTGAAGGGACACTCCAGGCACCCAGACTGCTTCTGCCCATTGGAGTGGTCTGGGTGCCAACTCCCACTACCCTTAACCCTGCAAGTGTAATTATTGCAGTTTTTATAAACTGCAATAATTACCTTTCAGGGTTAATTCCACCTCTAGTGGCTGTCACTTCCCTGTTTATAGCACATGAAAAGTGTGCTATAATGTCGCTGGACATCCTCATGCTACGGTTTGTTTTCCTGGCACTGGAGAGTCCCTTTAAGCCATACACAAGTCGGTTCCAGCCTGACAAAAGATATGTAAAATACATTAACATACTTTCCAGATTGATCGACTACGCTTGTCTGCCGCCTGACCTGATGCCGGATTGATTGACTACGCCTCCTACTTCTTCCCCTCTTGGATACCTCGCTTGGCTTCTACTCATTAAATGCTTCCGTGCCACCACAGACCTTTCAGGACCCTGTACCCACTTTCAGGTGCTCCTGAGGGTCGCATACATAGCAGCTGCACATTTTGATTTGTAGAAGGATGAACCCAATAGTTCCAGTACCAATACCCAAAGTGACGGACAATTTTGTGGATGAGGAGATCAATTACTTTATGAGATGGAGCAATATCAAATGAATCTGGATAATTGTAGAAATCTCAAGAAAAGCAGTGATGTAATATTTTGGGATAGAAACAGTATTAAAAATATTAGTAAAATTATGTGAGGATGAAGTGGAGATAAACTCAGTCGCAGTATAGGGGATCCATTACAGTATACAGTTAGTTAGTGTAAGCATAGGGTTATCTGTAGAGTGTGGTAAAGAGTTGGGGGTGTTTGGTATAGAGTAAGCGTCAACAATTACAAATTCATTTAGATCCTTGACATATAAAGCATTTATCAGGATTGATATGTCAATCTATTTTGAGTTTTTTCTTGATGTTTAAAAAACAATTGTAAGGAAAAAAATGTTTGTTCCAATTTTCACAGTTTTAATACTTTATTTATACTTAATGTTGTGTTAGGGAGACATATAAGATATTTAATTAAAGTCATTTCTGTCCTTTAAAAACCAACATATATGTATGGGTACAATTGAACAAAAACCCGTAAGTTACAGTGGAACAAGCACAAATTCTATATTTTGTACAGATGTTGGACAAATGCTTCCACACTTTGTAGTCAAATTCATTATCTTCAGTATAGATAGGCATTGAAGACGAGTAAATACCCAGTGACTCATAACTTGTTATCAAGTTTAGTGATCTGAAGAATAAATCATATTTCATTTTCTTGCAATTCTTCTCCACTTCACTCACTTCCATGCAGTAAATTTCACTTTCAGTATAAGAGCCACATAAACACAGATGCAACTCACACAGATCTGACTCATGCATTAGAGCAGGAATATATTACCAAGAAGTGCACAGCTGTTTAATTAAGACTGAGCACAGCATTATCATTCAAGGAATACATAAACATTCCATAGCACTCCTTGGCTTCAGTTATTTATAAGAATATACAGTATCTACAGATTAGGTGGTCTATAATAAAACCATCTATCACCATGATCATCATCTTCAGACTTATTGTAAATGCTATCGAGTTCATACTATTGTATTTCAATTTTATATATATATATATATATGTTTATATTCACGCTGCTTTTTTTATTATGTTTATAGTTTACACCGTTTATGCATACATATCAGAATTTGTATAAATTACAAGTCTCTACAAACAGCTGCTTACATAAACTCCAGTTTCCTGGACTCTTCTAGGAAACTGAACTATGTCATGTCTAAAACTAAAACCTAAGCTATATCTGGCACACTTTAAACTAACACATACCTGTGTTGTGGTGACAAATTCCATTTAAATGCAAAGGCCTGCTGGATATAAAAAGACAAAGAGCTGGTTACCGTTGTGGTGAATATCATGTTAAGCGCTTTAAAGGGACACTATACTGTCATATTTGTTCTGATGAGTATAACAAGTCCCTTCAGAGTTGTTTCATTAACAATGTATTTTCAGAGAAAATGTAGTTCTTACATTACAGCATAGGGATACCTCTACTTGCCACTCCTCAGGTGGCTCCTAGAGGTGCTTTCTGGGTCAGTGCTGCACAGTGTGCAACACTGTCATTCAGTGTCTCATTCAGTGTCATGGAGACACTGAACTTTCCTCATAAGGATACATTGATTGTGCCAGATGGTGTTTTTAACACTATAAGGTCATTAATACGTTTGTGTTCACTCTAATGTTGCTTTAATGATAAGATATATATATATATATATATATATATATATATATATATATATATATATACACAGAGAGAGAGAGAGAGACTGTCATTGAAGGAACATTACATTATAGGGTCAGGAACACAAACATGTATTAATGACCTTATAGTGTTTAAAAACACCATCTAGCACAATCAATTCATCTCTATGAAGAAGCACCTCTAGTAGCCACCTAAGGAGAATATATATATATATATATATATATATATATATAATCATTAAAGAAGGAACATTATGGGTTATCCATATAGTTGTGTAAAGCTAAAATTCAAACCAGTATAATCATAATCGAACTGATACATTGGATAAGCTTGCTGTCTGGTGATAAAAGGGTTAGTAATCAAAAGTGTATGTTCAGCATTATCAGGGCTGGCCTTAGGGTTGTGCGAGCCATGGCAGCAGGGGGCACCATGTGGCTGACACAGCTCACACATGCAGGGGCTGGTGGTAAAGAGGCAGAGCAAGCAATATGGAGACAAGGTGGAGTTAAATCAGTGAAGGGACGAGGCTAAATTAGCAGCATAGGCGGAGCTAATTGCATACTCTACACTGCCCAGTTATGCTGCACACTGGAAGTAGGACGTTCCTGCTTCCCCAAATGCAAGACAGGGACTGCAAGCCTCCACTCCTCCCCCTCCAGAGCATAATGGAAAAGGTGTGTGTGTGTGTGACTTTAACTGTGTTTGTCTGCCTGTAACTGTGTGTGTGTAACTGTGTGTGTGTAACTGTTTGCCTATAACTGTGTCTGTCTGACTTTAACTGTGTGTGTATCTCCCTTTAACTGTGCCTGTCTGCTTGTAACTGTGTGTGTGTGACTATCTGTAACTCTGTGTGTGTGTGTGTGTGTGTGTCTGTGTGTGTCTGTGTGTGCCTGTAACTGTGTGTCTGCCTGTAAGTGTGTGTGGCTGTCTGCCTGTAACTGTGTGTCTGCCTGTAACTGTGTGTGTGTGTGAGACTGCCTGTAACTGTGTGTGTGTGACTGTTTACCTGTAACTGTGTGTCTGCCTGTAACGGTATGTATGTGTGATTGTCTGCCTGTAACTGTGTGTGTGTGTGACTCCCTGATGTGACTGTGTGTCTGTGTAAAACTCTGTAACTGTGTGTGTCTGCTTGTGACTGTGTGTGAGAGTGTGTGACTGTCTGTAGCTCTGTGTGCATTTGCGTGTGAGACTATCTGCCTGTAACTGTGTGTCTATGTGTGACTGTCTCTGGCTGTCTGCCTGTGACTGTATGTGGCAATATTTGACAGTACATGTGAATAACTGTATGCATCTGACTGTATGTCTAACTGTGGGACTGGGTGCATGTGACACTGCAAAAATACACACTAGCATTCACACATGAGCCTACATGCATTTTTATTAAAATCTAAACTGAATACCCCTATACAAATACATCCTTATACATATACGATACATGGATGAACAGGTGTTACCGGGGTGGGGGAGGGCGTTGTGAAAAAGTTTCGCACAGGGCGCATAAAGACTTAAGACCGGCCCTGAGCAGTATAATTGCTTAGCAGTCTAATCACTTTGTAACAAACCTTTCACTGTTTTAAACTAACGTTTACAAGGCCAGCAGGTGTGTGAGAAGTTGTCCTACTCCCAATATGAAGAGTTAATCTCCTCCCAATTAGAAGAGTCTACTTTCCTGATAGCAGAATCAACAAAGAACGGTGCTAAGCCTGCCATGATAAAATTCCTTTCTGCTTTTTTTATTTCTCTTTCACTGATATCATGTATACATTCAAGATCTTAGAGTGTATGCTCTCAGAACCAGTTCTGACTGCTTCTCCTCTATTGCAATAAAGAAGTGATCCTATATTTCCACTAATCCGACCTCTGACTGGTTCATTGGAAAAGGTTTTTCAGAGGCTATTGGCTATTTGGCTAACACTGTGGTATGTAAAACAAGTAATAGAATTTACACAATACTGCCTCAGTCATATGTAAACCACTGAAGATGGAGTGGAGGCAAAGCAATATCACAAACTGAAAGAGGCAAGTCACTTATTGCAAATTAAATATCCGCTTCTGGCACTCGTCCCAAGGGACCGCCACCCCATCTTACCATAAATCAGTAGGATCAGGAACAGAGCCATGGGGGATAAAATACACAAGCTTTATTTATATATAATTCCAAGTATAAAACAACAAATTTGGTCACATAGGCCTTAATTATGTATATAGAATACAAAAATTAGGCTCAATACATTCTCTTATCAATCAAAAAAAGTGACCATGTGAATAAATCAGGAACTACAACAATTATGTCATGTGATCACTACTCACATGTTATGCATGTCATGTGACTCTCACAAATTAAAATAAATTCTAATACAATGCAACTACATGTTCTCACAAAGGGTAAGTATGAAAGCAAAACAAACTTACTCTTCTCTGACTGCCAGGATGTTGCAAGGTGAATAGATCTTCCAACTGCACATATGCAAATCTGTCAGCATACCCAAATGCACTTTTGCTGCATTCCTAGTGATAGGAGTGGGTGTGGAAAGCATAAGAAAGAAGATGCAGGTAAATATGAAAAAAAATAATCATATTTACTTGTTTGTTTTTTTTAGCTTGTAGAGTGAAGCAGCGGTCTGATTCAAAGTTAAATCTTTTGAATGTGACAGTTGTCTGAAAGTGATACATGTCCCTTTAAATTCTTGGATTAAGCACTGAAAGCCTAACATATTAACATCTACTTCTTTTCTCTGCATTCTTCACTTAAAAAGATTAATTATCTATAAGTCTGATGACTAAAGCCCCACAAACAAAAATAACTATTATCTCATTACACTCCTTAAAAACTAAAAAGTCTGATTGAAAAATAGAGCATATTATCACCCGCCTTAATTACTTGGGGTAAAATGCAGCTGCTAAATTATACGGCCTTGATTTAGATGAATGATTGGTATACTAAGTTCACATTTTTAGAACTTTGAAAGGTCAATTTTTACCTCTCACTATCCTTATCTTGGTCTTTGAGGTACAAGTATTGGTTTTTTTTATACAGGTATATTCTGACACAGAATTCTCAGGGCAAGGAGATGTGAAATGTTTATGCCCTGTTGCCCAAGGCTTGCGTGGTACATGCATTACAGTTTATGGGTGCTACTAGCTTTTTTGTTTTTACTTATGGAACATCATTTTAAATAATAGAGCTCCAGTATTCCAATTGACTACCTCCACCAGGTCAGCTTCCTCTCTGCTACCAGGGATTCTTGCCCTGTCACTGGTATTTTATGGCTGCTTGCTGTTTAGCAGACATGCCCCCAATCACAGCATAGCGAGGGGGCATTAGAGAGGTCTAAAGCCTCCCTTGTACTAATGTGTGGGTCATATTGATCCTCATAGGCTTCATTTTTTTTAACTATTTAATGTGCAAGCGCTGGCCAGCAGCCACATGACTAACCTCTGTGCCATAGTGGTGTTCAGTCGGTTTTCAGTTTCCCGTAAAATTTCAGCAGAACTGAACAGACAGTGCCAAACAAAACTTCCATTAAAAAATTTTTTTGTTATGCTCTGTAAAAGTCTATTATCCATCATGTTTTCCAGAACATATATCACATGTACAAATTGATAGGCAAAGTATGCAGAGGTCAGTCCTGAGGTTTGCAAAAATCAAATAGTGCAGATAGTAAAATAAACAAACAAACAAAAAAAAAGATAAATCAGAAAGCATGTAGATTCTACATACTAAAGGGTATTAAAATGGTTGAAGACGTGTGTAATTTCTGCTTTAGCCATACCTCCTGTTGGTGCCAGACTCTGCCCTTATTTTGTGTAAAACTGTTCAAAATGGTTTAACACTGAATAGAGGGATAGTGCCAAGGAACTCCAGGTACAATAACCAATTCAGTGAGATGAAATTCTTATAGTGCCTACAGCATCCATTTAATCTAATTTTCAGCTTGAAATATATTTCAGGACAATGAAGTCATGTCAGTGGATTTTCATTTTCAATCAATCATGCTTTAAATATAACCATCTATTAGCAGGTCTCTTTTTATTATTTAATTCCCGACACTTACTAAAAGAGCATAGGCTTTTTATATTTTCTAATAGTAAGAAATTCTAACTAATACAAATTCTTGCAAAGGAGTATTTTTCGTTTTTTTCTGTTTAAATATCTTTTAAAGAATATATGAAC
The DNA here is from genome assembly GCA_933207985.1 of Pelobates cultripes. Lineage (NCBI taxonomy): Eukaryota > Metazoa > Chordata > Amphibia > Anura > Pelobatidae > Pelobates > Pelobates cultripes. The sequence goes on along the minus strand of OW240912.1, from coordinate 302,218,101 downwards.
TTTGATGTTGTCTATTAATCCAGAAATCCTGAATTGGAAATAATTAGATCCTTCACCAGTCAAGGATAAAATAATGAGATGAGAAGGAGAAATTCACATTTTAAAGGCCAGACCTTGAAATGGGAACATCATGTACAATTTAAATACATGGAAATGGCATTTAAATGAACACTTTTTTTAACTTAATTTCCCTTTTTTCAAACTTCAGCCGTTCAAAATCCTCCCATATTGTCTTCTCAGTTTTACTGTACATACTACATTCAATGACATGTTATATGTCTCCGCAGAAAACCTTAATCTTTTAGATCTCATTATAATGCTAATTGGGTTAACTTGAAGTTAATACAATTTTGCAATGATATAAGGTCCATCTTTTTATCATTTTGTTAAACTGCTATGGTGTTGATTTAAATTTATATGGCTTACTTAACATTTTTAAATATACATGAAGACCCCTTATCAGATTTTCCAAAGTAGACAGTTGCCTATAGATGCCTGTCGACTAGTTGCACAACAATAGCTAACAACCCAAGCTTCCACAGAGTGAACATGTCAGCAGATGCAGCCATTGTAAATATTATACGTGGAGCTTCATTTCAGGCTGAACTGCAATTTAGCCGAAATTGGGCCAATTGACTGTGCGCGTGAATTCCAAAACTCTATGTCGAAATGTACGTGAATTATGGACTCCCTGAAATAGTAGGTTCATGATTCTGGATTTCATCCACAAGAAGAAAGAAATGACTGATGGGAAAAATGATTGATAGGAAAAAAACTATTGATGGCTAGGGGACAGTCACTTAATGTTGATTTTATTCATTGATCAAGTGATATGTGAGCAACAAAGGGAAAAGCAGGAGGATCAGTAAATAAAATCAATACTTTTATATTTAATAAATATATAATATATAAATATACATTTTTTTACAGTTCTTTCTTTATACCCCCTAATGAATCAATGGCAGGAAAATGCTCCTGTCAACGTACATGTAAAATATTTACATAATATTATGTATATATATTTTAGCACACTGATTTTCCAATTTTTAAGCCATTTTTGTTCTTCTAATTTAGTTCCATAATGAATGCTTTCCTATGTGACCGGCTGAATGCGCGCGCAGCTCTTGCCGCGCGTGCCCATTCAGCCGACGGGGAGGAGAAGAGGAGGATCGGAGGAGGAGAGCTCCCCGCCCAGCGCTGGAAAAAGGTAAGTTTTAGCCCCTTTCCCCCTTCCAGAGACGGGCGGGAGGGGGTCCCTGAGGGTGGGGGCACCCTCAGGGCACTATAGTGCCAGGAAAACGAGTATGTTTTCCTGGCACTATAGTGGTCCTTTAATGATGGGTCAGAGGAGTTTTGGGCCAAGATAACCATGAGTTTAAGTTCCACAATTAATACGATTAGGGTTTCCTCTTGTTATATCAGTGCCTAAGACCATTAGCACTTCTTTTCTAAATGATTGTTTTTCTTTTAGTGCTGACTAGCTCTAGTTAACATATCACATGAGGAGAATGAGAGAATAAAAATGTGGTGTTGTATAACAGCAAAACATATCAAGGTTGTATTAACGAAAGTTTCCTGTTGAAGAGAAGTTGGAAGCAGATTACCCCAAAATTGTCTGGTCTGGTTTTTGATTTGTTTATTGACCTTGTGGATAGTGAGATCATTGTCTTAACTTTTTCAATGGACACTACGTCATATGAGATAAACTAAGAACAATATGTTTTCCTTGGATAAAACAGCACACTGCACAGTTAAACATAAGCAGGGACAATGCAATAGGAGCTTATTCTCCAAGCAATGAATAAATGTACGACAGACTCTGCTAAATATTAAACAGCCGAGCTACGTTGGAAAATGTTAAATAAATATGCCTATGTTTTCTATTTTATTTTATGTTTATTAAATGAACCAGTGAGACTGGATTTTCTTAAACAAAGGAAGGGTTCTCTCTGCTTACTGAATGGCAGTTTCTTCATTGAAGTCTGGAAGAATTTTAGTTCAGGAAGCAGAGTGAAGCATTGGATCTTTTTGCAAGAACTTTCTACTTTAGGTATTAAAATAAAGAATTGTCTGTGTATTTTTTTAAGGCAAGCAGCAAGCTATTGAGTTACTATTTGATATAAATAACCACATTATTAATTCCATTTAATAAATTAAATAAATTCTCATGAACACTGGAGCCTGAGTGAAGTCAGAGATGCATGCTAAAAAAAGTTGGCAAACACGTCCATTTACAGATTTTATTCCACCTAGCAAATAATCATGCATTTACAACAGACAAAAGTGAATAAATGGATTGTTGAAAAATGTCTACCTAAAGCAAATAGAGGAAAGGAATGTTTAACCCCTTAAGGACCAAACTTCTAGAATAAAAGGGAATCATGACATGTCACACATGTCGTGTGTCCTTAAGGGGTTAATCATCTATGCCTTTCAGTTGAGAATTTATTTCCCCCAATGCTTTGAAATGACAGCTGAGAATAAAAAAAAAGAGATTACAGATTACCGTGCTAATTATATATTACATATTGAGAATAACGAGAATTTAAAAATGGCATAGGCATGTGAAAACCACAAATAATTCATTATACACTAAAAGGTTTATTACTACATGCCATCAATATCTAAGGAATTTACGAGGTGATGGTAAAATCTAACATTAGAATTGGTGTCCTGTTTTTGGAGGACTTTAGTACCATAGATAAGATTAAATAATAGATACGTTTGTCATATTGTCTCTTTTGTCTGGTTAAACTTGTTGCAATGTAGTATGTGTAATAATTGTTGCAATATCACTTAAAGCAAGTGTTTTGTAGATAAATCCCCAATGAACACATGCATGCATTTTTCATGCATATATTAATTGTAGGTATATCTTAAAAGAGACAAATATCTAATACACAGTACCAAGGTATATAGATCTGTGTGCTCTAAACATCTAAGTGGGATATCCTTAACCCACACACGAACTAATACAGAGTATATACACGATTGGTGTAGGACAATACAGAAATAATGATCTCTTATGGATAAAAACAATTGGCCAGTGGTAAACAAAAGACAAGAAAAGGAAATAATAGTGCAGAAACATCAGTACACAAAATGAGACTAACAAACATTGAACCAATAGGGTCACTGTTCTTGAGATGGGCCATTCATATGGGCAAAATACCTGCTGGTAACATCTAAGAAGCACCATCTAGAAGATGGTCAGTATGTCCCTTAATCTTCTGTGCTGCCTTAATTTCTCCAGGTTATCCAGGGTCTTCCAGACAATCTGGACAAATGTATCTTCTGTCTTAAAATCTAGGGATTACAGAACTAAATGTATCTATTCCTTGTTGGAATCCACCTGATCAATAACTTCAAATTCCCCAGTAGGATCCAGGACATCTGAATTACGTCTCCCTACATCGATATATCTTCTCTGCTTTCTTTCTTACATCAATAGCTTCAGTTAAACATTTGCGATGACTAGGATGCTCTCTTTATCCTACCTCTCTCTTCCTACAAATTACTGTTTGAACTTTACCATTGATTGCTAAAATTAGGTGTAATGTGGGTGACCACTCAAGTGAAAATAGATTGCTGGCATAAGCAGCAACCTTGAAATCAATATGGATAAGAGCTCCCATATTTTCCCTGGAAAAGTTTTACCACCTTGAATATATCTCTCTGCAAAAAAACAAACAAAAAAAAATCTGCATAAGGTCAGTTTCTAAAACAATTTTTGTTGCTTATAATAAGAATGTAAATGAACAGAAGTCAAAACTGCACAGAACCAAACTGAAATCAATAAGGACCGGCTAAGAAAAAAACCTGTTTTGGCACTTAAAAAAAAAAAAACAGTAATGTAATTTTTTTGTGATATCAGCCAGTCCTGACACATTGCGAATGTGCATCCAGGGACTTCCTCTCATATGTAAACGTGGCATAATGTGTTTACCCAGTACACATATTCACAATAGCGATTGCCGGAAACCAGCAAAATGTTGACCTGAAACATGAAACACCAGGGAGCCTTATAGGAGAAAAACATTATAGTTACATAGTTACATAGCTGAAAAGAGATTGAAGCACTTCTAATTTAGCAACAAACTAGGAAAAAATTCCTTCTTGACCCAAAAATGGCAGTCGGATATCTCCTTGGATCAAACAGCTATTACCCCACTAATTAGAAATGATATCCCTGTATGTTATGTTTTTGGAAGTATTTATCCAATTGCTGTTTAAACATCTGTATTGACTCCTTTCATCCAGGGAAATGCATGACCTTGTGTCCCATGTATAGCCTTGTTTATGAATAGATTTCCAGATAATGTTATCATATCCCCTCTAAGGTGCCGTTTTTCCAAACTAAAGAGATGTAATTGTTTTAACCTTTATTCATAACTAAGATGCTCCATTCCTCTTATCAATTGTGTAGCTCGTCCCTGAACTTTTTCTAGTGCCATGATATACTTCTTTAGAACGTGTGGTTAAATGACACCAAACAGAAGGGAGGGGATGAAAAAATGCAACAAAAGCACAAGGGAACCTAAACCTACTAAAACCAAACAAACTTAGGCCCCGGCAAGATCAACCAGGTACCAAACAAAGGTCCAAACGCAGAAGGGATTACTCACTGGTCACATAAACAATTGATATCCTATCCCTAAGATCACATCAAGGAATCCGTTGGCCCCTAAAGGGGAATCTTCAGGTGGTCACCTTTGCCCAGGACCATGTCCTGAAGCTTCCCAAGGGAGAGAGGCTAAACTCCCTTGGAGCAGAGGTATCGACCAGAAATAGCAGAAATAATAAAACATGACCACAACTCCGTGCTATAAAGGATAAGACAGAAATATAAAACTGAGGGTCATGAGAGGAGGGGCAAGAGGGGATACTAATAACTTTCTTTTAATTAGTTTCCTGTCTAATTGGCAAAAGAGAGGAACTACCCAATAATGTGCTACCAAGGAAATGGCCAGAAAATAAGATTTCAGCTTTCTGGCAAGCATAAATTTCAGCAGAAAGCTTGATATATTTGTGTCACTTATGATATTAAAATTGCCTAAAACCTTCCTCTGTTTTTGCTGTGGTGGGAAACAATAAATTGTTCTAAACATTTGGAATATGTAATATATATTCTTTTTTTTATTAATAATGTATTTAAGTCCTGTACTTTTCCAACCAAAATTTAAACTATACAAAAATGTTAAAAGGTAACATGGGAAACGATGGATATTTAAAACATAAATTTTATTAATTTAATTGAAAAGATAAATATATAATAATTCTACCCTGTTTTAATGAAACAGGCATAGATAAGGTAAGTTACAAAATAGATGTTCTTTTGAAATTGACTAGTGGCAGCGAAACATAACACCCTAAGATGGGCAGAAGCATACAGAGTTATTTAGCGAAATGGAAGTTTTGTGAAATTCAAAGTGAATTTAAAATGAATTTCAAATGTAAAGCCAAAGTTGCCAAATTGGAAGAAAACTGGACTTTTTCCAGTTCATCTACTTTCGGCCTTAAAATGTGAAACTTACTTTTAATTCCCCACAACTTTAACGTTACTAAATAACCCTGACAGGGCATGGAACAGCTGGCAGAGAGAGGAGAGGGTAGTAAAAATCACAGCATTTGCTAAAATGAGAATTTAAAACTATACTATATGTCAAAAATGCCTATTGTGCCTTTGTGATCACCTGCCACTAAGTCCTGAATAATTCAAAACACACTTTGAAGCTCAAAACTAAATATCCTTAAAATTCATTAAACACATCTATAAATTCTAAGTAAATCTTTTGCTTGCTAGTTTAGAGTTTGCTTTGCCAATGCAGCTTGTACGTTTTTAATTTGACTTATGCCAGGGTTGTTTATTTTTCGTCTTCTTGGGAGTTACAGATTTTTCATCATCTTTAGGGATATTTAGTTTTGAGCTTTAGTGTTCAGTTTGTGTTTTGATTTATTTTGACATTGCTCTTTTTATTATGTCTGTTCTTTTGATAGTATTCTATTTAGAAAGGATTATAGTAATTCTTGCCTGTCTCTTCCAATGTCACATAACTGAATAGAGGAAGCAAAACGCCAAATACTAGGTACAGATCCATCAAACAGACACTGTTTTACTTGTGAATTTTTGCTATTTGTGCCTATGGCTATTGTGACCTCTCTGGCTAACTTTGACATCATGGTTACTGCCTTTTATTAAAACTGTTTCCCTAGTTACAATGCCATTTCCAAAACATTGGATTTGCACAATACTTCGGGAGTCTGATGAGAATTGTGTGGGGTACATTATACCTTTAAACACCAGGTTTTCTTCCTTGTACAATTAGAGCAATTTTTATGTAATAATTCAACTGCAATTTTACACATCCCACAAAATTACATCAATATTTGACAAATGAAAAAAATATCTTTTTTAGTTTTGCTTATAATAATTGTACACAAAATGCATTAAATGAAAAATAAAAAAGCTCAAAATGCATGTGTTGTGATTTCATCTGTTCTTTTCCACGTTTCTCTGTCACTTACAGTAAATGTGAATGCAAAAGCTCAATTTCTTGTGACTGTCCAATAACAGACTTTTCAATGCATCTTAATGAGACATTTTTGCAAGGTAGATGCTCTGAGCAACTGCTGCCTTTTGAGTTTAGCTCCAATGAGCTAAACCACCAGGAAGTAACAGGACCAGTTGTCTGATTGACAGCCAGTGGGGTGTAACCAGGTTAATTTATAAAAGTGCTGTTCTTACCCAAGTTTTTCTGTCAATTACAGTGAGTATGAATGACTGTAAGATGGAGGTAAAACTTCCGGATGAAGCATTATACTGCTGAATGTCTTCATTTTGTTTTTCTTAAAAGATGGCTATGGGTGATGGCGGAAGGAGGGGCGAAAGTGGGTATAGGACAGGAATATACCGACTCCAAATTCTCTCAGTCGGTCTCAATTACTGTAAAAAGCAGTCTTGGGGCTCTCATTCTCTGTAAAAGGCAGTCTTTGGGCTCCAGTTTAAAAAAGGATAAAACTGCATGGAGACAGTATAGGCAGATACCTTTATAGAAAATGGAGAGGACAGAGGGGTTCAAATCTGCCTGACAGAAAGAGAGGACAGAGGGAAGAATTAGCAGAAGGCGTGTGGACAAAATAGTGGGGCAGGTCACCCCAGTACCCATTACAGTGGGCATGGAAAAGATTGTCAGGCATAACATTTAATGACACCTCCCAAAACCTTTCCCTATGTCCAACCCTAAAACAAAATATGTTCTATACATCAAATTGTGATGCCAGTTCTTTGAATGAAGTCAAACTATTACATAAACCTGTATTTATAAACTCCATACCTGTTGTATTAACATTGAGCCATGGTGTATTAATACTATACCTACCTCTATAGTTACTCCAGATATGATGCATTTAAGTGGCACTGTCGCTAATTATAAAGCTGGAGGTGTTATTTCTTTCTCAGCATTAAAGGAGCCTTTTGCTAAAAGGGATTTGTGCCAAAATTAGATCAGGGGCTTTTCAGAACTCCACTTGGGACACAAGCCCCTGTCAGCTCTCCTTAGCAATACTTGGGAAATTTCCATTCTAAGAATGTTGCCTCTCAGTGCGCTTTTTCCTTTTATGTGCAATAACTAAAGTCGTATTTAGTACTGTTAACATGATATATATATATTAGAATAAATATAACAGTCATACTGTGCTCCCTTCTGTTTTCAAAAGTGACAGATTGAACTAGAATTAATAACATAAAAAAATGTCAATTGAAACTGACAAAAATACCACTTCAAATAAGATATTGAACTAAAAATGAATTCAACTATGGGATTGCTTATGCTGATAACCTTTGCTGTTCATAATGTGTGAAGATACCATGAAACTGTCTTCACTTGAAGGGATATGTACCTCATTTGACTATTTTTGCATGAATGATCTATTTCCATCGTTTCTTTCTATTTTTGCCTTCCCCATATATTCTACCATATATACTCGAGTATAAGTTGACCCGAATAAGTCGAGACCCCTAATTTTACCCCGCAAAAATGGGAAAACTTATTGACTCGAGTATAAGACTAGGGTGGGAAATGCAGCAGCTACTGGTAAATTTCTAAATAAAATTATATCCCCCAATAATTATATTAATTGAATATTTATTTACAGTGTGTTTATATAATGAATGCAGTGTGTGTGTGTATATATAATGCAGTGTGTTTGTATGAATGCAGTGTGTGTGTATGAGTGCAGTGTGTGTATGAATGCAGTGTGTGTGTGTGTGTGTGTATGAGTGCAGTGTGTGTGTGTGTATGAGTGCACTGTGTGTGTGTGAGTGCAGTGTGTGCGTATGAGTGCAGTGTGTGTGTGTATGAGTGTAGTGTGTGTATGAGTGCAGTGTGTGTATAAATGCAGTGTGTGTGTGATGCAGAGTGTATTTGTGTATGTGATGCAGAGCCTTGGTGGGGGGTGGGCATTTTTATTATTTTTTTAAATTATTATTATTATTTTAATATAAATTTTTTGTTATATTATTAATATTTTATTATTATTATTATTTTTTTATATTATTCATTTTATTTTATTATTATTTAAATTATTATTTATATTTTTATTCATTCCCCCCTCCCTGCTTGTTAGCTGGCCAGGGAGGAGGCTCTCATTCCCTGGTGGTCCAATGGATGGGCTGAGTAGGAGGGGGGCTGGCAGAGAGCTGCAGCTCCTGTCAGCTCCCTTCTGTCTCCTCCGGTCCGGTAAGCTCCCTTGTCAGCTCCCCTGTAAGTCTCGCGGTGTGAGTGCCGCGCGGAGCGTTGCCACGGTAATCCGTGGCAATGCTCTGACCCTGCGGCTCTCGCGAGACTTGCAGTGGAGCTGACCGGAATGGAGGAGAGAGAAGGGAGCTGACAGGAGCTGCAGGAAAGGTAAGTAACAGCTCTCTGCCAGCCCCCAACAGGACCGCTGGGCTTGTAATGAGCACATAAAATGTGCTGAAAATCTCGTCTTATACTCGAGTATATACGGTAATTACTATTTTTATATTACTCAATTATTTCTATTAAATGGCTCACTCATATTTTTTGCTTAATATTTATATTTTCATGTCCTCAAGAAGCTTGTTTCCTTTTCTGTCAAACCACTGGGTCTCCTGCTAACAGTGGATGGTGGACGACGGTTCTACCAGCTTTCTTCCTGATGGAGTTTTAAAGATCCTTTGGGTAATATAGTCCAGGGATTGTTACATTACCATTATAAATATATTTTTTATATAAGAGAGAACTGGGAAGATTATGGAGTTATAGTTATGGAGATTATCAAGAGACTCCTTAAACCCGATGGAGTTAAGATCAAATTTAACCATTGTAGTACCAATCACACTCAGTGTTTATTTTCGAAAAAAATATTGTTATTCTTAAAAATGAGCTCACTGAAGCTACACTGAAAGGCATAATTAGCATAATGTTTGGGAGCATGGGTTTTCCACAGTACAATACATTCATTTTATGCTTTTTGTGTAAGAATTAATCATCTGAACAAATGCAGATAATTATAGGTGTCTGTGATACATTGCAAAAGGGTTTAGATAATACTAAACATTTTAAAAGGAATAGACAATTATACAAGAAAACAAATGAAACCTATTAAATAAGCCAGAGAACTATACCCATTTAGCTTATAATTAAAGTTTTATGCATAAATATCATATTTAAATCTGCTTCTGTAGCTTTATTTATGCCAGCGTTATGCAAAATTATCACTGTCTCTGGATATTTACGTCTGCACAACTAAAGGGAAGTGGGAGGCTATAAGAACCCCCTGTTCCATCTGTAGACAATATTAATAATGAGTGATTCAGTATAGTCCTTTAAGATGCAAATATTTTTTTTAAATCAATGTTTAATAAGCATATATGGGTTTTACATGTACCTTTCGGTGCTAGTGGTGGGGTCTTTTTAATGCACATATGTATATTTGCAGACTGATAACTTATTTTTATTTATCATAGCTCATCCAAAAGTGCCAACTCCTGCTGAGATGTTGTGAGGTTTGGAATAAATAATAAAGTAACCCCATGCATCTGTGCAATGAAGACGGTAACTTTTTCCTTTAAGGATATATTAAAGGGACACTATAGTTACCAGAACAAATACAGCTTAATGTAGTGGGCCTGGTGTCTATAGCCCGTCTCCTTGCCTAAGATCATCAGAATTGACTATCTCAGCCAATCCAATGCTTTGCCATGGAAAATGGGGCAGTGCCAGTGCCAGTGGACCCACTTGGCCCTGGAATAAAGGTGAGTTTTTATCCTTTTTAAGGTGGGTAATGGAGGGGGCTGGTCACCTAAATAGGGGTTTTAACACTATATGTTCAGGAATACACATTTGTATATCTGACCCTAAAGTGTTCCTTTAAGTATTTCATTTTACTTAACGGGCATTTTAGAATAGAAATTATATTTATAGAGGAGCATAACTGCTTATGCTTCCTGGAAGTCTTTCTCTAAGTAACCTTGTAACTAAAACTCCAAAATATGATGTTATGGGGTGGGGGTGGGGGCCATAATGATAATGGGGGGGACCTACTTCCCCCCCCGGCCCCCACCCCTGGGTGGCGGGTGGGGGCCATAATGATAATGAGGAGGGGGGACCTACTGTCCTACCCCCCCACTGGTCCCCACCCCTGGGCGGCGGGTGGGGGCCAAATGATAATGGGGGGGGGAACCTACTGTCCACCCCCCCTCTGACCCCCACCCCTGGACGGCGGGTGGGGGCCATAAAGATAATGAGGGGGGGACACCTACTGTCCTCTCCCCCGACCCCCACCCCTGGGCGGCGGGTGGGGGCCCTAAGTAAATTCCCCCCCCACAAGGTGACTAGGCCCCTAGTCACCCATCCGCCCACCCAAATAAAAAGTCCCTACCTACCCCCCTCACCCTAAAAAATAGTGAGGGGGGAATTAAATAACTAACCTGTAAAATAAAATTAAACTTACCATTCGACGTCTTCTTTTTTCTCAACTCTTCATTTTTCAGCCCCAAAAAAGGCCAAATAAAAAGCCATCATAACCGCCGAACTTAAAAAAATAAAAATCCCGAGCACAAAAAAAAAAAACCTGATGAAAAAGAAAAAACCAGAGCGCAAAAAAAAATCCATCTTCACCCATGGAGGGCTCCGCGCAGACTGAGCTCCGCAGGGCGGGGAAGGCTTATAAAGCGTTGCCCCGCTCTGCAATTAGGCTAAGAACACTATGATTGGTGGGTTTAAGCCAATCAGAGTGCTCTTTGTCATTTTACACATCGTGGGAAAATTCAAAAGAATTTTCCCACTGTGTAAAATGACACAGAGCACTGTGATTGGATGGCTTGAAATCCATCCAATCACAGTGCTCGGAAAGTTCTTTTGAATTTTCCCATGCTGTGTAAAATGACAAAGAGCACTCTGATTGGCAGTAGCCCCCCCCCCTCATTATCAATATGGCCCCCACCCGCCGCTCTATTGACCCCCATAGAGTGAGGGAGGACATGGGGGGCTTATGAAGTGGTGGGGAGCACTATCGCTTCTATCTTTACATATTACAAGGAGGGAGCTGCGAGCTGGTAGCTCCCTCCTTGTAATAAACTGAGCGAACAAACGAACACTGATATTCGGTGTTTGTTTGTTCGGCTGATATTTCTATTCACTCATTCGGCTGTCTGATGAATGAATGAATAGATGAAATTCCCGTTCGCATGTCCAGGTGTTTCACTGGGCATGTGCGGGAATCCCACAGTCTATCTAGTGTGGGCTGATGAGTATCCCACAGGGACTTCATCTATTCACACAAAGATGGCGGCGCCCTGAATAAAGATCGGGGCAGAACATAAGGAATAAAAAATAGGTAATGTGGGGGGCTTAGGGGCATTTGGGGGTGACTAGGGTGTCAGTTAGATGTAGTGGAGGCCGGAGGGGGGTTAAAAAAAAAAACAGGATTCGGCATGACAGTGCCGCTTTAAGTTTTAGAAAGGGTGAACCTGTGACTCAGTTTGTAATGTAACATAATGGATACATAATTCTTTTGGAGTTTATTAAGTCATATAACAGGCAAAATATATGTTATCACTTCAGATATTGTAATGATGGCCAGAGGGATATGAAACTAATATCCAGGCTATTTAGCATATAATCAGATTAAATATACGATTGTCCTATATAGGTAATAATGTTATCAAATGTTTCTTTTCAGTATGCGAATGATACTTAAATCTTCTGACATTTAAATTAAATGTCAGGGAGCAACTGTGCATGTTATTAGTTTTGTTCATTTTCCATATAATCATACAAATTATTTTAGGAATATGGCAAAGACCCACAATCCTTGTTATTTAGAATTCTACTAGTTACACAAGTAAATCATATTAGTTAAAAGATAATTTACTTATATCATATTCATTTTAGCTTTTAAAAGTTCAATTACATTTGCACACAAAAGTTGCGCATGTGTGTGAATATGCGCATCTATGTACATCTTCCACACAGCAAATACTGGTTTCATTTTATTCTATTTCTCAATTCCTGTTTCAGGTCTTCACCCATGTATACACAAAACTGTTTTCACCCTAAAGCATGGGTCCTCAAACTCCGGCCCCCCAGATGTTGCTGAACTACAACTCCCATGATTCTCTGGCTATCTATGTAATTCAAAGAATCATGGGAGTTGTAGTTCAGCAACATATGGGGGGTCAAAGTTTGAGGACCCCTGCCCTAAAGTACTACAATAACAACCCTGTTATCATATTTTTCCTCCATAATTAACGTTCCCAGTTTTTTTTTTCCTTTCATTACACCAAGTGAGACACATAATAAATAAATTGAAAAAAAAATCCCCAAAAACTAAATGTTTATAATTAATTACTATTTTGATCAATTTACTAAGCAATTATGGAATTGTTAGTAAGTTCCAAAACTGTGCAAATATTTAAAAAAAATGTTTTGTTTTACCACTTTGAAAAAACACATTATAACTTATGCAGTTATTTGCTATTGTGTTAATGTGTTAATAATGCTGTTTTGCGAATATGATTTGAATACACAATGTTAATTTTTAATCACTATTTAGTGCAGTTCTGAAATAATTTTTTTATCTTTTGGTTAATGAACAAATACAAACAATGACATAGACAAAGACTAGTGGAAATGGATCATATCTATGGGTACATTGACAACAAAATAAGATAATCAAAACAGAGTTAAGAATGTATTTTCATACCACTGTAGCACATCAGTATCAATTAGTATTGTTTTGGCTACTTTCCTTAGGTTAGCAGAATCCTGATAAAATATTTTTGAGCTCTTTAGAGGTAAGCAAGCTTGTTGGTTGAAAACATAAGATGATCTATCTCAGCCAATGAGCTAAGCCCTGCACAGCCAGGTAACTCATGCCATAGTGGTCATGGTGCTTGGTGTGTTCCTTTAAATGTTACCATGTCTTAGGTATATGGCTTTTCTCAAATGGTATATGGCTTACCATAACTCTGCTCTCTTTAAAGATGTAAAAAGTAAGTCAGGAAATAATTTGCCTGTGAGACACAATCCTAGTACTATACTCAGTCTCCAGACCTGCTATAGAGATGATCACAGGCAAGCCCTAAAGGGTTATTGGCCAAGGCACTAGCAAAATGCAACACTGAAATATCTAGACACCATACGTATAGTTATAAAGTTTGAGAGGAGGGGTAAGACGAGAACAGATTGAAACAAGTGGTTTGGGCTCATATTTAATTCTTGTTTCTGCACAGGAAGACATACAAGAAGTATGAAATGTAGAAAGTCTTAAAAAGTAAAGCATGTAACTAAGAAAGCTTATTATAGGGAGACAAAGTAGAAAACATATGAAATACCCAGCCGCAAGCACTTAATCATAATGGCTATAGTTAAAGCATTAAGATTATTTATTTATAAAATATTTTACCAGGAAAGATACATTGAAATTTCTCTCGTTTTCAAGTATGTCCTGGGTCATAAGTGATGTATTCTTCATAAGATCCATACAAAGTGTTAGTAGTTTATTTTTTTCTATTGGCTGTGCTGTATTTACATGTACATGTCTACTTTAACCTTTGTTGTACAGGTTGTGGAGACACCACTTTGTGTACCCTGGCTGGTGTACAAGTAACAAGTGCTCCTTGGATGCTGGTTTTGCCAGGTTAAAAGATCCCCATAGTCATAGTTACCTTGACCGCTTCATCTCAATTAAGTGGTCATGGTACAGTGGTCCTGTCATTATTTTTTATTTTTTTAATGTATAATCTTTTATATAAGCGGGAAAAGAAAAATAAGGCACAACATTTAACAAACAATATTAAACGTTTCCCTGCGGTATGGATCAAGGGAAGATAGAAAAGGCCAGGGCTTAATATGCTGCAAAAAAATTAAAGGAGTTAGTTGTCAGACGGTTAAATTTATCTTATGAAATGGCAACAACCATTATATCATCACTATTTGTTTTGATCCACTGCTCAAGTTCCTCTTCATTCAGTCTATCTATACCCATCTCAATTTTGATCTGGAAAACTAACTACTCCCTAACTGTTAGCCAGCACGGGGTTATAACCGTCTTCCAGTTTCTGGCTAGAAGTAGCTTAGCGGCAGTCAAACGATGGATAACAATAAACAAGTCTAGGCCAAAGATTTTATATAAGTTGATATGAAGTAGAAGCAACTTGGGATCAAGTTGAAAGGGTTTTTTGAATAGTTTTTGAATTTTTATATAGATCATATTCCAGAATAATATGAGCGGTTGACAATCCCACCAGATATGGATAAATTAGCCTTTTTTTGCTTGACATCTCCAGCATATGTCAGTCATAACTGGGATTAATATTTGACAGTCTGCTGGGAACCAAGTACCACCTGTTTAAAAGTTTAAAGTGAGTTTTGGTTAGATTTAAACAATGAACTTTCTTATTAACCCATCTTAATGATTCAGTCTAATCCCTGGTTTCAATTCTAATGTTTAGATCATATTCCCATTTTTTTATCACCGGTCAAAGAAATGGGTTTGCTTCATTGGTTAACAGCTTTATGGAATCAGCCACTATACCATTCGATCGTGAATTTTTAAGAATTTCCTCTAAAAGTAGTATTTTTTGATGACTTCTCTGTACTCAAGTAGACCTCAAGATAACTCTTTATTCTAAAGTAGTTAACTATTTCACTCTTCTGGAGTTCATAAATTCTAACTAAGGATGTGAAATCTTGTATTTTATTGTTCTTCAATAAATGATCAATTTTTAATATGCCCAAAGAAATCCAATTCTTTATATTTAGGTCTTCTCTATTGTGCGCTAAGTAGGTAAGAGGCAGTTCAGCGATAATTTTATTCTTAAAATGACAATTGACTTTACATTTATCCCAGGTGTTAAAAATGTTTGTAATTATTCTACTATTTTTAATTATTATGCCACCCAGAGGCCCCCCTTTCTAGGTATTTCTTACCGTTTGGTCCATCAGCCAGAAGATGGCCCCCAACAAATGTAATCTTGTGGTTCTATATAAAAAAATCTCAATCCTATACCAAACTTCATTTTTTACCCAGTCTAATTGGGTGATGATGGCATGGGACAGGCTGCAAGCTAACCCTATGGTATTAAGCTGGGGTGCCCCTAATCCTCCCTGATTACTTTTCAAGGTCAGATGTTTAGAATTAATACAAGGTAGCTTACCCAGCCAGATGAATTTATCAAATAAAAACTGGGCTAATTTTAACCAGAAATCTGGTCAGTAAACAGGAATCATGCGGAAAAGATAAATCCAATTCGGGTTAATAATAAGACTTAATAATGTTATTTCGCCCCCAGCAGGAGAGCTCTCTACCTTTCCAGTGTTTTAATTTTTTACCAGTATATTTTAAAAGGTGTATAAAGTTAACTTCCATTAGGTTAGAGGAATCATTAATTATTTCTACTCCTAGTTATGTAAAAGACATAGTATTACAGACAAAACCAAATTTATGTGGTAAATCCTTCATGACTTCATCAGATAGATTTATCAGTAATGCTGCAGATTTTTCAAGATTTAATTTATAACCTGAAATATTTGAGTACTCCTCAATTATATACATGAACTGTATGAGGGATTGGACTGGATCGCAGATGGTAATGTCTACATCATCTACATACAAGGTGGTTTTAATCTGGTCAGACAAAAACCCAAAACCCTTGATTTGTTGACCTGCTCTAATTGCAAGTACTAATGGTTCAATTACCATCAGATATAGAATAGGCGAAAGTGGGCAACCTTACCTTGTGCCATTTGCTATGTTGAACCAGTTGGAGGTAAAACCATTCCCAATAACACATGCTAAAGGGGAAGAATATAGGGCTAGTATTGCATTTAGAATGTTACCATGTAGACCAAAAGCTTCTAGTACATGCTTAAAATAATCCCACCGTCAAAGACTTTCTCCGCATCCAACGAAAGAGCCAGGTGGGGTATCTCCTCCCTACATGCCATATCCACAATATCTACAAGCCATCTGACATTAGACATGGAAGATCTAGACCCTATAAAGCCTGCCTGATCATTGTGTATAATAGAAGGAATCACTGTATTTAATCTGGAGGCAAGAATAGAAGAGTATAGAAACATAGAAATATAGAATGTGACGGCAGATAAGAACCATTTGGCCCATCTAGTCTGCCCAATTTTCTAAATACTTTCATTAGTCCCTGGCCTTATCTTATAGTTAGAATAGCCTTATGCCTATCCAATGCATGCTTAAACTCCTTTACTGTGTTAACCTCTACCACTTCAGCTGGAAGGCTATTCCATGCATCCACTAGCCTCTCAGTAAAGTAATACTTCCTGATATTATTTTTAAACCTATGTCCCTCTAATTTAAGATTATGTCCTCTTGTTGTGGTAGTTTTTCTTCTTTTAAATATAGTCTCCTCCTTTACTGTGTTGATTCCCTTTATGTATTTAAATGTTTCTATCATATCCCCCCTGTCTCGTCTTTCCTCCAAGCTATACATGTTAAGATCCTTTAACCTTTCCTGGTAAGTTTTTTTTTTTTTTATCATTCTTTATTTATTGGTTTTGTGTTGGTATCAGTAATCAAGGGAAGGGGTACAGAAAATAAAAAAAGGGGGGGGGGGTACAACAGTTCCATTCAGACAGGTTTGTACCAACGCAGGGTACGTTTAAAAACATGGTAGTACAATGGTGAACAGTGTGCGTTAGACTATAATGGCTACCAGTTATCGAACTTGTGTTGATGTGTAATCTAGTACCCTCTCGAAGCGGTGGGGTCACCGAGGAAGGGGTAGAGAGTCCGTGCGGGTCGAGAGTGCGGCTGGCGTTGGGGTGTGTTTTCTTATCTGCTTAGCCGGTAAGTCCCGGTCTATTTTGTCAGTCCGAGTCGGCCGTTGTATTTTTGCTTACAGGTCGATCATTCTCCTGTCAAGTTTTGAGGGGCCCTAGTTGGTGTTTGTTGTGTTCCAGCTTTTTAACTGCCTCTTCGGGTTCCGCCTGTCAGGTTCGTCTCTGCGCCCGTTAGTAGGGTGGTTGTCTTAATGTTTCCCCTGTTCCCAGGTGAATGGTACTTCTGGTTGTGTCTTAAGTGGTTGGGTTGGTGGGGTGAGGCCTTGAGGTTGGTGGTGTCATGGGTGGCCTGGTTATAGTGGGTCGGGTTGGAGATAGGAGTCGCGGCCCGCGGGCCGCCCGGAGCGCGGCGTCCCCAAGAGTGGGGCGGGGGGGGGGGCTGGGGCTCAGTGATGGCAGGCATAAGGGCCATGGTATCATGTGTTCAGTGAGGGGTAGCGTGTTAGCTACCTTGTCTTTTGTTGTATTGTTGGCAGGTGCTCAGTTTGTGCATACGGCTACCAGGGGATGGATGTGTCTCCCTCTAGCCACGGGTCCCAAACTTTGTGAAAATGTTTGGGGGTGTCTCGGAGTTGTGCTGTCAGTTTATCCATTTGTGAACTCTCTGTTATTTTTCTTGTTATCATTTCTTGTGTTGGGATGCGGGTCGTAGACCAGAGTTCGGCTATGGCTCTGCGGATGGCAAGCGCAATCCGGGCTATCAGTTTGTTTTCTGGTCTCGTGAAAGGATCTATGGGCTTGGATAGCAACAGGGCCCAAGGGTCTGCCGGGCATGGTTTGTGTAGTATTTTGGCGATTAAGTGGGTGGCGCTTTGCCATAGAGGTCGGAGTTTTGGGCACGTCCACCAGCAGTGGAGGAACGTTCCCGTCTCTCCACATAGCTTCCAGCATGCGTTGGATGGTGTCTGGTGCATGGAAGCCAAGCGTTGTGGTGTGAGGTACCACCGAAATAGCATTTTATATGCCTGCTCGGTGTGTGTAACGCATATGGAGACGGAGGCTGTTGCCTCCCAGATATCCGCCCAGTCTGTCGTGTCGGTCGGTGGACCCAGGTCTGTCTCCCACGCTGATATGTATGGGAGGGAGCGTTGTGTGGGGTGATTAGCTATGGTTGTGTACAGGTCTGAGATTTGACCTTTTCTGCTGGGGTGGGTCACGCATCCGCGTTCAAATTTGGTGAGTGGTGCTGTCCCCGCTTGTTTAATGCTTGGAATCGCTGCAAAGCTACGTAGTTGTATATACCGAAAGTGGTCAAATGTTGTGAGGGACGCGGAGTCTGGGATGTCTGAGAACTGGATAATGTCGTTGTCCCGATAGAGGTGTCCTATTCTAGCAATGTCTCTTTGTTCGAACTTGGCGAAGTGTTTGGGTGTGAGGCCCGGGGGGAACAGTTTGTTCCGCCAGATCGGGGTCATCGGGGAAAGGAAAGATGAGAGGTCATACTTATCTTTCGCTTTGTCCCACTGGTCAAGTGCGTGCGTGATCGCGGGTGCTGTCGGCGGTGGTAGGGGTCTGTGTGGCCTGGGTGTCCACATGTATAGGGACGGGTGGTCCCAGCCAAAGATCAGGTGTTCCAAATCCACCCATCTCTTCTCGCCCGGCTGTACGTGCCAGTGCTGTATCTGTGCTAAGTGTGCTGCTGTGTGGTAGTGTAAGAAGTTCGGTAGGCCTAGGCCTCCGGATTTCTTGGGGACATATAGCGTGCTCCTGCGTACCCTTGGTTTGCGTCCGTTCCATACGAACCTATCTATAGCCGTTTGAAGGGCCTTGAAATCTGGTTTGTGTAGAGGGATTGGGAGGGTTTGGAAAAGGTAGAGGAACCTAGGTAGAAGGTTCATCTTGATGGAGGTCACGCGTCCCATCCATGATATGCCCAGGGGTTTCCATGTGACCAAGTCCTCGTATGCTTTGAGTATTATGGGGGTGTAGTTCTTGGAGTATAGGGACGTGACGTTAGCTGTTAGTTGGATCCCGAGATAGGAAATAGCCGAGTGGCAGACCCGGAGAGGGAAGGTGAGGCGGATCCTATCTAGCGTTGTGGTGTCCATTTGGACAGGAAGCAGTTCCGATTTATTCAAGTTGAGCTTATATCCCGAAATTTCTGAGTATTCCTCCACAATGGCGAGGAAGGGCCCTAGGGAGCGTTCTGGGTTGGTCAGGGTCAGGAGGATGTCATCGGCGTATGCCGAAATTTTGAATATTTCCCCCCTGACCGTGATCCCCTCCACCCCCGCATTGGCGCGTACCGTCTGGAGAAGGGGCTCCAGGGAGAGGGCAAACAGCAGGGGTGACAGAGGGCACCCCTGTCGCGTGCCGTTAGTGATAGGGAAGCATGGGGGTGGGATATTAGGCAACAGGAGTGCCCCCTGGGGGTCGTGGTATACCGCTGTCAGGAACGAGGTGAATTCTGGTGGTAGTCCTATGTGTGTCAGAGTTTGGTGTAAGAACTGCCATGTAAGGCGATCGAAGGCCTTTTCGGCATCGAGCGATATGACTGCTGTTGGGATACGTCTATGGTTGGCGAGCCAAATGAGGTCAATGGCCCTCCGGGTGTTGTCCGCTGCCTGTCTCTGGGGTATAAAGCCCACCTGATCGGGGTGTATGAGTGATCCCAGGTGTGGATTTAGTCTGTTTGCCATGACCTTGGTCATGAGTTTGAGATCAACATTAAGCAGTGAGATCGGCCTATAGTGGGCAGGTTCAAGCTGGTCCTTTCCGGGTTTGGGGAGGAGGCAAATGTGAGCCCTTGTCATGTCTGGCGGGAGGGTTTCCCCCCTCAATGTGGCGTTGAATACTCTGCATAAGTGGGGTAGTAGGATAGGGCTAAATTCTTTGTAGTATATGGCCGAGTAGCCATCAGGGCCCGGGCTCTTGTTTGGCTTGAGAGGTCCGAGTGCCTGTGCCATCTCCTCCACCGTGACCTCCTGCCCTATCGCGGCCCTGGCCTCCTGGGTCATGGAGGGCAGGGTCGCTTTCTGCAGGAATGTGTCTATGCGAGTGCGTAGGGGCTCTGAATCGGTTTGGGAGTGTCGGGTATGGTTATATAGGTTGGTGTAGTAGTCCTGGAAAATGCTACCTATGTGAGTTGGGTCATTGCTAACGTCGCCTCCTGTGGTGCGTATGGCCGAGATCCGTTTGGACTCTATTCGGTGTTTGAGTCGGCGGGCCAGCATAGTGTCCGCCTTGTTCCCTTTTTCGTAGAACGTCCGTTTTAGCCACATCAGGGCCTTGGAGGTGTCTTGTTGTGTGAGGGTTTTGAGGAGGTCCCGGGTCGCTGTCAGTTTAGTTAGCGTGGTGGGGTTAGGGTTCTTTTTGTGTAGGGTTTCTAGGCGGCGGAGTTCCGTCATGGCGTCAGTGATTTGCTGTTGTGTGTGTCTTTTTTTATGGGTGGCCAGGCTAATGAGAGTGCCCCTGATGACCGCTTTATGGGCGGCCCATATCGTGGCGGGCGCAGTGTCCGCCTGTGTGTTTAGGTCAAAGTACTCTTTCAGCTCGTTAGCTATTTTGTCGGTGATTGATTTGTCATGCAGGAGAAGAGGGTTCAGTCTCCATGACCATTGTCGATAAATCGACGGTAGAGCGAGGGTGATAGCTATTTCCGCATGATCGGACCATGATATAGAGCCGATTTCGGATTTAGTGATTTGTGGTACTAAGTTAGGGGTCACCAGGAAGTGGTCTATGCGTGAATACGTGCCATGCGGGTGGGAGTAGAACGTGTAATCTCTGGTTGACGGGTGTTGTGCCCTCCATATGTCTATCAGTTTTTGTGAGGCGAGAAATTGGTGGAATAGGGAATCATTCTGCGACGGGCGAGAACGTGCCGTGGCAGTAGAGGTCCTGTCGGCGGCTGGGGTGTGGACTGCGTTGCAATCCCCCCCGACCACGAGTCGCGCAGTCGAGTAAGTGTTGAGGTGTGTAGTCAGTTGTTGCCAGAATGAGGCGTCTGGTGTCGTAGGTGCGTAGATCGAGGAGAAGGCGTAGGTTGTAGTGCCCACTTTCCCCTGTATGGTTACGTAGCGTCCCTGCGGGTCCCTGTTGCATACCACGTCTGAGAGGGGGCAGTTGGCTCTCAGAATAATGGCTACTCCCTTCGTTTTGGAGTCTGGGGAAGGGGCCATATAGCTCTTCGGGTAATGTCTGTTGGTGAGGGGGAAAGCGCGTTGGGCCGTGAAGTGGGTTTCTTGTATAAGTAGGATGTCTATGTTTTGTTTGTGAGCCCATCTTAGTATGCCATGTCTCTTGGCGGGGGAGTTCAGCCCTTTTGCGTTAATGGATACGCACCGTAGGTTTACAGGCATGGTGTTTTTGGTCTATCGCTAGGGCTCTGGGGTGGGGAGTGTGAAGAGGTTGGGGGCCGCGCTCCCGGGCGGTCCGAGGCCTCGGGGATGGGGAGAGAGTGAGTGGGTGTTGGGGTTCTTATCTATGTGAAGGGCGGGGTTCGTGGGGGTTTTGGGGGTGAGGGTTGAATGTTAGTAGGGGTGATCCGCTGGGCTTATATTGTCGCCAGCGGTATGCGGGGTGAGCGTCTGTCCGCTCGGTGGGTGTTCGTACCCTAGTGGTGTCGTGTCGTCAGGGGTTGGCAATCTCTCTAGCAGAGTTGCCGGCAGGCAATGTGAGTATTGAATCGTATACGTTGGTAGGTGGTGGTCGGTCCGAGTAGTGATTGTGACAGTCATGTCTATCGTTCCTCACCTCGTATGAAGGTGTGGACGTGTATGGTCAGTGCGTCCGTGCCGCCAGGGTCTGGTGATGTGTTTCTAGCGTCTGCTTAGCGTTCGCTAGCTCCCTTGTCTGTGTCGCGTCCGGTGCGTCAGTGGGTGCCTTTCGTGGTGTGGTCGTGATCGGGTCCAGAGGAGAGATGATGTTACCACAAGAGAAAATGAGACATTTAGAAAAAATATACATAACATGCAGAACAGTGACAAACATTGCTGCGACAGTATGAGTGTACCATAATATGAATTGTCTTTGTGCTCTGGAAGATAGAGTGCCTCCAGTGATCTGTTGGGGCAGGGGGAAAGGTGCCCGGGGGCGTCCAGTACAGGGTGCCCCGTGTTCGTGCGGGGAGTGGCTTAGTTACGTGGACCCCCCCCAGGGGTCAATCCCCCTACATTATTTTGGCTCGATGCTTGTCTGGAGATAGGCTTGCCGGCAGTCCAGAATCAGTGGTCTGCGTTAAATGTATGGGTTCGTGTGCAGTAGTATATCTGTGTCTGCATATTTATTTTTTTTCCCTTTGTTCCTTTTGTCCCATGTTTAGTGTATTTTTCCTTTTTTGTTTTTCCCTTTTTTTTTTTTTTTATTAATCCCATTTTG
>OW240912.1:302123474-302195340 GCA_933207985.1 Pelobates cultripes | reverse complement strand
CTAGTGTCCCCCCCCCCGCTTTGATGTCCAGAAACGGGGTTGGCAGCCTGTGTCCCCTGTGGGGGCAGTAGTTTGTGTTTGGCTCCTTTGGGGAGTGTAAGATTAGCGGGGTCCCATGGTTTCTGTGGCCAGCTGAAGTGGGTTCATCTGGGGGTCTAGTGGTAGGATCACTAGCGGCTGGGCCCGGGGGTCCCGGTGGTGCGTGTGTGGTGTTTTTTTTTGGTTTTTTTTTTGTTGTTTTTGTTTTTTTCCCCGTGTTTTCTTTGTGTTTTCCCTCCCTCCTCCTCCCCCCCCCTGTTTTATCCCCCCTCCCCCCACGTGATTTCCCATGCCATATTTGGCTGTAAATGTAGGGCTAAAGCTTAGAGTTAAAACATGCAACGTAAGGTTGCCACATAATTAGTCCTGTTTAGGGTAGAGTCATAGCTTATCTGGTTCCGGGCGACCTGTGGTCAGATAGTTCGTGTTCTCCTGGCGTGCGATGCCGTGGGTCCGGTAGTCTGTGAGGTGTGTTTGCGGTTGTCCTGGCGGCGTGGAATCGGTGAGGGTCGTGTGGAGGGTGACGGTCCATGTCGTAGTGGTGCGGTCATCTGTACGTCTTTAGGTGGCCGGTTGAGGGTGAGGGCTGCTGGGAGGTGGAGCCCTTGTCGGGTGTAGTGTCGGGCCCCTTGGAGAAAGTCTTCCTGCTGGGCGTCTATCAGGATGTTCGGCAGTGAGGTCGATGGCCGGAAGGCCCAGGCGTTCCGCGAATGCTGTGGCTTCGGAGATATGGTACAGAGTGTGTACCCGGTTGTTTTGTCTCACTTGTAGCTTGAAGGGGTGGCCCCATGTGTATCTTATGTGTCTCCTGGCCAGCTCCAAGGTTAGGGGTCTGAGTTCCCTTCTCTTGCGTAGCGTGCTTGGAGCTAAGTCTTGATAAAAGCAGACTTGATGCCCCTCTATTTGGAGTGGGTTATCTCTCGCCGCTCTCATCAGCGCTTCTTTTATATGGAAATAGTGCATGCGGATGATGATGTCCCTGGGCTGGGTTGCGTTCGGGAGGGGTGCTTTAAGGGCCCTGTGGGCTCTGTCTAGTAGGAGCTCGGCCGGTGAGGCCTCTGGGAGTAGGCTGCAGAAAAGCTCTCTCAAAGTGGGGGCCAGCATGTCTATTCCAACCGTCTCTGGCACCCCGCGAATTCGTATATTGTTGCGGCGGGAACGGTTGTTGAGGTACTCTTGGGCCTCCTCCAGCAGGCGTACCTGGTCTTGTAGTGCTGAGATGGCGGTTTCGTTTGTCTGTGCCTGCATGGAGGTGCGGTCCAGCTGGTCTTCAATGGCAGTAGTTCTGCGTGTGAGGTCATTTAGGCTTTCAGTGATGGGAGTCAGGTGTCTGGAAAACTCTGCAGCCATGTTGGTTTTGATCTCCTGCAGCAGGTGCCTGAGGTCAGCTTTTGTAAGTGGTGCTGCGGCTGCCGTGCGGCTGGTGTCACTTGCCGCCGAATCTGAGTCCTCCTCGCGGCCATCTTCCCCACGTGAGCTCTCCTCCCTGCGGGCGCGAAAGATTGGCGCTACCTCCGCGCCATGTTTAGTCTTGCGCCCCCCTCCCATGTCGGGTCGGTGGAGTGCCGTGGCCGGGATGCTGGGGACCGGGTGTGCTGCCCGTTCGTCGGGTATACGTGCCGGTAAATGCTAATGTTGTGCCTGCCGGTACGGAGCTCTAGCAGAGAGCAGCCATCCGCACCGGAAGTCAGGCGCCGCCCCCCTCCCTGGTAAGTTTTATACTGCAATCCATGAACCAGTTTAGTAGCCCTTCTCTGAACTCTCTCTAAGGTATCAATATCCTTCTGAAGATACGGTCTCCAGTACTGCGTACAATACTCCAAGTGAGGTCTCACCAGTGTTCTGTACAATGGCATGAGCACTTCCCTCTTTCTACTGCTAATTCCTCTCCCTATACAACCAAGCATTCTGCTAGCATTTCCTGCAGCTCTATTACATTGTCTGCCTACCTTTAAGTTACCAGAAATAATCACCCCTAAATCCCTTTCCTCAGATGTTGAGGTTAGGACTCTATCAAATATTCTGTACTCTGCCCTTGGGTTTTTACGTCCAAGATGCATTATCTTGCACTTATCCATATTAAATGTCAGTTGCCACAACTCTGACCATTTTTCTAGTTTACCTAAATCATTTGCCATTTGGCTTATCCCTCCTGGAACATCAACCCTGTTACATATCTTAGTATCATTAGCAAAAGACATACCTTACCATCAAGACCTTCTGCAATATCACTAATAAAAATATTAAAGAGAATGGGTCCAAGTACAGATCCCTGAGGTACCCCACTGGTGACAAGCCCAAGCTTCAAATATACTCCATTGACTACAACCCTCTGTTGCCTGTCACTCAGCCACTGCCTTACCTATTCAACAATATTGGAATCCAAACTTAAAGATTGCAGTTTATTGATAAGCCTTCTATGTGCAACAGTGTCAAAAGCCTTACTGAAATCTAGGTAAGCAATGTCTACTGCACCACCCTGATCTATAATTTTAGTTACCCAATCAAAAATCAATAAGATTAGTTTGGCATGATCTCCCTGAAGTAAACCCATGTTGTCTCTGATCTTGAAATCCATGTGTTTTTAGATGTTCAACAATCCTATCCTTTAACATGGTTTCCATCACGTTCCCCACTACTGAAGTAAGGCTTACTGGCCTATAGTTGCCCGACTCCGCCCTACCTTTCTTGTGAATGGACACAACATTCGCTAACTTCTAATCTTTTTGGACTACTCCTATTAACAATGATTGGTTAAATAAATCTGTTAATGGTTTTGCTAGTACACCACTAAGCTCTTTTAACAGCTTTGGGTGTATCCCACTCACGTGTAATAAATGACTCATTTATCCTTTTTCTTAACTGAGGTCCCTTTCCTTCATTTTCATCTGTAAATACTGAACAAAAATATTAATTGAGGCAGTCAGCTAGACCTTTATCCTCTTCTACATATCTTCCTTCTTTTGTTTTTAATCTAACTAATTCTTGTTTTACTTTTGTTTTCTTATTTATGTATCTAAAAAAAGTTTTGTCCCCCTTTTTTATTGACTGTGCTATTTTCTCTTCTGTGTGTGATTTGGAAGCTCTTATAACTTGCTTAGCCTCTTTCTGCCTAATCTTGTAGATCATTCTGTCTTCCTCACTCTGGGTTTTTTTTATAATTACTAAATGATAACTTTTTGTTTTTTACTATTTTGGCCACATCTGCGGAGTACCACAGTGGTTTCTTGAATTTTTTGCTTTTACTGACAAGCCTAATGCAATTTTATGTTGCCTTCAGTAGTGCAACTTTTAAATAATCCCATTTCTCTTGGACTCCATTTAAATTGTTCCAGTCTGATAATGACTCCTTTACACATATTCTAATTTTAGAAAAGTCTGTTTTTCTAAAGTCTAAAACTTTTTGTGTGGTGTGACTCAGTCACTGTTCTTATATTAAACCACACTGACTGATGATCACTGGATTCTAAACTTTCACCCACTGTAATATCTGATAACAAATCTCCATTTGTTAACACTAAATCTAGTATGGCCTCTTTATGAGTTGGCTCCTCAACGACTTGTTTTAGAGACAATCCCAGTAGGGAGTTTAGAATATGTGTGCTCCTGGCACAAGCAGCTATTTTTGTTTTACAATTCACATCAGGAAGATTAAAGTCACCCATGATGATAACTTCCCCCTTCATTGTCATTTTAGCTATTTCCTCAACTAGTAGATTATCTAACTCTTCAATTTGTCCTGGGGGCCTATAAATCACACCTACACGAGTTACTGTGTGATTACCAAATGCTAACGTAGCCCAAACGGACTCTATGTTCGCCTCACTACCTTTTATTATTCTAGATTTTATGCTATCCTTCACATACAGGGCCACCCCTCCCCATTTCTTGCCTTCCCTGTCTTTTCTATATAAAGAGTACCCTGGTATTGCTATGTCCCAGTTATTTTTCTCATTATACCATGTCTCAGTAACAGCGACTAAATCTACACTATCAGTTGCCATTATTGCCACAAGTTCATGGATCTTATTCCCTAAACTGCGAGCATTTGTAGACATGACTCTAAGCTTATCATTTTTTAACACACTTGCTACAGGCACCTTCTGTCCTTGTTTTGGGGAACAATTGGATTGATGTTTTATCACCCTTTTGCCCCCCCTCCTAGTTTAAATACTTTCTAGCAAAACCTCTGAACTGCTCACTGAGAACATTTGTTCCCTTGTGAGAAAGATGCAAACCATCTTTTTTGTACAGATTATATTTCCATTCCAAACAGAGCTACCATGAGAAATAAAGCCAAATCCTTGCTCCCGACACCATTCACCAAGCCACAATTGTGTGTCATCCAGTCATTGGGATCTGTATGGGGATATTCGTGGATTACCTTGCTTGCTGGAATTATTACTTTATGGTATTTTTACTACTTGTTCCTGAGCATCACTGGGATATCTAGTGGAGTTAACCTGAGGAATACCAGGCCTCTGCTACAGTGGGGATTATTGTCTAAACTGTGCATGGTAGCTATAGTTAAAGACAAAAAGTCTGGTAAAGAGAGTCCGCTTGTATCTGGAGGTCGCAGCAAGGTGTTTCCAACACTTTTCTGGGATTATTGTCTAAACTGTGTGTGATAACTGTAGCTAAAGACAATGAATGCCCTCTAATTAGTAGAAAACTAAAGAAGTCTCTTGTACTAAATAAAATTGGTGAGAGGCATCACCCAGACTATCTGGGAGTCACAGCAAGGTGTTTCCAACACTTGTGTGGGATTAGTGGCAAGTTGAAACAAAATGCATAGTGGTTGGTAGCTGTAGCTGTAGCTGAAGACAATAAATGCCTACTACTTAACAGAACAAGAATGAAGTCTCAGCAAGGTGAGCTAGAGTCAATGAGGGATGCCTATCTAGAGTCCCAATCCTATAAGGAATCTCTGCAAGTAGAGGGAGAGATGAGGTTTCTATTGTTGCTTAATAGGTGATGATATGGTAAAAATAGTCACCCGTAATGCTGTATAAAGCTGAAGAAATACCTTGGATCTCTGCAGGGTCACCCATAATGCTGTATGAAGCTGAAGAAATACCTTGGATCTCTGCAAGGGAAGGGAACGACCCTAAGACAAGGTGCCCTAACAATCTGTGCCTTCGAGGGCACCCCTTAAAAGTAATGCCTAATATTCCCACTGCAATAGGATGAAACCTCCCTTCAACATCCTGAGAAGTATAGCTAGAATAGAGACCCTGACTCACTAGTTAGTTAAACCGCTCATGATAGGTAGTTGTTAGTTGAAAGAGTGGGCACTCTTTACCCGCCTTTTTGTCTTTAACTGTAGCTACCACGCACAGTTTAGACAATAATCCCCACTACAAATTTTTGTATCAAACTGCAACATATCTCAGACAAATGTTGGCAAATACCTGGCTGGAACTCCCAGATACTCTGACACTCTGTACCCGGCATATTGTCGTAAAACTACAGCCACCATGCACTGTTTAGACAATAGTCCCCACACGTGTGTGGGATACTTTATGCAAATCTCAGACAAGTGTTGATTTTATTTTATTTGATGTATTTTTTGTTTTACACAAGTGTTTTTGAGTGTTGACTCTCACCAGTTTTTATTTATTAGAAATTTATCATTAAAAGTTAAGTTTTAATATTCACACATTAAGGCCCGTTAAGTTCTCTACTGTACCCTTACTGTTTCACACAACTGGTAGGGTATTCCACTCCATAGAATACTCTACCATTACTCTACCAATATCCTTTTTCTCCTGTTCCCCTCACACTTTTGTGCATGAAACACACATACACCCATTCCAATGGTCCCAAAGGAAAAACAAAAAAAATTTCCCCCTGAAAAGTAAATGCCTGCTAGCCGCAGGATTATGCCAGCACAATAATAACATCAAATCAATACATTATATGACCCCTATTTGTAAGTTACCAACAACAAACAAAAAAAATGAGCAGTCAAAAATGCCTGCATATATGGGAGGTTGAGGTATAAGTGCACAAGTATCTTTATATTATTTGCTAAATGATAGAGAGACCTAGCTAAAACAAGTCCTCAACTGGATTACTCACCAATATATGGAAAACATTTTTTTTAATTATTTATCGTGCTTCCATTATCTCTCTGTTGTTTTCTTTTTTATTGAAAATAAGAGAGAAAAAAAATAATAAAAAACTATATGACTCAGTTTCCAGTAAGCTCTGTTATAATTCCTATCTAGTTAGTGGAAAATAAATTAAATTAGATTGTTAATACATCCCATAGTGCTTTACTTTTAAATATGTGAGGCCATTTTCATTTATCTAATCCTTTTCCCATATTTCCCATTATATTTGAAAATTTTGTTAAAAAGTGATTCTTCAAAATTAAACACTGTGCATTCTACCATAAGATTATATATAAAGACAATTTCTATATTCATCAATTATAGATTGTCCTAAAACATCATAAATTCAGCTTTAGAAGTGCTATATATTAATTTATTTTGTGATCGATATAGAGATACTATTAATAAGGTGTTTTGAAATGTGAAAGCAAAAGAAAAAATTAACAAAAAGAAAAAAAACAATAACCAAAAGAAAGCCTCAAAGGCTCAATTTCCAGTTAAGGTACTACCTATCAAATTAACACAAAAGACACGTACTTTCAATTGATAAAAAAAAAACAAAAAAAAAAAAACAATAGTGCTTGCCTTTTAAGTTTGGAATAATGTTCAATTATTATCTATTCTTTGTTTCCATACTTCCCGTTATATTAGAAAAACTTCATTAAAAAGTGATTCACCGGGGAAAGGAGCTCCTGTCAGGCGGGCAGAATACAGGGCACAATCGGCGGCTACAAAGCCCAAAGACTTCCTAGGGGGCACTACTCACATCAGGGGTGCACAAAGCCCAGGGACCCACACACACGGGAGCGGGATTACCAAGCCAGTCTCAAACGCATGCAACTCACCTGACCCAAACACCCGAGCTCAGCACAGCTCAGCTCCATACTCTCAAATCCGCATGGGTGAACACAGCCCGGGGGAGCCATCGGAGAGACACACCACACAGATAAGAGGGTAGGGCATCAGCTGAAGGGCCTACTACTAAGCCTCCAAGTGGATTTGCCTCACTTGCAGCCAGAGAGCATATCTACAACTGACGCTGTACAGACTTCCTATATCAAGCAACTCAATCTGTCGCTGCATGGACAGTAGACATTAAGTAACTAATGCTAGCCATACATAGTTACATGGTTACATAGTTACATAGCTGAAAAGAGACTTGCGTCCATCAAGTTCAGCCTTCCTCACATTTGTTTTTTGCTGTTGATCCAAAAGAAGGCAAAAAAACCCAGTTTGAAGCACAATTTTGCAACAAGCTAGGAAAAAAATTCCTTCTTGACCCCAGAATGACAGTCAGATTTATCCTTGGATCAAGCAGTTATTAACCTACATTGAAAGAGTATATCCTTGATTATTCTGTTTTTGCAAGTATGCATCTAGTAGCTGTATTTACATCTGTATGGACTCAGATAAAACCACTTCTTCAGGCAGAGAATTCCACATCCTGATTGTTCTTACAGTAAAAAACCTTTCCTTTGCCTTAGACAAAATCTTCTTTCTTCCAGTCTAAACGCATGGCCTCGTGTCCTATGTAAAGTACGGTTTGTGAATAGATTTCCACAAAATGGTTTGTATTGGCCCCAAATATATTTGTATAATGTTATCATATCCCCTCTCAGGCAACGTTTTTCTAAACTAAATAGGTTTAAATTTGTTAACCTTTCTTCATAGCTGATATGTTCCATTCCTTTTATTAATTTTGTAGCCCGCCTCTGCACTTTTTCTAGTGCCATAATATCCTTCTTTAGAACAGGTGCCCAAAATTGCACAGCATATTCAATATGTGGTCTTACCAGTGATTTATAAAGATGCAAAATGATATTCTCGTCCTGAGAATGAATGCCCTTTTTCATGCATGAGAATACCTTACTGGCCTTGGCCACTGCTGATTGACATTGCACATTGTTGCATAGTTTGTTGTCTATAACAATTCCCAAGTCCTTTTCGTGTGTTGTTATCCCTAATTCGCTTCCATTAAGGGTATACGTTGCTTGTGTATTCTTTACGCCGAAGTGCATAACTTGCATTTTTCAACATTAAATTTCATCTGCCATTTGAGTGCCCAGTCCCCCAGTCTATCTAAATCCTTCTGCAGCAAAGTAATATCTTGCTCACATTGTATTGTTTTACAAAGTTTGGTGTCATCTGCAAACACTGAAACATGACTTTCAATGCGGTCTTCAAGATCATTTATAAACATGTTAAATAGAAGGGGTCCCAGAACAGACCCCTGAGGGACACCACTTGCCACCTCTGTCCAGCTTGAAAATTTACCATTAATGACAACTCTTTGTACTCTGTTTTTAAGCCAATGTTCTACCCAAGAACAAGCATTTACATCTAAACCGATTTCATTGAGTTTGAACACTAATCTATTGTGTGGAACTGTATCAAATGACTTGGCAAAATCCAAATAGATCACATCCACTGCAACACCCTGATCTATACTTCTACTTATTCGTAGAACGCAATCAAGTTAGTTTGACATGACCTATGCTTCATAAAACCGTGCTGATTTTTGCTGATAACCATGTTCTTCTCAAGGAATTCTTGAATATTATCCCTTTCAAATATTTTACCAGCCACAGAAGTTAAGCTCACAGGTCTATAATTTCCAGGCAAGGATTTTGAACCATTTTTGAATATAGGAACCACATCTGCCTTCCTCCAATCCTCTGGAACACTTCCTGAAAGAAAAGAATCTTGAAAGATTAAAAACAGAGGTTCAATTATTTCTACACTTAGTTCCTTAAGTAAATGTGGATGGATACTGTCAGGCCCTGGAGCTTTGTTTATATTAACTTTCTTTAGTTGCTGCAGCACCTTGTCTTGAGTTAACCAATTACAATTATTCTACAAGTTTTTAGTAGCAATCATTTGCACATCTATTGCCATGGGTACTTCCTTAATATATACGGAGGAGAAATAGTTATTTAAAATTCCTGCCTTTTCCTGGTCTTCATTAACTAACACCCCTGTTTCAGTTTTTAGTGTACCTACACTTTCATTTTTTTTTTTTTTTTAATTTATGTACTTAAAAAATGCTTTGGGGTTGGTTTTGCTCTCTTTAGCTATCATTTTTTCATTTTGAAGTTTAGCAAGTCTAATTGCCTTTTTGCACACATTATTTGCTTCCTTATATCTTTTATAAAATGCATCTGATTTGTCCGATTTAAATGCTTTAAATGCCCTTTACTTGTTTTTAATCTCTTTTTTTACTTCTCTACTAAGCCACATTGGTTTTAATTTGTTTCTTTTATATTTATTTCCCAATGGTACATACTGAGAAATGTACCTTTCTAATATTTGTTGGAAGATGATCCATTTATCCTCAGTGTTCTTTTCACTAAAGAGTTAATGCCAGTCAATATATTGTAAAGCTTCCCTTAACTTATTGAAATTGGCCTTTTTAAAATTATATGTTTTAGTATTCCCCATGTGCTTTTGTTTTTTTGAGTTTATTTCAAAGGACACTATATTGTGATCACTATTTCCCAAGTGCTCACCTACTTGAATGTTGGTCAAAAGATCAGCGTTGTTTGTTAAAACCAGGTCCAGACAAGCGTCCATTCTAGTTGGTGCTTGTACAAGTTGTGACATGAAGGTGTCATTTAACAAGTTTAAAAACCTAATTCCCTTTGCTGAGCTACTAGTCCCTCTGTCCCAATTTATGTCCGGGTAATTAAAATATCCAATAATTAACATGTTACCCAGATTTGCAGCTTTCTCAATTTGCTCAAACAGCTGTTGTTCCTCGTCAATATTAACATTAGGTGGTTTATAACATATCCCAACCAATAGTTGGTTTCCCTTCTTTTCCCCAAGCAGATATTTACCCATAAAGCTTCCACATTTTCCTCATTGCATTCCATTTGCTTAAGATTTGGCTTTAAATCATGGTTGACATACAAACATACCCCACCACCCTTCTTGTTTTTCCTATCCTTCCTAAATAACATGTACCCATTTACGTTAACTGCCCAGTCATGTGTCTCATCCCACCATGTTTCAGTTATGCCTATTATATCATATTGTTTAGTGTATGCTAATGCCTCTAGTTCCTTCATTTTGTTATTTAGGCTCCTTGCATTAGTAAGCATACATTTAATATCATGCGTCACTTGTATATTTTGTGAATTATCAACATTACATAGCTTCTCTGTTCTGAGCTTGCCCCTCCCCCCATCTCCATCCCCCTTATACTGTGCTAAAGCCCATCTCCTTTCTGTCCTATCTCCATTTTGTAGATTGCTATGACCCTCCCCCCTACTACTAGTTTAAATTCTCCTCCAACCTTTTAGCCATCCTATCCCCCAGCACTGCAGACCCTCTCCCGTTTAGGTGCAATCCATCACTACTATAAAGGTTGTAAAAACCCAAAACCCTCCTTCCTGCACCAAGACTTAAGCCACGCATTGACCTCTCTAATCTCCTGCTGCCTTTCCACTGTAGCATGTGGCACAGGTAATATCTCAGAGAATACCACCTTGGAGGTCCTTTTCTTAAGTTTGCTACCTAATTCCCTGATATCATTATTTAGGACCTTCCATCTTCCTCTTACTTCTCATTGGTACCAACATGGACCATGACCGCTGGGTCATCCCCAGCCCCTCCCAATAATCCATCCACTCTGTCAGCAACATGCAGGACCCGGGCACCCGGGAGACAGCAAACTGTCCGGTTGAGCCGATCAGAGCGGCAGATTGCCCTATCTGCTCTCCTAATGATAGAGTCCCCTACCACCACAACCTGTCTTGCCTTCCTTACATTTTGATCCCCACCCGTACTAGGGGGGCTGCTAGCTTGGCTGTTAGAAGTAACAGCTTCCTCTAATACAGCTACTCCTGAGCTGATTCTCCCAACATCTTCCCTCAAATGGGCAAATCTGCTAGGTTGCACCAAATCAGGACTAGCTAGCCCTTTCCTCTTCCCTCCTCCCCTGCTTCCTCGACCCACTGTCACCCAGCTACATGCCTGTTCCCCATCTGTCTTATCTCCTCCCTCTCCACTACCTGTCCCCACTAAACTCTGCTCAGTGAGCAGCAGACTCCTCTCAAGATTGTCAATCTCCCTCAAAGTTGTGATTTGCTTCTCGAGATCTCCAATCTGAGCTTCCAGAGAAGCCACTCGCACACAACCATCACAGAGGTATGGACCCTGGACGGGTACTTCCAGGCATCCATACATGTAATCCATATCACCACACTGACAGGCAAAACCCACAATGACCGCTACAAATAACACTAAGAGAAACAGCAGTACCTTTGTTTTAATATCCCCCATTTTGATTTACTCATGTTTAGTTACCACTTAACGATAACTTGCCCCCAGTGGTTTCCCACCCTGCAAGCTAAGGTTAACGCAAAAGCATCCACGTGCCAGTAACTGCCTAAATACTCTGATGCACCTACTATAATTTGACACAGCACTACACAATATAATGTCCAGTGTTTATATATTTACTAAATGTCATAATCTGACGACTCTACGTTTGGCACTCTACTCTCTTTTACCGTTGAAGCATGCAACTGATATTCCTGCTAGACCAACACACATGCCAGCTTAACAAAGCCAGCTAGTATTAACCACGCTTATCCAACCTCACTCTAGCAACAGTTAACTCATGTTTATTAACTCTTTTAAAAATGTGCAAGTGTTATCTAAATGTCCTAAATGTGTTAATATGCCTGGTAAGATCTCTAGCTTGTCACTTGCTTTTGGGGCATGACAAGCATGTATGTAATAATGATATGCACAGCAAAAAAAAATAAAAACATTTTTTTTAAAAAGTGATTCACCATAAATTATCAAAATGCAATCAATCAGCCCTAAAGATTCTGTATATAGACAATTTTTATGGTTTTTAATTGTCAATGATCTGAAACATCTGTATGTATTCAGTTTTATAAGTATTATGTAGTGATTTCTTTTATAATTATCAAATGTGAAAATCCAGTTGACATGGTGATTTAAAATATGTTAAAGAACACTATAAGCCTGTCTATCTGACACAGAAGCATACATTCTGCTACCAAACCCCTAATCTCCTGAAAGAAGTTAGCCCATCTTATTAAGTTGTAAACAGTTTTGAAGGGCAGGGGGATATCTGAATATTGAATTTTTATCGTTATATGAAAATTTGATTCCCACTGGGAATGTCCAGGAATGTTTAATTTCTTTGTTTCTCAAAGCTAAAGTCTATTCTGTAAATTTCCTTCGAAGGTTCCTTGTGCCAAGACATAGATCGTTAAAAAGTTAAAGGACCACTGTAGTGCCAGGAAAACATACTTGTTTTCCTGGCACTATAGTGCCCTGAGGATGCCCCCACCCTGAGGGTGCCCCCACCCTCAGGGACCCCCTCCCGCCGGGCTCTGGGGAGAGGAAAGGGGTTAAAACTTACCTTTCTCCAGCGCTGGGCAGGGAGCTCTTCTCCTCCGATCCTCCTCCTCTCCTCCCATTCAGCTGAATGCGCACGCGCGGCAAGAGCTGCCCGCGCATTCAGCCGGTCTCCTAGGAAAGCATTTATAATTTATAGTTTCTCTGAAACTGCTATGTTTATAAAAAAATGTGTTAAACCTAGCTGGACCTGGCACCCAGACCACTTCATTAAGCTGAAGTGGTCTGGGTGCCTAGAGTGGTCCTTTAAAGTTCTTCATATTTTGAACCGGCCCTTGGTTTCTTTCTTATAGCTGTCACAATTTCCATTTTACACTTATAAGAGTGGCAACATGCGATAGCTTTAAATTTATATACTATATGTATCCTCTCGATAACGTTGACCTTGTTGTTATACTTGAGGTCTAGGAATTGAATGAGCTCCACCATATATTGCTCTAGATTTAAAGAAGAGATACTTTCAGGGATGCCTCTTAATCTAATATTGTTCTGTTGTGCCCTATCTTCAAGGTCTTCAAGGTCCGCAGTCTTAGTTTCCAGGTTTTCAATCTTGGATTCCATCTGTGATATCGTGGCTTGTTGTGTAGTATGTTGCTGAACTGAAAGCTCTAGTTTTTCCTCTAGGGTCTGGATCTTAAACATAATTTTAGTTACCTCTTCTTTAAAGTCATCTGTTATTGTATGAATCTCTTGTTTAATTTTATCTAACTGAGTTGTTTCAAAACATATATTAAGATAATCTTGTTGAGGATTTTGAGCATTTTTATTTTAATAAGCTGTTGGAATTTCTTTATCTCGGCTTTTCCCATTATTTGTAGAGCTCCTTTCATTGCTGTTATGGGTCAAACTGACTAGCTCTTCTTTACGTTCTTTCTTGTAGGGGGGAGAAAAATGATAGGCATTTACCCTCAGGTTCCCCCTTTTTTTCACTCCCTTCTTGGAGCCATTTTTTTAGATGTCATTATAGGGAGAGGAGATCATTATTTTCCAGTATGGAATAAAAAATAGAGAGGGGAAAAAAAAGAACACACACAAAAAAAAAAAAACCTCAGCAACTTGTTGGTAGTTTCCTTCTTTCTTCCTTCCCTCACCTCTTTGAGCAAAGGGCAGAGTTAAGGCAATAGATAGGAGCAGTGTTGGGTGCTTTAATCACCACAGTTAGCTGGACTTGCAATTAGATAAACTTCTTTAAATCTTTAGATGTTTGGAACTTTAAATATCCTTATCAGGGGAGAAGGAATTGCATACGCAATTCATTTTTAGTCACTAAGTTTTTCCCTTCTTAAATTTTCCTTTTTTTTTTTTCTTCACAAGTTCTTATTTAGAATGAGTAAAATCTTTCAAGGTTATATCAGGAATATTAGAAAGACTAAGATCTGTGATTATCGGGGAGGGAGAACGTTTGTAACTATCCCAAACAGATTTAGCAGACAGGCCCCACGTGGAGTTTCCTGGCTGCTAAATTTTCCCTTTTTAAATTCCCTTTCCTCTCCCCTACCTGCTATCTTTCTCTGATTCAATATTACAGACCAAAGACCCTTTGGATATAAGAAATGCCAGGTACTATAAGATACTTATCAGGTATTTACCAGGTGTTTGGTCGGCCGTGGTGAGTAGCAAACTTCTCTCGAATCTCCGTAGTGGCAGGATTCTCATTGCGCCCTCTAATACCTCCAGAACCTGTAAGATGTTCGTGAGTGGTCTCGCTGACCGTGACCTGCAGTGCAACATCCTGTGCTGCTAACAGCTTCTGTTCAATACCACTCCAGACAGCTCCTCTCGCAAGCAGGGTCCAACATTTTGCTGGCCTCCTACATCAACCGCAAGGCGCGACCTACATGCATGGTCACGTCATTGCTCCGCCCCCTAACCCTCCCACAGCAGCCCAGTGGGAGAGTGCTAGGTCAGAAGTGGGGGAACACCAATAACAAGCACGCCCAACTGTAAAAGTGAGCATGTAGGTTCAATGTTCTTCCATTGAAGATACTTTTTTTTGCTTTTGCTTTTGCTTTTACTTTGGTGTCTTCATAAGATACCAGAGGACAAAAGGGACAGAAAAGTGCATAAGCATGTGTTGGGAGGCTGCTTGTGAAATTGCGTGTGTGTTCAGTGTAGATAGGTCTGTTTTTATTGTGTTGTGTTTGTGGTGTAATATTTTTAGCTAGGGACTGTAGAAAGTTTGTTTTTAGGTACTTTCATGTATGTGTGTATAGGGGCATTCTGTGTGCATATGGAATGCGGTGAGTGTGTGCATAGGAACTGTGGTGTATATGTGTGTATAGGTGACATAGTATGTGTAGGGGCTGCAGAGAGTGTGTGATTAGGGAATGTAGCTGGGGTTTGCATACAGGGTATGTGTGTAGGTGTGTGTAAGCTCCTCTGACTGCAGGCTCAGTTCACTCCTATGGTGAGCTCTGACATTGTGATATATCAGAACATTGCCACAGTAACCCACAGCAATGCACTGAACTGAGGGTTTAAAGAAGAAGGCATACAGCCTCCCAGGTTCTCCTCCCCCCTAACTCTCCTCAACGGAGTGCCAGTGGGCCATTGAGGGAGATACATTGCAAGATCTGGAGGTCTGATTGTGCTGAGTGACTCTAACCTGCAAGTCCATTAGCTGCAGGGTCAGTCTACTCCTATGGTGAGCTCTGACATTATTGCCACCCTCTGAACTGCAACATTC
Source organism: Pelobates cultripes (assembly GCA_933207985.1). Classification (NCBI taxonomy): domain Eukaryota; kingdom Metazoa; phylum Chordata; class Amphibia; order Anura; family Pelobatidae; genus Pelobates; species Pelobates cultripes. The sequence goes on along the minus strand of OW240912.1, from coordinate 302,180,103 downwards.
AGCCTCACAGGTCCTTCTGCCCGCTCACTCTCTTCAATGATGTGTCAGTAGGCCAAGGCTGGCAGTTGGATATTGACAATTCTGCATGGGCTGGCCGGGGAGATCCTTTGATCTCCTCTCTCAGCCTTGGCCCATGGCCATCGCGACCCACCAAGAATTTGACTCCTTTGCTCCATGGCCAGTCAGTTCCTGATTTTAACAATGCAATGTAAAACACTGCTGTTTACATTGCAGGGTTAAATCTACCTTTAGTGGATCTGTGAAGCATTGAATCCATGTATGGGCAAGAGATCCCCAATGTGCCTCTATGAGGAGCATTGCATTGGACCAAGCAAGAGGAGGCCATGCCTCCTCCATGACATTGCAAGAGGCAGAAAGGTGAGCAGCACTGATGGGAGTCTCAGCACTAAAAAAAGGTGAGTAAAAAAAGCTTTATTTTATTACATTTATTGGCAAATCGGGGAGCTATGTATAACTAGGGACATAGGCACTACAGCATTAGACAGGTTTGTATTCCTACCACTATAGTGTTGCTTGACCTAAAAATGACAACTATGGACAGAGGAGGGTTTAAAAAAGAAGGCACATTTTCCAGGAGAGAATAAAGAAATGAGAGGGAATCGGGCATACAGGATCAGCCAAAACAAAATAAAATGCACAAATGTAAGATAACTAGGGAATGAATTAGGGAAAACTGAAAATGTCAAATGGGGGTGAAGCATGACAGTCATTGCTGATCTTGGAAAAAAACAGATCTGTAAATTATTAAATGTACTTTTAAATTGTAAGGTACAAAATAATTTACTAATTATGCAATTTTCTAAATGTTCCTGCTGATCCATCTGTGCTTATAAGCCTTTTAATAGATCAGAAAATAGAACCTAGGTTTCTAACTGAACAAACAACTTTCACCGTTGAATGCTTGTCAAGGTTTGAAAGTTAGCTAATTTATTTCACAGAAGCAAAGCTTGCTAGATTATATTTAGATACTTCTGAGAACGCCAACGAGATTCTTATATAATAAATGATTTTAGAACCTGATGTCTGCAGTCAAACAATTCTAATAAAGAATTCAACAATTTATCTAAACTGTAGCTTAATAGATTTTCATGCCTCAAAGGTTTTTTTGGTATACCAGTTGTTTTGTCGGTAGTTTCAACATACGTTTATTGAAAGTAAACATTTTCAACAATCTTGTCGACATCTGTTATTCTTTAGTCTTGGGTTTGGAATGGGGTACAGAAATAAGAGGGGTGGGGGTAAGGGTATCTTTTCATTTGCAATGTGTAACATTCATTTTAAAATATATTTGTTTTTTTGGGGGGGGGATACAGAAAAAAACAAACAAAGAAAAACGGGGGCTAAGCATTTGTCACGCAGTTTTCACAGCTTAAACATATGTTTGTTGTTACATTTTGTTTATCAATGTAAATATAGTCATCTTTTGACCTTCGTTTTTACGTTTGTCTTTTTATAACTCAGTATTTTTCTGAATTCTATTCAGTAATTTGATATTTGGTCTGCGGGTTTGGATAGGGTTCAGAGAAAGGAAGGGGGGGTGTTGGTTGCCTTGTCCTGGCGCGTTATTGTGATTGCATTTTCGGGCTGTCTGCTCATTCCTGTCTTGCAACCTATTTGTTGTATACCTTTTGGATGTGGTCTTGGGTAGTTGGGTTGGTTGGGTTTTGGGTTGTGCCATTTCTGTTCGTGGTGGTAGGGTAGAATGGGGGGTGGGAGTTGGTATGTGTTGCCTTAATTTTTCTTCTTGTGGCATGCATTTCTGTGTTGTGTGTTTTCCTGCTCTGAGTGTGTTGCTGTCGGTGTCATGGTCCGGATGTGGGTGTGGGTATTGTCTTGGGGTTGTTCCGTCTTTTCGTGTGATTTGGGGTGATGTTCCTATTTTGGGTGTTTATGGTATCGTAGTAAGGGTTTTCACATAATGTGGGCTAAGGGCGTCTGCGCCCCCTTCAGTGTTGGTTAATGTTTGTATGTACTCTGAGTGCCCTGCTTGTTGTTCTCTCCTAGTTTTGTTTTTCCCCTGAGCTTGTTGTGTTGTTCGTGATGTGACGTGGGTTAGCTAGAAGTTGGTGTTCTTAGGATCTATAATTTTTCCCCTGTTCTTGTCTGGTTTTCTGTAGGTGATGCGAGTCCTATCTTGTTGGTGGTTCAGGTGTTATCTTGGTGGGTGTCTTGGGGAGAGACGACTTTGTGTGTGTTGGTGTAAGGTGAGTTTGGGGGGGTGGGGCGTGCAGGTGAGTGTGTGTGGGGTATGACAGGGGTATTTAGGGAGACTGTGAGTGGGAGGGTTGTGTGGGGTCGTATGGTGTTTGTGACTGGTGTGTTCATGGTGTCGTCATGCTGGGTTGTTTTGTTTATGTTTTAGGTTGTTAGGGGGAATTCATAAAACCATGGGTTCCATATTTTGTAAAAGTGTTTAGTCTTGTCATGGACCATTGCTGACAATTCATCCATTTTTATAGCGTCTTTTATTTTCCGCTTTACTGTGTCTATTTTAGGTGTGTCTGGGCTTCCCCATTTTTCAGCTATTGCTCTTCTAGTGGCTAGCAGGATTTTAGCGATTAGTTTGTTTTGGGCTCTTGGTGTGTCGGCCATGGGTTTAGATAGAACCAAATCCACGGGTCGTGTGGTATGTCTGTGTGCAGGATTTGTGAGACCATAGTTACTATTAGGTTCCATAATTGTGCTGTGTGCATTCCCACCACATGTAGATATATGTGCCCTTGTGCCCGCAGCCTTTCCAGTACAAATTGTTATCCGACCTGCCCATCTGTTTAAGTTTTAGGGAGGTGAGGTACCACCTCATGAGCGTCTTGTAGGCCTGTTCTTTGTGGTTTACGCATATGGATATCATAGCTGTAGCTTCCCAGATATCGGCTCAGTCGGATGGGTCCTCCGTCGGTCCTATGTCCCTCTCCCAAGCCGACACGTATGTGAGTGCTCCGTCCTTGATATTTTGTATTATATGGGAGTATAGTGCCAAAATTTGTCCTTTTTGTGTTGGTGTTTGTAGGCATTGTTTTTCGAAAGCTGTTAGTGTCTTGGTGCTGGCCGGTTTTATTGTTGGTGTTTCCAGGAAGCTTCTGATTTGTATATGGCGGAACATGTCAAAGGTGTGGTACGGTGCGGTTAGTATCTTCGAAGTGGGCAAAATCTTTTGGTGTCATGCCTGGTGGGAATTGCGTGTTGCGGAGTAATGGTGTTAGTGGTGAGGGCTGTGTTGTTAGCCCACTTTTGTGGGTTGTTTTGTCCCAGATATTGATTGTGTTGAGAATTGCAGGGGATGTTCGGAGTAGGGGGGGGTCTCGCTGATTTGGGTAGCCATATATACAGGGAGGGGAAGTCTCTGCCGAATATATTATGTTCGAGGTCTACCCATCGTTTGACTCTGTATGGGGCGTACCAATTTTGGGCTTGCGTTAATTGTGCAGCTTGGTAGTAATGGGTGAGATGTGGTAGGCCTAGGTCTCCTGCTTTGTTGGGTGCGTATCGGGTTTGTCTTTTTATTCTGGCGCGTCTGTTATCCCAAATGAATTTATCGATTTTGGTTTGTAGTAGTTTGAAGATTGCGCTGCGGATTGGGATTGGCAGGGTTTGAAATAAGTATAGACGTCTGGGTAAGATGTTCATCTTGACTGATGCTAATCTACCCAGCCAGGATATCGGCATTGTTTGCCATTTGTCTATGTCTTGTGGGATTTCTTTGGATCGTGGGTGTATAATTTAGTGCATAGCTGCGGGAGATGTCTGCTGGTATGGATACCCCTAGGTATTTCATATAGGTGGGTTTGAAGTTGAAGGGGTATATATTGAGTGTGGCTGTATTAATGGGATAGTCTATATTTATGGCAAGGGCTTCCATCTTGTCGATATTGAGTATGAATCCTGAAACTCTAGCTTTCTTTCTAGGGCGTGTTGGAGTGGTGGCAGGGATGTTACTGGTTCTGTTATTGTGATGAGCAGATTGTCCACGTAAGCTGCAGTTTTGTATTTCTCCTCGCGTATTTTCAGGCCTTGTATGTCCTTGTCGAGTCTAAGTGTTTGCAGGAGCGGTTCTAGGGAGAGCGCGAAGAGAACTGGAGACAGTGGGCATCCCTGGCGAGTATCGTTGTGAATTGTGAAGGAGGGGGGTGTATGAGTGGGAGTAAAATGTGGGCTTGTGGAGCGGTGTATAATACTTGCAAGGCGGTTATAAATTTTTGTGGGAATCCGAATTTTTCAAGAGTGGCGAATAGGAAGGGCAATAACAGTCTGTCAAAGGCCTTTTCGGCATCGAGTGATAGGAAAAGGGTTGGGATGGGTCTTGTTTGTGCAGTCCATATGAGGTCATATGTCTGTCTTGTATTCTTACTTGCCTGTCATGCCGGTATGAAGCCTACTTGGTCTGAGTGGATTAGTCAGGACAGGAGGGGGCTGAGACAGTCTGCAAGGATTTTAGTGAACAATTTGATGTCCACGTTGAGAAAGGAAATCGGTCGGTAGTGTCCTTGTTCTAGGTGTGTTTTATTGGGTTTTGGGAGGAGGCATACGTTGGCCTGTAACATGTCTTTTGCTAGTGGGTCGCCCTGTAGTACAGTTTACAGAGGTGTGGTATTAGGGTGGGGGCGTTTGTTTTATAGTAAAGTCCGGTAAATCCATCCAGGCCTGGGCTTTTGTTGGGTTTCAGTGCTTTTATTGACCCCGCGAGTTCCTCCGGTGTTATGGCGCTGGCTAATGTTTGTGCTGCTTCTCTAGGGAGGGAGGGTAATGCTACCTGATCAAGGTAGTGGTCTATGAGTGTTTTAGTAGGTATTGGATGTAGTCGTGCTTCCGGTGTGTGGTCATATAGAGCCTCGAAATATTTTAGAAAGACGATGGCAATCTTTTCTGGGTCCTCTGTGATGGCCTCTTCTGGTGTGTTTATTTTATTTATCTATTTGTTTTCAGCTCTTTGTTTGAGTCTTCGTGCGAGTAGCGTGACAGCTTTGTTTGCATTGTCGTAGAAGAATTGTTTTGACCAGAGTAAGGCTTTAGTCGAGTCTTTTGCCATGTATGCTTTGATATTAGTTTGACAGTCTTTGATTTGTTTGTTTAGTTCTTGTGTTGGAGTTATTTTATGTTTGGCCTCGAGGGTCCTGAGTGTCGTTAGTTTGTTCTAGATGAGCTATCTGTTTTTTTGGTTTTTTTTTATAGTTACTTATTATAACTCCCCGGATTACTGCTTTGTGCGCTGCCCACAAGGTCCTGTCTGAAATTTTGCATCTTTGTTTAGTTGGAAGTATTCTGTGATGGCGCTATCGACTGATTGTCTGATCTGTGGGTTGTGTAAAAAGAGGGGGTTTAGTCGCCATGACCAGGGTCTGGCTGTGCACAGTAGGTGAAGAGTTAGTGTTATTTGTGTGTGGTCAGCTCTTGTGATGCGGGTGGGGGTTTCCGCTTGGGCTGCACGCGTGTTGTGTTAGAGCGGGAACCTCCCTTGTGGCTGGAGTCTCCGGGTATGGTGTGGTTGGAGTACTCCGGTGGATACCGTAAGGGGATTCCCAGATTCCCAAAATCCTGCAAATCCTTGACTTGGTGGAGGGTATAAGCTTGCTCTTTTCTCTGACAGTTTGAAGGGGTGCCCCCACATGGAACGCCACCCGGTTTCGATTAGTGCGTGGTGAGGGGTTTAAGCTCTCGGCGTTTCCTTAACGTTGATGGGGTCAAGTCTTGGTAGAAGTGTAGTTGTTGCCCTTGGTATATGGGCGGGTGGTCTCTTGCAGCTTTCATCAGTTGTTCCTCTAATGGGAAGTGTAATATTTTCACGATTATATCCCTTGGTATGTTGGAGTTGGAGTTGAAAGTCGGTGGTCTTAGTGCTCTATGCGCTCGTTCAATGTATATTTCCTGCTCTGGGGTGTCAGGTAAGAGGGATTGGAACACCGCTTTGATAATAGGGCATATGGCGTCTGGTAAGACTGATTCTGGTAGGCCCCGTATGTGGATATTTTGTCTTTGGGATCTATTGTTTAGGTCCTCCAGGCCATCTTCCAGGTATTGCACCCTGTCATTCAGCTTCCCCACTTCTCTGCCGTGGTTTGCATTTCGGTTTCCTTTATTAAGTGTTCCATGGTGCCGGTGTGAGAGGCCAGTGCTTCTATGTATTCCTTGAGGCCTGCAATCTGTTTTTCTAGTGCTGCTGTAGTGTAGGCCTTGATATCCGCAGATGGTTCTCTGAGCATTTCTCGGAGATCCTCTTTGGTGAGAGGGGTTGCTTGTTTAGTTTCTCGCTCACTCTCCTTGGAGTCTGAGCCAAGATAGCTGCCTGTCGTCTTTGGCGCGGAACATCATGGCCACTGACGGTGTGGATTCTTTTCTTTTTTTCGTGCCTCCCATCTGTTACGGTAGAGGAGAGGTTGTTGCAGGTGTTGCAGGTGTCTGTAGGTGTTTTTTGGGGTGAGATGCACCTTTGTGGTGGCTGATGGATGCGGATAGTGTACCCGGGGTGAGAAAGCTAAGGGAACACACGTTTTACTCCATTGAAGGTTACACTCCGCCCCAATGCCTCAAAGGTTCTAAATGACTTTATTTTACTAAATCAGTTTGGAAGCTGTAACCAAAACAGGGGAAAAAACACACAACTTACATATAGGAAACATTACATGCAAAATAGAAAAATACATTAATGCAGTAAAAATAACGAGGATTCATTATAGATAATATTTAATTTATATTGCCACATAAATGTCTATGCTGCTTAGACTAAGCTTCCAAGACTCTCCTTTTCATGTGTGGTCCATGGTTCGGCACATCACTACACAGAGCCCAGCTTACTAAACAATGAACATGGCATTGTGTGAAGTTATAGAAGGCATAGTATGGCTATGGCTGTCCTTTGTTAAGATTTAAATATTTTACCTCAATGGAGGGTCTGTTGCATGGATTAAAACCATGTTTAAATCTATTTTGGTTAATGGTTTTAAATAGTGTATTTTAAAGCAATAAAAGTTATTTTTGGTTACCTCTTCTGTAGGACCAATCTTTTACTTATTTTATTGTACCTATATACACCTTTTTTTCTTTTAGTACTTTTCCTGGCATTTTATTTATTTATTTTTTTCATTCAACTTTTTTAAAATATTTTGCTCCAATTTTTACTGAATCCTGTCTCAAAGAAATCCTTAGGTGGGGATAATTCCACCCATGCTGTGGTAATAGAGCAGTATCCATCTGCTCTATTTTTGTAAGTATATCTTGTTTTATTTATTTACCTCATTTTGTTCTTACTGAGAGCACTATTACTGTTTTTATACACTCTGTGAAACCCGACAGAACCCAGTCCAACAGACGGACCTATCCCTCCAGCATACCCATCAGTGGAGAACATACCATTAAGAGCCAGTCTAAACTACAGCAAAGAAATCCATAGGTGGGGATAATTCCACCAGTGCTGTGAAAATAGAGCAGTATTCCCTGCTCTATTTCTGTGAGTATTATTTCATTTATTTTATTTTATTTTTAATTGTTCCTACTGAGAGCACTATTTGCTGTTTCCTATATTTTGTGGGATTCGACGGAACCAAAGTCGGACGGACTGACCAACTATCCCAGTATATCCTGAAGTGGGGATTATACCACTAAGTGCCCTCCATCTCAGAGCTGGACATAGCTCCATCAAATGTGAGTTCAAAATCCTGATTCTGATTTAATTTCTTATCCTTGGATTTACAATACTTCACTATCGGCAGTTCTTTTTGTGTTTCTTATTTTCACATAAATGGACGATTTTTAATCCGGACGGAATCATCCCCGAGGACCTCAATCATACTTGATATCAGTGAGACTGTTTTTACTTCATTTTACTCCGTTTGGAATTTCTCTACTTTTTATCCATTTTTATTGATACATCTGTACGGACATCACTTTTATATATTGTTTAAACTATACCTATTTATTAGTGTTTTAGTACTCATCAACGTATGTTTTATATCCATTGATTTTTAGTTTATTATCCAACAGCGCAGCCCCAACCCCCTTTTTTTATTAAATCTATTTTGGTCTGATGTGTAGTAGGACACATCAAACATTTGCTACTCGTCACTCTGAACTCCAACTTCCAACCTTATTAGTAACCTTAAAACTTTTAAAATCACTGTTTCATTTTCCATTTTATGAATTTTGATTCATTCTTTTCCCCTCTTAATCCAAAAACTATCAGAAGCAAGAGAGGATTTTGCACAGTGTTAGCAGAAAGGATACTACAGGGAGTGCAGAATTATTAGGCAAGTTGTATTTTTGAGGATTAATTTTATTATTGAACAACAACCATGTTCTCAATGAACCCAAAAAACTCATTAATATCAAAGCTGAATATTTTTGGAAGTAGTTTTTAGTTTGTTTTTAGTTATAGCTATGTTAGGGGGATATCTGTGTGTGCAGGTGACTATTACTGTGCATAATTATTAGGCAACTTAACAAAAAACAAATATATACCCATTTCAATTATTTATTATTACCAGTGAAACCAATATAACATCTCAACATTCACAAATATACATTTCTGACATTCAAAAACAAAACAAAAACAAATCAGTGACCAATATAGCCACCTTTCTTTGCAAGGACACTCAAAAGCCTGCCATCCATGGATTCTGTCAGTGTTTTGATCTGTTCACCATCAACATTGCGTGCAGCAGCAACCACAGCCTCCCAGACACTGTTCAGAGAGGTGTACTGTTTTCCCTCCTTGTAAATCTCACATTTGATGATGGACCACAGGTTCTCAATGGGGTTCAGATCAGGTGAACAAGGAGGCCATGTCATTAGATTTTCTTCTTTTATACCCTTTCTTGCCAGCCACGCTGTGGAGTACTTGGACGCGTGTGATGGAGCATTGTCCTGCATGAAAATCATGTTTTTCTTGAAGGATGCAGACTTCTTCCTGTACCACTGCTTGAAGAAGGTGTCTTCCAGGAACTGGCAGTAGGACTGGGAGTTGAGCTTGACTCCATCCTCAACCCGAAAAGGCCCCACAAGCTCATCTTTGATGATACCAGCCCAAACCAGTACTCCACCTCCACCTTGCTGGCGTCTGAGTCGGACTGGAGCTCTCTGCCCTTTACCAATCCAGCCACGGGCCCATCCATCTGGCCCATCAAGACTCACTCTCATTTCATCAGTCCATAAAACCTTAGAAAAATCAGTCTTGAGATATTTCTTGGCCCAGTCTTGATGTTTCAGCTTGTGTGTCTTGTTCAGTGGTGGTCGTCTTTCAGCCTTTCTTACCTTGGCCATGTCTCTGAGTATTGCACACCTTGTGCTTTTGGGCACTCCAGTGATGTTGCAGCTCTGAAATATGGCCAAACTGGTGGCAAGTGGCATCGTGGCAGCTGCACGCTTGACTTTTCTCAGTTCATGGGCAGTTATTTTGCGCCTTGGTTTTTCCACACGCTTCTTGCGACCCTGTTGACTATTTTGAATGAAACGCTTGATTGTTCGATGATCACGCTTCAGAAGCTTTGCAATTTTAAGAGTGCTGCATCCCTCTGCAAGATATCTCACTATTTTTGACTTTTCTGAGCCTGTCAAGTCCTTCTTTTGACCCATTTTGCCAAAGGAAAGGAAGTTGCCTAATAATTATGCACACCTGATATAGGGTGTTGATGTCATTAGACCACACCCCTTCTCATTACAGAGATGCACATCACCTAATATGCTTAATTGGTAGTAGGCTTTTGAGCCTATACAGCTTGGAGTAAGACAACATGCATAAAGAGGATGATGTGGTCAAAATACTCATTTGCCTAATAATTCTGCACTCCCTGTATGTAGGATTTAATAATGTAGGACATAATCACTAAGGCTAATTTTAACACTTCACTATTTGAGGCAGACATAAGCTTATTTCCATAAATCTAGAGCCGGAAGCGCAATCATCAATACTATCATCAGTATTTTCATTAACAATATTGTCTAATTACTAAACTAAGGCAACACATTTTACAATAAATATATATTATCCAAAACTATATTGTTTAAATTAAAGTACAATTCCTCATATATTAAATGCAGTCTAATTAAATGTAATATATAGTTGTACTCATTATTTAAACCCCATTGAAAATCAGGTTTATTGTCAAAATATACAGACTTTCAGCTGTTTGCAGTGAACAAATCAAACAAAAGCAATTGAGATAGCTCAACAAAATGACTGCTTTAAGTGGTTTCCCCAAATTCAACTGAAAATGCAGCTTATAATGACTTCACCAGTCTCAAAATTATTCAACCCCTTCATGGCAAACATCTTTAGTACTTAGTAGAGTACCATTTTGCTGTTATGACCTGCTGCAAGCTAGATGAATAGCCAGACAAGTGCTTCTGGCAGGGTCCGTGCGGAATCTTAGCCCATTGCTCATTAGCAATGGCCTTCAGTTCAGGAATATTCTTGGGTTTGTGTACTGCAACCCACCAGAAATGGGGTTCATGTCAGGTGACTGTTATGGCCACTGTAGAATTTTTTTCGACTGCTTCTGTAACCAAGCCTTTGTTGAATTTGAGGTATGCTTGAGATTATTGTCTTGTTGGAAGGTCCAATGACGCCCAGGTTGCAGCTTCCTGACAGATGGCATACCATTTTCTCCTAGGATTTCCTTATACTTCAATGAATCCATCTTGCCTTCAACACGCTGCTGGTGTTTGTCTTGAAGTACTGGCATGGAAACCTTTTGCGTTTAGTATGTGTCTTTCTGTGCTCACTGAAACCTCAGTACCTGTTGCCACCAAGTCTTTCTGCAGTTCTTTTGCAGTCACTCGAGGGTTTTTCACACCTTGCCTTCTCAGATATCTAGTTGCAGCCATTGATGCTTTCTTTTTCTGCTCATCCAGTTAGTGTAACCACTGTTACTTCAACTTTGAACTTGCAAACTATGCTTCCAAAAATGTCTCTAGGAACATTCCGTGCCTTCACTACCTTTCTTATTCTGTTCCTTGTTTGTGAAGGGAGATGATCTTTTCTCACAATTTTGTGGACCGTTCTTTTGACTTAGCCATTTTTCTTACATGCAGTCAAACGTGAGAATCAACAAACCCCTAGCTAGTTCAGGTATTTCAAGTATTCCAGCTCAAGAACACCAGGCACAACTAATGAAGGTTTTGATTAGTTACATCAGGTGTGCTTGTGGAAACAAATGTTTTGCTTATTTGTGCTGCTGAGGCATTCTGTTTAGTGGGTTGAATAATTTTGAGACTGGAGAAGTCATTATAAGTTGCATTTTCAATTGAATTTGGGGAAACCATTTGAAGGATTAGTTGTGTTGAGCTATTTCAATTGTTTTTGTTTGATTTGTTAATTGCAAACAGCTGAAAGTCTGTAAATTAAATAATAATAAACCTGATTTTCAATGGGGGTTAAATCATTTTGATTACAACTGTAGCTATAACAGTTAGCAGGCCTGGCTGGACTGTGCAAAAAGTTTGGCTCTGCCCAGTGAGAAGGGGTTGTTTCACCATCACCAATGACAAGCATGCCCCCCTCTAAATGTGAACATGTTGGTTCAATGCTCTTACACAGTAAGCAGTCCATGCACAGAAGTAAGGTGTGAAGTGTATGTGAGGGCGTGCAGTGTATGACAGTTATGAGACTAGTACATGCCTGTATTGTGTGTGGGGGGGGCAGATGAGGGAAAATAAATATTTATATATATATATTTTTTTTAAATAAACTGTTTACCCCCCCCCCTCCCTTTTTACATTTGGCCCAAGAGGGGGAACATTACAGGATGGGGCCAGGTGGTAAGGGAATTCTAGCCTGCAGTTTCTCCAGCTAGAGTTCACTCTTGTGAGAGCCAGACTGTTGTAGTATTAACATGGTAATTGTGGCAATACTCCAACCTCACAAGAGAGACCCAACCAAGATTTTTAATCTCCCCAGCAGCCCGTGATGGCTCACATCAATGCCAGCGCTTGGATTTGTGCCAGCTCTACATGGGTCAGCAGGGGAGATTTACTGATCTTCCTAGTCGGCAATGTCCCATAGACATTGCAAGCTTTTGTTAGGTTTGCCCGATGGCCAGTCCGGGTCTGATTAAGACAGAGAAAGGAGACCATACTGTAACACTGTTTATGCTATATTTAATATGGCTCTTGCTCACGGCAGAGCTAGCAGCTATGCTTGGATGACCTGATCACAGCTTCAAGACAGAAAGCTTTACATTTTCGTTTAAAATTGGAAATCCTATCTTTAAATCTCCCAGTCAAAGCCAAACTCTTCTAAGCATGGGGAAAAGAACCAAGTGCAAAGGCAGCCCTCACTTACCGGGTTGCCAAGATACAGGTGATGAATTTCTCCAGTCAGAGCCACCAATGCATATTACTAAATGCCTAGCAAACCTTCTTCATATTGCGGCAACTGAGAAGAAGGAAATAAAGAGGCTGAGATGATGGGGAACTAACTTGGAGTGTAAACCACTGGAAAACAGTTTAACTGATGAGAGAAAGATGATGCACAAACTAGTTTGCCCCATAACAACTTCAATGAGCTGTTATGGGGTGGGAATATTCCTTTAACTATGCATTCATTTGGCACACTGAAATACTCCAAAACTCATTGTATCCTAAACCTCTAGAAAGAAAAAAATTATATTAATATAATTGTGGGCAGCTAAGAAAGAGTAAGAAATTACAACTGATGACACTTTATATATTTAATTTTATTTAGAAATATTATTTAGATTTTACTTTACAGCTATGGGACAGATCATTTTTAACATAATAACAGTTCCTTTATCAGAAAAAAATCTATATTCATTTTAATTGGAAAGGGTGATTGACTGAAAAAGGCTACCTCAATAAGGGCAAATGTATTTAGAAATATGTGATTGGGTGTGAGTGGGGGTTAATTATTGTGGGTATAAATAAATAAGTGTGTGTGTGTGTGTGTGTGTGTGTGTGTGTGTAAAGTATGGAGAGGGAACACTCTAAGTCAGGAAAGAATTATAAATGAGGCAAGTCTTTCAAGTACATCAATTAGGGAGCTGACAGAATAGTACCATGCCCTGCATGAGTATAGTATTTAAAGAAATAACATTGATAGTTTTTTAGTTGGTTGAGTGATTGTGAATAGCAAATTCTGGCTTTCATATGCAAACTTCTTCATAAGAAAGTAGGAAACAATGCAATTTCTCTACTACTAGCCTATTCAAATCAACTCTGAAGAATAATTATACAAAAGAAGACTATGCCAGATAAATGTCAATGTTCTAAGGTTCTTTCAAAACAATTTAACTTTTGTTATACATTTTATAATTCAAATTGAGAACACATATGTGCTAATTTATACAGATTCAGAGAACACAGTTCAAACAAAACAGTATTGCAAGCTCTGCAGGGAACTGCTTCTTCCGATACTAAATTACCATACCTGCATTAGAGAGTTCACAGTAAGAGAGATAGGATGGTAAAGTATAATGCATTTAAGAAAGGTGATTTTTTTTTAAAACAATAGTAAGAGTTGAATTGAAGAATGATTCAAAGAGAATGTGTGAAATGCTGGAACATTGTGGTTCTATAAAACCAAATAATATAATTTCCCATTAAAGAAAAGATACTTTTAATGAATAGTTATTTCAGATTTGGTTAATAGATGTGGAGATATAAAGCATTATAGTGAGTTAAGTTAATTTGTAAAAGTTATTATTTAATATCAAAGTATGTAAGTGAAAGGAGGTCTTACAATTAAAAAGATAGGTGAAAATCACGTTAAACAACAAATGCTAGGATATAAAAACCTGTGCAATGATGTCACACTCTGCTGTGGTATACAGAGAACCATAAAATGCCAGTTTGGGTTATTTTGTTGTTAATGATAATTAGAAACCACCAAACCACCAGTATATACAGTTGCTAACTTTGGTTTGGAAGTTATATATATATATATATATATATATATATATAAAATCATCTGTATATAAAAGTGTTTCATATGTTAAATATTTGGTTCTTAGGCAAAATTTCTCTTTTCTTTTGTAACAACATGTATTATATTGTGTCAACTTTTTTTTTTTTTTTAAATTCTTTATTTTTCACTCGACAGACAAAGCAAGTATATATTAACCTTCGGGCTTTCGCAGAAGCCAACTGAGATACAGTACGTGAAAACAAAATGCAATTCGAATAGTACAATCCTAACGGTACAACACATGCCCAATCTTGAAGCTTTTGTGGCTTGCCTCCCATCAAGGGTATTTTTAATTTATTGATTTATTGAGCAGGCATGTCAGCGACCTTTGGAGCCCCTTTCCATCCAGCCCAAGGGCTTTTCTGTTCCTTCAAACCTTTTAGTCATGCCTGGTAAAAAAACAAAAATTAAAAAGAAACTGCCTCCCCTGAAATCAGGGGAATGACCATAATAAAAGAGGAAAGAAAACAAGGCTAAGAGGGGGATAGTGAAAGAAGAGAGAGAAAGAGCTAGTGACAGAAAGAAAAGGGTAAGAAGAAGAAAATAGGCAGAGGGGGAGGGCAGAGGAAGGGGGGGGGTGTTGAGGGCAGGGGGGCCCCCAAGCACGATATTATGTCCTTCAATAGGGGGCTTCTGTTGTCGCTATTGCCGGTTCGGATCATTTCTCTAACCGATCCCCGTCAGTCGCTGCTCGAACCTAATGCGCTGTTGTCCCACGGTTCCCACAGTCTCTAGAAAGTCTCCATCATCCCTTTTACCCTTGCTGTCAGGCCGTCCATTATTCTACATTCCCTTATTCTGGATATAACCCCCGGGAATTCTGGGCCCTCTGGCGAAAGCCATGCGGTTGCAATTGCTTGGGTGTCAACTTTTTTTACCCTTCTGTACAGTAGAATATATATATACAGTGTATATATATATATATATATATATATATATATATATAGATAGATATTTTTTTTATTATTATTTTTTTTTTTTACTGTGCAAATGGGTAAAAATGTTGACAATATAACAAATGTTGTTACAAAAGAACAGAGAGGTTTTGTTTCAACCTTTTTTACCCATCTGTACAGTAGAATATATATTTTTACTGTACAGATGGGTAAAAAAGGGTTTTACAATATAATACATGTTGTTACAAAAGAAAATAGAAGTTTTGCCTAACAACCAAATATTTAACATATGAAACTCTTTTATATACATATGATTTTATATATATATATATATATATATATATATATATATATATATATATAAACCTCCAAACCAACGTCAGCAACTATATATACCGGTGGTTTGGTGGTTTCTAATTATCATTAACAACAAAATAACCCAAACTGGAATTCTACGGTTCCCTCTATACCTCAGCAGAGTGTGACATCATTGCACAGTTTTTTATATCCTAGCATTTGTCTTTTAACATAATTTGCAGCTATCTTTTAAACCTTTTTTACCCATCTGTACAGTAGAATATATGTATATAAATAAATTTTACCGTGCAGGTGGGTAATAAAGGTTGCAATTGAAATACCGGGAGCAATTGAAAGACCGGGAGCGTCGAGTGCTGGGTATATATATATGTTCCAAGGAGTCCTTGCACTCAGGCTGTCAACAGAATTTCATTGCCTGGTGCTAGAAGCCGGGGTCAAACGATATATATATATATATATAACTCCCAGGTCCCAGCACTTGATGCTCCCAGTCTTTCAATTGCTCCGGTGCAATCTCCAGCCAAATATATATTCCAAATAGATTTGAGTCTGGAATCTTTATAGTTAATTTTTTACTGTTGTTTTTTTAAGCAATTGCAGTGATATACATACAAGTATGTTAAACATTGCAGTTCCAGAGAAACTAAGTCTGCCTACAGGGGCTCCAAGACAGCCACTAGAGGGCTTCTTAGATTAAAACAGACCTTTGGTCCGGTATCTGATGCTGGACCTCCTTACACTCTGCATGAGGACCTCCAGTGTCAGATTTTTACCCATAGGAAAGCATTGATTTTATGCATACCTTTGAGGAGGTCTAATGCGTGCGGCATTAGACGGAGAAGGTGGAGCATCAACACAGCGCTGAGGGATATCGACATTGGGATCAGTTAAGTAAAGAAAGGGTTTTTAACACTTTATTCACCGGGGGGTGGGGGGGGGAGGGAGATGGAGGGAGGAGATGGGAGGCAGGAGGATCGATACTGCCAGGAATATAGCTTTAATAGTTTCCCTTTAATGCAGATTCTATCTCCCTCAGGGGAGTCAAAGATTAATTAAAAAAAAATAAAAAAATTTAACGATAAAAAAAAATACAAAAAAGAAAAACCCTGTACCTGTCAGAAAGGACTAGGGAGACAAAAATATGAAAAAACTTACAGTAACCCTGGATGCATTTTACGCCTGTCTTGACCCTTTATCAACAACATTAAAAAATAAATATATTTTCTAATTCTTTATTTTTGATGTGCAAATAACATTTAAGCTTGTGATGCGACAACAGCAGTAACAAGCATTATGGTAACTAACAGTATCAAATATTAGCATGGTATTCAGAAAAACAGCACAATTTTTAGTATAATTAATTTAAACGATGTATGCAGCAGAGATGGGTTAGGAAAGAGAAAACAGACCAGGCACATTTCTGCATGCTCAAACACAAACAAATTGCCACTGGGTGGTGAAATAACAGACTGATATCTTGGTTCCTTCAAGCTATCGGAGTGGGGAGGGAACAGGTAAACTAAGACAAATATATAAACTTGACCAATGCATTTGGCAATTGCGAGGGCTGTGGTATGTAAGGCAAGGACAGTCAAGCTATGCCTAGATCGGGCATCCTTGATATGTACTTTATGTGTCCATTAATGTGTTGCAGTCCATGCAGGATTCTTCTCATGGCTCTTCGTTACTCCAATGCTGACACTGCAAATTCCCGATCCTGGAGATCCCCTGTGCCACAGACCTGCCTGTCAGTGCCCCTGCTGTTAGGGCTGTAAAAGCAAGTATATAGTTAGATTAAATACAACTGTATTTAAAATTCATTATTAATAGATGAAACAACAAAGATCTAGGTTAATTTGAGTCCATAAGCTGCAGAATAAAACTTTTCAGGAAGACTTATCTTCCAACACATACAATACTTCGATGTTCTCACTTTGGACATTGTCTTTTCATCTGCACAGGTAAACTTTAAAGAATTGACAAGATTTATAGAAATGAAATCATTTATTTACTCGTATGTTTCACTTGAAAAGTTCTAATGACAAATGCTTCATGTTGAAAAATTCATCAGAAACATGATTTTGACAGTTCTTTAACATCAAATACCTTAAAGTATTCCTTTTACAATTCTTGAAAAATTAGTCATTGCATTTAAACTAAAATCTCTTTGAAAACCAAATATAGAGGTTGCTCATATTATAAAAGAGATATAATCTAGATAGAATATTTCTTTTTTTAGTAAATATAGTTTTTATTTTATGTAAAGATGAACATATAATATAGAGTAGACAGAGGTATAGAAAGGAGAGCCCGTCCTAGACACGCAGGTCCTGGGTCAATCGGTATTGCTGTAACATACATTATACAACAAATCGCTCAAATAAAAGCAACATTGCAATAATAACATAATAACATCATTCAGGGTGTATGGGGACACCTCATGTCATATAAAGTTTAACAATAGGTGACCTACTCATAGATGTAATCAATTATTTCATCCTACTCATGAAAGTGACGTATATACAGTATTCGTCAGCTGGCCAGATTGTTCTCATGTTAATACCATGAGTTCGGGATGGACAGAAATATGCCCTTTGTAACATTATATCAGTACAGCATAAAAATATAATTATAATGAAATATTTTCAGACCAGTTCTGATATACTTTGAGGAGAAGCTATATGAAAAGGCAGTAATGTCACTGTGGTCATAATCTTGAATATATATATATATATATATATATATATATATACAGCTAAACCTTTAATAATGTAATCCAGCATACATATGGTAAGTAGGTAGAATATATTATAATCAAAAACATGAATAATAGTGAAAAATCCAGCACAGTTCATTAAATTAATATCTGCTAAACAACAATAAAAGTCTAATTTTATTGCACCTTCTGTCTCACACAGAAGGTGCAAAGTGATGGTAAAATTATTAAGGACAAAATATTTTTAAATACGTTCTAAAATAATGTTCACAAAAATGTTTGCAGAACAAAATAACCTTGGAAAAGAAAAAAAGTACATTTTGAAAAATGGGTGCAGCAGTAACATGTAAGGAATACAACTCTTAACCTATCTACAGTTAATTGTCAACTGCCTAGTCCTATTATTAATATGAGTTTTAAAAATAATGCTCATATTTAATTTGAATTAGTAATAAACAGGCAGTCTATATAAAGCAAAATAATAAATTAGCACTGCATTCATTGATAACACAACATGGAAAAATAGACTTCCTCATATAGGTTTGATTATAAATCTGAAAGTAATTTAGAGTTCTGTGGTTTCTCTGTTGCGGACAGACATATCAACTGTATTTACTTTAATAAGTAATCCCAACAGTCAAATTCCATGAAATTTAGGTTTCATTTCCTTCTTGCAGATGTTCTTTATACTTGGTTGTGTTGTCTTTTCAAGATCGGTGGAATAGCTGTGAGGATGTTGTTCTGTATTTTGAAGTCATACTATTCATCATTGATAAAATTAGTGATGGCCTCTCTTTCAAACCTGTTGGGGTGAAGGAGAAAGGGATGGTGTTTTTTTTAAAAAGACCCACTTTTGCTGTAGATATGGATCTTCCTCCTCATTCGGTGGTGCCTTTGGAGCCTTATCAGGGCCACAAATGTATTTCTGGTGGCATGACAGTGTGGCCAAGCTGTCAGCATGATGGTCTTCTCCACAATTCACAGATTTGTAACAGGACTGAGCTAAAGCACTTTTCCAAAGCCATTTACAAATTAACTGGTGCTCACTCAAAATGTACATGGATGGCATTTTCTGTATTTCCCAAGAGGTTTGCCATTCTATTGAAAGAATTGCACAAGCCTCTACTTAGTAACTGCACAAAGTTTGTTCTGTGAAAAATCAAAATACACTCAATTATAACTAAACTGAAAATGCATAATTCAAGCAATGTCTCACAAAGGTAAATATCAAGGTGTAGGGATAGATCCAGAGAAAGAAGGAAAATGTAAAGGAAGTTGAGAATACAAGAACTGGCTTTCCTGTAGCGTATTATGGAGGAGTAGTAGGTAGGGTGGGAAGATGAATGTATATATGTTATATGTATATATAACAGTTGTGGTAAGACTAAAATATTCTGGCAAATAAATTCTCACTAAAAATCAATAATGCATTTACATACACTAATACAGGAGATTGTTACTTACAAGACATATAATAGAAACAAGAGATATAGTAATAATATTGTCAAAAACACAGCAGTATAATAAAGGAAAGACAAGTTCCACTATACATTTTCAGCTTTATTTGAAAGGAACCTAAATTGCCTGAAGTTTATGCAGTAAGACTTAGGAGATGGTTGATGAGTGAATCAGGATGCAGGGACAGATCTACAAAAATTAGGAAATTTAAAGGTTAGAGTTCAAGAATTATAATAATGCTACGTTTGGAGTAAATAAAGTACATTTACTTCTTTTTCAAAGTGCACAAAATAGTGTTGCCTTAATTTGGACTAAAATCTTGGCAATGTGGTTATATATTTAAACATTCCTAAATAAGTAAATCCAATGGAGAGAGAGAGAGAGAGAAAGAACAGAATGAGAGCTTTACATTGATTTTTCTTTTGAATAGATTGTCATAACCCCTGGTTATAGGTTATACTCAAAGCCTTACATATTTCAGATATGCTATTTAGCACACAGGAATAGTCTTCAATGAACAACCGTCAAAGTGTTTCATCAGAAAGAATACACTGAGGTTTCTGTTACTTTCAAGATGTCCTGTTTAATGGTTAGTTTCAAAAACCCTTTAAGGCATTCTGAAAAGGTGCTTGAAAATGACTTTGCTTTAATACCCTCTCTGATCTCAGCTTTACTGTCACTGTGTGTCCTACATGCTGAGCAGAATTGCTGCACTAGAAAATAAGGAACTATTTGCCTATGTGAAATCAGTAATCATAAACAGTAGGAAGGCAGACAGTGAAAAATACCTAAAAAAAATAGCACTTCAACTCACATAAATATTGTAACAGAACAGGTGGTGTTATGAATTCATATGGAAAATGGCCCTCATACCTGTGTGTCAATTTCATCATGATTACAGGTTTCCTTTATGCACCAAATATTGACACTATATTCTAGAATATTGTATATATTGATTTTTTTTTTAAAGAAACACACTAAGCACCATAACCACAACAGCACACTGTAGTGATGATGGTGTCCAGAATGGCGTGGCACCCCTCCCATTATAAGCAGTCAAACCATTTTAGCATCCACTGGGTGCCAGGGTTCACTACTTCAGACAGAGTCTGTAGTGCAGGGCTTAGTTCATTGGCTAAGAGCAATCAGCTGATGATTTTAATGAATGAGCTAGCCCTGCAAAACATGAGCTAAAAAAAGCTTCACTCTTTGCACTGGAAGTAGTGGAGGCGGGGGACAGGTTTGACTATTTAGAATGAGGAAGGACACCAGAACACTGCTGGCAACATAATCATTACAGCAATAGCTTTGATTTTTCCTTTAAAGACATTTAGACGTACTTTCAATTACTCATTATGATTTTTGTTATTTTTAGAAAATGGCAAGTTGATTTTATTCAATAAAGAATTGTAATTTTCATTGTGTGCGGGATTTACCTTACCAGTGTGGTTCCCACAAATCTCCATTTAAATCAATGAGTGGATGATGGAGTCACTGTTATAAAGATTATTCAGACCAACATCCAGTGGCGTACACACAACCCATGGGGCCCCAGTGCGAAAACTGATCCGTGGGCCCCCCCCCGCACGCTTACTCTGTGCGGGCTGAGGCCGCAACACATGGCGGCGGACACCTGGTCGCAGGGGTCGCAGGGCTGCGACCCCTGCAACCGCGGTATGTACGCCAGTGCATGAAGATACACATACACTTAAAGTACCACTATAGACACCCAGATCACATCAGCTCAATGAAGTGGTCTGGGTGCCAGGTCCCTCTAGTTTTAGCCTTGCAGCTGAAAACATAGCAGTTTCGTACAAACTGCTATGTTTCACTGAGGGTTAATCCAGCCTCTAGTGGCTGTCTCATCTAGTGGCTGAACATCCATAGGAAAGCATTGAGTAATGCTTTCCTATGGGCGGTTTGAATGCGCGCGCGGCTCTTGCCACGCATGCGCATATGGAGCTGAGAGGCGGATCGGGGCGGAGAGATCCCCAGCGCCAAGGGAGTCCGGCGCTGGAGAAAGGTAAGTGCTTAAGACACACACACTCTCACGAACAGACGCATACACACTAGCTAACATACACACAGATTTACTGACAGACACATACTCAGTGACAGACATACATACACACTCACTAACAGACAGACACACACTCACTCACTTACAAAACACACACTCACTAACAGATGCACACAAACTAACACACTCAGTAACAGACACACACACTAACACACACACACACACATTAACACACACACACACTCTAACTCTAATACACACACTAACACACACACACACTAACACAGACACACACTAGCAGACACTAACACTAATACACACACTAACACACAAACACACACTAACACACACACACACACTCTAACACACACACACACACACACTCTAACACTAACAAACACACTAACACACACACACACTAGTACACACACACACTAACACACAAACACATACTAACACACACACACTCTAACACTAATACACACACACTAACACACACACACACTAACACACACACACACTAGCAGACACTAACACACACACTAACACTAATACACACACTAACACACAAACACACTAACACACACACTCTAACACACACACACAATCTAACACTAACACACACTAACACACTCACACTAACACACACACACTAACACACAAACACGTACTAACACACACACACTCTAACACTAACACACACACTAACACACACACACTCTAAAACACACACACACACTCACGTTTTTAAAAAAAAAATGTAATCCCCCCAGCCTCCCTACCTTTTGGAGTGCTGAGGGGATTCCTTGGGGTCCAGTGGTGTCACCCGGCGGGCAGGCTGGCGGGCGCACGAGGGAGCATTCTCCCTGGCTGAGTGCTTCCTGTTCAGCTCCCTCGCGCGCCGCGTACTGATGCTAGAGCCAGAATATGACGTCATCTTGCGGCTCCGTTTTTAGTGCGGTGCGCGAGGGAGCTGCAGAGGAAGCACTCAGGGGAGAGTGCTCCCTCGCATGTTCACCAGCCTGCCTGCCGGTGATACCAGGGCCAGCCTCGTCTCCCCCAGGAGAAGAGGCTGGCCACAGTGGCATACATACCGGGTCGCAGCCGTGACCCCTGCAACCCTGGTATGTATGCCCAGGGGCGTATTAGCCGCGAGGCAAACAAGGCATTTGCCTTGGGCGGCATTTTTCAGGGGGCGGCAAAAAACTCCGCCCCCCAAATGCCCAGGGCAAATGCCTAGTTAGCCTCGCGGCTAACTGACATCCCGAGCGGGCGGGCGGCGCTTGCAGGCGGGCGGCTGGTGAGGGAGCACCTCCTCTGAGCTGACTGCTCAGCTCCCTCGCGCGCCGCAGAGTGAGGCTGGGAGCCGGAAGATGACGTCATCTTCCGGCTCCCAGCCTCACTCTGCAGCCGGTGCGCGAGGGAACTGAGCAGTCAGCTCATAGGAAGTGCTCCCTCGCCAGCCACCCGCTCTGCAGCCACTGGACCACCAGGGAGAGAAACCCCCCCAGCACTCCCAAAGGTAAGGAGGTTGGGGGGGGGGATTTAAATTAAAAAAAAAGTTAATGTGTGTGTTTGTGTTTGACTGTGTGTGTGACTGTGTGTGTGTGTTTGTGTCTGTGTATGTGTCTGACTGTGTGTGTGTGTTTGTGTCTGACTCTGTTTTTGTGTGTCTGACTGTGTGTGTGTTTGTGTCTTACTGTGTGTGTTTGTGTCTGACTGACTGTGTGTGTGTGTGTGTGTCTGACTGTGTGTGTGTGTGTGTGTGTGTGTGTCTGACTGTGTGTGTGTGTGTATGTGTCTGACTGTGTGTGTTTGTGTCTGACTGTGTGTGTGTCTGACTGACTGTGTGTGTTTGTGTCTGACTGTGTGTGTGTGTCTGACTGTGTGTGTGTGTGTCTGACTGTGTGTGTGTCTGTCTGACTGTGTGTTTGTGTCTGACTGTGTGTGTTTGTGTCTGACTGTGTGTGTGTGTCTGACTGACTGTGTGTGTGTCTGACTGACTGTGTGTGTTTGTGTCTGACTGTGTGTGTGTGTGTGTCTGACTGACTGTGTGTGTGTTTGTGTCTGACTGTGTGTGTGTGTTTGTGTCTGACTGTGTGTGTGTGTATTTAGAAGGTGGGGCGGGGGAAGGGTTGGGTGGGGGTGGCGCGGGGGGAGGGGGGCGTCTGAGTTTTGTCCTGCCTAGGGCAGCACAAAACCAGGATACACCACTGTGTACGCCACTGCCAACACCAATATAAATTGGACAGTTTCACAGAGTGCTTTTTTTTTTTAATACAATGAGTGACATTGCAGATTAGAAGTGACTCCTGTTTTTTATGCAACTAGTTAGATAATACGTTAAAAATATGAAAACAGCAATACAAAACAAATACATTAAAAATAGAAGTGAAACAATTAAATGGGACATGCAGCAGCAACAGTAAGCTCTGCACAGATCAAGAATTCATGCTTCAAAAAAAAAAAAGCATCTTTTTCTGGCCTTCTGGGTTTGAATACATCCCATAAACCTCTGCCTAGTAGTATTTGCTTTGGGATATGGAGATGAGACCCATGCAATTCTAGTCAGATCAGATGATCTCCTGCTGGTTGAGTTTAATGCAGCCATACCATGGCTTCTATCAACCTACTGACAACTCCAATCAGTTTTGTGAACTATATTATTATTGTCATTTATATAGCACCAACTTTTTCCACAGCGCAATATATGATGATACATCTGCACGTGTACAACCATGGCTCAGGCTTTTTCATAGAGTAGGAACCTAAAATGTAAATACAGAAACTTCTCACTTACCGACCAGGTTCCGTTTCTACGACCCGGTCGTAGAACTAATTGGTCGGTAAGTGAGGAGTTAAGGGATTCCCTCCTCTGGTGCGTTCCCCGAACATAGACATGTGCACCAGAGAAGGGAATCCCCACGACGGCTCGCACTTACGCCTGGTCATAAGTGCGAGCCGTCGTAAAACAGGTAGGTTTTACTAAATGAGGACCACCTCTACTGACAAAGTGTACATGCACTGTACAAATATTTGTATGGGTATGTGGAAATATAGCTTTCTCCTCTGGTATTTATAGCAATATGGGCAGGCTTATAGTTGCAGATATTTTCAGATTGCTGTATTTATAAGCAACTGTGTATAAGGTGTCAGAGGAGTTCACTGAACCCTGCAGTAAATATAAATTAGTATGGTCCTTGGAGTGTCCTTTTGAAAGGTACACTTCTCCCTGTACCTCAGATATAAAAGAGTTACATGATATATTTTATTTCTCATTAAAGAGATTTAAATCTTGTTTGGCATAGAAATTGATACTGTTACCACAACTAATATTTAACAAACTACATAGTTTGTAAAGATTTAGATACACTTAATATACACTTTTTATGTATTTTATTCCTCTTTACTTGTACTATACCTCAAAGGGTTTCTCCAAACCTTTTTAATAGTTATTAGAATAATGCCCTATTGGCCTTATTCTATATGTGCCCCTCTACAGAAAAACTAAAAAAGCATCTAAAAATGAAGTTCAACTTACCGTAATCCGGTGCCAGGTGTAGCTCCCGGCGCTGTTCGGCACACCCAGTATGATGTCACAGGAGTCGAGCAGAGATCTAATCAAAGGCTTGTCATAGAGAAGCCATTGATTAAACCAGTGATGGCGAACATTTTTGAGCCCGAGTGCCAAAACCACAATACAAACCAACTTTTTTTCCTAAAAGTGACAACACGGCAATTAAACCTGAATACTAAGGTTTAAGTTTTGAAAAAAACAACTCATACAGTTGCTCTCCATCCAACCCACCCTCCCACCCACCAACAATATGAAAGCAGAGTAGGCGCCTGCCATATTGGGCAGGCAGGTGCCTAATCTGCATTGTTGCCAGGGAGCCTAAGGATGC
Source organism: Pelobates cultripes (assembly GCA_933207985.1). Classification (NCBI taxonomy): domain Eukaryota; kingdom Metazoa; phylum Chordata; class Amphibia; order Anura; family Pelobatidae; genus Pelobates; species Pelobates cultripes. The sequence continues at coordinate 302,154,860 of OW240912.1, read as the reverse complement.
CGATCGGTGCCTCCCTCCCCCCTGGCAACAATTTATACTTGAGACTGGCAAAAACATATCTGCCTGTGCATTTTTCAGTATTTTCAGTATTACTTAGACACACACATACTCACACACATAGATCCACACACATGCTCACAGATACTCACATATACACAGTGACACTCACAGATACACAGACACTCACAGATATATACACACATACTCACAGATACACAGACACTTGCAGATACACATGCACTCACATATAAAAATGCCTGAAGGCAATGATTATACTCACCAGAGTATGACTATAGTGTCCATTTAACTAATTTCATTGCTAGCCAGTCCACACAAGTGTTGTCCCCATACATCCCTCTTAAGTTTCCATACTTAAGCAAGAGTATGTGAAAAGTAGTTAGGGTTGTCACCTGCCTTATTAATTTGCATAATTAATTATGTATTGGTGATATCACATGATGTAAATCACAAGGAGTGACATCAGAGAAAATGCTGTAAAATCACCAAAAAACTACTTACAGTTTGATTATGCTGTGTCCCCATGTCGCCCAGTGTCTCAGTGTCCCCTAGTCTCCCAGTGCCCTCATGACTCAGTGTCCCCATGTGTTCATTACCCCAGGCCTCACAGTGTCCCTATGTATCACAGTGTCTCAGTGCCCCATGTCTCCCAGTGTCCCCTAGTGTTGTGTCCCCAGATCTCCCAGTGACCCTATGTATCACAGTGTACCTATGTATCACAGTGTCTCAATGTCTCATGTTTCCCAGTGTCCTTGTGTCTCCATGTCGCCCAGTGTCCACTTGTATCCCCCAGTATTCTCATGTCTCTCAGTGTCCCCTAGTGTCTGTGTCCCCATATCTCCCAGGGCTCCCATGTCACTAGGACACTAGGAACACTGAGAGATATGGGGACAGGCATGGAGACACTGAGACAGGGGACACTGGGAGACATGGGGACACAGACACCAGGGACACTGAGACACTAGGAGACATGGGTACACTGAGACAATTAGGGACACTGGGAGACATGGGACACTGAGACACCTGGGGACATAGACACCAGGGACACTGGCTGGGACACATGGGTACACTGGGAGATATGGGGACACTGGGAAAATAGGGGCCACTTGAAGACATGGGGACACTGCGACACTGGCTGAGAGACATGGGGACACTGAGACACTTGGGGACACTGAGACACCAGGGACACTGGGGGACATGGGGACACTGGGAGACTAGGGGAAACTGGGAAACTATGGGACACTTAAAGACATGGGAAAACTGAGACACCAGGGACACTGAGACACTAGGGACTCTGGCTTTCTCTAAGTATATTAAGTGACAGTATACTTGGGTGATTTAGCAGCACTGCACTCTTATCCTTTAGCGCCACCTATATTATCTTTTTTAATCACTAGTCTCCCAGTGACCTCATGTGTCCCAGCCAGTGTCCCTAGTGTCTCAGTGTCCCCATGTCTCCCAGTGTCCCTGGTGTCTTTGTCCCCATGTCTCCCAGCCAGAGTCCCTAGTGTCTCAGGGTAGGGGACCATATAGCATTTTGTAACATATCTGGAGATTTTTGAATACCTGTCTGCTGGTATGTATGTTTCTATGTTTATAGTCCTAATGTTGTAGCCTGCTTTTAGAGCATCTTTCTACAATTAATCACACCATTTAGTATTGAACACTGTGCACTGCAGTGTCTATTTTCAGAAGTACTTATGAGGCATCAGCCTTCTGAAATTATATCAATGTGATGTCTGTTAGCAACAAGAATTTGATTCATACGATGGATAAAGGAGCCTTGAACTGCATTGCAGAATCATGTCATGTAAGTATGGATAAGAAGCAAGCCAAAAGGTTTGCATATTTTATAAAGTCTCTGTTCCTAGCAAAGCCAGTAGATTAGGCTGAGCCTCAGTCATATAATATATCTTTTATTGTTACAAATCACTTGCATGGATATTTATTAAAGGGACAATCCACACACCTAAAGACTTATAGCTTCCTAAAGTGCTTTATGTCTGAAGAGTGTGTCCCCTTCTTCATTTTATAAAAAAAAAGTGTAGTTTTATAAATTAACATTGTTGACTATCAATCAGATAACAGGCCCTTTACTTCCTGGCTGCTTAGCTCATTTGAGCTAAACAACTTGCCTAGAGTACCTGCTTCTCATTGAGCTGCATTGGGAAGTCTGTAATTGGACAGCCATAGAATGTCTGGGCTGGATTAGAAGGGAATGACTTGCAAAGGACACAGACAAGAGATCTGCAACTTTTGCAAGCTGCTGTTTGATATAACTCTATTGATTCACAGAGTCAAACTCCCTTAATCTGGAAGAAGCACCTCTATTGACTGTCTGGGGTGAGATGATGTGGTCTGGATACTTTTAGTGTGCCTTTAAGTCAGATTTCCCAAAGGGAGAGAGATTTAAAGGAACACTCAAATAGAAATATATATAATATAATTTGTGGCTATATATATATAATTTTAGTGAGAGGTGGAGAAAATATAATATATATATATATAGCCACAAATTATAATATATTATATATATTTTCCATTCCATTACATAATATAATTTGTGGCTATATATATATATATTATATTTTCTCCACCTCTCACTAAAATTCTCAATCTCTCTCTCTCTCCTCTGGTATATTTCCATTGCCCTTCAAACATGCAACTGTAACCCCAATTCTAAAGAAGCCCAATCTTGACCCTAACTCCCCATCCAACTATCGTCCTATCTCGCTACTGCCTTTTGCATCCAAGATCCTTGAAAAATTGTGTATGCGAGATTGACAGACTTCCTCGAGTCCAACTCTCTGCTAGACCCGATTCAGTCTGGTTTCCGCGCTAAGCACTCTGTGGAAACGGCACTGACCAAAGTATCCAATGATCTACTCGCTGCAAAATCTCGTGGTCACTACTCTATCCTAATTCTCCTTGACCTGTCTGCGGCTTTTGACACTGTTGATCATCTGATGACCTGTCTGCGGCTTTTGACACTGATGATCATTATTGATATTGCCCTCTCCTGGTGCTCCTCACCTCTCCCAGCGCTCTTTCAGTGTTTCTTTCTCTGGCTCTGCTTCTTCTCCCCAACTCCTCTCTGTTGGTGTCCCCCAAGGTTCAGTCCTTGGTCCCCAACTGTTCTCCATCTATACTGCCTCCCTTGGTAAACTCATTAGCTCCTTTGGCTTCCAATATCATTTCTATGCGGATGACACACAAATCTACCTGTCCTCTCCTGATCTCTCCCTGTCCCTCCTGACTAGTGTCTCTGACTGCCTCTCTGTTGTTTATAACTGGATGGCTGCCCACTTCCTTAAACTAAACTTGACCAAAACTGAAATGCTGGTCTTTCCTCCCTCAAGTGTTGTTACTCCTGTGTCTGTCTCCCTCCAAGTCAACGGTGCTACCATCAGCTCCACCACGCAGGCTCGCTGCCTAGGTGTTCTCTTTGACTCCGACCTCTCCTTCAAGCCTCATGTTCAATCTATCGCCAAATCCTGTCATTTCCATCTCAAAAACATTGCGCGCATCCGCCCCTACTTAACGCCAGATGCGACTAAGGTGTTGGTCCATTCCACTGTCCTTTCTCGCCTTGACTACTGTAATCAGCTTCTCAGTGGTCTTACGTGCTCCCAACTTGCGCCGTTACAGTCCATAATGAATGCGGCGGCGAGGCTCATCTTCCTGTCCGCCCGCACCTCCCATGCCTCGCCCTTCTGTCAGTCCCTACATTGGCTTCTGATAAAATATAGAGCTTAATTTAAAATTCTGGTTCTTGCTTTCAAATCTCTACATAATGCTGCTCCCACCTATCTATCCTCCCTTTTACACAAGTATGTCCTGTCTAGGCCCTTACGATCTGCTGAAGACTTACGTCTATCTTCTGCCCGTACTCCCACCTCTGATGCTCGCCTTCAAGATTTCTCGAGGGCTGCACCGTTCTTGTGGAACTCGCTTCCCTCCTCCGTTAGATGCTCACCCAGTCTCCACTCCTTCAAAAAATCATTAAAAACCCACTTCTTCATAAAAGCGTATTAATTAAACTCTTAATAGCTCCTTACTGATTCCTCTTCTGCAACTGTCACTAGTCTAATACTATCCTTACCTTTTGTGTCATTTTACCCCACTCCCTCTAGCATGTAAGCTCATTGAGGAGGGCCCTCAACCCCTCTGTTCCAGTGTGTCCAACTTGTCTGGTTACAACTACATGTCTGTTCGTCCACCCATTGTAAACGTTACGGAATTTGACGGCGCTCTATAAATATCATAATAATAATAATATATTTTCCATTTGAGTATTCCTTTAAATCTCTCTCCCTTTGGGAAATCTGACTTAAAGGCACACTATAAGTATCCAGACCACTTCATGTCACCTCAGACAGTCAACAGAGGTGCTTCTTCCAAATGAAGGGCGTTTGACTCTGTGAATCAACTTGGAACATGCTATGCATGAGGAGCATCAAGCAAAACTCACCGCGCATGCGCATCAGGTTCCAGAGACCGACTCACATCGGAGGAGGAGGAGGACCTCAGAACTGAAGTCAGGTAAATGAATGAAAGAGGTTTTTTTAACCCTTTCATGGACAGAGGAGGAGCAGGGGGAGCTGCTGGGGAAGAGGGACACTTTAGTGTTAGGAATACATCTTTGTATTCCTAACATTTAAGTGTTCCTTTCACCCATGGGTGAATTTATTGTAATCTCTTTTTTTATGAGAGTTTTTTTTTTCCATATTTTGCACAGTGATTAACTAAAGTGTAACTTGTCTGGAATTCAAGTGAATTTCAAATTATGGTGAATCAGCAATCAATTTAAAAAATGTATAGGTCAATTGGAATTTTTTTTTAATTCAGCTGAGATTCACTGTTAATTTCAGTTCTTTTATCTTGACCTACAGTTAGCTAGACATTTTCAGTTCATCACAACTGTTTTAGTGATTAAACTCTTTGCTTTAAAAGGCATCCCCAGATCTTCACTTCATTGGCATCCATCAGTGTCATGTTCTTTCTTTGTACCACTGTGTTTTTGTTGGATTGCAAATGAAGACATTATTTGAATTCTCCTTCATATTTGATATATTAATTACTTTCAATTTTATTACTTCCGTAAGTGCAACATCTCATAGAAAACAAATTGTTCTAGTCCACTTACCCATAAGCACTTCAGCAAATATTCAAACAACAACAAAGAACGTAGTTCACATAATCAAAAAGATATGACCCGACAATCATCTAACAAAGTTGGAACATATCAAGAAATGACAGCCACGCTATTTTAAGAAATCTGGTGAGACAAAAGGTCATTAGCTGAACAAAATAGTTTCATCAGGAATTTTAAATGTTTTTATTGCTACCACAAGTAAATATACCTAGAATTACAATATAAAATTGCCATCCAATGGTGATTTTTATTAACTCCTTACTTGTCAGATCCACTAAATGTTGATTTTATTCACAGATCAAGTGACAACTGACCAACAGAGAGAAAGAAGGAAAAGCAATAAAAATTCCATACTTCCAAGCAGAATGTTTGCAGAAAACTTGACTGCAGCTACTGAGGGAGATAGACCGGCAGTGATACTGATAACGTGATTTTAACCCTTGTTGTGCCTGTGTGGGAGTAGAGATTGCTTTGGTCATTGATTGAAATTATAGTGCAAGCCTATGTTTAGTTTGTTGCTGTATCTAGATAGCTAGGGGCAGCTGCAGACCCATCCTGCTGTACAGCGCTACGGAATTTGATGGTGCTATATAAATAATAAAATAATAATAATAATAAAAGGTCCAAACTACTGGCTACCCTGTCAATCTTATCCCTGGCTCTTCCTTCTCCTGATTAAACTTTGGGTGAACTACAGACTAGGGCTTCCTATAAAATATAGACTGGTCTCTTCATTCTTTGCAAACTTTTGGTGAACTACAGACTAGGGCTAGCCCTCTGTCATCATGTCTTTGCAGTCTGTAGCCAATCAAAGTGCTTGTGAAGATGAGATTGGTATGGGCATGCTGCTGAATACTGCAGGTAGGAGAGGTATATAGTTGGTGACAGAACTAACTAGAGAGGCCCCTGGTGCAAGACCTTTTTCTTGTTAAGAAGGAACTTTTCCCTTCAACGAGGATATGTGCAACCAGGAATTAATGAAAGTATCCTACAATGTATAGAGCGTAGTCTGAACCTATGTATAAATCGAACTTAAGAGAAACTCCATCAGAGTAAATCAAATCCATATTTAATGTGAAACTAGTCCTATAAGGCTACTCCTGAACCTAAATAGTGATCTAATTGGGAAGGATATCATCTCTGTGCTTAAAATTACAAAAAGGACTTTATTAATTAAACCTATTTATAGCATATCCTCGAGAAAAAATGAATACCATTGAAATACCCCTAAATTTATTGTGAAAAATGTATAATATTTGCTCGACAGTGAGAGGGCTAAACACATCTCTGTGTATTAAGTATTACAATGTTCTTATCCTTATTACTTCTAAAGGTAAAAATATCAATCTGCCCTTGTAATGGGGCTATGGCATATATGTAGATTATACAAACAGTTCCATAATAATTAGTACATTCAGTTGATAATTCCAGAAAATGTATTAGTAAAAGACCTTAGTAAAATAAATGGTAGGAATAGAATAAATAGATAGAAAAAAAAAGCCTCTCTCCCTGTTAATCTGACTAGATAGGCAAAGGAGGCAAAAGATAAGTGAATGATTTAAATAATCATATTTGTAACATGATAAATCATTACTACTCAAAGAATGAATTACAGCACTGTTCTTGCTTCCTGACAGCCGCTAGAGGCGCTTCCCCGACGCTCAATGCGAAAATCGCATTGAGCACGCAGAATGTCCATAGGAAAGCATTGAGAAATGCTGAGAGAATAGAATTACACTAAATATTATACATTATTATTATTACTGGTATTTATATAGCGCCAGCACATTCCGTAGCACTTTACAATATCATCAAAGGGGGAGATTTAACAATAAATGAGACAATTACAAAAACTTACAGGAACAAAAGGTTGAAGAGGCCCCTGCTCAAACGAGCGTACACTCTAGAGGAGGTGGGGTGTAAAACACAACAGGACAGAAGTAGCAATCAAACAAAGTGTAGTGAAGCAGAGCTGGAGGAGAGAGCAAGGGACAGGTATGTGATGTAGAGGTTACTCTAGGGCATACATGATATAGATTGGGTTTGTATAATATTAATAATGAGACTTGAACAAAGTTTGGATTTTGATGGGCTTATTATTGGTTTTGCCACTAAGTATCTAAGTATGTTAAAAAGATATGTGCTAAATATATTTAATACAATATACAATTATCTTGATTATATATTTATACTAAAACTGGATTAACATAGTAATGCCACTGAGTTTGGAAGATTTTTTTTCCTCTTTCTCTCTTTGTGATATTGTATGCAGATCGGTAGTAAAAAGGCAGACTATTCATTATTTGGGTTGATGTGTAAAAGGTTATGCACATCAGGGTGTTCCTCCACACCTATGGTAATACTGTCAAAATGCCAAAGTAGCTGTGTCTGGTCATGGCATTCTTTACATTCCCAATTTGGAATTGTAATACGTTGATGTGTTGGTTGGTTTGTGTTTTTCTTCTATGTGTATATATATATATATATATATATATATATATATATATATATATATATATATGTGTGTGTGTGTGTTTTTGTAATTGTGGATGAGTAGAGAGCAGTAGGCCAGGGGGCCTACTTTGTTGTATGTGAGAAAATTATTGGAGATTTTTTTTGATAAAAAATTAACAAAGTTAATTTAAATACTAAACATTATCCAATTATTATTCAATCCTCTCTTAAAAAAGTCGGTAATGATTGTGGGGGATTTCAATTGTGTCCAAGACCCTCATACTGATAAAAGAATAAGAAAGGATACAACATTGGACAAGAATGTTATTAATCAAGCCACCAAATCCAGTCAAATATTAACAAGAGCATCTTTATTTGACATGCGGAGGATTTTCCATTCATAAGAAAGGGATTTTACCTGTTTTTCTAAAAGGCATTGTACATATTCACGGATAGATCTGATTTTGGCTGATGTGGGTGTTGCTGGCTGAATGATATCCTCCATGATAAAAACTGTCCCTTGGTCAGATCATCATACAGCAATACTAGAGTTAAAGCATCGATTTCAGAGAAATGAAAAGGATTGGAGACTTTATCATAAATTGCTTTTACCAGAGATTAGGAAACACATTGCTGAAAAGATAGCTTTATATTATGCTGAAAACAGAGATTCTTGAGTTTGACCTGAGGAGAAATGGACTGCATTTAAATGTGTTATCAAGGGTCATCAAATAAAATTGGGAGCTCAGAAGTGGAAGGTCTCTCAGAATTATATATTAGACTGGCAGAATATAAAAATAAGAATACGAGTTCAACATCTAAAAGGACATCAGAAATAATAAAGGAAAAAAGAAAACAAAATAAATGATCAACTAATACTCAAAGAAAATAAAAATTTAGAAATCTTAAGATCTAACTTTTATTATAGAGGAAATAAGACAGATAACCTATTAAGCAATAAAGTTAAAGTTAGACCAACAAATAGAAATAAAATTGTTCAAGGGCAGAAGACTTAAAGCAATAGGTCAACCCTTTAAAATGTGTTATGAAGATCTAAATAATCTTGCTGGTCATAATATTCATTTAAAACTTGCAGAATATTTTAGAATAAACTAATCCCTCGTTTGGAGCCTTTCCAATTGGAACAGCTAAATGAATTGATAACACCAGAAGTAGTAACAGTAATAAACTGGCTGAAAAGAAATAAGGCTCCAGGCCCAGATGGCTTTGTTGATCTGTTCTATAGACTTTACAAAGATGAATCAAGTCCTGATCTCAGAAATGTTTAATTATTTCATGAATACAGGATCTATGCCAAAAGAAATGTTGAAGGAAAAAATCCTTCCAATATTGAAACAAGATAAGAACCTGGAAGATATATTTAATTATAGACCAGTAGCGCTTCTCAATATTGAATATAAGATCTACACAACCATACTAGCAAACAGAATAAAAAAATAATAATGACTAGTATGATTTACCATGATCAAGTAGGGTTTGTTTCAGGTAGATCTTCTAGTAATCATAGAAGGAAAACTATAAATATATACAAAAAGATTCATGATAGTAAAATCAATTTTCTAACATTAGCATTAGATGGAGAAAAGACGTTTGATAGGGTCAATTGGAACTTTAGCAGAGCTGTATAAGTCATATAGATTTGCTGGTAACATTTATACGGCAATTCTTGCATTATATTCGTCAACAGAGTAGTGGGATACGGGACACCTTCTGAGTGGTTTGATATAGCAAACGTTACAGGTCAGGGATTCCCTCTTTCCCCACTTTTATATATATTAGCAGCTAAATCTCTGGCTATGGACATTCACTCAAATCAAGGATTTAAGACAAAAACTAGAGAATTTAAGAACTGCCAATAAGCAGACAATATTTTGTTAACTCTTATAAACCATATTTCTTCTACCAATGAAGTGATACCTCTGATTCAGAATTATGGTCTTGCCTCAAATTATAAATTAAATGTGGAAAATACAGTAGCAATGCCTTTGTATATGAGTAAGCAAGATTTCAAACACAGATAAAAATAATATGGTTTTAAATGTTAAAACCTAGGAATTAGACACGATAGTGACCAAAACAAAGTTGGCTTAATTGAGCAGTACAGATTTTGCCATTTTTCTGCCATTTAGGAGCTAAATCACGTTTGTTTCTGTCAAAGAAGCCCAAACTACACCTCCCCTGTCTGTTACTGACAGCCTACATGGAAAAAAATGGTTTCATTTTCAATCACATGTTAACTTACATTAGATGGTTTTTTTTCCTGCTTTGTAAATTGACCTTTAATCACACACAAGAGGCTCTTGCAGGGTCTAGTAAGCTATTAACAGAGCAGGAGATAAGAAATTCTAAATTAAACAGAACTTGCAATAAAGGAAGTGTAAAGAATAGATCACTCTTTACAGGAAGTGTTTAGGAAGGCTGTGCACGCTTCTTGCAGGGAGTTGTGACTAGGGCTGCATAAACAAAGTGATTTAACTCTGAAATGACAGATAATCTATGATCTATACACTAAAACTGCTAATTGATTTGGAAACATGTATTTGCCTCAGGCAAAGGGATTTAAAGTTATTGTCCAGATATGTAGATATAATTAGATACATTAGACACGTGGATATTCCCAGAGCAAAGGGAGTTGGGAAAAGAGTTACAGATCAAAATTGATAATTAAGATTGATATGCTGCTTTGTAATTGTAAATATCAATACATTGCTTGGCTTACATAAATTTGGACCACTGAGTTGGCTCTTCTTCACTTAAATTTACCTTTGTTGACAAAAAAAAATGCTTTCTGGTCCATACCTGGAGGGCATTTAAAATCGCAATTGCTAAGAACTGGTAAATTGATACGGTTGAAACTTGGCCACAAATCAAGGAGGCTAAGAAGTTTCAAAGTAACATGGAAAAAAAGAGTTGACTCAATATAAGCTATATAATTGGGATAATTGGATCAAGATCTTGGATTCCATATTATGATCTGTTTAAAGTTGAGAATATTAGAGCCCCTTGCCGTACCTGCTGTCATTTCTTGGGCAACCCTTGGCATTGCTGCACCCTCAGACTCTGACTCCAGTTATATCTTTTTTATGTATGTTTTTGTATTGTTTTGTCTTTCTGACTATACCATAAACATATATGTGGTATTTTGCATTATATTTAAGAAACAAATGAAAAATGAAGAATTAAAAAAAAGTCAATTTATAGAACAAATATATCTACAGAGGTGTATAATCAGGAATGTATATCTTCATGCTGTATGATGGGAACAAAAATTGTTTGCTTATTTCTTTAAACCAAATGTAAAATGCAGCTAATTTTCAAGGTGAAATAAGATTAAAACAGTACAGTTTTTTTAGAGCAAGCTGCAGAGCACGGTATTTGTGCTATTTGCTTGTGTAAATACACAGAGTAGAAACATTACAGTTATGAGAAGAAACATTAAATATTTAAAGCATCTGCTTAATTTAGACGTTGGAGCTGTTCTAACTCTTAAACATGGATATTGAGAAATTAATATATATATATATATATTAATATAAAGATAGAAGTTACAAAGACAAAATGTAATGTTTAGGTGCAAATGTATTAATTGTAATTGGAACCCAATGACGCCACCAATTATATCTTAGATATCAACAAATAGAGCCTAATGGTATAGATAATATACCATTACATTAAATTATAAAAGTACAAATTAAATCATTATTTCTTCAAAGAGGCACCGTCAGAAAATGCATATGTACCACCATACAGCACTTTTAAAATGTCTCAACTTTGTGTTGGCACTTTTATATCTGTTATGTATATCTTGTTTGATCTAAATAAAATATTTCCATCTATCCTATTTTTTAGTTGGGCACAGTAGGCATCTGACATAAAAAAACTAAATACTGTAAACAGCTTTTCTCAGATATATGAATGCTGGGCCAGATAAAGACTCAAACATTCACATCCATTATAGCATTAGTTCAAAACAAAATGTTTAAAAAGGACTGATCAGGAAAGTCTAAAAACGTGCTAAACAATATAGAATGTGATAGCACATCATGAGAGTACTGTAAGTTTATACTGGTCAATCGCAATCATTAGGTGGTTATATACAAAGAACATTTGTGTTGAATATGTCTAAAAGTAAAGCAATCACCATGGAAACCAATAAAATGTTTCAGCCGATAATACTTTTATAAATTTGTCCTTTTATACTTAACCCTCAACTATCATAGAAACCCTTTGCAGCACAATTTATGTCTGCAAGCATATGGGCTTCTACCTCTATGCAGCATTGTATCTTAGATGCAGCGTATATCCTGAACGTATTTCCTGAGGTTTGATTTGCTTCACTGAAAAATTTCTCTCCGAGCGTTTTATTTGAAGCCACTAGTGATTTGATCTTTGATCAGAGAAAGGTAATTCTACAAAAACAAATCTTTCATTAATTCACTGATATCTGTCTCTGTGTGATGTTACATCAGTTTCTAAATACATTTAACATGTTCCTATTACATTTCTTTAATCTGAACATATTTAAGCATGCTCATATATTACCCTTTCTGCTGTAGAATAAAACAAACATATTTATATTTTTATGTGTATTTATTTGTTAGAATGATGGCATGTTATTAGTTATAAAGAAGTGATTTTTTTTCTGTCTATCTGTCTGACCATCTGTCTATCTGTCTATCAGTGGCGGATCCAGAGCCTGATCTCGAGAGGGGCACTTGTAGATTATTTAAAGAAATAATCCAGACACAATAACCACTACAGCTCAGTGTAGTAGTTATGGTGCCAGTTGTGCCAGGATCCCATCCCAGAGTAAGTAGTCAAACCGTTTAAGAACAGTTTGACAACTTACCTGGGGTCTGCTGGGATATAGGGCATAGGAGCAGTGGTATGTGTGAGCGGTGAAGTGTGTGCATGAGGGAGGCAATGTATGTCAGGGTTGCAGTGTGTGTGTTAGGGGGTAGTGTATGTGTGGGGTAGTGTGTGTGTGTGAGCGGTGTAGTGTGTATGTGACTGGGCAGTGTGTGTGAGAGTTGCAGTGTATGTGTGTTTGGGGCAGTGTGTGTATGGGGGGGCACTGTATGTGTGTGTGGGGCAGTGTGTGCATCGGTGGGCACTGTGTGTGTATGGGGGGGCATGTATGTGTGGTGGGGCAGTGTGTGCATGGGGCATTGTGTGTGTGTATGGGGCAATGTGTGTGTATGGGGCAATGTGTGTGTATGGGGGGCAGTGTGTGTGTATGGGGCAGTGTGTATGGGGGGCAATGTGCGTGGGGGAAATGTGTCTATGGGTGTGCAGTGTGTGTATGGGGGGGGAAGGAGGGTAGGGAGGCTTTTTAATATTTTTTTAAAAAATTTTTATTTAATAAAATTAATATAATTATGTCTTACCTTTATTGAGGAGGAGGGGGGACATTTCTCCATCCCTGGTGATCCGGTGGGGATTCCCTGGTGGTCCCAGTGGTGGTGAGGTGAACTCTAGCCCTTTGCTCCAGGGCTATAGTTCACTCTCGCGAGATTTGGAGAGTTGCCATGGCAACGCTCTGTGCTCGCGAGAGTAGGACCCGGAGGAGCTGCAGGTAAGAGCTCCCGAGTCCTCTCTCACTGCCTCCCCTGCCGGCTGTCAGCACGGTGCCTGCGGACCGTGGAGGGAGATTTCTGATCTCCCTCCCCGGACTGCAGGCACATTTCAGGGCTGGCACTTGGACAATGCCAGCCCTGCATTAGCCCCGGATCCACAAGTGCTGTCTATCAATCTACCAACCCAAAAATAAAAACACAATTATGTATTCTCCAATTTCTACTCCTCTGTATATGTATATATATTTTTATATTTCTTAACTAAATTATTATTTTTTTAACATTTATCAAACTTTTTTTTTTTAATTATTCACCAGCAGGGAGGCTGCCTGTCAGTTCAGGCAAACCTCCTGCTGGCAGCACTGTGGACATCTATGGCGGCCATGTGACCACTCTTTTAGAGATGGTGTTCAATAAAAACATGGCAACATTTCATTCTTTGTGTGTTATTAGTTTAAGCAGACTGTGATTGTCTATTGTGACTTAGATGATGATCAGATCACATGGTATGATCAATTTGTGCAGAAATCCATTCCAAAGGGTTCACATACTTTTTCTTGCAACTGTAGAATATTGGCTCTCCATATGTAATATTTCTACCAGCACCAAAATAATAGGCAGACAGCTCTAATGTTTTCTTTTAGAATTATTTGTGGAAGCTTAAACATGAGCCAATACCTTCCCAATATTGTAGCTCATGCAAAATACCTCACTTTTAATGTGTCCTGCAGGCATAGATGGATATTTAGCTCCTTTGCTGAAATTTCCTCATTAATCAAAAACATGTCAAGTTGAATATTTCTCATCTTGTTATCTCCTTGATTGCTCTGTGTTTCCTCTGTGAGCCAGACGGCTAAAACATCAGGCCAGTTCATGAGCAAGTCTTTCCTTTGTAAATCCACCTAGAGAAGAATACAAACTATGAATTCTAAAATGCAATACAGCCTTTGTTTTTGTTCCCAAGCTTAATGTTTGCTTTTATTTGAAAAGATTGAGATGCTACATTCCTTCATCTGTTTGGAATTAATTAAACAAAAAAGGGTTCATCAATGGTAATAAATAAAGATGAACTTATATTTTGTACCCTTCACTTTAATGGGGATAATATACATTTGTTATCAAACAGTAGATATTTCAAAGTGTGTGTTCCCGTTAAAACCACCATCTAGCCCCCCTGGGCCCCTCATGCCTCCATAAATATTGTAAAAAAAATCTTACTGTATTCAAGCTTGAAGCTGTAACTCTGCATGCTGTTAGACTCAGAAAAACAAGCAGTCTGCTGACATCAGAAGTGGTTGCCTGATCCAATCACAGTGCTTCCCCATAGGATTGGCTGAGACTGACAAGGAGGCAGATCAGGGCAGAACCAGCATGATTCAAACACAACCCTGGCCAATCAGCATCTCCTCATAGAGATTAATTAAATCAATGGATCTCTATGAGGAAAGGACAGTGTCTGCACGCAGAAGGAGGAGATACTGAATGTTTGGATGCATTTTAGGCAGCCATGACCCAGGAAGGATCTCTAACAGCTATCTAAGGAGTGGCCAGTAAAGTTATCACTAGGCTGTAATGTAAACAGCATTTTCTCTGAAAAGACAGTGTTTACAGCAAAAAGCCTGAAGGTAATGATTCTACTCACCAGAACAAATTCAATAAGCTGTAGTTGTTCTGGTGAGTATAGTGTCCCTTTAATATTTCTCAATAACCGTATTAATGTATAAACAATTTTAACAATTGCAAGTAAAAATTATTTTGTTTGAAATTCCTGTGTTGATAGCAGAGCTGGCACTACCATAATAGCTGATGACTGGTGGAAAGATCTGTTGATATACCTGTCTGGCCCTGTATTGCTGAGACAGCCTCCAGCAGAATGCTGCAGAAACTCACCTAGTCAGTGAAAGGAAGAGAGCATTCATGCTTGCATGACCGCCTACCATTTCACCAGGCCCATGGAATAGGCCCATTGATTTTTATTTTTTTTAAACTTCTTCTTTTTTTACTCGTAGGGTTGCCACCTGGCTGGTATTTATTTGAGGCTTCCTGCTCGGTGCCAATATTGCAGTATGACTGGCAATACTGTACAAATGCCGGTATTGTTCTCAGTATAAACAGAGATTACTCTGCCTAGATACCACCCCCCGTGTCTCCCCTGTCAGATGGGGCCCAAGAGGTGGCCTGCTGGCCACCTAATGGACCCCCCCAGCGGGCGGGTGAGTTCCTGTCAGAGGCGGCGAGGGAGCTGTGAGATATTATGGTCTATATCTTCGATAATCCTTGAAATCTGTGTCTGTGTATCTCTGTGGTCATGTATATCTCTGGAACCGTATATTTTGTGGAGGAGCTACTTGAAATGAGTTGTGTGTGGGGAGGCGGCTTGTGGTGTAGAAGTGTGTGAGGCTATGTTATGGATGATTGTGTATATAAAGGTGAATGTGTCAAGATGAGTGTGACAGAGGCAATGTAAATGGGAGACTGCGTAATTAATGAGTGTGGCGTGTGACTGTATATGATGGGTGAGTGTGGGATGGTTTCTATGGCAGGGTGACTGTGTGTGATAGTTGAATGTGACAGGGAGAGTGCAACAATGTGACAGTGTGTGTGGATGTTGTTATCAAGGTGAAAATCAAATGCACTCTTCTTAAGTACAAATCCAGAGTGCAAGTTCACACTGGGGCTTGCAAAATCCAATACATGAGTACATAGGTAAAACGTGATCCAGGCACTCATGAAAGGCAGATTTAATGAAGATCATTGTACCAAATATAACTTTAACCTTTTCACCTAAAAAGGTCTTTAAAGAGAGAGAGTGTGTGTGTGATGTGACAGAGTGAGTTAGGGGGTAAATTGTTCATGAGAAGTCTGTATATTTCTGTCCAGCCTCCCCACACTTTGCATAGTTTTATTTATATATATATTTTTTTATCATTTAACTTGGCACCCCCTCCTGTTTAACTGTTTTTGCAATGCAGGGGCTCTAATTTTCTAATTTTGATTCCCTAGTGGTCCAGCAGTTTCCTTGGCTGTCCGGTTGCTGCAAGCAAGATCTGCAGCTCTGACTTCATGCAGTCTCCTCTGAATGCTTCCTTCCTGTCTCTGACAGGGAGAGAGCATCTGCAGAGAGTTGCTCCCACCCAGAGGTGCAGCCTGCACAGTGATCAGTGCAGGGATATCTGTAAGTCTCCATAATGTCCTGTGCAGCTGACCGGGTGCTCAGCAGAGCCAGCACTAGAATGGTAGTGCCAGCTATGCTGTCTGAACAGCCATTGCAAATTAATTTGTACACCATTCACAATGGTTAATATCATGTATACATAACTATGAGATGTAGCTGCAGACTCATGACTGGTGTATAGTCGCCATATGGGCAGTCGGAACCTTGTACAAAAACCCCCCACATACCTATCCCAATAACACGCTGACACTAGGGTATATGGGTCAAATTGTCCACAGCTTTTATTAAACAAATATAATAATAACGATAATAATAATAATAATAATAATAATCATAATAATGATAATAATTTAACATATAAACATGGGTCATTGCCCCCATACTCCACCCTCGCATCCGTATCCTTCTTTTAATATAAAAGGCTATGATCCCAACATAACTAACACACATATATATATATATATAACAATTTTCAACCTTACTCCAACATGAACAAATTTAAGTGCCAACCATAAGTAACCAAGGCAGGGGTATACCCAGATACCCCTACCCCACCAGGTTCTGAGCCACCTCCAGGACTCGAAACCTACCAACCACCAGTGACCACAATTTTCCATGTTCATCACGTTCCTCATGGGAAGCCTCGTTCCTCTTTCTCAGCTCCCTATCCCGCCGCTGTGACAAAACGGGATAACCCCCATTTACAACCAAATCTTAGGGAGGGTGGGACAAACTTGACCAGGTAGGAGATTAAAAGTGCTCATTCCAAAATGGCTTCCTCTTTAAATAGACAAACCCCTTTTCCCACAACCCACAAGTCCTAGCTAACCCCTGTCAAGGCCCTTTTTTCGCTAAGCTGCTCTTCAGCTACATGGGGCTACAAGAACACTGCCAGCTACATGTCTCTGTTATAGTATAAAACAAGAGCAACCGATGCAAGCATGGCAAAGATGTTATTGGTCATGATCATTTCTTCCATCCCAAAGCTGTATGTGTAAGAGATAACATTCACTTTATTTTAAAAGGACTCTATAGGCAGCCAGCCAACTTAATCTCAATAAAGTGGTCTGGTTGCCATGCCCCTTTATGTCTAACCCTGCACCGGAAACATTGCTGTTTTGCAGGAACAGCAATGTTTTTAATGCAGTGTTAGCGCAATTCTATTGGCTGTCAGGAAAACCAACATTAGAGGCGCTTCCACGACTATAACCAAGTTAAATTGAAGAGATTTGATTGGCGGCACATGCACACTAGCCTTGTAATGCTTCTCTATGGGAAAGCATTGGATTGACTAAGATCATCAATCTTGATGATCTCAGCCAAGGAGGTGAAGCAGCAGCACTGAGCCCAGCTTGCCTCAGCATGTAATGTAAGTAAAGCTTACCTTTTAAAACCGTGCAAGGTGGGTGGACACCTTCATAGGTAGAGAAACACTACAGCGTTAGGAATACATTTGTATTACTAATGCTATCGTGTTCTTTTAATGTTATTATACCTATATTGTCTTCTCTCTGCTGCAGGAAGCCTCTCTTGTCAAGAGGGATTTGGTTTAGGCTGCACAACATGTAACAATCTTTTCAAACAAGTTCAAGTGCTTTACTGCAAAACCTCAAACATATATTGCAACGCTTAAAGAGACACTTCACTGCCCAAATACATACATAAATAAAATGACTATTTAGTACACATACTCTCAATGAAAGCATGAATGACTTTAATTATGCATTTGTAATTGGTTGGAGTTTTGATTTTATAATTCTGGGTCACTTTGGTTCTGTGCAAAGCAACACTGCAGGTATTAACAAATTAGGTATTAGTGTTTTCAGTCAGTTCAGATATTTTAATAGTTTGTCTCTGTAAAGAATAGGAGCAATTTATTTAAAACGTGAACATTTCTGTAATTCTTGCAATCTTTGAACAGATAACGTTAGATCTAAACTCAAAAACCTCAAATTGCATAATCACATGTAGCAAACCACAGTTTGCACACAGCGGAAACAGCTTTGATCTTTTTTGTATCTTGTTTATTAACTTTAATAAGATCTTCAGACCTAAATAGCAAGAAATATACATCTTACCTCAATATTAACAGTTTTGTTTTCCTGGTGCAAGGCTGTTAATAAATTACAGTTCCTAAGAGGTGACTACTAACAAAACAACTTTTCAATTTAGGCTGATGTAGAGATGATATATCTCTACAGTTTCTTTTAAATTAAATTTTGCAATCAAATTGCAGAAGCACCCTTTCCACATTTCACAAGGCGGGCATTGAACGTTTTATGTTTCCTTCCCTATTAGGTGATCTTCTGATTTGACTTATTGAGATATTCTAGATATACTAAATATGCCACTAGAGACAGAAGGCAACTGCTAATTCAGCATATTACTACATATATTTCACCATAATTGCTATACATAAAATATATGTCTTCTGTAGACTATATAATTCTGTAGAGATATGTTGAGGCTTCATTATTGATTAAATTAACCTTTTCCTTGCTTAGTCATCTTGGTTTACAAATTAGTAAAAAAATAATGTATGTAAAAATGTTAATTGGATAGCTAGCACAACTTGGGACAAAGCAGCAAATGGCTGCTCTCTGTGCGCTTTTGATGGTGTCCTGGAAACTGAAGATCAGAATCGTATTTTTCGTCATTTCCCTTGTATATCAATAAATGCAATACTTTGTTTTACCATGTATACATTCATCTTCTGTATACAAGAGTGCACTTTGATATAAATTGTACTACTCTAAATTGCTTTCTCACTGCCTCGTGTACTTTGACAGAAGCTCCCTCCATTTTGCTATGGATTTTCTGTCAAGTTTTCAATAGCCAACTTATTCCCTCATCAACTTTCACTTGCGGTAAAAGACAAGATGGCCTGATGAGACCTAGCCTCCTGACCAGAGTTTATGGGCAACCAGGCTACTGAGTGAGCATTGTTTTGAACAGCGCCTTTTTCTGTTTTTTAACATACATAAATATAACAAGGTTTATTTTCATATATATTTCGTAAATCTTATGTGTGCTACTCTACAACACCAAATATCGTGTTCAGCTATATCTTCTGAGTAAAATAATAACACAACTTGTGCCTTTGTCACTAACCCTTGAAGCTACAGCACCATATAAAAGATCTGACCATTTCATTATAGAAGTTTAACTGTTCAAATTACCCCACAAAGATTAACTTATTGTGAAAGACACTCCATGATATGTCATATGGTGTATATTGTGCATTAATTCAATAAAGAAAATCACCAGTTTATGTCCAATATTTTGTCATATTTTTTTTTTAAACATTTTTTACGTACACGTTACACTTTTTCTGGACATTTTCAAATCTGATATGTGTCACTGTAATCAACTTCTAAAATTATGCTCAGCAAATGTTTCTAAATAAGCAATATATACAATGTATGCCTTTGTCACTTTCCTATTGAGCTACAGTGCCATATAAGAGACCTGACCATTTCAGTTTTTACAGTTAGATGTTTCAAAGATTAATTTGATGGGCCTATGTCTCATTTCAAAGCCTTATAGCAGTTTGACTGTTCAAATCACCCAATAAATGCATATCATTTGTAAAGGTAGACAATACTGGATATGTCATATATTTTGAGCCTTTCTTTAAAAGTTTATGGTATTTTTTTCGGCCCTTTTGAACATGCACATTGCAATTTAGAAATGCATTTTGTAAACTTTATACATGCAACTGTTATAAAAAATCACTAAATTGTGCTCAGCCATATCTCTTGAGCAGAGCCACCATCAGGGGGTGACAACCATAACGGTTGTCATGGACCCCGCGGCCCTGGGGGGCCCGGCCGCCCGGGCTCCACATGTAGCGGCGGAATTGCTGTCGGTGAACTTGGCCCACGCACTTAGGGCCACCCGATGGGCCCTATATCTTCAGGGGCCCGGTCAGCGCTGTGGCTGTGTATAGCGCGACTGGGCCCCTTTAAAAAAAAAAAAAGCAGCCACAGCAAGTGCTGTTGGGAGGTAGTAGTCACTTCCTGCCAGCTCACTCCGCGTGGGAGGAGAGACAGCCCGGCAGTGAAGAGGGAGAGCCGCGCCGACTCCCATCATCCCCAGTCACCCTCCTGCAAAGAAAAGGTAAGAAACAGGAGGGTGGCTGGAAAATGAGCTGTGTGTGTGTGTGTGTGTGTGTGTGTATGCATGTATGTCTGTATGTATGCATGTCTGTCTGTATGCATGTATGTCTGTATGCATGTATGCATGTCTGCATGACTGGATGTATGCATGTCTGTATGTATGCATGTCTGTATGCATGTATGTCTGTCTGTCTGTCTGTCACTATGTACGCTTGTGTGTCTGTATATGTGTATGTCTCAGTATGTGTGTGTCAGTATGTATGTGTATCAGTATGTGTGTCTGTTAGTATGTATGTGTGTGTGTGTGCATGTATCAGTGTCCTTTTGTATCAGTGAATGTGTTTGTGTCTGCGTGTGTATTCCTGTGGGCGGGATTTGGAGGCGGTCCCTATGAGCGGTCTTGGAGGTGGGCCCCAAGGGGCCCAGTCCCTGAGCTCAGTTAGGGGCCCCAAAATTTCTGGTGGCGGCCCTGCTCTTGAGTATAGAATGCATACCAAAAAAATGGGTCACAAGAGTATACTGAGAATGGGCAGCAGCTGAAGTAGCCTGCCCTTCGGTGGGTCCCCGCTCAGATCTCAAGCTGGTTTTTGCTCATCTTGTGCCATTACAGAGAGAACATATCTGAAGCATATCAGACTGGTCCCACCCATACGGGCAGTCCAGATCCGAAATGCCAGCAAGTTCTCTCTGCACAAGAGACACAGCAACCCCAAACGATAATTTCAACAGTGAGGCATAGCTGATATCTCCCTAGGCACCGTGAGCAAGGGGTCTGAGCGGGGACCCACCGAAGGGCAGAATACTCTTGCGACCCATTTTTGCTCTCCATTAGTTTAAAGGGTAATCCAGACGTGGACCCCTTGCTCACGGTGCCTAGAGAGATATCAGCTATGCCTCACTGATGATGCCTAACAAGGCTGAAACGATCGTCTGGGGTTGCTGTATCTCTCGTGCAGAGAGAACTTGCTGGCATTTCGGATCTGGACTGCCCGTATGGGTGGGACCAGTCTGACATGCTTCAGATATGTTCTGTCTGTAATGGCACAAGATGAGCTAAAACCAGCTTGAGTTCTGAGCGGGGACCCACCGAAGGGCAGGCTATTTTAGCTGCTGTCTGTTCTCAGAATACTCTTGCCACCCATTTTTGCTCTCCTAGAATGCATTCCATTGTCACATTTTGGTGAAAATACAGGGCAAAACTATACCCTGCCCAGTGCTGATTTCTAAAAAATGGCAAATTTAAAAAATGGGTCTACGGTGCTTTTTGAAGCATTTAATAGCACTCATATGTAAATTACACCATAAATGCATGCCATACCTTTGCAAATTAGCAATATTAATCCCAAAACATCTAATACTAAATCAAACCCTTAGTCTAAACCAAATTCTAATTCCAAAACTAACCCTAAATACAAATATAAATATCCTACCCTAATTCTAACCCATATCGTAATCCTTTGCCCAACCCTAATTATAACTTTAACCCTTATCTTAATCTTAACCCTAGCAATAATGTTAGAAGATTTCAGCAGAGGGATTCCCTTGCTGACCCTAGTCTGAAAAAAAATACAAACGTAGGATAAGCGCTAAAAGGCAACTATACGTAGAATTGTAAGCAGACAGGAAACCCTGGTAGTAAAGGGATACCCCTTTATTGATTAATATAGAACAGGAAATCCAAAATATATGTATAGGTTGAGCCAAAACAAAAAAGTCCAATACAGTATCAGATACGTGGAGTATTTCTTTACTTGTAAATCGTCCAGGCTTCTGATGGTGGCAGGTATATGTAATCAAGAAGACAGATAATCAGTAATGGTGCAGACTATCTAGTACCAAGTGCAGAACAAACAATAAAGAGGTTTATGATGTAGCACTCACATTTAGTAGAGCTATAAAACCAGCTCTCAGTATAACAGCATGCATCGGTACAATCCCCACTGACAGATATGTCATTTTAGGAATCAGTCACTCTGCATGTAGGTCGATATATACAAAGATGCAAAAGGCAAAAACTTGTGCTCTCTGTAAAGCTGTACACCAGTAATCATAAAGGTAAAAATAATCTACTCACATTTGATAGAGCAATATACACTTGCTCATGTATTGGGTGGTATAATCCCCACCAGGAATATAATGTAGAGTAGCTCCTCCAAAGGGTATCCTGGGAATAACTATCCTTTGGAGGAGCTACTCTACTTTATATGGGACTTCCTTGTTTCAAATAGACTGCCTTTTAGAAGAAACAGCGGGTGTGGCTGGATAATTCTTTTTTTTCCATTCAATGTCTTTTTTTCCATTGGCCCTCCCTTTCTGGAGCACCCTGCAGGAAGTATTCCCCCAATTTTTGTTAGTGTGTAAAGCTTGGATGATTTACAAGTAAAGAATACTCCAAGCACCTGACATTCTACTGGACTTTTTATTTTGGCGCAGCCTCTACATATATTTTGTATTGTCCGATCCTATTCTGAAACCTAATCCTCAGCATACAATTAATTCTAAACCTCATCTTAGACATAAATCTAATAATAAACCTAATACTTATTCTAAACCTAATCTTAATCTATAATCTTAGTTCTTAATTTAACCCTAATCTCAAGGGTTTCCCTTTGCTAATATATATTAGCAAAGGGAAGTCTAAACTAAAACAGACAGTGGTATGTTGTTGCTATCTAAAGGCTATTTTTATTATGACAGGGTGATATCTGTTATACTGAAATAGTATGACCAATGCATTGCAATCAGTGCTAGGCAACTGACAAAACCGGTACTGAACAGCATTGCGTTAAGGCATTGAGGTAGACCCTTCAGGTTTTGTTCAAACCATGGGGCTCTCTCAAGCACTAGGTGCAGTGAGAAAATCTCTGTGGCTGAGCTTGATCACTCATCTGCAGTGTTCTCTACACATTATACATTTCTTTGAAAGTTTAGCTTGTGTCTCTTGTTTTTACTGGCTCTCCTTAATATCATAATCGAGAACTGTTGTCAAATTAAATGGCAATGTTCACTTAAATACAGTAGTCATTTCATAGTTCCACATCATTGTGAATCATTGGATATGCACATCACCATAACTTGAAAACAAGGGTGAAACGCATGTAGAGAAACAAATATTAATGATATTATTATTATCATCATTTAAATAGTGCCAACATATTATGCAGTGCTTTACAATTATAAAATTGGGGCATATGACAACTAATTTACATAGGGACTATAACAGAGACAAGAGGAGAAAAAGACCCTGCTCAAAAGAGTTTACAATCTGTAAAATATACCACAGCTTGCAACTTGACCATTCATAAAATGAGATTGTTCAATTTTAGTTACATTTTGTTGGATGATCAAATAGTGCTCCTTTATTTATCGCTTTGTTAGACATGTGCAATTCGTTTTGGTCTGAATTTGAATTCGGACGAATTTTGGGCAATTCGGACATTCGGGTACTTCCGAATGTCCGAATAGCTGAATTGCTGAAGTTCCGAAATTGCCAAATTTCCAAAGTGCCAAAGTTCCGAAGTTGCCCAAGTTCCGAAGCACAGTAATGCCTAAGTACTAATATACTTACCCAGTGGAAGAATGAAGAATGTTACACTGTATACAAATTTAAATAAAAGGTATACAAACATAGCCAGGATTCAGCTGTAAGCATTTGCAACACTTACAGCAATCAAGTAAAACACATTCATATAAAATGTAAGTTACTTAGCCAGTCAATGTAATGACAGAAATGAATAAGCAGAAAACTCCCTAATTCCCACGGTATTAAGGAACTATCTACTAAAAGGTTGAAAGACCTAAATTGGCCTTTCAGCCAAATTTACTAATTCTAAGTAAAGATTACTTAGTATTAGTAAATTATGCCCCTACTCACTATACCCCGAGTAGGGCCATGTCTAGTAAACAGTGAGCAGCCTGTGACTGCTCACTGTAAAAAAACAAACAAAAAAAACATTCCCCCCTATTGTCTTCCCCCCAGCCCCCACCCCTGAGCGGTGGGTGGGGGCCCTAAATTTAGAAAAGGGGGGGACCTATTGTCCTACTCCCGGCCCTCACCCCTGAGCGGTGGGTGGGGGCCATAAGTTAGAATAAGAGGGGGGACCTATTGACTTCCTCCCTGGTCCCTACCCCTGGGCGGTGGGTGGGGCCCCTAAATAAAAATGTAACGCCCCCCTGGGTCACCCCCCCCCCACAAAAAATAACCCATACCTACCCCCCTCATCCTAAAAATAATGAGGTGGGACAATTAACTAGATACCTGAAAAAAAAACTAATAATAAACTTACCATTTGATGTCTTCTTTCGTCTAAAATCACATTTTTTCAGCCCCCAAAAAGGCCAAATAAAAATCCATAATAACCGACGCACTTTAAAAAAATAAAAATAAAAAACGGAGTGCAAAAAAAAAAATTCATGTTCACCCATGGATGGCTCCGCGCAGACTGAGCTGAGTGCTGTGACAAGTAAATGTAGAGACTTACCTGTCAGTCTCTTCATTTACCTGTCAGAGCACTCTGATTGGATAGCTTAAACCCACCAATCAGAGTGCTCTGAGCATAATTGCAGGGCGGGGCAAGGCTTTATAAGCCTTCCCCCGCCCTGCAGAGCTCAGTGTGCGCGGAGCCCTCCATGGGTGAACATGATTTTTTTTTTTTGTGCTCAGTTTTATTTATTATTTTTTTAAAGTACGTTGGTTATTATGGATTTTTATTTGGCCTTTTTGGGGCTGAAAAAAGAAGATTTCAGAAGAAAGAAGACATCAAATGGTAAGTTTTTTTTTGTTTGTTTTTTTTTTACAGATATCTAGCTGATAGTCCCCCCTCATTATTTCTAGGGTGAGGGGGGTAGGTAGGGATTATTATTTTTTTGGAGGGGTGAATAGGGGTTTGGGGCCACTCAGCCCCCCCCCTTATTCTAACTTAGGGCCCCCACCCACTGCTTAGGGGTGAGGGCCGAGTAGGAGTACAATAGGTCCCCCCCTTATTTGATATTTAGGGCCCCCACCCACCGCTCAGGGGTGGGGGCCAGGGGAGAGAATAATAGGTCCCCCCCAATTGATATTTAGGGCCCCCACCCGCTGCTCAGGGGTGGGGGCCGGGGGGAGGACAATTGATCCCCCCTTATTCTAACTTAGGGCCCCCACCCGTCACTTATGGGTGGGGGCCGGCGGGAGGACAGTAGGTCCCCCCCATTGGTTCACTTTAGGGCCCCCACCCGCATCTCAGGAGTGGGGGCCAGGGGGTAGGACAATAGGTCTACATAGCAATTTGACAGAAGCTTCTCGGTACTATGTTTGTGGTTTATACTGAATTATTTTATCAGAACTGTGCATGTGGGATCTGGTCTGCAGTAAATAATCACAGATGCTAACTAAGTATAGTGCACACCGAGATGGGTAAATACTACTGTGTGGCTACAATTATGTTAATTGCTGCAGTCATATTTACTTTTAAATGAACACTCCAATCACCACATTAGAACGCTATAAAACTATTTTCTCCACAAAAAAAATCACAAGCATTTAAAATATTGCCACATTTTTGGGGGCAGATTTAAAATGTCACCAGTCAAAAGGACAAAATTGTAATGATATTGCCTTTCTTAAAAAGTGCAGTGATAATATTATTTAAATAAGCAAAAATGTACTGATAGGCAGAACATCAGTCAATGAAACCAAATGCAGGTACCCACAATGCTGATTATGATTTGGAAAAGGTACTATGGTACTCGAAAGTTGCCAGATCCACCTGTTCCAACAGCAAATTCCTCCAGTGGAAGAAAAACCAAATGGCTTTTGTACATTTACTGACTGATAATTATATTTTGTCTGATACTGAACCATGGTTGATTAAAACGTAGCCAATAGATGTGGCATGGGGTACCCTGCTAAATCATAGTGACATTAAAGCAACCTGCATTATACACATTTTTTTTCTTTGCCACTTACACTTACTTAAATGAATTAACTTAAATAAATGTGTTAACAAAAGCTCAACAAAATGGTCTAGGTGTCCTGAAAGCTTTAATTTGCACTCAGATTCCAATTAAAATCCCTGCTTTATGACAGTAGCTAATAATTATTTGTTCACATAAACAGTTAATTCATTATACCTGTTCCATATAAATGTCAAGCTCAATTATAACTAAATGATATGTCCTCATTTGCATATAATTAACAGATCATGATGATAATTTTAACCCTATTAAATCAGTTGTTAGGCTTATTTGCATAAAAGATGATGAAATTGTCTATCTGCACACTGGTTAATCACACTTTAATAATTGCAAAGGTTCATTTAAATTCTATTGTTTGCCACTGGCACCTGTTGGTTGCAATATCAATGTTATTACTTCTCTCTCAGTAAATATCCTATAGCTCTTTCATTATTCATGAAATGCTCTAGCAATTAAATAAGGATAGTCATTCTCAATAGTTCATGATTAAATGTTCATAACTGATAGGATAAAGCAAGTTCAACAAAGCATGCAAATAACTGCTTCAATTCATTATTTACATGCAATCACACGAACATGCACATATTCATAAAAACATACAGAGTAAAAAAATATATTTATATAACTTTTTAATTAACCCCTTAAGGACGGAGCCAAATGTACACATTGTGAACAAAACAAAATGTAAACAAAACCTGACATTTGCGCTACATGTCTGTCCAACCGTAATACACCTCTTTCATAGTAAATGCACCCACCCTTATTATATATCATTTTATTCAGGGGAAACAGGGCTTTCATTTAATATCAAATATTTAGCTATGAAACATAATTTAATATGAAAAAAATGGGAGAAAATACGATTTTTTTGATTTTTTTAGTTCTAAATTGCATTTTAAAGGTCAGTGTCATAATACTGTTTGATTTTACTGCAATAAAATACACATATTTGTATTTAGTAAAGTCTCACGTGTAAGACAGTACCCCCTATGTACAGGTTTTATGGCGTTTTGGGAAGTTACAGGGTCAAATATAGCACGTTACATTTGAAATTGAAATTTGCCAGATTGGTTACGTTGCCTTTGAGACTGTATAGTAGCCCGGGAATGAAATTTACACCCATAATGGCATACCATTTGCAATAGTAGACAACCCAAGGTATTGCAAATGGGGTATGTCCAGTCTTTTTTAGTAGCCATTTGGTCACAAACACTGGCCAAAGTTAGCGTTAGTATTTGTTTGTGTGTGAAAAATGCAAAAAATGCCAATTTTGGCCAGTGTTTGTGACTAAGTGGCTACTAAAAAAGACTGGACATACCCTGTTTGCAATACCTTGGGTTGTCTACTATTGCAAATGGTATGCCATCATAGGGGTAATTTTCATTCTTGGGCTACCATAGGGTCTCAAAGGCAATGTAACCAATCTGGCGAATTTTAATGTGAAAAAAATGAAACACAAGCCTTATATTTGACGCTGTAACTTTTGAAAACACCATAAAACCTGTACATGAGGGGTACTGTTGTACTCAGGAGACTTCGCTGAACACAAATATTTGTGTTTCAAAACAGTAAAACGTATCACAGCAATAATATTGTCCGTGTAATGCCGTTTGTGCGTGAAAATGCAAAAACGTCACTTTTACTGGCGATATCATCGTTGTAATACATTTTACTGTTTTGAAACACTAATATTTGTGTTCAGCGAAGTCTCCCGAGTAGAACAGTACCCCCCATGTACAGGTTTTACGGTGTCTTGGAAAGTTATAGGGTTAAATATAGTGCTAGCAAATTAAATTCCCTTTACTTTCTGCATGGGTTGTCAGGCAGGTCCTGCTAATTGTAATTAATTAAGATACCTAATTATGTAAAAATATTACATATATATGTAGAATTAATATATGTATATATATACGCATGTGTATATATATATGTATATATCTATATAATTTTTTAAAAATATTTTTATTTATATATAGGTATATATATAGTGATATATACGTATATATTTATGTATATAGATATATATATTATTTCGTTCTACGTGTATTTTGATATATATATATATATATTAATTTCACAAAACAGTTAGAACGAAATAACACACATCTATATATTTTTTAATTATTTATTTTTAATTATTTTTTTAATTTTATTTTTTAACGTATTTACATTTTTATTTTTTTTATATTATATATAAATATATATTTAACAATAATTATATATATATTTAATCAGTATCAGTCTACGTGTAATTTGATATTAATATATATATATAATTATATATATATTAATAGTAAAATACACCTAGACGGTGTATGTGTGTGTATGTATATGTGTATATATATACTTAGATCATATATATATAATATATATATATGATCTAAGTATATATAATAATTTTTTTTTACACCATTAACTTATTTTACTTTTATTTTCAGCCAGCAGGGGGACCACCTGTCATTACAGGCAGCCCCCCTGCCGGCAATACAGAAGCCAGCTATACCCGGCCATGTGATTGTGGGGTCCTCGCTAGGACCCCACTCTCACATGGCCGGGGGGCTTCAACGAGGACGGATGTGCCGCGGGGGGCTCCCTGGGAGTCCCCCCAACCGCGATCGCCGGCGTGGGACCGCCGGCGACCGGGTAAGTTAACAAAAACCGGAGGGCGTACAATTACGCCCGGCGGCGTTTAGAGCCGCCTATTAGAGGGCGTAATTGTACGTCCTCCGGTTTTAAGGGGTTAAGTATACCACATATGAAAAGGATTTCAAAGGAGGTACTCTTTTGCTCTGGAAACTTGCGTCTTTCCTTAAATATATGAGTCATTTATTCATACAGACACCCTCGCCAACCCCTCACCCCCTCAAAAACAAAAAAAGTAACCAAAACTCTTAAATAGCAGTATGTGAATAGGAATCCCAAACCAGAGATACAAAACTAATATTAACCCCTTAAGGATAAAATCAGTTGTACAAGTTCTGATCAAAACAACACTTTTCCTGGAACCTGGAATAATCCTGGGTATAGGGGTCATACCAAAATTAAATCTTGTAAGAGAATGACCAAGACTTTTTCAGAATTCTGATAATCCCTCATAATAACAGTTTCAGAGAAACTGCTATGTTTATAAATGGGTTAATCCAGCCTCTAAAGCCTCATTGAGGCTTCTGCCGCGCATGCGCATTCAGCCGACGAGTAGGAGAAGAAGCGGAGAGGAGGAGGAGAGCTCCCCACCCAGTGCTGGAGAAAGAGGTAAGGGGCTAAGGGGGAGCCCGGCGGGAGGGGGTCCCTGAGGGTGGGGCACCCTCAGGGCACTATAGTGCCAGGAAAACGAGTATGTTTTCCTGGCACTATAGTGGTCCTTTAATAAAATTAAGATCATAGGTACACTAAAGCTATCATAATCTACAAATTTATAACATGACAGGAGCCTTCCTATTTGCTGTTTTAACACTCAGACAACAGAACTATGCTTGTGTCACTGGCAAATAATCTGGGAGAAGAAAAAAATAATATCCTGAATGGACCCTACATCCACGAGATATGGCTGTAGCTTGGTCGAAGAAGCTGACAGTAATGGATGATCCTCAAAGTGCAGACAAAACTCAACCCGTAGATAAATATGCTTTACTTGGGAAACTGTGGCCCGGTTCCGTCAAAACAGTCCAGGAATAGTAATGTCTACATCTAGTCCATACACATCCAGACGCGGTAGTTTGGAGTGAACTGGCGGGCATGGGCTTGTGAAAGAAACTGCCACCTGTACTCGATTGATGTAGAAGACGGCTTCTCCGATCATCCAAGAGTCGCGCCTGTAGTTCTCCAACATCAAGATTCGCATCTGAGTCCACGATAAAGGATGTGGCAGGACCGAATGGAGCCCATCCATACCCCCTTGATCTATACGGTGTGTGGTCTTCATTCGAGAAAAGATCTACCACACTGGCAAGTGTGCTGAGGGGCACCCAATCCCACCCCAGATGTCTCCAGTACTTGAAGCGGATTGAGGAACCCGTGACTGTGGTAGACAAAGAACCCCTAAGGCTGCCTCAATCAAATACCCAAAAACGTCACTCGAGGGGCGAGGTGAGGTTCAACTTCCTAGATAGCCTGTGAAGCCTCAAGGTATGAACTAGAGTATGAGATTAGCATCCAAAGGTGCTGTGGCAGAAGAGCGATAAACAGTCCGGATTCATGAAGTAATGGGGACCTTTATACACGAAGATGAGCCGTCACTGATCTTAGCCGCTTGGTGGAACACAAAGGGTCGAATTTGAGCTGAGGAGTATACAGGTGGACCAGATGTGGCCGGGCGCTCCACAGGGGTGTAGAGAACGTTGGTAAATGAAGCAGGAGCATACAGAAACTGGAGGTGTATGGCAGTGTGTAAATACATCCGACAACATCTGAACTAGAAGGACAGAGCTGTAGCAGAAAACGAGAAACTGAATCGGTCCATGTTGAACAGGGTTCTGAGTTCTGAAGATGGTTACCCACCAGAATAGGAACGTGAGGTCCGAATTCCTGGTATCAATACGAAGAGAAAAAACAGCGATCTTCCTTCAGTGCACCGTGACATTTCAGCGATGCCTAGTATGCGTATAGGATGTAGGGTACCTACTCCAACAACAGACGTATCAAGTGGGCAGTTTTGAGAAAGGGCTTTATCCTTTCAAGGCAGGATCCGTGATCGAGGTTCGATCAATCCTGAATCAATACCTTATCGAAAGGTCGTTCCCCGACCTTAAAAAGTCTGTGCCAGTCTCGATGTCGAACTCTGGGTTCATTGTAACCTGATCGGGTAGTGATGGTGTGGGGTACCCCACTCGCAATCACTCATGCGCTTCCTGGTTTTGTGAAGTACGAGTCCCGTAGATGGTCGAATGAGCAGGGGCCAGTTGTTGATGACCTGAG
>OW240912.1:302102980-302121586 GCA_933207985.1 Pelobates cultripes | reverse complement strand
CAGCAGTCATGCCCTCCCTTCCTTTTAGTCCAGGGAGTTACTGTATCTAACCTATTTTATTATTACTTTTTTAGCATCATTAAAACTTGAACAAATACAGATCTTATTCTAGCCTGTCCACAGGGGCAATTAGGGCAGTTCCCAAAATTTGTATGTTGTTGGGCATCAACTATTTTTGTGTAAACTTACCCCTTTGAGATGTGTCATTTTGATCAAACGTACTGATTTTGTTTTTTATTCTTATTGATATCTCCCTGTTGCTGCTAGAAAAAATAAAGAAAATGTGGCCAGATTTTTGGTCATGTTTGAAAAAACAACAAAAATATGATTACATTTTGTAAGAAATATTTAAATTACCCTCATTGATTGACTGCCACTTGACTTAATTTTAGCTCTGTCCCCCAGCTTTTTCTCCCTTCTTTTAGCAATTTTTCAAACTCCTCTGTTCCCCAGCTTTCCCACACTTCATTTCATTCCTCAGTCCTATCCTCTTCATTCCCCAGTAGTTGAAATTGAAATTAATGCCATAGCAACCAGCACATGGTGTAGAGTTGATAGCAGGGGCGAAATGACCACTCGGGCTCTTCGGGCAGTAACCGAGGGCCCGTGGCAGTCAGGGGACCGGTTGCAGTAGAAGTTGTGGACCAAATGGTAAGATCAGCAGCTCACCACAGCTAGCACTGTATTTTTAAAACTCCTTTATGAAATGTCACAGTGTATGTGGATGGATACGGGGATAGGATTTTACATCATATCCCCGCCTCTCAAAACACAGAGCCCCGGCCATGCGGGAAGGACCCTGAACAGAAGGGAGGGCAAGCAATTTAAAGTAGGAAAAGGGAGTTTAGAAGAAACAAATGGGGAAATTTTAAAAATACAACAACAGATAATTGTGAGAGGACAGGAGAGACAAGGAGGTTGGGATTGAGAGAGAAAAACATTAGGGTATTAGCAAAGGTGTGTGGTTGGAAGTGCTGTGCTTTAACCCTTTGAGTGCCTGTCACTGCCTGCCCCCAAAGCAGAGACTGCAATTCAACCCAGTACCTCCTCACCTCACTGAAGGTCCAGCACTCTGCAGGTCAATCAGCTGCCCTGCAGGAACCTCCCTGATTGGACATCTCAAGTCCACTTAGTGTACTCAGGTAACATGGAAAGCCATTTAATGTAAGGACTGATGCCCTAAAAACCTGTGTTGCTTGTATTTACAAATAGCAATTTCATCATCAAAAAAAGGGATGGGGAAGTGGGGGGAGCACTGTGTATTAACTCTTTAGGTGCCTTTAGGTCCAAATGCTGCCAGTTCCATACTCTGCCCAGCTCCCGGTGACTTGGTCTCTCACTGCAGTCACATGCACAGTGCAAGCTGCTCAGAACTCCTGGAAGGTTGGCTGTGGTCCTCATGTGATATCAAAGAACCTCAGGGATCGAAACTGAAACAGGTAAGTAGAACTATTTTATTACAGGATAAAGTGTGAGAGGACTTATTAGGAGGGTTGGCTAGGACTTTGGGACACCAGGGCACGTCAAAAGGCAATATTAACCATTTCAGGGCCAGAGTATTGGGCATCCCCTGGCCCCTGGTATATAAAGAAGTTAACCACTTCTGGATTTAACCTCTTAAGGACGGCGGGCGTACTATGCTGTCCTTGGGGACTGGCTCTAAACGTCGGCAGGTGGCATACCATGTCCCTGCCATCCTATATACTTACCGGGTTGCCGGCGATCGCGGTGTGGGGACTCACCTGGCATCCCAGAGAGTCCCCCTGCTTCCGTTCCGGCTCCCCTTGGCCATGTGATTGCCAGGTCCTTGCGAGGACCCCACGATCACATGGACAACGTAGCCGTCCATAGAAGTGCTAGCAGGGGGAGTGCATGTAATGACAGGTACTTCCCCTTGCTGCCTGAAAAAAAAAAACTGTTTAAAACAGTTTAAAATTAAATTATATATACTTAGATCATATATATATATTATATAAATGATCTAAGCATATGTTTAAAGGCCGTTTGGCCTGTATTTGTGGGAGGGGCTTAAATTAATTCACTCCCCTATATAAGGGACACCCCTTACCTGACTCATATCGCTTGAGGTCAGCATCAGAATGATTTCCACTTCCGGGTCATCCAGACGCCATTTTACCTGATTACTCCATGAGGTTTTCTAAGCTGAGCTGTGTCAGGAATTCAGCCACAGGCTTTTCCGGCCTTCCACATTCTTTCTTCAATCTATCGCTGTTGTTGGTGTCCAAGTGACTCACAAACCGTAAGTCGACCTACCCGTTACGCCAGGCATCAGTCCCACGGCACCATGCACGGGTCAGGTCCTCACTTTAAGGCTGCCTTTTGTCTAAATCTGTCCTAAAAACCATTGCATGTTCATGCATATCATTCATTTAAATTCACTTGTTTATATCTGTCACTGGCTCATTTCGAGCATTAGCATACTTCCAAACGGGAACACATTCTGTTTCAATTGCCTAAACATACTAGGCAATTCTGTGCGTGCATTTCGAATCTCACTGCTCGTTTCGTTTTGTTTCCCTGACATACTAGGCTCACGGTTCGTGTAATTTTCTACCAAACGGGAACTAGTTCATGCATTTACTATTGTACTACACAAACGTTTCGTGCGTTTACAACCCACGAACAGAACTTTGGTTTGTTACAATGACTGTTATTAAGCTATTATGTTCACTTATTGTATATTGTCAAACGGGCACTGTTTGTTACCCTGTCATACAACTATAATGCTGGGGCATAGCTCATGAACAATGTTTCACATAAACCACACTGACTCCTACAGGTCACTCTCAAAATCTCACATTAACCTTGCATTTGGATTAACCCCTTAAGGACCAAACTCTGGAATAAAAGGGAATCATGATATGTCACACATGTCATGTATCCTTCAGGGGTTAAAGGGTATTTTACCATACAATCAGCATTTCTGACCCCTACTGGTCAACAGCAAAAGTGTCTTGACATGTCATATACAATTACCAGCCAATATAAATTACACATAAGATTGTTTTAAACATAACCATAAACCATAAATTAAACTCCAACACGGGCTCAACTTCAGGTTTAATTCACAATAATTTACATTTCACATCAAGACTAACAGTGGTTCTATCAACACTGCCACCTACAGGTCTGTCAAGTACATTGACAATTTTCATGGGGTTTTACAAACACCAAAACACTGACCCCTATAGGTCAACAGACAAACAACATTTCACATACCAATCAGTATCAACTACACTGCCACCTATAGGGCACTCGGCAGATCTCCAGTGCACTTGCATTTTGCAACACCATGTTCACTGACCATTCAATAAGGCATAAAACAATTCACATAGCAAGCAGTATATCAACATCTGTTATAAATACACATATTATTACACAGTAGCACACGCATCTGTATATACGTAACTGGTAATATGGTTCACATACATACGGCACTTAATGGGTTAAGATTGATACATATTTAACCAGTATGGATATGATGTTTAATATTTACATATCACGGCACTTTACTTTCACATATACTGTATGTTTTAAGATAAGCTTGGTCTATGCCATATTTCCTTATGCCATACGATTTTATCCATTCAGGTTACAGTTACTACTAAAAAACCTATACGGATTGTCAGGTTCAATACCATACTACCAGGTACATACACCTGCTCACGTAGTTATCCATCTCTTACCTTCCCTGGAATAGTAATAGTGTACTGGCAATTAGGGTTCTAGGGCCCAATAGGTATTACCCCTTTTTTCTCTGCATTATGCTTCGGTTAGTGGTCCCGCGAGGCCAACACCCCGCCTCACACTCGGAGGCATACACCCCTCGGGCCACTCGTGAGCTAGCCGCCTCGCATTGTATCATAGAGAGGGCCTCACCTGTCACTCCCCTTCCTATTTTTCTGGTTACTGTCACCGAGAGGCCAACATCCTGCCACAACGTTCGGTGGCCACACAAAATCCCCTCGCGCCAAGCATAGATAGAGCCTCTCAAGCCACTTGGCAACTAGCAGGGCCTCACCAGTCACCAAAAAACACCAAGCCTAATCGTTTCGCCTTACGGCTTAGCTAGCAAGCCGGTACAAGACCCCTGGGTACAAATATATAATTGCAATTTTATTGTTAAGTATTTCTCAAAAAGATGGTAAAGAATCACCTCTTCCTAGCACCACGGCTAGAAGTGATACACCTTCATCTCTTACCTTCCCTGGAGTAGTAGTAATGTACTGGCAATTAGGGTTCTATGGCATAATAGGTATTACCCCCTGTTTTCTCTGCTTTACGCTTTGGTTAGTGGTCCCACGAGGCCAACACCCCTCGGGCCACTCGTGAGCTAGCCGCCTCGCATTGTATCATAGAGAGGGCCTCACCTGTCACTCCCCTTCCTATTTTCTGGTTACTGTCACCGAGAGGCCAACATCCTGCCACAACGTTCGGTGGCCACAAAAAATCCCCTCGCGCCAAGCATAGATAGAGCCTCTCAAGCCACTTGGCAACTAGCAGGGCCTCACCAGTCACCAAAAAACACCAAGCCTAATCGTTTCGCCTTACGGCTTAGCTAGCAAGCCAGTACAAGACCCTGGGTACAAATAATAATTGCAATCTTTATTGTTATTTAAGTATTTCTCAAAAAGATGGTGAAGAATCACCTCTTCCTGGCACCCCGGCTAGCAGTGATACACCTTCAAGCAGAGGAGATGTGGCTCCGACCTAAGGAGGCGACAAATCCCCTACCCTGCCAGAGCAAGGAAAGCAGAGTTATTCAAACGCCTCCCAACGGACAGCACGGAGGCAGGGGAAAGCCCAGCAACACCAACTCAGGTGACACCCAGGCCATGCTAGCCTCACTCATAAACTCATGAGCCAAAAAATTTATGACAGACTGGCAATCTCGAGTCGGTCACAGCCCTCACAAGGCTGGGCCTCACGCTACTGTACAACCAGCACCAACCGAAACTAGGTTACCTGGTACAATCAATTCTTGGTACAAGACGTTAACCCTGCACATATGATCCCGGCACATTGGGGAAACAAGGCATATATATGTATGATGATGTATCTATGATGATCAGAACCAGGGATTCTAGGTAAATTGGGAACTGACCATCTCTTGGTTGTGTTGGCATTTGGAATATGTAGAGATGCTTATTTGTGCAGGTACCCATACAGAAGGGATTTTCTCCCAAACAAACGGACGAGCACTCTCAGGCTCCAGGTACCAGCACCTCTGAACTACCAGAGACAATTGGTATTAGTAGTTGCATTGCATATAGACTGTTGCATATATGTTCAAATCATTCAGGGCACATGACAAACAATGTGTCCCAATACAACTTACAAATAACGTACTCACCATCTGTACACACCAATGCATTTTCAACACTACTGACTCATCATCCTTCCAGACTTGTAGTAGATTTACTAAGGCTCTGGAGCTTCAAAGGGCTCCCATACATGTATCATAAATAAACCCTCAAGGAATATAGCATGCCCTCACTTACAGTCAGCACAACAGAACCGTCGGCTGTAAACACACATAGCCAAGATTTGCAGAGGGGTTTTTACTTGGGTTTTCCAATCTCCACCATTTACAGCATGGCACCAAACACATTGGTATTGTCACAAGGGAATCTTCCCTTAAACAAAGACTAACCATAGACTTATTGGCACCACACACCTTCGCTACCCCAAGTCTCAACTCCCTCATACCCTCCGAGGAGTTTCCTTACTATACACACCATTGATCTACCTTTACAGCTATCACTCAAGCATGGGTTGAAGCTTTGTTAAGTAAGACCAATATCATCAACACAGTAAACTGCTAACATCTACCCTACAAACTGGCACTTACATGGCATAAAATGGGCAATACTTTCCCCGCTAAAAGCAGCTGCTGTGGCATGGGGTAAATGATGGTCAGGGTCATCAATCCGTTGTTACTCAGACAACTAAGCACATGTCATATCATCAACAAATGCCACTCATCATCCATACGACCATGGTATTGCTGGGGAACTCACTTGGTTGGCCACTTACCACATTTCTTTTACTTTCATGTACCAGGCGGGGGTATACATCCCTGCCGACAATTGTCTCATTTATATTCCAGGCATGTTCATCATACGCTTCCTACAGCCGCCCATACAGTCACGGCCACTCTTTCGTTCCAGAGACAAAATCATGGATTAGACATACTCATGCAGCATAGCATGCACTATCCCACCTAGCACTTTCATCCCATACTTGTAGAACGCATAACACAGCTATTCACCTGGCTTTAAAGAATCTCATTGGAACACGACATAGCTCAACCTGTTTAATAACATTTCTCCTAGGTTTTGCTTCATTTTTTGCCACCTTAAACTAAAACCATCTCACACACCATTAATTATATATTTTACAGGCATTCAACAACAGAGGATAACCTATGGCCAAAACTACCATAACTTCATGCTATCATACCAGACAAGAATATACTATACTATCCCCTCACGTTCCACTCAGAGATTACCAATAGCCATCCAACTTTTCCATCCTTATCGGACCTATTAGAGCTACAACCATTCAATTATACTACCAAGTCGGCCATTACCGGCCATTTATGCCTTTCTCAGGCCAGAGAATCCACTACCATAACCACCACTCAGACAGATCATTGTCTTCAACGATCCCACGTATGTAAACACATATATCATTACCTATTGGCTCTACCACATTCCGAAACGAGTCAACACACACCAACAGTAGAGATAACATACTATCCTACCCACAACAAATGGTGTCCAGTT
Organism: Pelobates cultripes; assembly: GCA_933207985.1. NCBI lineage: Eukaryota > Metazoa > Chordata > Amphibia > Anura > Pelobatidae > Pelobates > Pelobates cultripes. Next base: position 302,114,777 of record OW240912.1, on the reverse strand, counting down.
GCGGTCCTAGATTCCTACCTTCAAAATCCTTCAAGGAATTAAATACCGTAATGCATTTAAGGAAATGTCTGGTTAATTTGTATATATTGTTGACTGTATTAAATCTTTGATTATTCTTTTTGCCCTCTTTATTTACAGGCCTACCGTATCGTCGGTCTCGGCACACCACAACCGACTTGCTCCCTTTATACTATCCTACACTTATGCTGGAACCTTACTCCATATACGGCTATTTGCCCCGAACACAAGTTTTAAGGCCGTTTGGCCTGTATTTGTGGGAGGGGCTTAAATTAATTCACTCCCCTATATAAGGGACACCCCTTACCTGACTCATATCGCTTGAGGTCAGCATCAGAATGACCCTCCCACCCACTCCTCATTTCAACACTTTCTCTTTTCTTTCCATTTACTTTACTTACTTACTCCTTGGTGGGCCCTCTTTATTTACAGGCCTACCGTATCGTCGGTCTCGGCACACCATATATATATATATATATATAATTAGACAGTGTATGTGTATATGTATATATATATATATATATATATATATATATATTCCCTGGCCATATCCATGGCAGCACAACAATGGGTAGCTCCTCCCCTATCCCTAATTAGACAGGAACTAATTAAAATAAAGGTACAAATACCCCCTCCTACCTCCTCCCTCAGTCTTTTTGTTCCTGTCCTATACCTGTAGGACCAGATTAGTCTATTACAATTTTTCTTTTTGGCTTACCTGAGGGTCTTTACCTTCTGCCCCCAAGGGAGTTCAGCCTCTCTTCCTTGGGAAGCTTCAGTACCCGGCCCTGTGCAAAGGTGTTCCCCTGAAGATACCCCCTTAGTGACCGGGGGTTTGCTTGCTGTAACCCTAGGGGTAGCAAGAGAGAAAAAATGCCAATAAAACTCTTATTCCCTGTAGTGACCAAGAGGTAGCAGGAAGTGGCGAGAAGATTATATATCCTGGAATCATCCTTATATTTCTCCATATTGACAGCCCACATGTTGGTATACGTATAAATACTTTTCATATATACTGTATTTGGTATACCTATTTTTGTGGGGTTTCCCTCCTGCCTTAACAGTTTTCTTCACACATACGGCAATCTTGAAAATTAAGCCTCCCATTAAGCCTATTACTCCACCTTGGTATCTTCCTCTGGTCCTTAAAGCTTTGAAAACAGATCCCTTTGAACCATTAGATTTCTTGTCATCTCCTCACTATCTAGACGGTTCTATTGGTGGCCTTAGCCTCTGGTAGAAGTGTGTCAGATCTTCAGGCTCTTTCTGCTGAAGAGCCTTTTACTATTTTTCATAAGGACAGTCATTCTAAGAACAGTTCCAGAATTCCGTTCTAAGGTAACTTCAGGGTTCCATGTAAATGAAGAGATAATACTCCCTGCATTGATTTCAGAAGAATCAAACAACGGAGAAGACTCTGATTTGAGAGCTATTGACTTAGTGATATGCCTCAAGATATATGTATAGAGATCTTCAGAATGGCGTAGTTCAAAAAGGCTTTTTGTTATTCCTAACGGCTCTAGGAAGGGCCTCCAAGCGTCTAAAGCCACTATCAGTAGATGGATAGTTGTGGCTATTATCCAATCATATAAAGCATCTAAAGCAAGAATCCCTGAAGGTTTAAAAGCACTCTCTACACGTTCTCTCTCCTCATCCTGGGCAGCTGCTGCGAGAGTTTCGGCAGAACTGATTTGCAGAGCGGCCACTTGGTCATCCTCAAATACATTTATCAGACATTATCATTTAGACGTAAAGGCTGGACAATACGATACATTTGGCCGATCTGTTCTTTCTGCATCCATTGATTAATTTTCCTTTTACAATGTTTGTCACGTATGGTTAATTGTGCTAATACACTTGTATTATATAATATTTGTCTGAGTTTTTCTTTCCCTCCCTTGGTTTTAGCTTGGGTATTACCCATTGTTGTGCTGCCATGGATATGGCCAGGAAAGAGAAAAATTTACTCATACATACCGTAATTTTCTTTTCCTGGTCATAGGCCATTGCAGCACAAGGATCCCACCCAGGGATATTGCTGTTAACTAGATTGAGGGAGGAGGTAGGAGGGGGTATTTGTACCTTTATTTTAATTAGTTCCTGTCTAATTAGGGATAGGGGAGGTGCTACCCGTAGTTGTGCTGCCATGGCCTATGACCAGGAAAAGAAAATTACGGTAAGTATGAGTACATTTCTCTCTCTCTCTCTCTATATATATACATATATATATATATATATATATATATATATATATATATATATATAAATATCAAAATACATGCAGCATGATATTGATTAAATATATAAAATTATATATATATATAAAATAAAAAATATGTAAATACGTTAAAAATAAATAAATTATATATATATATATATATATATGCTATTTCGTTCTAACTGTATTTTGATATTAATATATATAGATATCAAAATACACGTAGAACGAAATAATATATATATATATATATATACACACATAAGTATATACTTATATCTCAATATATATACATATATATACTATATATAAATAAAAATAATAAAAAAAAATTATATATATATAATATAGACACGTATATATATATAATAATTCTACGTATATATTTATGTAATAATTTTATTTAGTCATTTTATTAATTACAATTTTTGGGACCTGCCTGACAACCCAGACCAGGGAATTTAATTTGCTATCACTATATTTAATCCTGTAACTTTCCAAGACACAGTGGCATACTAAGGGGGGGCGGAGGGGGCGGTCCGCCCCGGGTGCCACCAGGGTGGGGGGTGCCTTGGGAGGGGGCGCCACCAGGAGCGCCGGCCCCCCTCCTGCTGCAGCCGCCCGAGCGCTCTGCAGAGAGCCTCAGGCGGCTGCAGCTTTGCCCGCCCGGGCGCAGCCTGAGGAGAGGGGCTGACAGGAGGGAAGCGCTCAGCGCTCCCTCCTGTCACTCCCTCCCTGTAGTGTGGCCAAGCCCTGTATCATGGTCCGCGGGTACAGGGAGCATCTGTCTACTGTACCCGGCCGGACTAACAGGAAGTACACACTGAGTGTTCACTGAGTATGCCACAAAAGCTCCCTGTACCTGCGGACCATACAGGGCTCGGCCACGCTACAACAGTGGTGGGGGGGAGGAATAAAGAAATTGGGAGGAGGGAATAATAAAGAAATTGAGGGGCGGGGGATAAAGAAATTGGGAGGGCGGGAGGAATAAAGAAATTGGGGGAGGAATAAATAAATTGAGGGGGAGAATAAAGAAATTGGGGAGAATAAAGAAATTGGGGAGGAATAAAGAAATTTGAGGGGGGGGAGGAATAAAGAAATTGGGAGGGGAGAAAGAAATTGGGAGGAAAAGAAAGAAATTGGGAGGGATGAAGAAAGATTGGGGAACAAAGAAATTGGAGGGGGATAAAGAAAGATTGGGGGGCATAAAGAAAGAAATTGGGGGGAGAAGGAAATTGGAGGGGGGGAGAGATTGACATTCATCACACACAATGCACCACTTGCACACAGAAAAACACACAATGCATCACACACACAATGCATTACACACAGACACACATACACAAGCAATGCAACCATTACACACAATGCATCCCTTACACACACAGAAACACACAATGCATTCATTACACACACTTAATGCACCCCTTACACACACTCAATGCATCCCGCACATACACAGAAACACACCTTGCATCCCTTACACATACAAACATAGATTTACACAATGCATTCCTTACACACATATCAGGACATCCCCTACACACTCCACCCCCTGTGGACAAACTCATTGGTGGAACATGAAGGTGGACCCTGGGACCCAGACCTTGAGCTGTGTAAAGGGCCCCCAAAAATGGAGCTGCTTCCCGTTCTCCCAGAACATTGATTTTTGTGACCACAGTTACAAACCGCCTCCAGAGAGCCTGTTCTACACCAGACCAGTGGAGCCAGACGGCAGCTAGAGCCCATCATCCTCATCTGGTTGTAAGTAGGCAATCTAGTATATTATTCGTGGCACTAAGCTCTAATTTACCTCACATTAAAGAAACACTATAGTCCCCATAACCACTGCAGCTTAATGTAGTGGTTCTGGTGTCTAAGGCCTGTCCCTGCAGGCCTTTTAATGTAAACACGGCGGCACTGCAGCACTGGCGTTAGTTAACATGGCAGATCATATGGGTGGGGCATTGTGATGTCACATGGGGGGACCAGGGGGTGCCAAGCACAGAATCCGCCCGGGTGCCAAATGCTCTAGGTACGCCCCTGCCAAGGCATCATAAAACCTATACATGGTGGGTACTGTTTTACACAAATATGTGTTTTAAAACAGTAAAATGTATTACAACGATGATCTCGTCATTGAAAGTGAAATTTTTTGCATTTTTAACACACAAATGGCACTTACACTGATGATATTGTTGTGATACGTTTTACTGTTTTGAAACACTAATATTTGTGTTCAGCGAGGTCTCACGAGTATAACAGTACTCCACATGTACAGGTTTTATGGTGTTTTCAAAAGTTACAGAGTCAAATATAAGGCTTGTGTTTCAGTTTTTTCACATTGAAATTCGCCAGATTGGTTACGTTGCCTTTGAGAGTGTATAGTAGCCCAGGAATGAAAATTACCCACATGATGGCATACCATTTGCAACAGTAGACAACCCAAGATATTGCAAATGGGGTATGTCCAGTCTTTTTTAGAAGCCGCTTAGTCACAAACACTGGCCAAAATTGGAGTTCAAATAAATTTTTTGCATTTGTCACACACAAACAAATATTAACACTAACTTTGGCCAGTGTTTGTGACCAAGTAGCTACTAAAAAAAAACGTTAAAAAAAAAAACTTAAAAAATAATAATAATTTTTACGGTGGCGCTGGGGTTGTTCATTGGGCGAGCGTAATGTAAAATGTACTTTTTGGGGCTAGATCCACGATGCAAAACCCCTGGGGATCAGATAAACAAAAGTGCTTTGTAAGAGAATGATAGTGAATGGGAAGATATTGTGATGGAATTCCAGTAAAATAAAAGTTTAGCAGGCCAAGATTGCCACAAGGCATATGTAGGTACATGTGTTTGTAGTATCAGTTAGTTAGTTACACGTAGCTAAGATACTGTCATCACTGTACTGAGCATGTGCAGGAATGCAGGAACTGGAATTACACGTCCCTCTCCTTTGTTTCAGATGAGCCACGTGGTTAGAGCGGATGGATGAGTTTAGACTCTATTTATTGATTAGGTTAAGGGTATGTGTGGGCGTAGCTAATCATGGGAGAAGCTACAGTGCTATATAAGGAATGTACTCTATGTATTCAGTGCTCAGATCTTTGCTGTTTTTGGTGACATAAGTCCCTCTGAGTCCCGGTCGGTGAATCGAATAAAGATCTCTTCTTTCCTGAAGAAACTTGTGTCCATCTCTCTGTGCTTGGCCTCTGTCAGTTTCCCGGTAACAATATGTTACACTATGAGAGTTGGTAAAATACACCCTTGTGTACACATACTTCTCAAATACAACAATACATGCACACAGTAACCTGTGAAGTACAATCATACACACATACACGTCTCACAAAAACATTCTTGCACTCACTGACACAGTCCATACAAATATTCAATAACACTGCAGCTGCACACATTAATATTATACACAAATATACTTTTGAATTCACACATCCCTAAAAAAATAGACTCTATGCAGAATACACCCAGCTTCCCCACACGCACCATACAAAATCACTACTGTATTCCTACAATGCACACAAATACACATCTGGTCTAAAAAGATATAGAACTTTTGTTTCACGCACACTTCCACTACATGTAAATATAAACAGTGGCACTACTCACACAAACACAACCTTGGATTCACAAAACACAAAAATGAATTCTTTTTGCATGCACCGATGTATGTTTCTACATGTACATATTGAATTATAGGGGGCCCAGGGCCTAGGTTTGCCCGGGGTCCCAGATTGGTCTCAGTCTGCCCCTGGTTGATAGCACAAATGGCAGAGAGGCAGCAGGAGACATGAATCATGAGGGACAGAGAACGATAAGCAAAAGACAGGTAGTTTTGAGTGTTATCAGCATAAAAGTGATAATGGAAACAAAAAGAACTCATTAGTTTGCCAAGAAAGGTAGTAAAGATTGAAAACAGTATTAAAAGTAGAACAGAACCTCGGGGAATATCAATAGAGAGATTTTGCAGAGGGGGGAAAGTACCAGAAGAAAAAACACAGAAAGATTACCAAGGAGAGGTATGACTCGAGGAGACCCATGAAAGAGAAGAATTATGCAGAATGAGATTATGGACGGTGAGAAAAAAAAAGTTTTTTAACAGTGTTAAAAAACATCAGACAAGTAAACAAGTATTAAAAGGGTGCTGAGATCCTTGGATTTTGCAGCTATTAAATCATTGGCAAGCTTGTTTGAACAGGGTCCTTATCAACATGTTGTTCCTGTGAAATTCAGTAATGGTTTGTCTCATTATTGTTAAATTTCCTACTTATAACATTGTAAAGCTTTGCAGAAAAAGTTGTTGCTATATAAATACCAATAATAATAATAATAAAATTGGTCACTAAACTCTTTCAAAAGCATGCAGAAACCATACTGAAATGGATCAAGCAGAGAGATTCAAGGAAGTTGGTTTGTGTTATAGCACAGTTTAAAACTTCATAACTGAGCAGATTTATTTCAGCACACTTAAAAATACAAGTAAGTTGTTCTTTTTAGCACTTTAATGAAGAAATAAAACTCTTTAAAAAAGGCACTGTGTGTCTCTCTTTTACATTTCTGTTTGGTTTACTATTTTGGATTCAATGTCATTTTTTTACTTTCAAATTCAGCATCTTTATATTGTTGTATGCAGCTCTTGGTTTGGTACATATGTTGATTGTCTTTAACAATGAATGTACTTGGCTCTTTGCAACTCTACCTTTTCTTTGACAAAAAACATGTGTAGGTTATATCATGGTAAGGATTGGGGCTATTTTATATATTTGTTTTTTTTAAATAAATATGTACAGAACCCAGTGGTAACAGAGAATTTTTTTTTACATCATGGGCATGTAGTACCATCTTGTGAGCACAATTTAGTAGATGGTGCCAATGGGCTACTACAGAGTACCCTCGAGGTATCAATCTCATGCGCAGGCTTGTCCAGTCATGTACACAGGATGGTACAGCATGCCCAAGATAACAGTGTATAGTGGCAACAGGGCACTTTGGTAAACATCCATCCAACATCCCTTTCTGCTACCTCATCTGCTGGCTGAGTTCCAACATGGCAATGAATAACTATTTTTGGGTGCAATCTACAAAATCACACCCACAAGATAAACAGTGTGCCCACAATATTTCCCCTGTCAACTCTGGGGCTGCGTAAATATCATTGTGCACCTATGTATGTAATTATTTGGTATCATTTTTTTAATACATACATTGAAAATAATTTGTATTTATTACAAAATAATTATTTACATAAGAGCACAATGCATATTTACAGAGCTGAAATACAGTATTTAGTTTATTTACATTGTGGCAACACTGTAACTCCTTGTGCATATAATTTAGTAGATTATGCCCACGTGATATTTATTCAACTCTAGTGCCATGTTGGAGTCCATTTTTAGGCATCAGGAAATTAGATAGTTGCATATCAAAGTGCTGGCCATGCTGCCCACTGCATACTGTACAGTCTTGTGCGCATGATTTAATAGATTATGTAAGCAAAGTAGTAAGGCCTGATAACTATCTTGTAGGCACTAAATTGGGCACACAAGGTATTACAGCTTCCCCCGAAAATTACTATTTCCCCTGTCATCTCTGGGGCTCCGTAAATATGCTCTGTGCTCCTACGTAACTAAATAATTGTATTGTAAAGTATTGTTATACATACATAAAAAAAGCTCCTTTCCATGCATCTGCTGACTGTCTTAACTCCTCTTTGGTCAGAAGCACTGCTAATCCAAACAAAAACATGCAGATGAATCAAGAACTAATGTGTGTTCATGAATCCTATCTCCCGGCACCACCCCGCCCTCCCCTCCCCCCCCAAACAACACAACTTTCACATCTGTTATGTTATGCAATGTGTGTAGTGAATGCCGAGTCTGTGTTTTATGTAGGTGGTGCAGTGTTTGTGTTGTATGCAGTGGATGTAGTGGATGCAAAGTGTGTAGTGGATTTAGTATCTGTGTGTAGTGGATGCAAGGTATGTAGTGAATGCATTTGGTGTGTATAGTGGATGCAGAGTGTGTTTGTGTAGTGGATGCAGTTTTGTATAGTGGATGCAGTGTGTGTTTATGTAGTGAATGCAGTGTGTGTTTGTGGTATTGAGTGTGAGTGTGTGTGTATGTGGAGAGAGCAGTTTTTTTTTTGTTTAATTTATTCCCCCTTTCCTGCTTCTTTGTTTGGCAATGGGGGGGAGGGGAAGGAGGAGACTGGGCTGGCCCATCCATAGGTCCCACGAGTCTGTTTACACGCGGCAATGCATGCCGGAGTGTTGACATAGCATCCATAGTCACGCTCTTGGAGTTCACGAGAAGTGAGGACCTGATGCTGCTGAAGGTGAAAAAGACTCCAAGGCACTCTTCATTGTGTAAACCAGCAGGACCCCGGACCTACATATATATATTCCCTGGCAGAAATTGTAAAAAAGCTCTAAAGGCATGGGGAATCTTGTGAAAATTGATGGCAAGATGAATGCAGCATTTTACCAGAAAATACTGGCAGACAATTTGCAGTCTTCTAAACGAAGGTTACGCATGGGACGCTCTTTGACTTTCCAGCATGACATTGATCCTAAGCACAAGGCCAAGTTGACCCTCCGGTGGTTACAGCAGAAAAAGTGAAGGTTCTGGAGTGGCCATCACATTCTCAATCGTGTGGTTCATGCAAGACGACCAAAGACTTTGCATGATGTGGAGGCATTTTGCCAAGACGAATGGGCAGCTATACCACCTGCAAGAATTATGTGACTCATAGACAACAATTATAAAAGACTACATGCTGTCATTGGTGCTAAAGTGGACAATGGACAGTATTAAGAATTGTGTATGCAGACTTTTGAACAAGGATCATTAAATTTTTTTCTTTGTTGACATGTTTTGTTGTATGATTGTGCCATTCTGTTATAACCTACAGTTAAATTTAAATCCCATAAGAAATAAAAGAAATGTGTTTTGCCTGCCCACTCGTGTTTTCTTTAAAAATAGTACATATATTACTAATTCTCCAAGGGTATGCAAACTTTTGAGCTCAACTGTATATATAGCGGCACTTGCTAAATAGATGCATATAGGTGGCCAGGCCCTGTACAGCACATTTGTTTGTGTAAAGGGGTGGCAAAATGCCGCTCCTGTCAGAGTGCCAAGATCCCATCGAGAGCTATGGACAGACTGGCCCTGGTCCTCTCATAGCATGGATATACCTGGAGATGTTTAAAATTAGTTATTCAATTGAATGTATTTGTTACAAAATAATTATATATCACGGTTATATTACATACAATCTTGTTTAAATGATGACTGTTTTCCTTTAAATGGTTTAAATCTATGACTGTGTAAGTTCTGTGGTGTCTATCAAATAGCATAATACATTTTACATACTCAGTGTTATAACCGAATTTCATAAACATTCTTCTACTATTGATTTTTATTTCTTAGAATATCTTTATTCCATTGCTTTTCTCCAACTTTTTAATGCTAATAGAAATGTCAAAGGTTATATATACATATTACTCTGAGGTTTTACTGTTCGAAGCTCTTTGATATACTGAACACCTCAATGTGAGATTTATTGCTGGAAGAGCAGTGATATATTCACACCCTTTGCACATTACTAGGAGTGCTTTTTATTTAGTGATCAATGTATTACGTTAACAAACTGCTTATTACTATACATTTTATCAGTGTGAATCATCGTAATTAACCCATACAAACATTTTCTTTCCTCTCATATCATATTTCATCATCCCTTTGACTTTTTTATTTACAAGTTTACATATATTAACCTGTACATCATAACTTACTTCAAAAGATGTATTGAATGATTTCACACCTCACATGCCAAAATACACTTACAATTGTCATCCGTCAAGCACTTGCTATATCTGTTTACAATTTTTCTCATTTGGAGAGAGACCATTGTCATGTGCTGTCTAATACAGTGATTCGTAGCCACTATGTCAGAACAAAAAACTGGATCCTAATGTTATTTTTTGGGTTTCCAATGGTTATAAGTAACACATCCTATTCGTCAGGTCTCATAAAACGTGCTTACTGTAGAAGTACTGCCTTTGCTCGTGCAATGGAGATCCTTGTGAAGAGTTTAATGAATGTGATTTCTGTTTGTTAATATTTTATTACAGTTAAAGAGCATGTCAAAGTATACATATTAGACTTCAAATATTGGGTCATCAAGTTAATTTTGTGGACGTAATTTTGGTCCCTGTCAAAAACTGTTTAGAACCACCAATCTAACAGTAAGGGAACCATGCAATGCTTGATGTGTTACTGAGTAGAATGAATGCCTTAAAACCAGTTATATTATACTGCAGTCATCGTGTAACATTGAAAATGAGCACCTATAGTTAATGCCGGGCCGGTACTGAACTGCACATGCCAAACTGGGCATTATTGTGCCCATTTTGCAACATACTACATATCCAATGTGGAACCATCATAGACTATGCGTTTTCATATACGTTTGACCTAAAATCTAATGCCTTAGTTGTACTTATCAGTTGTAATGTTCATAATAGCTTAAAATGCTAGACTTTTAAAGGTATATTTTGCTTAACCACATTGCAGAATGCACAGCAACATTTCTTTTTGAAAAGTAGTAATTTGTTCCAAAAATGCATTAATCCAAAAACTGTCTTGTATTTAGTACATAAAAGAAAATAAGCTTAACTTTCAACATGACTTCATGACTTGATATTTCTTTTTTAGACATCAGTGTATCCCAATGGGCTTCTCTGGATCAATGTAAACTCTGAATTTATTGTGGTGGAGAATTCTCAGAGGGTAGAGAGTGAAACTTCATTTTCATAACTTGTCTGTGTGTGACTGTATTTCCAAGCCATATCCATCAATTCACGTTGAGGAATAATACTTTTAATTATGTGTTTAGCATATTTTGTAAGTGGCTTCCAGCTATGCTTTTCATTGTATAATTGTAAAAAAAAATAATAATAATATTTAAAAAAATAAACAAAATAATATATGTAATATCATTGCTTAGTTTTTATATTACTTTGCACTTGATATGCAATAATTAATGCATACAATTCAATCAAATGTTTGGCAAAATAAATGTTAGTGTCTGAAAGGATAAAGATACAACATTTACTAAGTGAATACTTGGGCTGCCATTGCAAAATATGTCCTCCCACCCCCTCCACTTCAAGGTCATCAGCATGATCAACTCAATTTTACTTTCTCTCTGGAGTAATAAAATTAGTAGCATTTGGCTTTGTAACAGCTAAGTAATCCCAGAGAATGTGCTAAATTGATGTTTGTTTTTTAAACTTTATCTAGATTGGGTCATCCAAAGAGACATAACACATAGCAAATGTATATTGCATAAAAAAATAAAAAATAAATAAATACATTTTCATCAACTTTCAGGTAAGCACCCAATTTTGTTATTTAAATATCAGGATTATAATATGCACATGATATAAAGCCTAAGAGGTTAAAACATATTAGAATAATTTATGCAATCAGATATGCTTAGATTAAGCATATCAAACTTGCGGCCCACAATGGACATC
>OW240912.1:302034543-302102880 GCA_933207985.1 Pelobates cultripes | reverse complement strand
TGTATCAACTCACCATCAACCCCAGGTCATTCCCCAACAAAACATCAGCAGGTAACCCATCCATAATGCCTACTGCAACATCTCCTTTTCATTCTCCTCAGTCCATGTAGATACGGGCTGTAGAAATAGCGTGGTAGGCGCCTCCTGACTGAGATTTGCTTGTGTTCTTTTACATAAACCCCACTACAGCTGGCCTAGTACACTGGGACTGCACATTCCAAAAACCCTTACACCTGTAGCACTGCATATCAGGGTTCACTTGTCAGGGTACATAGGAATTGCCAGTGAATTAACAGCTAGTGTTCTGGCCCAAGACTGCATGTTATTCCCTGTGGGACACAGCACATTTGGCACACTGGCGCAAGACTGTCCTGTCAGTGGGGTTGTTGCTGCAGTTTCTAGGCCAAAAATGGACTGCAAATGTCCCAGTTTATTTCCCAGTAGCACATCGGAAGGTAGTCCATTTCATGATCACCACTTCCAGATCACGAACCCCCCCCACCCCACCCCCCGGAGCCAGGCAGTGGGGATGCAGAAAACATTGACCCAGCCAGTGTGTCCGGCTGGGGCAACTAACCTTGGCTGTACTAAAGAAAGGGTTCCTCCAGTGTCTTGCATATCCGCTGCTGGCTGGCCATTGATCCAGGCTGTCTGTTGATGTTGCTGTGTGTTATCGCTGGAAGCTGCCTGAAATGGATTGTCATTGTGCAGCACCCCAAAGTCCTCCATCAGTAAATCGACATCCATGACATCCTGAGGCCATCTGGACAAATGAATGCCGCCCATGAAGGTCCTGATGTGTTTTCAGGAGCTTTGGGGCCAGGTCCATATCCTTCTCTTTATTCCTCTTTCTTTCTCAATTTCTCTTATTTGCTTTCTCTACCTCCTTGTCTGTCAATTTAATCATGCCATTTTAGCAAGATATTTTTATGTAATCAGAATCAAAGTAATGCATTTCATCTTCCAACATCTAATTCAAAACCTTTTAGCATGGAAATGTAGCTTTTCTCTTTTTATAAATTAATCTGAAAATGATTCATTACATTTTTAATTCATATTTGAGCATTTGTTAAAGTTCCATTGCCAGCATTTTGCAATACAAATTATCCTAGCTTAACATGGTTCAACCAGCTTTTCATCAACACAACCACTAAATACTTCCTAATACACATACATAATGTTAATATAAAGCATTTTTATGTGGCTTTGTATGTGATTTACATGTGTATTAACAATTATTGTATTTATTTTTTTAAGACATTTATTGAGCATATGCACAGTTACATTCCACATTAGATTGCAAGTAATGAATAAGATCTACTTCATACAAGTTTTTAGAAAATAGAACTTAAAGCCATTAGTATAAGGAGGGTTCCTTAAAACAGTATAGCTTGTCAATTTAGATATAAAACCCTGTCTTCAAATACAAGGTAAACCAGTGTGTTGGAGAATGGGAGGGTGGAGGGGGGTGGGGTGCGGAGGGAGTAACCGGATGCCAAGAGGTTGTTGGTTTACAAACCTTAACAATATACACGTTTCATATATTACATTGTAAAAAAACACTCCTGGACAAGCTACTCACTAGACCGTCCCTCTAAGAATTTTAGCTATGGTTGCCATGCAGCTGTATATAATGCAAATTTGCTCGTCAAGGAATAGTTCAGCTCTTCCATTGACCATATGGATTCAAATTTGCCAATCCATTCACTTATGGATGGAGCCAGGGTGCTCTTCCATTTAACTGGGATTAGTCAGGAGATGGATCAATAGGCATTTTTATGGAAATATGTAGGAAGAGAAATTACTCTGGCCTGTTAGGAATGTTAACTTCTGTGATCTTTTCCACCAAAGAACCCATCTTTTTCACATATTCCTGGATGGTTGGGCGGGTCCAAATGTGACCCCGAGTACCCTTAAGTGTGTTACACCTCCAGCATACCTCCTAGTAGTGCCATCATGATATGCGTTTGTAGTGACCTTCATGTGCCTGAATGTTGATGGAGGATTTATAGAGCGATGAGAAAATGTTGTGCCAAGGGCCTGGTGACATTTTTGGCAGAATTTAGGTAGAAGGGAATGTTTCTTCTCCTGCACTATTTTGTAAAAGATGGATAGGTGCTTTCGTTTAAGGCCCTGTGTGGAGCGGTAGGTGTAACGGCACCCCCAGGCATAAAAGGGTTAAACCGCTGTTTAGTAGATCTTCCCTTCCCGAGACACAGGCACAGCTACTGCAGAACACCAATCCGCCGAACAGGAAACCATATGAATGTTGTAAACAGCTGAATAGGAAAAACCATACGAATAGGTTTACACTCCTAGCAGTCGAACTGGAACAGCATACAATAAATCCCCTCAAGAACGAGACAAAGCTCCGTGTTGAAGGTCAAGCAGTGAACAGACAGAGCTGTGGGTTTGTTGTTCTTATATACACATTAGTACCACCCACAGCACATGGCAGTAAAAAGACAGTAAAATACAATAAAATACACAAGGTTACATTTATTACATAAAATACAGACATGCAACATATCCCCAGATAGCTTAGGTCTGAGCACACATTATTACTGAATGGCACTCAGACCACACACATACAGTTCAATTGCCATGGAGCCAAAGTCTTTCCCATAGTCTTTCATTATATGAATGGACTCCATGGCATAGCTATCTGGGGTATCACCGCTCAAACAGGGCAAGCACCGAATGACCCGGCTTTCGTGTCTTTGCAGGGGAAAATCAAGCATTTCAACATGGGGCCATAGTCTAAAGGCAGCAGGCGGGCAACCAGGCCTTTGGCTACACAGCCCTGTTGCTGGGGGGCAGGACCGACCGACCCTACCCCCTGTGCTGTAAGTGCAGAGACCACGGTCCCATTTGCACGGTTGTGGGGCTTACTGTCCCCCCCTGGTACGTTAAGCTGCCGCTGGGGAGAGGGGGTAACAAGCTCCTCTCCCATACATACTTCCAGCCGCGGTGGAGGGAGACCGACTGTCTCTGCTCCCAATACAGAGTCCTGCTGCTGGGGAAAGGAGACTGGTCTCTCTATTCCCTGTAGAACACTCTGCTGCTGGGGAATGGAGACTGGGCTCCCAATTCCCTGCTGTATCTCCCGCTGGGGAATGGAGACTGGGCTCTCAATTCCCAATAACTCATACTGCCGCTGGGGAATGGAGACTGGGCTCCCAATTCCCAATAACTCATACTGCCGTTGGGGAATGGAGATTGGGCTCCCAATTCCCTGCAATGCAATCTGCTGCTGGGGGACATGCTCTGTGCCCTGTAACTCAGCATGCCGCTGGGAATGGAGACTGGGCTCCCAATTCCCTGATGTATCTCCCGCTGGGGAATGGAGACTGGGCTCCCAATTCCCTGCAGGACCGGTGGAGAGACCTCGGTCCCACCTCCACCAGCCACCTGGGGTTCTTCCCAGTAACACTCTGCAATATCTGCCCAGCTGAATGGGTCTGGAGCTGGGTCTCCGCTTCCCTGCTGAGCCTTCTCACTGGAGTGGAACAGATCTTGGTAGCCCTGCTCCAGCTACATCTCTCGGGTCACTAGGTGGACCAGGTCTTGCTCAATCTCATGAGTGTCGTCCCAGGCATACCTGCTCTCCCTCCACTCAAAGAGATCACTGAACCGGGCTTGTGTAGGGCTCCCAAACTCGGGCTCTGAAAAAGACTCCCATAACAAGCCAGGACCATCAAACTCCACTCCCTCTGGCTTGTCATGCTCGGCTGTCCAGGGCAGGTATTGTGCCCCATACCACCAGAGCGCCTGGTAGGCATCTTCCAGTCACATCTCTTGACATACTAGGTGTTCCAATTTCTTCACCCATTCCTCCAGGGGTTGCTCTCCCAGGAAGGGCATCCGCAGGGCTACTCGCTTCTGTAACCGCTGGTCTTCCTTGGGGAACCTCTCGTCCTGCTGGTACTCCACAATACCCAGTGCCTGGTACCAGATGCCTTTGCGAACTGCATCTCGGTCATCCATGACACCCTCATCGTACTCCACTGCTGGTTCCATCCTGGTGCTGTCAGGGTCGCTGTACTGGGACATGCGTTGCCCTCAAATTGTAAAATCCAAAGAAATGGTGTCTCCTGTAGCTGTGCTTCTGGCTATAGGAACGATCCCGCCGCTTGCCACCAATTGTAACGGCACCCCCAGGCATAAAAGGGTTAAACCGCCGTTTAGTAGATCTTCCCTTCCCGAGACACAGGCACAGCTACTGCAGAACACCAATCCGCCGAACAGGAAACTATATGAATGTTGTAAACAGCCGAATAGGAAAACCATATGAATAGGTTTACACTCCTAGCAGTCGAACTGGAACAGCATCCAATAAATCCCCCCAAGAACGAGACAAAGCTCCGTGTTGAGGGTCAAGCAGTGAACAGACAGAGCTGTGGGTTTATTGTTCTTATATACACATTAGTACCACCCACAGGGTTTTGGAAAACAACCAATAAACGCGTAAAATACACTCAGACACTCCCACACAAAATCCTCCCCTCTGCCTGTGATACAATTACCTTACACAATGGGTAATATAATTATCACAGACAGAGAAATACAGTTTTTCCACATTATTCATAACTTTAAAAGTATGCATCACATTCACATAAAACTTACATTTTCAGAATCAACATACTCCAAATACGAACATAAATCATCCACTTTGGTCCATTGGTTCAAAAGATAGATCGAAGTCCTTTGTGACCAAAGGAAGCGTGGCTTTTCTGCCCAAAACCAGTTCCACAGAGTCTTCTATCCTGGAGATAATTGGGAAGTAATCCAGAGGCAAAAACTCCATTAAGCACATGGCAGTAAAAAGACAGTAAAATACAATAAAATACACAAGGTTACATTTATTACATAAAATACAGACATGCAACATATCCCCAGATAGCTTAGGTCTGAGCACACATTATTACTGAATGGCACTCAGACCACACACATACAGTTCAATTGCCATGGAGCCAAAGTCTTTCCCATAGTCTTTCATTATACGAATGGACTCCATGGCATAGCTATCTGGGGTATCACCGCTCAAACAGGGCAATCACCGAATGACCCGGCTTTCGTGTCTTTGCAGGGGAAAATCAAGTGTTTCAACATGGGGCCATAGTCTAAAGGCAGCAGGCGGGCAACCAGGCTCCTCCAATGCACAGTGGCGAGATTGGTCTCGTCACAGTAGGTTTCAAATGTTGTACAATCCCTATACCCTTTAAGTAGGAGAGAGTTGGATGAAACAAAATTGGACAATGGAGAGTGATGTAATCTTTGTATTACCGTAGGTGTTTTGTTTGATAGTATGTCCTATACAGGTTTGACCCCTGTTGAATTTAATGCCCCTTGTAAGGAGAAATAATGGGTGTTATGGAACTCTTCGAAAGCTGAGTTTTGCAATCCTGGTGGAAATAGTGGGTTGTGTGTCAAGAGATTTAGTCATTTTGATTTCGTATGGATAGCCAGGACTTTAGGGTACCAAAATATTTTTTGAGGTTGGAGAAGAAGGATTTAGGTATCGCAATTAATGTATTTTTGAACAGTTTTTCTATGTTTGAATGTAAGCATGTTTCTATATAGTACATGTGTGTGCAAGTAGAGGTTTAGATGCATGTACTGTTGCCATTGGGAAACATTAGCATACCTGTTTGTAGTGTTTGCATTTGAATGCTGGGGTGTGTTTGTATGTTGTGTTGGCTTTTACATGAAGGTGCACTTTTGTGTGTAGTGTTGATGTTTGCATATAATTTTAGTGTCATGTTACAGTGGTGTTTGTGTGTAATTTTTGTATTTGCATAGAGGAAAGTGTTAGGATGTAGTATTGATTTACGATAAGATCTACATTTGTGTGTTGTATTGGTATTTGAGTGAAGACACATGCAGTGAGGGAAAAAAGTATTTGATCTCCTGCTGATTTTGAACGTTTACTTACTGACAAAGAAATGATCAGTCTATTATTTTAATGGTAGGTATATTTTAACAGTGAGAGACAGAATAACAAAAAAACCCATGTTAAAAAAGTTATAAATTGATTTGCATGTCAATTAGTGAAATAAGTATTTGACCCACTATCAATCAGAAATATTTTTGGCTCCCAGGTGTCTTTTATACTGGTAATGAGCTGAGATTAGAAGCACTCTCTTAAAGGGAGTGCTCCTAATCTCAGCTCGTTACCTGTATAAAAGACACCTGTCCACAGAATCTGCAATCAATCAATCAGATTCCAAACTCTCCACCTTGGCCAAGACCAAAGAGCTGTCCAAGGATGTCAGGGACAAGATTGTAGACCTACACAAGGCTGGACTGGGCTACAAGACCATCACCAAGTAGCTTGGTGAGTATGTGACAACAGTTGGTGTGATTATTCGCAAATGGAAGAAACACAAAATAACGGTCTGTCTCCTTCAGTCTGGTGCTCCATGCAAGATCTCACCTCATGGAGTTTCAATGAGGAATCAGCACAGAACTACAAGGGAGGATCTTGTTAATGATCTCAAGGCAGCTGGGACCATAGTCACCAAGGAAACAATTGGTAACACACTACGCTGTGAAGGACTGAAATCCTGCAGCACTCTGAAAGTGTTGTGGTCAAATGACCAAAATCAAGCTCTTTCGCATCAACTCAACTCGCCGTGTTTGGAGGAGGAGGACTGCTGCCTAAGACCACCAGAAAATCATCCCCACCGTCAAACATGGAGGCATAAACATTATGCTTTGGGGGTGTTTTTCTGCTAAGGGGACAGGACAACCGCACTGCATCAAAGAAACGATGGACGGGGCCCTGTACCGTCAAATCTTGGGTGAAAACCTACTTCCTTCAGCCAGGGCATTGAAAATGGGTCGTGGATGGGCATTCCAGCATGACAATGACTCAAAACACACAGCCAAAGCAACAAAGGAGTAACTCTAGAAGAACCGCATTAAGATCCTGGAGTGGTCTAGCTAGTCTCCAGACCTTAATCCCATGGAAAATCTGTGTAGGGAGCTGAAGGTTCGAGATGACAGACATCAACCTTGAAACCTTAATGACTCTGAGAGGATCTGCAAAGAGCTGTTGGATAAAATCCCTCCTGAGATGTGTGAAAACCTGGAGGCCAACTACAAGAAACGTCTGACCTCTGTGGTTGCCAACAAGGGTTTTGCCACCAAGTACTAAGTCAAAGGGGTCAAATACTTATTTCACTCATTGACATGCAAATCAATTTATAACTTTTTTGGCATGCGTTTTTCTGGATTATTTTTTTTGTTTTTCTGTCTCTCACTGTTAAAATACATCTACCATTAAAATTATAGACTGATATTTCTTTGTCAGGGGGCAAATGTTCAAAATCAGCAGGGGATCAAATACTTTTTTCCCTCACTGTACACATCATAATTTTTATATTTGCTACTATCCTCCTGTTATCATATCTTTTGTCTGAAGGAGGGACTTGCTTGGGGTGATGCTGGCTGAGGCTGATGTGTGGGGGTTTGGAGCAGCACTCTGCCTATGCTGCTTGTGCCTCTTTGCTTCCTGCACGGCACTCTCTCTGGGAGGAAGTGATCTGCTGTCACTTCCTCCCAGGCAGCTGATACTACAGGTGCCCGGTAGAGCTCTTAAGTGTGTACCCCAGTGCTGCTGCACATACTGCTTACAAATACATACATACATCCCTTACACATACACTGCATCCAAAAATACAACCACATCCACTGCAGTCAGGATACACACACTATATCCCTTACACACACAGTGCATTCACTACACATATGCAGCATCCCTTACACATAAATTGCATCAACTATACGTGCACACCTTCTTTAAATAGAAACACACTGCCTCCCCTATACACACACACTACATCCCCTACACAAACTGGATTCCCTATACACTACATTTCCTAAACAAACACACATACTACATCCTCTACAAACACATACTACAAATCTTACACACAGGCACTGCACTTCGTGCAAGTGGATTCAGGGGCATGGGCGTCCATAGGAATTTTTCCGGGGGAGCATAATTGCTTGGTCCCTTTTTGACAGTGTCATGAAAGGGAAGGGGCATAGTCATTATCACATAAAGCCAGGGTGAATAGTGTTTTCACAACTATGGGGTTATGAATACATGTTTGTATTCCTGACACTATAGTGTTCCTTTAAGCAAATTAAAGGGACATTCTGGTCACCATAACAACTTTATCTAAATTAAAATGCTATGATGCCAGGAAGTCCCTGGGTGCTCTCTTTCCTTTAAGGGGTTTAACCGCTCTCAAATGGTTTAACCCCAAAGGCTTCCTCCAGTTTCATATCTCTAGGTCGCTCTGTGGTATTTGGCTTCTGAAATGGAGTGTCAGGAAGGGCAGATTGACATCAGGCATGGGTGCTGCAGATTGGCTAGAGTGGTCAGTTGACGCTCTAAGCCAATCGCTAGTTCCCGGTTCTTAAAAATCTTTTACTTTTTTATAAATGGGGAGCTACTGATTGGCTTGTGGTGTCCAGAATACATTGGAGGGTTCACTTCACTTGTCCTTTCTGCTCCAATCTCATTTTCTTCTCCTTCATTTGACACAGTCTTCTTATTCTTCTGACACTGTCTTCGCTCCTCCTCGGCTCCTTCTGCTCCTTTACCTTTCTTCTGCTTTCTGCTTATTTCATGCCCTTCTGCTCCTTTCTCTTACTGATCCCTTTATGCTCCTTGCAGACCCTTTATTATTATTATTATTATTATTATTGCCATTTATATAGCGCCAACAGATTCCGTAGCGCTTTACAATATTATGAAAGGGGATTTAACTATAAATAGGACAATTACAAATAAACTTACAGGAATAATAGGTTGAAGAGGACCCTGCTCAATCGAGCTTACATTCTATAGGAGGTGGGGTGTAAGACACATTAGGACCCTTTTCTGCTCTTTCTCCTACTTTACCTTTGTGCTCCTTGCTGCACCTTCCAGCCCCTTTCTGCTCCTTGTTGCTCCTTCTCCTACTTTACATTTGTGCTCCTTCTGTCCCTTTCTGCTCTTTGCAGACCCTTTCTGCTCTTTGCAGACCCTTCCTTCTCCTTGCAGATCCTTCCTTCTCCTTGTAGACCCTTCCTGCTCCTTGCTGACCCTTCCTGTTACATAGTTACATAGTTACATAGCTGAAAAGAGACTTGCGTCCATCAAGTTCAGCCTTCCTCACATTTGGTTTTTGCTGTTGATCCAAAAGAAGTCAAAAAACCCAGTTTGAAGCACAATCTTGCAACAAGCTAGGAAAAAAATTCCTTCTTCACCCCAGAATGGCAGTCAGATTTATCCTTGGATCAAGCAGTTATTACCCTACATTGAAAGATTGAATATTGTGTTTTTGTAAGTATGCATCTAGTAGCTGTTTGAACATCTGTATGGACTCTGATAAAACCACTTCTTCAGGCAGAGAATTCCACATCCTTATTGTTCTTACAGTATAAAAAACCTTTCCTTTGCCTTTGACGAAATCTTCTTTCTTCCAGTCTAAACGCATGACCTCGTGTCCTATGTAAAGTCCGGTTTGTGAATAGATTTCCACACAATGGTTTGTATTGGCCCCGAATATATTTGTATAATGTTATCAATTCCCCTCTCAGGCAATGTTTTTCTAAACTAAATAGGTTTAAATTTGTTAACCTTTCTTCATAACTGATATGTTCCATTCCTTTTATTAATTTTGTAGCCCGCCTCTGCACTTTTTCTAGTGCCATAATATCCTTCTTTAGAACAGGTGCCCAAAATTGCACAGCATATTCAGTATGTGGTCTTACCAGTGATTTATAAAGAGGCAAAACGATATTATCATCCCGAGAATGAATGCCCTGTTTCATGCATGACAATACCTTACTGGCCTTGGCCACTGCTGATTGACATTGCACATTGTTGCATAGTTTGTTGTCTATAACAATTCCCAAGTCCTTTTCATGTGTTGTTAGCCCTAATTCGCTTCCATTAAGGGTATACGTTGCTTGTGTATTCTTTACGCCGAAGGGCATAACTTTGCATTTTTCAACATTAAATTTCATCTGCCATTTGAGTGCCCAGTCCCCTAGTCTATCTAAATCCCTCTGCAGCAAAGTAATATCTTGCTCCCATTGTATTATTTTACAGAGTTTTGTGTCATCTGCAAACACTGAAACATGACTTTCAGTGCTGTCTTCAAGATCATTTATAAACATGTTAAATAGAAGGGGTTCCAGAACAGACCCCTGAGGGACACCACTTGCCACCTCTGTCCAGCTTGAAAATATACCATTAATGACAACTGTACTTTGTTTTTAAACCAATGTTCTGTTTTTAAGCAAATTTCTGCTCCTTCTCCTACTCTACGTTTGTGCTCCTTCTGCCCCTTCCAGCTCATTCCTGACCCTTTCTGCTCCTTGATGTCCCTTCCTTCTTGTTAAGAGCTGCAGTGGTTATGGTACTGCGGTCTTCTATTCCTTCCCCAATAGCTGAGCATAAGTGATTATAACTGCAGTAGGAGTTAGAGGAATAGTGTAGATGAATGCAGCTTCCAAGATGATTCTCCCCAGCAAATAGAATATTCCCCAAACATGAGCCTAGACTTCATGAAGGGTGTAACAGGAATGAAGTTTATTGATGACACACTGGCTTTTATGAGAAATCCTCCTGCAAGAGGACCTCCCACAGTAAACAAAGACAATAACCAATCAACATACAGCTTTACAGTAACCCCCGCCCTCTCTCTGCCTGGGAGATATTGAGATAAGTTAAAGAATAACCCAATTATCTCCAGACAGAGGGCACACAATTTCCCCAAAAGTTAGAACACCCCTTCCCACACAAGGTATCCCCACATATCCCCTGATAGCCCCGATCTGGGGGACCAACATATCCAAATTTCACCCAGATCGGTTCAGGGGTTCTTAAAAAATATGGAAGTCACAGGTTACCGACCACACACGAGGCTCCTGCCCAAAACAGTTCCACGAATTCAGCGTGTGCGGTTGGTCAATTCAGAAAAAGGCATAAAACTAATAAGTTCCAAATGGATCCTCCTGGCTCATATGAGTGATTGCTCCCCTTGTCCATATGAACAAAACTACCGAATGGCGCCCTCCTGGCTGTTCGGCAACTAAAGGAAGCAGGCGTTCGGTAGTTTCAGCAGAGGTTCGGGAGGTCGAGTCTCCGATTTTAGTTCCAGACACTTGACGACCAAGTCCCGCTGCTTCCTTTCGTGCAAACAAGATTGCCGCCGTTTTCTGTTCCACGTGGCATTCAGCTATACGAACAGCGGCCGCCCAGAGAGCGCTTAATAGATGGTTCTTTTGAAGTTAATGAGCCAGGAGGGTGGTCGGTGTTCGGTAGTTTTAAACTACCGAACCAATAGATTCAACATGCACAAAATAATGCAAAAAAAAGCCTGAACATAGGAGAAAATACCGAACTAAGTCTATTTTCTTCATACTTCTCATTTCTGTTCCTTCTCCTACGTTACCTTTGTGCTCCTTGCTGCTCTTTCCAGCTCCTTGCTGCCCTTTCCAGCTCCTTGCTGACCCTTTCTGCTCCTTTCTGTTCCTTCTACTTTACTTTTGTACTGCTTTACCTTCCAGCTCATTGCTGACCTTTCCTGACCCTTCCTGCTTCTTGCTGACCCTTCCTGCTCCTTGCTGACCCTTCCTGCTCATTTCTGTTCCTTTGTGCTCATTCTCCTACCTTACCTTTGTGCTCTTGCTGTCCCTTCCAGCTCCTTGCAGTCCCTTCCAGCTCTTTGCTGTTTCTTCTCCTTTCTGCTCCTTCTCTTACTTTACCTTCCTGCTCCTTGCTGACCCTTCCTGTAGACTGTCTCCCCCATCCCTCACTTACCTGGTCTCCCCCCATCCATCCCTCAGTTACCTGATCTGTAGGTGGATCCCCCCATCTCTAACTTACATGATCTGTAGGTGGATCCCACCATCGCTCACTTATCTGATCTGTAGGCCGCACCACCCCATCCCTCACTTACCTGAGCTATAGGCTGCCTCCCCCCATCCCTCACTTACCTGAACTATAGGGTGTCTCCCCATCCCTCACTTACCTGATCTATAGGCTGTCCCTCCTCCTCCCCCCATCCCACACTTACCTGATCTATAGGCTGTCCCCATCCCTCATTTACCTGATCTATAGGCTGTCTCTCCCCATCCCTCACTTACCTGATCTGTAGGGCTGCACCTCCCTTCCCTCCCTTACCTGATCAGTAGGCTGTCTCTGGCCTGCATGTTGCTGCTCCTCCTGCAGATTCAGTCAGGAGAGGAAGCAGGGATAAGATCTAGCTTCCCTATCCCTGCCTCTCTCCATACACAGCACCACCTACTGGTCGGGCGCCGTATTGCAGTGTAATTTCAATCCCACATGAAAAACAGCAGAACAAGCTGAAAAATCCAGGGGGAAGTGGCTACCTACCCCCGCTTCGCAAGCGGATGCACATCCAGGGGTGGAGCCTGGGGGGCAAGCTTTGTGGACAGATTAATGGGTGGACCCTGGGGTTCAGGCCTTGAGCTGTGTGAGGGGTCCCAAAATTCCTGATGGCAGTCCTGGAAGTGGAATAAATATCTTGAAACTAATTTTTGGTGTTGCGGCTCTTTTCTTGTTTCTAACTATATGTAAAGTGATTGGAAGATAACACTGAAGGTAACATTTGTATGCAAATCGTAGCTTGTAGAGTGCTGGTTGGCTTTTTTATTTGCTGCCTGCCCTGACTCCGGATTGTCTGACTCCTCTGCCTTCTGGAATTGTTACCATGGCTCTTTTCTTTGTTTTGCTTTAGTTATAGATTACAACAATGCAATGTGTTCTTGTTAAGACCAGCCACTCCAAGGTTTGGGAGTTTTTCTTCCTATACTTTGTCAATATGTGCAGCTAGGGATCTGAATGCTTACCTTACTATCCTGAAATATATAACCCAATAAGTCTTCCATGTAGAACTGGAAAGTACATTATAAGTATTTATGTAAACTATCAATATTAAACTGTAAAAACGGTGATGACAAATCACATCTCTCGCAATGACAACAAAAACAGAATTTATCACAAACTCTTCACCTACAAAGTATACTTTTCAAATGGCATATTACAGGCTATTTTACATAAAATATGCAAAGATCTGGAAACGGCAACAATGCTACATTTTCTATTACATAAAATGTGTAATCGATGGCAAGACTGATGTAGGGAATGCATTCAGTCAGTATAATTATAAAAACAATGCAGATTGATCTGTGCTGTAATCAGAAAATAAAAAATACAAAATTACTCTCAGGAATTTATTATGAAAAACAATATGCCATACTGTTTGTATTTAAATGCAGTCTTAAGTATTCCAGTGTGGTTTTCTGTATAAATTATAATCCACATGTCCTGTGGTTGTTAAATTCTTGGAATTACTGTTTACTTACATATTCTCTCTACTTTCAACATTTACCTTGCATGTTAACCCTCTACAGAAAGAATTACTGAGAAACTGGATAGCACATGTTGACAAAGGATGCATTAGTAAACCTTGGCTTACATTTAGTGTTTAATTATAATTTATGAGCAAGCATGAAACATTAAAGAAACACTTCAAGTACCATAACCACTAATGGAGAAAATGGGATGCAGTGGCTAGGGCCGTGTAGAATTGTAATGCATTATTCTCAATCGGAGGGCAGTGATATGCTGAAAGCATTATTGATGGTCAGTCTGTCACTGGTGCCCATTGAAGTCATTGAAGCTGGGGCCTGGACAAGGAGAAAGGGGGCCAGAAAGATTGTCTCCATTATGAGCAGTTTGGGGTTATACTGTTCATAAGCAGTTTAGTCCGTTAAGGCAGTGGTCCTCAACCCAGTCCTCAAGGACCACCAACTATCCAGGTTTTGTCAGTTTTGCCATTTGAATAAAAAAGGGAAATACATAAATCCTGGACTGCTGGTGGTCCATGACGACTGGGTTGGGGACCACTGCCTTAAGGTAAAATAGCACCCAGGATCTCCAGGCACCATAACAACTTAGTTGAGCTATTACGTTGTTGAGTTATTACAGTGCCCTATGTGTCTCTTTCACAGAAAAATCTTCATTATTAAAAATCCAACCATTACTATTACTAAAACAATTTAAAACATTGCTATTCAGGTGGATTCTCAAGGACCACTGGCTAGTAATCCAGGTTCTTTCAATGTCCCTACGGGAGGTGAATCTATAAATCCTGGGCGATTTGTGGTCTGAAAAATCTGATCTGATAGAGTACAATATTTAATAAAAATCAGTTTATCTCAATCTTTTTGACTGAGTTTCCAAAAACTTTTAATTACTGCATTATATCGTCTAAAAGTTGTTGTATCTATACAAATAAATGTTAATAATAATTATAAAAAGAATTCAAGAGGAAACCCCTTCAAAATAAGAATCACTCATTAGCAAAATAATACACTTAAATGACATTTTCCAATATTAGAAGAATTCTTGAAGAGTTACATTGTCAGTAATGACAATAATGTACTTATATATAGTTATACAGTTTTTTGTTCCTCCTGTTGTAACCCTAAGTGTTCAGCAGAATAAAAATAGGCACATTAAAGACAAATAGTTGCAAAGCAGTTTCTGTTGAACTCAAAACAAAAGGAATGTAGAATTCAAGGTACCATGATGGTAAATGAATCAAATGCTTAACTGAACAGGAAAGTGTTTAGTATATTTGCAAAGATTTCCTGAAAAGAGACACTAAGCAGCAGGGACTATGTTAAATCAATAGTAACCCTTTTTCATGCTGTTCTTGTCAGAGCATAGAATAAAGAGAACATTATGGAAGGTTTGTGTATTCTTTTGCTAATATAAATACCATTCTCATATTGCAGACACCTGCATACTGAGCAATCATTATGGTTCCATTTTAATATAGATGGAAAAGTATAACAAAGGTTGGAAAAAATATCTGTTCTGTTTAACATAAAAATGTCTGCTTTGTTATATACTGCATGTATGCATATAATGCATATATATTTATGCCCTTGTGCAGCAGCAAATATAAAGCACATTGAGTATAGTGGGGGATATTGCAAATATATTTTTATTGCATTTTTCAATGTCACAAAACAATAAGGCAATATGGACTCACAGGGCCCAATATCAAGATTTGGCATATGTGAACACCCAGGTCTCGGATTTGTAATATAAAACAAAGTACTAAAAGAGCCACAAGTAGTCAGAAAGCAAAAACAAAATCAGTCAGGGAGACAAGGGAGCCAGGAAATAAGAAAACCCCATCAGACTAGCATAGAAGGAAGCTAAAAAAGTAGATGACCTAATTGGACCTAATTGGTGGGAGTTGTGAGTGAGTTGGCGTTTGACCAAATTGAGCTTTACAGTGGCATTTTATTGGATGTTTTCAAAAAAGGCTCCTTTGTAGAGCAACGGTCTTCTATTTTATTGAAACATACAGTCAAAAGACGACAAGTGTTTTTGTTTCCAAAACAAGGACATTAAATATTTGGCAAATTAAAATTGTGATAGCAAGAGATTTTTTCATAGAGAAAATTCATGGTAGTTGTATGGTGAAGAAGAATGGTGTGTGTGTGTATGTGGAGGGGGGGGAGGGTCAGATAATTGTTTTAGCATGACATGTATTTTGAGCCAGAGGTGGAAAAAGTGTTGACATGCAACAGCTGCAATTTCCATATAGATTGAGGTCTCTATAGTACAGAAACTGGAGGGAATAATACCAAAGAGAAAGCAATTTAGATTCACTTTCTTTGGCTTTACCAGAGACTGAAAAGTAGTAAGTCAGATATGTGACAAACGCTCCTTGCCCTGGATGTTTGTCACAAATTAATGGAGGAGTGTAGAAGCTGGCCTCCTGCCCACCGACTATGAGCCATAAACAAAGACTCTGTTCGGGAGCTCCCGGACGTTGACTGGCAAAAGCACCAAACGCCCTGGAACAGTTTTTGGGCATAGGACCATGTGTGCGGCCGGTCAGAACTTCCACACGGTGACGTTTCCCCTACACTACATGGATGTGAGGGTTATTTTGAGAACTTGGGTGCTCAGATGAGGGCTATTTAATGATATATAATTTGTGGGGGTTCCTATTTGTTTTGTATGTATTTTTTATGTATTTTGATATTTTATGTTTTATGCCGAGTCACTGTGACACAGGAATTTGTGGCTGCAGGCTTTCTTTACTCCTCCCAAGCTGAGCACTGTGTGGAGCGTTGCCATGGCCAGCTCGTGGGAGAAGCGATCTCCTTCCAGGTCCCTCTCCTCCCTCCTGGTCCTCCTGCCATCTCTCCCCTCTCTCAAAAGATCTCCCCTGTTGGCCTGGGCAGGCTGGGTAGTGCGGCGGGGATCCCATGAATATGGGGCCCCCAGGCAACTGCCCAGTGTGCCCATGGGGAAAGACGGCCCTGAGAGTCATGTCAATTAATTTGTTAAACTTTTTGCTACTTTTTCATTTCTTCCACAGATATAGGAGAGTTTTCTCTGCTCTCTGCAGTGGCTTGCATTTTTGGTGATGCTTTGAATAAGTCACTGCTGTATTTCTCTAGAATTGAAATGTTTGTCAAGTGTTTAGGGCACAGGTGTGCCTTAGGCTAGCCTCAATAAAATATCACTCTAAAATATGTAGTTTTATTACACAGCACAATGCCACAGATGTAGCAGTTTTGAGCAAGTGCGCAATTCTCATGCTGACTGCAGGAATGTTCACCAGAGCTGTTGCCCGTGAATTGAAGATTAATTTCTCTACCTTAAGCCGACTCCAAAGGTGTTTCAGAGAATTTGGCAGTACATTCAACCGGCCTCGCACACCACATGTAGCCACACCAGCCCAGGTACTCCACATCCAGCATCTTCACCTCCAAGATCGTATGAGACCAGCCACCTGGACAGCTGCTGCAACAATCGGTTTGAATAACCAAAGAATTTCTGCACAAACTGTCAGAAACCATCTCAGGGAAGCTCATCTGTATGCTCGTCGTCCTCATCGGGGTCTGAACCTAACTGCAGTTCGTCGTCGTAAACGACTTGAGTGGGCAAATGCTTACATTCAATGGTGTCTGGCACTTTGGAGAGGTGTTCTCTTCACATATGAATCCCGATTTTCACTGTACAGGGCAGATGGCAGACAGCGTGTATGGAGTCGTGTGGGTGAGAAGTTTGCTGATGTCAACGTTGTGGATCGAGTGGCCCATGGTGGCAGTGGGGTTATGGTATAGGCAGGCGTATGTTATGGACAACTAACACAGGTGCATTTGATTGATGGCATTTTAAATGCACAGGGATACAGTGATGAGATACTGAGGCCCATTGTTATGCAATTTATCCACGACCATCACCTCAAGTTGCAGCATGATAATGCACGGCCCCATGTTGCAAGGATCTGTACACAATTCTTGGAAGCCGAAAACATTCCAGTTCTTGTATGGCCAGCATACTCACCGGACATGTCACCCATTGAGCATGTTTGGGATGCTCTGGATCGGCGTATACGACAGTGTGTTCCAGGTCCTGCCAATATCCAGCAACTTCGCACAGCCATTGAAGAGGAGTTGACCAACATTCCACAGGCCACAATCAACAATGTGATCAACGCTATGAGAAGATGTGTTGCACTGCATGAGGCAAATGGTGGTCACACCAGATACTGACCGGTATTTGGACCCCCGTATCCCCCAATACAGTAAAACTGCACATTTTAGAGTGGCCTTTTATTGTGGCAAGCCTAAGGCACACCTGTGCAATAATCATGCTGTCTAATCAGCATCTTGATATGCCACACCTGTGAGGTGGATGGATTATCTCAGCAAAGGAGAAGTGCTCACTAACACAGATTTAGACAGCTTTGTGAAAAATATTTGAGAGAAATAGCCCTTTTGTGACATAGAAAAAGTCTTAGATCTTTGAGTTCAGCTCATGAAAAATGGGGGCAAAAACAAAAGTGTTGTGTTTATAATTTTGTTCAGTGTATATACCAAACTACATATGCAGTTGTGCCAACTGCTTATACGGATGAAGAATGAAAGCATTGACTTCGTTTTTAGATGCTGAGACTGTGATAAATTGACCAATATAACTAGATCATATTCTGAAATTAAACCTGGGAAGCAATGCAGGCATTTAGGAAACGTGGGCTGGCTGATTACCTGTCAAGCTGTCTTCAGTAAGAAAGAGGTCAAACATGTGACTGATTGCAGAAACACAAATTAGACATATATTCAAATCAGTAGGCCAAAGAGATGTCAACTACATTGTCATTGACTTCATTTTTAAAGAACATTTATTTTAACCTCATCTAAGACAATGCATTATCGTATTTAGTATTCCTTGTGGCACTGCAAGAATTCTGAAACCTCAGCAAACTACAAGGTGCTGCCTAAAGGATAAAAGTAATTCAAGAATAACTTGTTGAATAAGTTATACAAATTACTATATGTATAGACAGGAGATACCCATTGTCAAAAATATAAAGGTTTAGCTTTTTCATATTTCAGATAATATATAACATTACTGTTTCAAAGTAGTGATAATCTTTACTTTTCTCACATACCATGCCTCTAGTGGCTTTGAAAATTGAAGATCTTCTCAGTTGACATTGTCAAGCACAGGATCATGATGTCTTATGGTTTCAGTGATTGGCAGAGCACAGCAACTCCAGAACATGCACCCTATGTCCCCAACGCAGATGGTATCATCAGAGGAGTGAGACTGTCCCATCACAGGAATAAAGGTAAGTTTTATGGCAATTTTTATTATATTGTAAAAAATGTTGTTACAACAGAAGTAGTCTAAGCAATTCAATAAGCAGTATTAAAATAATTATATGAATATAAAAATTCAATAAGTTTAATTATTAACGTATGAGTGTTTTTAATTTCAGAATAGCTTAAATAAAATGGCTGATAAATTTATTTTTAAAAAATAACAGAAAAAGCAGTTCTAAACCTAATTCCCCAATATATAATTTAAAATAATCTCTTACCATTTATGTAATGAGCTTTGATTGCTTGATTAAACGGAAATTCTCAAAGAAGACGATATATCAAAAAAATTAAAGTATGAGTGATCATTAATCATTATGTAATTAATATTGCAAAATATTAATCATGCATCATGCAAAATAAACAATAAATAATTGGTTTTGATTTTAAAAATATCAGACAATTTTAAATGCTACAATTCATCAGAACCAAGCAATTTTTATATGTATAGCCTGGATACATGAGAGGTCAAGGGCAACGTGTCAGAGGCTTGTAAATGTATTAATAGATTTGATATGCCTCTGAGTGTGTTAGTGTTGTGTATTCAATCTTGGTGACCCTTGGAGGTCAGTTACTGTCCTAGCCAGAAGATTTTCAATTTCTTTGACATAAATAGTCAATGCTCCCTGTGGTCAAATAACTCATCTGCAGTCTATCATTGTATTAAGCAGATGTTTAAAGGAGCACTGTAAATTTGAAAATAAACACATTTATTTTTTAACCTTAGTATGTTCTTTTTTTTAAGTGAAGATTAAGGCTTCCCCACCTGTAAAAAAAAAAAATGTTTAAAAAGCCATTAAGGTTATCTGTATTCCCCCGCACCAGACTCCTCTATTCTGCCTGATCTAATTATCAATAAACTCTACGAGAAGCATTAGTCATGTTCAGCATCATCATGTGGTGTGTGATAGCGATGAATGTAAAGACCTTCAAAAATCAAAGTATGTAAGGAGGAAGCAACTCTAGTGGCTATCTGTCTGACTAGATGAGCTACTAGATGAGTTTTTTGCCCAAATGAAAACCTTGGTGGGCATGTTTACATTTGGAAAGGGCAATGTTTTACATTGTTCAAAAAAGCTATTAAGATGCAGGGGTTTGGGTGCTTATAATGTAAACTTACTATACTAGTATAATGCTTGTTCACTTGTTTTAATCCTTTCTGTCACAGTCATGTATAACCCAACCAGTGGCGGAACTAATGTAGAGAGGGCCCTGGTGCAAGAAATTTTTTGGGCCCCCTATAGTGCAACAATGGCTAAAAGGTAGATCCTTAACTATCGTGCAACTCCTACAATGCTTTGCCAGATGGAGATCTACAGTTTACCTATCCTTGCATTGTTGTATTTGTGAGCAGTGTATGTGTGTTTGAATGTAAGCATGTTTTTGCATGGGGCATGTGTGCTTTTGAATGTAGTAGTGTATTTGTGTGTAGTATATATACAAAATGCAAACCTATAGGGATCCAGCTGATATCACTAAAACAGATAAATAAAACAAAACATAGTGTAATACTGATATAGCCTCTTAATAACAAGACACTTATTGGTTTCATTCACAAATTTGTTGACTTAAGAAAGCCTTCAAGATGCATCCCCTAGGTTTATGGGGGGTATAGCCCACTGCCAGTGGTGGTTCCAATCTGGATGCCAGGAATTTCACAAACTCCAAATGATTGTTGAAGTACAAAATATGTATTGGCATGTATTCAAATAAATTAAAAAGCATCAACAGAAAGGGTCCTACTCATTTCATCTTCCGTAGAGAACTTCTTCAGGGACCAATATTTAAAATGAATACAATAAAACCAAAAATGCCCAATAAAGCCCAATACCTCCCTCCCAAGGATCCCTTTAAATATGGTTAGTCCCAACAGTTCGTCCACAAAAAAAGCTGTCACCACTAACGGTAGCTTAAAGGGATAGCTAAGGGACAGCTAACAAGAGTGAGGCGTAACTGTTCACACATACAAAATTTCACACAGCAGGCACAGCACATTAAAAATAAACTTCTAAAGAAGGGTTTAATAAAAACACGATTGAAAAGGAAATTAAAATTATGTCAAGGAGAGATACACTTATACGCACAAATACACACATACTGACACAGATATATCTACACACATATACATACACACTGACAGATACACACACACACACACAGTGACCCACACATACATTCAGTGACCCCTCAACACACACAGTGACCCCCCCGCACACACTCAATGATTCCACACACACACACACACACACACACAGTGACCCACACACCATCAGTCAGTTCCAGAGAGTAACCCTTGACATTGCAGCGCATAGTAAAATGATATCTAGGAGACAGATGCCCCTCTCCCAATACACTGTGTACATGATGTGTCACTGGGTCTACGTGTTTGACAGTATGACCCATAGGACATTATAACCCCAGACATACATCCCACTTCCCCAGGGGCCCCAGATATGCTCCTGCTTACTCTGAGAGACGTCATCATATCAATAAAACTCCCAGTCTGGGGAAATGGACTCCATCATCATCATTTCCCCATGACACTCGGGATCACGTGATTCCCTGCCAGGGCACACGAAAAGCTCTGTGCCTCCTCCCACCCGCTCGGCTCTCTAGTTCAACTGGGAGGAAGGGATCAGCTGTCACTTCCTTCTAGATGGCAAATGTGAAAGGGGCCCAGCCGTGCTCATAAAGGTGCCATCAAGTGGCCCTAAGTCCATGGTCCCCCTGAGCATGCGGGCCCCTGTGCAGTCGCACCGGCTGCACCAGCGGTAGTTAAGTCACTGAACCCAACACATAAGCCTGAAACAGAAAAAAGGAAAAACAGTTGAAATAAGTGGAAGGTCAGAATACGTCAGAAAAAATCCAAAATAAGAAATCAACACTATAACGCACTCTTAGGCATATAAACCACAACAGGGCATAACAGCAATGTTGAAAGAAGTCTAAATAGGTGCAAGAAATGTCCTAGAGTCGCTTTGTTTTGCCAGAATGTTTGCATATATTAATTCTGGAATGACCCCATGGAAACCTTCGTATTCGCACAACGCAGAGTAGATTGGTACAGAGATCCCCTGGACTAATGCAAAAGGGTTGGAGAGGGCTAGGCAGAAGTTTAATGTTGCAATTTCAAGGTTTGTTCGTTGCCTTGGCGGTGTCGGTTCGACACATGGAGTTGGAAGGGGACAATCGGATGTTAATGAGGGCAGATGGGGTTCACCTGAATCAGATTGGGCTGGATATATTTAACGTGGGTATCCAAGGAGGGATTGAAATCGCGCTGTCTGCGGGGGCACGCGATGCCGACAAATGAAGATCGGGTCGGCAGCCAGTGGTGTATCCTGGTTTAGTGCTGCCCTAGGCAGGACAAAACTCAGGCACCCACCCGCGCCACCCCCACCCGCGCCACCGCCACCCAACCTTCCCCCCTGCTCCGCCTTCTAAATACACACACATTCACTGACAGATACGCATTCACTAGCTAACAGAAACACACAGTCACTAACAGACACACACTCACACACTCACTAACAGACACACACACTCACAGGCAAACACACACACTAACAGACATCCACACTAACACTAACATACACTAACATTAACATACACACTAACACTAACAGACACACACACTAACATACACACTAACAGACACACACACTAACAGACACACACTAACAGACATCCACACACACACACTAACATACACACACTAACACACACACTAACAGACACAAACACTAACATACACACACTAACAGACACACTAACATACACACACTAACAGACATCCACACACACACACTAACATATGCACACACTAACACTAACATATACACACACACTAACACTAACACTAACATACACACTAACAGACACTAACATACACACACTAACAGACACACTAACAGACATCCACACACACACACTAACATACACACACTAACACTAACATAAACACTAACATACATACACACACACACTAACATACACACACTAACAGACATCCACACACACACACACTAACATACATACACACACTAGTGGGTTTTTTTTTGGTTTTTTTATTTAACCCCCCCCAGCCTCCTTACCTTTGGTAATGCTGGGGGGGTTTCTTCCTCTCCCTGGGGTCCAGTGGCTGCAGCGCTGGGCGGGCGGGCCGGCGCCGAGGGAGCTCTTCCCCTGAGCGCTCTGCTCAGCTCCCTCGCGCGCCGCCAGCAGAGTGAGGCTGGGAGCCGGAAGATGACGTCATCTTCCGGCTCCCGGCCTCACTCTGCTGGCGGCGCGCGAGGGAGCTGAGCAGAGCGCTCAGGGGAAGAGCTCCCTCGCCGCCCGCCCGCCCGCCCAGCAGCCCAGCATGTCTGTTAGCCGCGAGGCTAACAAGACATATGCCTTGGGCATTTGGGGGGCGGCGTTTTTTGCCGCCCCCTGAAGAATGCCGCCCAAGGCAAATGCCTTGTTTGCCTCGCGGCTAATACGCCCCTGTCGGCAGCGCGGTGGCGGAGGTCCTGGCCAGCGCAAGTAATGCAAGACAAGGCTTTGGGGATTCGCAGCTGCCAGGGCTGATGGCAGAAGGCAGACTGTATGGACTCTTGGAATTATCCGGTGTATCGGTCTGTTGGGTAGTCACCCCAACAGCCGACAGGTGGTAATATAAAGCTGGCTGAGTTGATATGTTGGAATAATAAAGCTGTGGCCGTTGCCCTTATCCAATACTCAGGTGTCTTGTCGTTATTGGGGGGCAACGGGAATGTAAGTGGTCTACAGTCAAGAGATCCCCTGGACTGTAAGGAAGGGGAGGTATGACTGCTGCCACTCAGTAAGGGGTGTGGATTTATGGGGATACATTTGTGGCAACAAGGGGGACAGTATAAGTATGTGTGCAAGGGGAGGGTACTCGCCATTCCCAGAAAGAAAGGCAGGAACAGGTTTTCCCTTCCCTCCCTCCCTACAGGCTGATTATTTATGTTGGTGCTATGTTTTTGCGGTGTTGTTGTTGTTTCTTCTTTTCTTTTTGTCACAGCTGTGGCCATTGCCCTTATGGCAACAGGAATGTAAGTGGTCTGCAGTCAAGTAAAAGTGATGGAGGAACCATACAGTGGAGGAGATAAAATGACAAACTAAAGTGTGGAGGGATGGGAGAGCTATCAGAGAAGAGTCACATTTGTAAATTAGAGTCAGCTTTGTGAAATAGTGTCACTAGTTTGAATTAGATCCCAAAAGGAAGTCAATATAAGGATGTGCACAGAGGTATGGAGTAAGGCTATTGAGTAGTGAGCTACAATAGCCCAGGCAGGAAATGATAAGCTCATGAACATCTAGCATTAGACTGGGGCAAATATGAGTAATAAGCAGTAATAAGCAGATGTATGTTTGACCATCATGTCATCATGTCACGTTGTTAAAATATCAAGATATTTTGGTGATAAAAAGGATGTGGAAGTGTGCCTGAGTGTGTGTATGTGTTTTAAATTTTGTGAAATGCCTGGATGCCTTTCAGAAATGGTTTGACATTTAAAGCCAAGAAGCTCCTGGCACCTTGACCATTACAGAAGCCTATAGTGGTTATGGTGCTTGGAGTACTACTTTAATTATGGAGAACAAAAAAGATGCAAAGATGTAAAGTGAGAATGGATACATATTTCTTAATTTCTCTCATTTATTGTGTTTTTATACCCCATCTCGTCTAGATTGGAAGCTCGTTTGAGTAGAGTCCTTATCAACCTATTGTTCTATTTTGTAATTGTCTCATTTATTGATACATTTCCCCCTTTATAATATTGTATAGCTGCGGAGTAAGTTACTATTATATAAATGCCAATAATACTAAAGTTATAACAGCTCATAAAAGTTAGCTTGGGATTGTATGACCAAAGAGAAACATGTGTTATTCATATGACATCAATAAACACTGCACATTTCACAGATTATTTAAGGAAACACAAACATTTTGGATTTTGGATTAATTTCAAAAAGCAGTTGTTACATATAATTAGAAATCTGTTTTTATCACTATTTATTTTTATCAATTAATTTACCAGGGTGCAACTGGGCCTGAGGTTGGCCAATCCTCAGAATGTGGAAATTGAGTGCCTGCACCATCATTACTATTTATTTTTTTATCAGTCAGCAGATATTTGCACACACAAGATATAGAGAAACTCCAAGCCTACCAATCACAAGTAAACAGTGTGAAATGCACACCTGTGCACTCCATCTGTAATTGGCCTTGTAGTTGGTATGCAATCAGTGTCCTTTGTTGGCTTTCACAATCCAGAGAATCAAATACCGCTTTTATGAATGCAGAAGGGAGTTCAAGCAAAAGATGATCCAGGTGTTATGGTATGTTAGAGAGCCAAGTTAGCTAGTTTATCATTCCCAATTGAAAGAGGAGGAATGATCGTGAGTAACATAGTGGAGGATCATAGAAGGACGAGCAATACTGCAGTTTAGCAGGCTATAGTCCAAGAAACACATTGAAGATTATCTAAAAATTAAATAGGATAAGGAATAAAAAAAGAAATGTAGGAGTCTGAAGTTGTACAATGTGTTAAAACAGCCATGACCAGACATTGGGATATAGAAGCTGTGTTCAACTAGAGGGTCCTGTGGCAACAGGGGTGCCAGGTAGCCATTCAGGTCACACAGTCCAAACTTCGGTGTTCTGACAAATTTAGATCCCCATTAAGATGTGTTTTACCCTCTCCCTACACTCAGCAATAATTGGAACCACGCCTACCCCATTACTTACAGCTGCTAGTACTCCTGCACTGCTCAATCAAATTCTGTGTCTAAAACTGATTTTTGCAATTTTTTCTATGCTGTGATCGTAACCCCACCTCCTCAATCCCACAATATATTAACTCCGCCCCATGCACACAGACTCCAGCTTTACCCTGTTTCCCTCTGCCCCTTTCCTCCCCAGGCCCTGCTTCCCAGTTAGCTCTGCCTACCTACAGTCATATATACAGTGCCTGTGTGTCAGTTCTCCATCTACACCCCTGCAGAAGCCTCTAAAAAGCTCAGTTGGTGTGTACTGGGTGTTTGTGTTTATCTGTGTAACAACGTATATCTGTGTGTTTGAGTGTGTATATGTTCAAAGGTGTTTGTATAAGTAATAGTGTGTATATGTATGCAGGGCCGATCTTGGCCGGTTGCACAGTACCCAGACGCCAGGAAGCTGAGGCAGAAGGGGGGCACAAAGAGGAGCAGGTGCTGAAAGGAGCAAGCACTGCAAAATTTAAATGGGTGGCGATGTTCGGATGCCGAGCAGGATGAGGTGCTGAAATAAAACGGTACATATGCAGCGCGCTCATCTTACCCCTTAAGGACACATGACATGTGTGACATGTCATGATTCCCTTTTATTCCAGAAGTTTGGTCCTTAAGGGGTTAAACTAAAGTGATTCTCCTGACCAGTCCTCTGTTTTCTAATAGGGAAGGTCAAG
Source organism: Pelobates cultripes (assembly GCA_933207985.1). Taxonomy (NCBI): domain Eukaryota; kingdom Metazoa; phylum Chordata; class Amphibia; order Anura; family Pelobatidae; genus Pelobates; species Pelobates cultripes. The sequence goes on along the minus strand of OW240912.1, from coordinate 302,076,697 downwards.
AAAGTGCCAGCGACATTAATAAAGGGTGCAGGTCACGAGGAGCATGCATTCACGTTACCCTGCACCTGTAAAAATAAATAGTGGAGGATGAGGTGATAATTAGACATGTGCAATTAGTTTCGTTCCGAATTAAAATTCGGACAAATTCCGTCAATTCGGATGCTGCCGAATTGCCGAATTTTGGAGGTGCCGAACCGAACAAAATAGCTGAAGTGAAGTGCTTCGGATTTCTGAAAAGTGGCAAAACAAGAGAGGGAGGGAAAATTACATGAATGATGACAGGAATCTAACCCTACACCTAACCCTATCCCTAAGTCCCGAATTGCCAAGGATTGGCTTGGGAACAACTGCCTTGGAGTGTATAAAGGAAGAAGAGGAGTTGGAATGAACAGATTCTCCCTCTGTTGAAACTATGAAAAACAAACCTAGTAGGAGAGCATCATGTAGGTAGATAGACTTGGGTAAATTGCATATCAAATTATGCCCATACTGTACTGTCTATATATACACTTCCAAAGACCTACCTGGCTGGCTAGTTGGCTGGCTGGCTGGCGAGAGAGATAGAGAGAGAGAAGGTACTTAGTACCTTAGATGAGGCTGACATGGACCTACATGTACTAGTGTCAAATCATTGCATTATGCACAGACATTCTGTGGGCAATGGTTTGCATTTCCCTGTGCCCCTTAATCACAATCTCTAAGATGCTAACTGTCTGTCTTTGTGTTTTGTATAATTTATTCTAACACTTAGCAAAACTACCATCATTTAAAGGATAACAGAACATATGATATCTTGTGACTTAATCCATGTCAGTAAGTGAGTCACAATATTATTAAAATTTAGCATTGTTTTTAATTGTCAATATAGTCTAAAACTTTAAGAATTACGAAAAATTGTCTTATTCCTATATACAATACAAATATTGTGCCTGCATTAACATGTTTATAAGCTTTCTAACAAGGAAACAATATTAAATAAAATTTAAAAAAAACAATAATTAACATTTAAATAGCTGCAGGAGTAATGGTTTAATTTAATTTTAAAATATAATCCAGTGATATTTTTCTTGTGAAAAATTCTTGTTGCCATGCCAAGGGTTCAATTAGAAGAAATACTGAACAAGTATTGGGAAAAGATTAAAAACATTAACACAGGGAGACCCCAATTACTGCTATGACTAGACATGTTTGATGGGAGTTGTCAAGAACTGTAATGGAGAGAGCTGTCAGTCTTATTGTTTGCATTTTAACCTAGTTTCCAATGGCATTTTTTTTTTTCAATTATGCTTTGTTGATATTTTCCAAAATAAAAAGATTATTGATGGTTAAAAACACTTACTTAACGTTTACTGTTCTGTGACTTTATTTAGTTGCATTTACCCTCGGATGGCTAGAAAAAAAGAGTTATCTGTATATCAAAACCTGAAACACCAGGAAGAAAAGGAAGAAGCTTTGGAAAATTTACTTCTCCCATCACAAGCTTCTTACAGCCACAGTCTTCGTTAAGCAGTGATCAAGATTCCACTGGTACAGATACAGCAACATCAAACAAAGAGATAACTTCCAGTCTCACAGACATTTCACATGATGGAGAAACAAATACAGAATTGGAAGAATCCGAATATATTGATCTTGCCCCAGTGGTTCCTGAAAGGCATTGAGCCAATAACATCTGGAGATGTAACTGCAGGTCACATTGGTTCAGCAGCAGAGCATTTTAACATTGAAGAGGCAGATATATCTGATGTTTCCTCCAAGTCAGACATTGAGTCTATTGTAGTCATGAGTGAAGAAACCGAAATGGAACATGAAGAGCCTTCAACGTCATCAAGTGGAATCTCAAGTGATCCTGCTTTCTGGGCTGAATAAATAGATGACAAACACAGAATAACTTTGATATATATTGGTCCTGTTCAAGAAAAGGCCTATACTTTTCCAAAAGAAGTACCAGCAGGAGCTTTTCAATCTCTGACTACCAAATAGTACTGGATAATGGAGAGAAGATAGCTCGAAATAGGTTGATCTATTCTACATCTAATAATTCAGTTTAGTGCTTTGCTTGCAGGATATTCAACAGTGGAAATATGGCTTTGGTCACAATAAGAGGCTTTAATGATTGGCAGCATCTGTCAAGACATTTCAGCCGGCCTTAAAAAAACACATTCCATGTCACAAATAAGAAATGGATGGATCTTGCAAGAGCTTTGGAAAATGGATCAACCATTGATAATGATAAGTAAAAAAAATCATTGACCAATAAGAAAAATGCTGGAATTCTGTCATACAGATACTAATATACATTTTCCAATATTTAGTGTTACAAAATCTGGTGCTTTGTGGCAGCAATACCCGTTTGTTTCAAAATAATAAAGGTAACTTTCTGAAATTAGTTGAAGTGATAGGGAAATTTGATCACATCATTATCCTTGGTTGCAAGATTCAGAATGAGGTAATTGCCATAGTTGGAACAAAAATAGGAGAAAGAGAAACCTAAAAAAAACCTAAATGAGACCAAATATTTCTCGATTTTACTCCTGATGTGAACCACATAGAGAACCAATACCAGAAAGGAAAGCAGAGTCTCAGCAATTAAACCCTTGCGTTATTTCCTACCTGAAGTATATGATGACAACAGGGACATTAACACTGAACATCAGGCCCATTCCTTAGTAACCAAGATAAAAACATTCAAATTCATTTGTTCCATTGTCATTTGGTATGAAATATTATCAAAGGTGAACGCCATCAGCAAAATACTGCAGCAAACAACATTAAACATATCAACATGTACAGGAACTGGAAAAGTTGAATAGGTACTTGGACCAATCCAGGTCTGATGAAGGTTTTGTGAATGTGCTAGTAGATGCCAAAGAAATAGCTGAAAATAACTTGATTATGAAGCGCAATTTCCTCGAAAATAGGTTGATTGTGAAGTGCAATTTCCTGATGATGTTACAATCAGACCTTGAAGAAGAAAGAAGATTTTTGACTACGAACATGAAGATGAGTTTCTTGCAGACCCTACACAAAGTGTTAAAGTGAATATTTTCATTGCAGTTTTGGACACATCCTTACAACTTATAAATGAGAAATTCAAGTTACTTTAGAGCCATTGTGACATGTTTCCTTTCTAATATCAAATCCCAAAATTTCAATGGACAGAAATTCTATATTACAGTGTTACATAGATCTGCAAAACAAGTTAACAGACAGCCAGTTATCAGTGTGTGTGTATAGGAGTCTGTTTATGGAGTACTTTGTGTACTGTGAGCATGTGCTCATGTATAGAAGCTTTTGAGATTGTGTGTGTGCTGACAGGGCCTGTAAAGTGAGTTTGTGTGCATCTAGGAACTGTAGTGTTAGTGTATGTGTATTGGGGTTGCATTGTGTGCTTATCAAGGAGCTGTAGTTATTATATATATATAAGATTCAGTGTGTAATGGGGTGAAGCATGTATGTATGTATGTATGTATGTGTGTGTGTGTGTGAAGGTATGTGGGGAAGAAGTGTGTATGTGGGAGAAGAGATGATGTGTGTGAGGGGTGCACTGTGTGTGTATGCAAATATGTACTCTGTGTTTGTGGGAGTGTACTTTATGTGAGGGGTTCAATGTCTGTGTTCAGGGGGTGTAGAGAGTGTGATAGGGAAGAGCTTTACATTTTTTACTTTATTTATTATTATTTTTTTAAGAATATTCCCATTTCCCAAATCTTACCTTGCAGTGAGGGGTTGGCACAATCAGATCCATGGTGGTTGAGAAGGCTGCCTATCCATCGGGTATGGGGGAGGTCACGAGATGAGAGGTATCTCTCTTGGAGCTCAAGCACTTACACAGACTGACCCATACAAACCCACAGACCGACCGATACACATACACATACTGACCCATAAACACACAGACTGCTCCCCACACACAGACTGACCCCCCACACACACAGACTGACCCACCCCATACAAACTGACTCATACATACACAAATACACAGACTGACCCCCACGCACACAGACTGACCCATACACAAACACACACACAGACTGAAAGCCCCCCACACAGAGACTGAGCCCCACACACACATAGACTGACCCATCACACACACACAGACTGACCCATACACACACAAACTGACCCCCTCACACACAGACTAAACCCCCACCCCACATACAGACTGACCCATACCTACACACACAGACTGACCCCCCCACACACAGACTGACCCATACACATACACAGACTGTGCCTCCCACACACACAAACTGACACATACACATACACAAACTGTACCCACACAAAGACACACACACACACACACACATACACAGAGTGAGCCCCCCACACACACAGACTGAACCCCCACCCCACACACAAAACTGACAACCCCCACACACACACACATAGACTGACCCATACACACACAGACTGATACCCCCCCACACACACACAGACTGACCCATACACACTGACACACACACACAGACTGAACCACACACACTGATTCACACTTACCAGCAGCTGCCTGGATGCCTCTGTGCAGAGCTGAGCTTCCTCTCCCTGTCTCTCCCCTGCGAGGAAGCCCTCCCAGCACAGTGCCCCCTTTGGCTGCACATGGGAAAAGGGTGGGACATAGTTCCACAGTGACAGTGCTGCTGCAGCTTGTGTAGGGAGATGCAGTGCTCTCGACTTCAATTTCAATTGGGGGGGAACAAGGGAGGGCACTGCATGATGTAGGGGGCCCATGGCCCCCTCTGCTCCCCCCCCCCATCCCTCCCCAGTGACGCCGCTGCCAGTTATCCCACTCTGACACTAATGGATTGGATCTTTTTGATGAACTGGTCACCCTTAGACATTTTCTAACTCGGGAGATGACAGTCGTCAACATCTTGCAGTATCTAGTGGAGAATAACTCGACCAACACATTTCCAAACATTTCCATTTCACTGGGAATATTGATGATACTTTCTGTAAGTGAGGTGGCTGATGAACATTAATTTCCAAAACTAAAGTGGGTTAAAAAATTACCTCCATTCCACAATGTCTCAGGCAAGAATGAGCAATTTATCATATCCATTGCGTGCATGTGAGAACCAATTCAGAGGCTTCTCAATGAGAAGCCCCTGATTGGTTATTTCCCTGTAAGGAGAAAGTCTCTTCTGGGAAAAAAGGGGAGGGCTTACAAAGGCTGCAGTTCATAAGATAATCAGACTTCGCAAGCTCTTTTAAGATATATATCCCAGTGAATACATGCATGTATTCATTGGTGAGAAAATCTACAAAACAGTGATTTTTTTTTTTAAATTCAGCACCTCCATCTTTAGCTCCATGGAAGTGAAGCCACCATGAGTTACGCCACTAGTATATATTTATGTGTACACAAAAATATAAACGTGAACGTAAACGGAACATTGTGCAAGATGGCAGGAACACAGGATGTGCCCAATTTTACTATTTTGTTTCAAATATATAAGATTTACTTTGAAATCCCAGCAATTATCACTTTGTTTTAAAATAACAAGCGGTATTGGATGAACGGGTATGACCAGGGAGGGGAGCTTTAATGAGTTTTCACACAAGGTTCCTAAAGGCCTAAGGCTGGGCCTGAAAACAACCTAGGTAGAGTATGACATGCCTCTGGGAAATGCGTCTAGTGAGGAAGAATTTTAAAGACTCTTATTCTGACTGGTATTTTATTATATTTTTATGTATATTTGCTCTTTCACTTTTTATTAATTAAAGTATATATACTGCATGTAAATCCAGTCTCTACAAGTCTTACTTCCTATTTTATTTTGCTGCTGCTATTTTTGGGTCCTCCATATCCCTAATGATTACAAAAGAATATTATAACATGAGATTTTAAAAAAGGTATGAAAATTGTAGTGCCTGTAAATGGGAGTTTCATACGACACATAAATTAGTTTTGACTGAAGATGGTTTAGGGAAGGGTGTGTTATGGAGATCTAACTATGCACAAATGTATTAATTATTGGCTGACATATTTTTTTTTGGGGGGGGGGCTGTTGATTTGGTGTAATTTTGTTATCATTTGTTTTGGGGATATTTCGGCCTACTTGGGAGTAACAGAGTTTTTTTTTCATATAAATTAGATTAATTTGAGACAATGCCTCATGTTCTGAAGCATAGGCATTGCTAGGGGTGACTTTGGGGGCTGAAGCTCCTGATGTGGAGTTCTTAAGCCCCAAATCTTTAAAGACGGTGGACGAGGCAGTTGCCTATTAAAAAAAGAAAGATCGGTAGTAGAGTGCTCTGTCAGGCTACATAATAAGTAGTTCACCCCAAATAACTGTTTTGAGGGGATGCTGAGAAACAGAGCTGTGCTGCACACCCCTATATTAGTAAGGCAGTGTGTAGGGACTATACTAAACACAAGCCTGTGCAACATGTTCTTGTTTCCAGGTATGATTGATTCCATGGAGATTCCAAAGAGCATAAGCAGTATAGTAGAGAGACGGGAAAATAACATCTCACATTTCTCTTGATGTAGGGGTCATTGAGTTTTATCTTTAGGCTTAAGCCCTACGTGTTACTGAAACCTAGTAATGTGGAGATTTATTGAGAGAATGAAGAAGTAGAAAATTATGTATTTGTGTGTATTTTCTCTCTTTTTTGCGTTCATCTTCCCACTCTTTCTGCACTCTTTATAATGTTGTGGCCCTAACATTCCATAAACAGGTCTGTCATTTTTATTCCAATTCTAACACTCCTTGTCTAAGTAGCCTACAGAACCTGGTCTCAATCACCTCTGAAGCATCTTATGGTGTAATCATCAGAGAAGAAGTTTATTCTTTATACTACAATTTTCACAAAAAAATGTTGGCCACAGATGGAGATTGACTGTAAAACAATTTTGTGTATTACAAGAAATTTTAACTGTCTGGCAGGCAGAGTAGGTTTAACGGGTTCATTATGTTTAGTACAGAACATGAAACGTGGAAGATCTATATAATGCACTGAAATATTTTAGACCTTTTGGGGCTTGCAAAAATGTTTGGAGGCAGTTGTCAAAACTGGCCAAGTGATTGAGATTGACTGACCATAGAACATATAAAATGGACAATGTAGGTATTGACATTAAATTATTCAAATGTTTTAGACATGTTAGGCCATGGAAAAGCCGCAGTCATTCAGTTAATTATTTGTTTTTTCACAGGGTAGTGTGGAATTTTTAGTTACATATAAAATGCAACTCTCATAAACGTGTCATTATGATAAGTGCTGGCCTATTATTCTGTATAATATTCTGTCTAGTATGCCACTGGGTCAGAATGCAAGGCATCTTAATAGGTGACGTGTTTGTACTGTAAAACTAGAGTTTCAAAAACTATTTTTTTTTCAAAGAATTATAAAACAAAAAAAAGTCCTCTGAATAGTGAGTAAAAGGTTTGCAAGATCAATAATCATGGTATGTTTTTGTATTTATATGTTTTGTGAACTTACCCCCACAATGTTTTGGGGATACAGCTTTGCTTACAACATGTAAAACAAATAAAGAAAAAACATGCAATACTGTGAGGTATAGCAAAATAGTTTTAATGATGTTACCTATACGAGTTCTGTACATACTGTTGTGCTGGATTATTGATAAAATACAGACAGGCAGAAAGAAAGAAAGAAAGAGATAGATGGATAGATAGATAGATAGGCCACTTACCAATTTTGATGTATCTGCATAAATTGAGCTGTGGTCTCAACCTTTTCGACGTAGCATCATTTATACAAACTTGCGACCTCGTCATTCTCGTCTTAGCCAAGCTTAACCCCTTAAGGACACATGACATGTGTGACATGTCATGATTCCCTTTTATTCCAGAAGTTTGGTCGTTAAGGGGTTAAAGGGACACTATAGTCACCTGAACAACTTTAGCTTAATGAAGCAGTTTTGGTGTATAGAACATGCCCCTGCAGCCTCACTGCTCAATCCTCTGCCATTTAGGAGTTAAATCCCTTTGTTTATGAACCCTAGTCACACGTCCCTGCATGTGACTTGCACAGCCTTCCATAAACACTTCCTGTAAAGAGAGCCCTATTTAGGCTTTTATTGCAAGTTCTGTTTAATTAAGATTTTCTTATCCCCTGCTATGTTAATAGCTTGCTAGACCCTGCAAGAGCCTCCTGTATGTGATTGAAGTTCAATTTAGAGATTGAGATACAATTATTTAAGGTAAATTACATCTGTTTGAAAGTGAAACCAGTTTTTTTTTAATGCAGGCTCTGTCAATCATAGCCAGGGGAGGTGTGGCTAGGGCTGCATGAACAGAAACAAAGTGATTTAACTCCTAAATGACAGTGAATTGAGCAGTGAAATTGCAGGGGAATGATCTATACACTAAAACTGCTTTATTTAGCTAAAGTAATTTAGGTGACTATAGTGTTCCTTTAAAATGTTGTAAGCAGTAAACTTTTTGTTTTTTTATTAATTTGTCTAAATGTTTTGGACATTTTAGACCTTGGAAAAGTGGCCAGTCATTCAGTTAATGATCTATTTCTCCCCCCCCTCCCCCCCCCCAATGTAGTGTGGAATGTCTAGTTATATATAACATACATGTCTCGTTTTCATAATGTTTCATTATGAATAATTTTAGCTTATTATTCTGTATTGCAGTATCACTGGGACAAAATGCAAATAAGTTTATGAATATCTAGTTATTCTATAAGTACACTCATTTACATATATAAGTTTATACACTCAGTCTCCTAGATGTACATAACCCCAACACTGACATCCTATGTTAGCAGGTACAAAGAGGTGACCCAGTAGTGAAAATCACCCAAAGAATACACATTTCAGAATTGACTGCCAATTAAGCTGGCAAACATACTTTTTTGGACAGTTCCCTGATGTCCGCAAAAAGCATGACACTAGGAAACAGCAGGACAGGTCCCTGAATTAGTATATAAGTATGTAGATGTATACAAATGCTTACTCAAGAAAAGTATACATTCTTCTTATGTATAAGTTGTCACGGCAAGGGTGTATAATTTATTATGACACTATGGAATATCATCTTTTAATGTGATTTCTTGTAGTAAATGGCACAAATTACAGAGATGCTATTGCTGAGGTCAACAGGGGTTACATCTTTTGAAGCTGGGACCCCCACAGAGGGCAGATGACAGAAAGGGTAGTGTGAATGGCATAGGAATGTGAAAAGGATTTACTGTATGGATGTGAAGTCTGCAAGGTGTGAGGTTCTACACTTGGAAAAAGTCTGAATGTCTCTTCATCCATTTGGCCTGTACCTTGTAAGTGATGAGTAAATCTCTTTGATATGTAAATGCCATTAGCTTTGTTCTAGTATCATATCCAAAGGAAGGACAAAAACATTCATATTTACCCCCACAGAATAATAATTAAATCTCATTTTTGTTATATTTGGAATGTGACAAGCGCCATCCTCTAACCAAGTCCAAACATGAGTGGCCTAACTTGACCCCAGGGAAAGGAATTGTGATGTCCGTCCTATTGGATTGTAGGTGGGACGTGCAACATGTCTATGGAATGGGAAAATAATAACAAATTTGTAGATGCAATTATTATTTCTGTGGCAGGTACAAAAAAGAAGATAGAGTCAAATGTTTCCATTTGGATTGACAGTGGTCTGGAACAAAGGAGGTGGTCAGTTATTATTTCTGTAGGTACGCCTTAACTCCACCCCTGGGCAAGACTTGATAAACCACAGGGTATATATCTAATGATCCTGAAGGGTGTTGGTGTACTTGCTTGGGGCCAAGATCTAATTTTGGGTGAGTCACCATCTTTCCTTGCCAGAGACCCCCTGGACAGAAGTTGTACTTTGAAAACCTAAGTGAGTAATTAGGACTTCTGTATTTTATCCTTTTTGTTTTTATCTGTTGTTGGTGTAAATAATTTGTTTATCATATATTTTTATATGCACTGTGACTATCTTTTGCTCATAATAAACATTCATTTATTAAGTTTTGCCTTTGTCTGGTTAAGAATCACGTTACTTGAAGAGACTAGTTAGTATTTTTATAATTCCTTAAATATTGTACTAAGTAATATTTGGTGGGTTTTATTATTGATTTACCTGGGGGACCAAGGCACCCCATTTATAAATTGTCTTGGTGGTGGCAGCGTTAAAGTAGTAATAGTTATATTATTATGTTTAAGTGTGGGTGGTGTTAAAGGGGGATTTTGTCATTATTTCCGGTCTAGTGCAGACAAATAGTGTACTTTAACCCTTTCACCACCACAACTACGTCACGCACACTCTTGGAGTAGGGTGTGTTCGTGACATAAGTAGATATGTATGTAGAGATAGGTATAACCTTAAACAAAGAAATTAGTTGTGCAATAAAAGACAGGAAATCACTTAAATAAATAAATCACTTAAATAAATCAATGGTCTTGAGCTTAATAAATATTCAGTCCCATAAAAAAGTCCAGAATTCAACTGATAGTCCCAAATTGTTGAAGATTACATTGGAATCCACATAACGTTTTAGATCATAAGGACAGTATTTATAGCATAAGTAACCTAGACCCTGCTTGCGAGAACAATGCAGGGTTAATAGTACTTATGACTTAATATACTTTTATGGATAAAAGATGATGTAATAGTCCAGGTATGTAAACCAGAGCAAATAAGTACAAGGAACTAATTGCTCAAAAGCCATAATCCATAAAAGAGGATAACTACAAATACGATCCATATCCATCCGGGTCTGGACTGCAGGTTTTATCGTTATTTTTACTTGGTTTCTAATAAACTACCTACTTACCTCAGTTTCTTATCATTATTTTTTTTATTTGAATGTATTTTTAGTACCATAAATTCACTGTTTTATCAATTAACCCCTTTTTTCAAGTGACTACTCTTCAAAGAACTTTGATAATATCACTAATTCAAGCTTTATAGCTTAGAGCAATTAGTTCCTTGTACTTATTTGCTCTGGTTTACATACCTGGACTATTACGTCATCTTTTATTCATAAAAGTATATTAAGTCATAAGTACTATTAACCCTGCGTTGTTCTCGCAAGCAGGGTCTAGGTTACTTATGCTATAAATACCGTCCTTATGATCTAATACGCTATGTGGATTCCAATGTGATCTTCAACAATTTGGGACTATCAGTTGAATTCTGGACTTTTTTATTGGACTGAATATTTATTAAGCTCAATACCAATGATTTATTTAAGTGATTTCCTGTCTTTTATTCCACCACTAATGTCTTTGTTTAAGGTTATACCTATCTCTACATACATATATAACTACTTCTACTGATTTAGCTCCTGGATACTTACACTCTATGGTGCATTCTTTCAACTATTTTTATAGGATTGGGTGAAATCCTTTTTTCCAGTTTCAGAGCTAAAAGATTTATTGTTCTTATTCCCTCTAAACCTTCCGATGTATTCACTTTTGTGGATACCGGAATTCTGTGTTTATTCTTCTTATGTATACCTACTTTGTTTCTGATATTTAGACATGTTTATACATGCTCTCTAAAAACATCCTTATACTAAACATATATATGAGTGAATACAACCCTCTCTATCTTAAAAGAACACTGTATCGTTAGGAATATATATCTGTATTCCTAATGCTACAGTCCTGATGTGGCTGTTTAGTTTACCCTCCTCCCCCCAGGTATTAATTTTTTTTTTTTTAAATAAATAAAATAATACAAATGATTCACCTCATCTCAAGCTCCAAGTCTAAATCGGTACTGCCGTGACCTCCTCCTCTAGTGACATCATTCTGCAGGCGTGCTCATAGAGGAGCATTAGGTGCATGTCTAAGGCACATGCGCTATGTTAGCCTCAATGCACCACATCAGAGTCTACCATTGAGAATCATTGAATACAATGATCATTAATGGCAGACCTTGACAGCACTTCGCTTGTGCACATGATGTCGCGGCATGTTACGTTATGAGAGCCAGGAAATAAGACTCCTGGCTCTCGTACCCAGAGGGCTTAAAAGGGTGTGACTTGAAGCTGCACTTCAAAGCATCTTCATAAGAAATAGGTTGGAGGAGGACCGGGCTGCAGGCTCTATAACAACTTCAATAAGATGAAGTTCCTAAAGTGCCTGCAATGTTCCTTTAAAGGGACACTATAGTCACATGAACAACTACAGCTTATTGAATTTGTTCTGGTGAGTAGAATCATTCCCTTCAGGCTTTTTGCTGTACAATTTTCAGAGAAAATGCAGTGTTTACATTACAGCCTAGTGATAACTTCACTAGTCACTCCTCAGACAGCTGTTAGAGATCCTTCCTGAGTCATGGCTGCCTGAAATGCATCCAAACATTCAGGGTCTCCACCCTCTGCATGCAGACACTGAACTTTCCTCATAGAGATTCATTGATTCAATTTATCTCTATGATGAGATGCTGATTGGCCAGGGCTGTGTTTGACTTGTGTTTGCTCTGCCCCTGATCTGCCTCCTTTATAGTCTCAGCCAATCATATAGGGAAGCATTGTGATTGGCTCAGAAAAACACTTCTGATGATGTCAGCAGACAGCTTACTATTCTGAGGCAGACAGGGGCAGAGCCAGCAGCTTCATGCTTGAGTACATGTAAGAGTAAGAGTTTACTATATTTAGGGAGGCAAGAGAGGGTCGGGGGCGTGCTAGGTGGTGGTTTTAACACTATAGGGTCACAAATATATGTTTGTGTTCCTGACCCTATAGTGCTCCTTTAATTTCCTTCAACTCCTTTGCTCAGTTAGATTTTTTTGTTCTCATTCCCCGCCCCATTAAAGTTCCCTTCTCTCTAACTCACTTTGTCCAGTTTGCTTTTTTCCTACTAACGCAATTTGAGATCATTGATTTAGATTTGTACCTCCTCTGGGCAATGAAAAGATGCCAGGTCTGGCTATAGCAAGCAACACATTCAATCCTGAGCCAATCTGTTTGTGAACAAACCAGATTTTGTAGTAGCATAAAGAAAATCACTGACCAGTGTTGCACTGCTCAAATGATTACTAGAAATTATTACATTCAGACTATAATGGTTTTTACTTAAAGATTAAATACATATTAAATATAGTAATTATTAAGATAAAGGACTTTCTCTCACAATAGATGAGGGATTTGGTTTTTGTCTCTGCAATCATAGTTATATCTAAATGTTTGCACTTACAATATTTTATTATTGATCTTTTCATGTAGAACGAAAAGCATCCATTGAAAACACATATAATTTTAATGTGAAAACATCACATTATTGTGTGCTGCTGTGCCTGGTGGCTGATGCACAGGACTGCCTTTGAGGGTGAAAGTCAGTATTTGGGGGGCTTGATCAAGCAGTATAGCCCATATGGATTGGACTTTATTGCAGAACCCCAGCAGAATGGGTTCCTTAATAAAATGCATTGACTGCTCCCTCTTCACTCTTATTATTATTATTATTATTATTGCCATTTATATAGCGCCAACAGATTCCGTAGCGCTTTACAATATTTTGAGGGGATGTAACAATAAATAGGACAATTACAAGAAAACTTACAGGAACAATAGGTTGAAGAGGACCCTGCTCAAACGAGCTTACAGACTATAGGAGGTAGGGTATTAGAAACATTAGGACATGGAATATCAAGTAGGAGTGAAGCAGAGCTGGAGGAGAGAGCAAAGCACTGTCCCATAGGAGAGAGCAGGAGACAGGTATGTAAGGTAGAGATTACTCTGGGAGGCCATAAGCTTTCCTGAAGAGATGGGTTTTAAGGCCCTTCTTAAATGATTGAAGACTAGGGGAGAGTCTGATGGCAGTAGGCAAGCTATTCCATAGGAGAGGAGCCGCCCGCGAGAGGTCCTGCAAGCGCGAGTTGGCCGTACGGGTGCGAGCAGCGGTCAGGAGGTGGTCACGGGCAGAGCAGAGGGTACGAGGAGGGGCATATCTATGGATTAGTGAAGAGATATAAGTGGGGCTAGAATTGTTCAGTGCTTTAAATGTATGGGTTAGCACTTTGAATTGACTCCTATAGCATACAGGGAGCCAATGTAAGGACCGGCAGAGGGGTGAGGTGTGAGAGGACCGACTAGAGAGGAAAATCAGTCTAGCTGCAGCATTCATTACAGACTGTAGCGGGGCAATACGGCTTTTGGGGAGACCAATCAGGAGAGGGTTACAGTAATCCATGCGGGAAATTACTAGAGCATGGACAAGCTCCTTGGTAGCATCTTGCGTAAGAAAGGGGCGAATGCGGGCTATGTTTTTGAGTTGGAACCTACAGGACTTGGCAACAAACTGGATGTGAGACTCAAAGGTGAGACCAGAGTCAAGTATGACGCCAAGACAGCGCGCTTATGCAGCAGTACTGGCAGGAAGTGATGTCAGATTACTCCCTCTCCTATTTGGAGAGGAGCCTGTCACTCACCACCCCTTGCCAGTTCCACCCCTGCTAGACTACAGGGAAGTCACTCTTTAGCAGCAAAATGGTAAGTAAAGACATACCTCCCAAATGTCCCTGTTTAAGAGGGAGAGTCCCTATTTTAGACCCAAATCCCTCTGCCCCTATCTACTATCCCAATGTCCCTTGTTTCTATGAGCTGTATATTGATGGTGTTTCTAAGTGTATGTCAGAGCTCGACAGCAATAATATTCCCAGTAATGTGTCTTTAAACTACAATAAAGGCAGTCAGAAATCAGTCTTTGTAAATGAGAAAACATTGTTTTTGTTTTAAATTACATTTTAGTTTTATAAATTGTTATCAGTAAGTCACCTAAAATGTCTCAGAAAAGCCTTGCCCCTCGCCATGTCTCAACTCACACCTCTAAAATTAAAGTGTCCCTCTTTGTCCATATGAAGTGGTGTGTGTGTCTGTGTCTGTGTGTGTGTCTGTGTCTGTGTTTGTGCAAGAATTATGATGGCAGGGCTTCTATGCGTGTCATTTTTTACCAACCCCATGACAATAGCACACCAACACATTTCTCAGCCTAATAAAAAAACTGATACCAACTCCAGCCAACCAGTGGTGCTTCATCTTGGCTCTAAAATAAAATAAAGACTGATAACAGTAGATTGCTTCAAATGTATTGTTACCATACCCTGCAAAATATGCAAACCATCTCAAATTTTCAAATTGTGGTCGCTGGATTAATTTCCAGAATATGAATCCGCCCTGCAAAATGGATAATGTAGGGCAGCACTGTCTAAAATATTGACCAGTTCCAAGATCAGCTAAAATCCCCCTCTTAAATATCTCATTAAATAAATGGATTCATAGATCCTATATTTAAGTAAATGTTATAAATATTACATATAACATTTGTGTAGATGGTGATTTTCTAGCGATTTTCCTCTAGTAGCATCCCTAAAAATATGACCTTCAAAGTAGCTACATAATGTTCCATTTAGAGTTTAGGGCAAAATGGGCGGCTTGAAAAAATACACCTCTTTTTTCAATTTAAAGGACACTGGCTTGCTCAGATTAGATTCTAAACGTTTACAAAAATAGACTGTTACCGGAGGAATAACAGGAACAAACCGCAGAAGCCACACATAGAGATATGGACACAAGTCTTCAGGAAGTAACAGGTCTTTTATTTGCACACCGATTGGGTCTCACACTGAACTTGTGTTCCAAAAGGTATGAGCCCAGAGTATAGTTTGCATGGGCTATTTATTAACAATAACTCCTCCCATTCATAGCTCCACTCACACATACCCTTAGACCAATCAGTGAACAGGATATTCAGGATCACCTAATATGAGCAGACCGTATAACTCCTTTTAAGGACATAGGAATGTGACTACAGTTGATGCACATGCTCAGTACATTGATGACAGTATCTTAGCTACATGTAACTTACAGATACAACAAACACCTGTACTTGTATATGCCACATGGAGATTTCAGGCCTACTAAATTTTGAACCATGTTGAAATCCCATCACAAGACCTCAAAGGAATATATTATCTATAAAACAACAACAAAGTATATTGCTTTAAATGCATAAATGACTTACACTATGGAATAGAACATTCAAACCATATAAAGTAGTCTGTTTCTCTTAATAAAGGAACACTATAACTATAAACACAATAACATCTGAGACATATCACTGCCACTCCACCCCTGTAGCTGAGATCGTTATTGTTGATGATCTCATTCAATCCAATGTTTCCCCTTAAGCTAAACATGCTGCACCATTTAAAGGCTGCTCTGTAACCAAGTTTACCCGCAACAGCAAAGCCTTACATTGCAGGCTTCAAAAGACAGGGAGATCAAGCATTTTTGTTTTTGTCCAAAATATTAGAACATATTGAATGTCAGAAATTGTATGTTTACGTTTTACATACTGATATATGAAAAATACCCAAACAGCTCTCTTGATAATCGCAACTTCTTTTAACATAATCCCTGATCTATTTCCAAACATCGGTCAGCTTTGGCTTGCAAAGCAAATACAGCAATATAAAATGTGTCTTAGGCCTGCCACTACCACAGCCTTTTGTAAACAGTCAAGAATCTCCCTTGGCATGTTTAAAATAGAATTTCAATTGTATTCAGCATTTATTGCTTCTTGCCAAAAATTATGTTTATACATAACTCGTTAAATGTATTTGTGATGAGTTCAAATGCAAATAAAAATCTCGTTTTGCCTTCATCTTCCTATTTTTATATAAACAGCAGGTTTTATTAGTTGCTAGGTAAATAAACAGAATTATTTAGTAAACTGCAAACAGTACCAAAATAAAGTCTGAATTGCAGCTTCAGGTAAAATTATCCATGCTATGGTAATAGCTGAGGTGGAAATTACTTTTTAGATCCGCCATTTTAGCTTAAATTGAGTCATTTGGATATCGGTTCTGCACAATTTATTGTTTAGTGTATATTTTGGGTTGCCATATCCGTCATGTTTTCCAAGGCATATATAAATTCTCTATGTTAATAGGCAACACATGCACAATTCTACTCTGCTGTTTGTAGAATTAAAGAATATGTTTGCTCATTGGGTAATGACTTGATTTCCTTTCTGCCCCATTTACAAGCTATATTCTGCATGGCAATGCTTTTTCTGCTCAACAGTGTATAATATAAATGACATGTATCCAGCAAAACATAGTGGTGGGACTTTCTTAAACGAAGACGCTGGCACTGGTATTAGTAATACAAAACTGTATTACTAACACTACAGTGTCCCTCTGCCCCTGCACCCCTCCCTCACTTGCAATGAAAGGGCTTAAAAGCCTTTTACTACTCACCTGATTCCAACGCTGAGCTCCCTCCCACCTCCAACATCAGCGCCCATTAGGTCTTTCCCATAGGAAAGCATTGAATCAGTGCTGTCCAGTGGGGATTTTCTAGGTGCTGGATGTCCTTACATAAAGCACGAGGCTGTCCAGCATCATTTCACAGAGTTAAACTCCGTGAAACTGCAGGAAGTGCCTCTAGTGGACAGCAGCTTAACACTGCAAAGTAAACATTGCGGTTTCTCTGAAACTGCACTGTTTTACATTGCAGGTCAAGGGAACAGGGACACTGCACCCAGACTACTTCAATAAAATGAAGTGGTCTGGGTACCTATAGTGTCCCTTTAATTCAATCAGCCTCCAATCCCATATTAATGGCGCACATTGGATCCATGGTGGGCTTATGCAATGTATAATATATTTTTTAATATATAATATATATTTTGTAAATGGCTTCCCAATATTCTACCTACCTTATATGATTTAACTCCTTAAGGACACATGACGGAAATATTCCGTCATGATTCCCTTTTATTCCAGAAGTTGTGTCCTTAAGGGGTTAAAGCAAATTTGGAATCGACTGCTGCATTCTGTCTACATCGTGGCAGGCTTACAAAAGATATCATCTTGCTTTGTACACATGGAGAGTTATTTACTATAGTGAGACTCACTTAGAAGTATAACTATAAGTATGCATGCAAATATTGAGAAAGAGTTATATTCTTGTGGAAAAATATATATATGTATTGAAAAGGAGTTGAAAACAAATGTGGGGGTTTATTTACTACACATTGAGTTGTCGTGATTTTTTTTAATAAAAATTTAGACAAAAATTAATGACTTAGAAAATTGTTCAGTTTAGCTCTAGTCACATCTCTGCTATTTAATCCATGCAATTGGTTTTTCAGTTAAAGGGATCCTATAGTGCCAGGAAAATAAAACCCATTTTTCTGGCACTATAGGGTTAATAGGTCCCCCCTTCCCTTGGGCCCCCCTCCCGCACGGCTGGAGGGGTTAAAACCCCTTCAGCCACTTAAATTAATCCAGCGCCGATGTCCTGCTGGGTCAGGCTCCGCCCACGCTCCTCCCCCGCCAACGTCAGCCAGCGAGGGAGACCTAATGTGCATGCGCGGCAATGGTCGTGCGCGCATTAGGCCTCCCCATAGTAAAGCATTATTCAATTCTTTCCTGTGGGGAAAATCTGACGCTGGAGGTCCACTACACTGAAACACACACTGCATTCACTACACTAACACAAACACTGCATCCACTACACTAACACACACTGCATCCACTACACTAACACACTCTGCATTCATTACACTAACACACACACTGCATTCACTACACTGACACATACACTGCATTCACTACACTGACACTCTGCATTCACTACTCTGACACACACATTGCATTCACTACACTAACACACACTGCATCCACTACACTGACACACACTCTGCATTCACTACACTGACACACACTCTGCATTCATTACACTAACACACACACTGCATTCACTACACTGACACACACTCTGCATTCACTACACTGACACACACTCTGCAATCATTACACTGACACACAATCTGCATTCATTACACTAACACACACACTGCATTCATTGCACTAACACACACAATCTGCATTCATTACACTAACACACAGTCTGCATTCATTGCACTGACACACACTCTGCATTCATTGCACTGACACACACTCTGCATTCATTGCACTAACATACACTCTGCATTCATTACACTGACACACACACTGCATTAATTACACTAACACACACTGAATTCATTGCGGGGCGGGAGGCCGGCCGGGCGAGGAGGCGTGGGGGGCCCAGACCTTGTGCTTTGTCAGGGGCCTCAAAATTTCTGGTGGCGGCCCTGTGAAAGTGTGTGTGTCTTTCGGTGAGGGTGTGCCTGTGAGTGTGTGTCAGCATGTATATGTCATTTTATGTGTATCTGAGAGTGTGTGCCTGTCAGTGAGTGGTTGTGTCAGTGTGTGTCTGTCAGTGAAAGTGTGTGTTGGTTAAACAGTGTGCGCTTATGACTGTATGTGTGTGCCAATGACTGTGTATCTGTCAGTGAGTGTATATCAGTGCATGTATCAATGAGGGCATGTATCTGTCAGTCAAAAAAGTGGCCTTGACACAAATTGGGGGGTCAAATTTAGATTTTGGGGGTGCCCGAATTTAGTTGTGCCTAGGGCAGCACAAATCCAAAATACACCACTGGTGCCTACACTGTCCATTTAACTACAATTCTGTTTTTTAACTAATTAACCTCATATCTATATTAGCCTCCAATATGATAATGCACTCTTAATTTAACTGTTTATTAAATCTCAAAGCATAATACTCATAGCTCTATCAGCTCAGTTTGATTTATCTAAATATCCTGGTACAGCATTTTGATCATTGCCAGAAAGGTGACAAACAATCCTGTTGATTTTTCATGAGTTTCTCAATAATAAATTTGGCTTTGCACATGATCTCTTTCCATGAAACCTTTGATTATCTTGGCAATGCAGCAACATTAGTTGATTCAGAGCTGGCCAAATCTGCACCCATATAATTAATTTTAGCTTCATTGATTTGCGTTTCTTTTTTATTTTGATACATTATTTTTTTAGTACTGTCTAATTTGTTACAGCTATTTTATACATTCTTGTTATGCACAATTTGCACAGGAAAGCACTGCCACTGTATTTTAGGTGAGGATCAGTGGCGTACATACCAGGGTCGCAGGGGTCGCAGCTGCGACCGGGCCTGGCCGCCCCTGCGACCCGGTATGTACCCACTGGGCCAGCCTCTTCTCCTGGGAGGCCCAGGAGGCGGCCACCTCAGGGCCCCCCGAGGCTGGCCCTGCTGACCCTGGCGGGCTGGCTGGCTGGCTGTCTGGGTGGCCGGCGCGCGACGGAGCACTCTCCCCTGTGTGCCTCCTCTTCAGCTCCCTCGCGCATGCACTGATACCGGAGCCGGAAGATGACGTCATCTTCCGGCGCCGGCATCCCTATGCGCGAGGGAGCTGAACAGGAAGCACACAGGGGAGAGTGCTCCCTCCCACGCCGGCCAACCAGCCCGCCCAGCAGCACCACTGGACCCCAGGGAATCCCCCCAGCACTCCAAAAGGTAAGGAGGCTGGGGGGATTAAATTTAAAAAAAAAAATGTGTGTTTGTGTGTCTGTTAGTGTATGTGTGTGTTAGTGTGTCTGTTAGTATGTGTTTGTGTGTTAGTGTGTGTGTTAGTGTTTGTGTGTGTGTTAGTGTGTGTGTGTGTGTTTGTGTGTTAGTGTGTGTGTTTGTGTGTTAGTGTGTGTGTGTTTGTGTTAGTGTGTGTGTCAGTGAGTGTGTATGTTATTGGGTGTGTGTCTGCTAGTGAGTGTGTTACTGTGTGTGTCTGTTACTGAGTGTGTTTGATGTCTGTTAGTGAGTGTGTGTTTGTCTGTGAAAGTGTATGTTTTGTAAGTGAGTGTGTATGTATGTCTGTCGCTGAGTGTGTCTCTGTCAATAAATGTGTGTGTCTGTTAGCTAGTGTGTATGCGTCTGTTCGTGAGAGTGTGTGTGTGTGTGTCTTCAGCATTTACCTTTCTCCAGCGTCGGACTCCCTTGGCGCTGGGGATCCCTCCGCCTCTCAGCTCCGAATGCACATGCGCGGCAAGAGGCGCGCGCATTTAAACCGCCCATAGGAAAGCATTACTCAATGCTTTCCTATGGACGTTCAGTGTCTTCTCACTGTGATTTTCACAGTGAGAATCGCGGAAGCTCCTCTAGCAGCTGTCAATGAGACAGCCACCAGAGGCTGGATTAACCTCAGTGAAACATAGCCGTTTCTCTGAAACGGCTATGTTTTCAGCTGCAGGGTTAAAACTAGAGGGACCTGGCACCCAGACCACTTCATTGAGCTGATGTGATCTGGGTGTCTGTAGTGGTCCTTTAAGTGTGTGTGCACACCGCGGTCGCGGGATCGCAGCCCTGCAACCCATGCGACCAGGTGCCCGCCGCCATGTGTTGCGGCCCCGACCCGTGCCAAGTAAGGGGTGGGGGGCACGGATCAATTTTCGCACCGGGGCCCGTGGGTCATGTGTACGCCACTGGTGAGGATGCTTATATAACTGTAAAATATTTAAGTTCTTTTTTTTTGTGTTATATATGTTTGTTGGTGTGTATGTACAAAACTATATTATTGAAATCAGTAAAGGACAAGAAACATCGTGATGTGTATTTTTATTAACTTCATTCTTGCAAATGTTATACAATCCAACTATGTGATCAGGCATTTTAATTCTTTATATGCTAACAGAACATTGATATTTAGTATTTATTGGTAAGCACACAAAGAATAAAATTATTTGTCGTATACTGCTCAGTTGTATATTTTTGAAAAACTGGATATCACCATATGAGAGTGATAGAGTCGGTGACAATGATGAAACATAAGTTGTGCTTGTGTATTTATGTGTGCATCTGTGTTTGTGGAAATATGTACAACCTCAGAGCACTGTTCTATGTTTTAAAAAAAAAGGATTTCTGTAAAATGCACATATGTTAAAAATATACACTGATTTTTTTTATTTATTTTTTCATTTTGTAGAATAAAGGCAAAATAACCTTTGAAGAAATAAATAACCTTAGCTGATGTAGAATTACAACTCTAATTCTTTTAGTTTAGCAATGCATCACAGACATTGCAGTTCTACTACAGCTGATAGAATACATGTTGGCCTTCGCTGATCTAGTCCTTCTCGAAAGGATGCCAGTACTATAGCCTTGCCTTCCTTCTATGCCCTGCAGTCACTTCTCTCATGGAGGGGAATGCTGCCAGAAGGTTTTCATGTGCATGATGATCATGGGAATTGCAGTTAAAAGGAATCTATAGTGTTAGGAATACAAATCTGTATTCCTAACACTATAGAGCCATCAGGCTCTCCTCCCCCTTCCCCCTCCCCCTTCCCAACCAATAAAGATCCAAAAACGCTTTAATCACTTACCTGATTCTAGCACCAAAGTCCCACTGCGCTGGGTTGGTACACTGCCTCCTCTGATTACATCACCGGATGGAAGGGTAGGCTAATGCGCATGCTTTCCTATGGGGATTTACTGACACTGGATGTTCTCATGCACAGCGTCAGGACATCTAGCATCAGTTAGTGGACCAAAAGTCCAGTCAAATCCCAGAAGCGCCTTTAGTGGCTGTCTGGTAAAGAATGTCTGGAAGAGACTGCCACTAAAGATTGTCTTAGTGCTGCAGTAAAAACATTGCAGTTTTTCTAAAACTGCAATGTTTTACATTACAGGACTAACGGGACATGGACACTGCACCCAGACCACTCCAATGAGCTGAAGTGGTCTGGATGCCTATTGTGTCATTTTAAAGGAGAGCACTACAGCCAGTTTGGCTTGCTTCATCTTGTAATGCTGTCAATTCTAAGATGTTTGCATATATATTAAGGATGTAACTCTAGCTTCTGTCAATCAGCCAATCTGTAGCAATAGTCCCATGTAAATATTATCCGAGTTTTGCCAGCACTATACACTGCATGCAAAACTTAAGTTGAGCTTTTTCTCATCTCAAAGAGTATGTTTAGCCACAGACTAAGAGGGGCACAAAACAATGAACAAGACCTTC
This sequence comes from Pelobates cultripes, assembly GCA_933207985.1. NCBI lineage: Eukaryota > Metazoa > Chordata > Amphibia > Anura > Pelobatidae > Pelobates > Pelobates cultripes. The sequence goes on along the minus strand of OW240912.1, from coordinate 302,053,875 downwards.
GGCTATGCTAAACTGATAGCAGCTGTGATATGAATAAGTGTGTGCCATGGTTATCAATTTGTATTTTGTACCTAATTTTTTTTTACTTATTATTCAGAGAAATGTAGATAGTAATTTTCTCAAACGTACACCCTAATGTAATTAAATAGCATTACCGCTCATTTAGAGACGAGTAGAATAACTGCTTGTTTGGGGATTACACTACTTATCACTGCTAGCACACCCACAAAGCAGTGACTTGGCTTGGAACTTTGGCATTATCTTTATATGCGTTGAAAATAGAGGAAATTTCATCCCATAATTCCCCTTCTATGAATAGCTCTGGTGTCTTATTTTTTATTGATTAAGTGGCTGACAACTATCCTTATCAATACATTTTAAACAACATAGACCACACACAGATGCAGGATAATGCTTTACGTCGATAGTGTAGCCACCTGATGCTGACAGAGACAATGCATTGGTGTCACACTCTAGTTCTCCCAGAAGATTTTAAACAAAAAACACCAACAGTGCCCTGACAACCTACGATTCGAAGAGAATCAGAGGAGGTGGTTAAAAAAATGAGAGGGGGGGATTCAACACCCTGAGCTAAATGAATCTATCAGCACAGCACAAAAAAAACCGGTAACGCTGAAAAATTAAAGATTTAATAGTGTGTTGATATCAGCAAAAGACACAAATCTCTAATAATTCTGCAGATGATATTTGGCTTGGTTTCCTTTCAAAAAGAGTCAACTAGGGATGGATTTCCTAAGCAGTAAGCTGTTTAGTGATGGATATAAAATCATTTCACAACTCAGTATTCAGCTCACCAAAATTAATTTTTAGTCGATGCTGTGTAACTGTGCTAAACGTCATGTTTATTAATGCTTTTATTAAATAATATTGCTTACATCAAATAATGATGATTAACATTAAAACAGAAAACAGTATTGTGAAATATAAACATACATCAGTTGGAAAAACAGAATAACAAAATACAGAGTAAAGCAAGGAGAGATTATTATCCCCACAACTGTGCTGTTCTTTTTTTTTTAGAAAACAAAATATTTGTGTCTGTTTTATTACGAAAACAATATATATACTTAAATTAACTCAATAGTATGGCAGTCTTTGGTAAAGTCATGTTTGCCTGAATTGTTCTAAAACATAGTTTCAGTTCATAGTCTTTATTTAGTACTGCTTTTCATACATGCTATATGCCTAATTACATATATGTGTGAGTGACGGGTTATATCATATAATCCAATGAACTATAGGAATGTGAGTTCCACTAATGTGTGATGAACTGCAGAGGAGACATTTAAAGACGAACTCATTTTTGAAAGCCGATCAATATTACACCCCAATGGAGTTATATGGTGTAATGTAGGGAATGTAAAATTGTAGATCTCCAATTGTAGCAGAGCTATGAGTGCTATGGTGCTTAAGGCTTACAAAGTGTCACAGGAGTTCAAACTGTGCAACAGCAGAGAATAGACCCTTTGTCCACCCTTAGTGTAATAGAAATATAGATCTATCTAGGAATGTTGAAAGGTGGCCTAAAGCCCTCTATTTTGTTTTAATGGGTATACAATTGGTGCTAAAATGTTTAAAAGACATCAGAAATCAGTGGCAAGAGGACTTAGCTGGGTGATTTTCACTACCCTGGCAAGAAATTAGGACCCTACCCTAATTAGAAGATTAAAGAGAGCCCCTTGGTACCTTTATACACTAGCCTTTTAAGGACACAGACCAGAAAATCAGCCCTGTGTATTATGTTATATTCATTTCTATATCTTCTATTACATAGTTAAACTCTTCTGATATTCTACCTGACATCATTATTGTGTATCAGAGATTACACTTAGAAATATTACACTTAGCGCTATTACACTTAGAAATATAGGCCACACTGATAATTTTAAAAAAGGTGAAATTTTGGGGCAAACTGCTAAATAACAAGAAATCTCTATGGAAACTCACAGACTTGTTCTCCACATTTTGGAATGGAAATGCTTTGCTAGGTAAGTTCAATTGTGACAAGACCGAGAAGACTGTATGCATTGAATCACCTTCATTAGTCGACTTTCAGCTCTATGCCAACGAATGGGGCATAACAAATATAGAACCAGAAGAAGGTATTCTTATCGTTCATTATTAAAAATGTGTGTATTTAGCAATCCTATCTACTTCAACTGATCTACAGCCAGTCTGCTAATAAGCCCTTACTATGCTTCAATTAACTTTTCAAAATGAACAGTGACAAAAGTAATTTATATTTCATCAGCTCTCTACGGAAGGCTAGACTATGTATGAAACGATGCCCGCTATGACAGTTTATTGCAAAAAGCTTTATCTTATCCCAGAAAAATAAATGCATATTCCTAAATTTGCCTCTACACTTTGTCACTCATAACAGAATGAGGATAGGTACAATTAAAATGTTCTGAATTTATATATAGATATATATTTATACATTTCAAATAAGAAAAATATGACATTTAATATAAAAGCACAATATTCTTTCCTTTTTTTATGATTTACATTAGGTGGTTGCTAAAAAGTACTCATGTACTTTTGTCTTACCAGTTTATGCAAGATATGGAATATAATGTAAAATTAAAACAGTTTTGAAACTGAATAACACAATCTCATCTATTAGTGTACATTTTTCCTATATGAAAGAGATTTTTTTTATCCCCCCAACATAATAACTAAAGAGAGCTTTCGCAAGGTGTTTATAGCTGAGTTTAGGAATGAAGACGGATAAACTGCAGTTAACAATAACTCAGGATTTTTCTCCATATTGAAAGAATGAGCATATGGTTAGTTTTACGTTATGCTGCAATGGGTGATACTTATCTTCATTTCTGCTTATAGCAGCCTGCACATCAGTCATTTTAAACACTTTGGGGGAAAAAAGAAAATAATAGTCTTTGATATTTTGAAGATTTCCACAACCACGGCAAATTTTGAAGCTGCTCAGGGTGAATAGGCAAGTCTCATACAGACACATTCCAGCGTGAAGGAGGCTTCTAATGCTTTTCTATCGACCCTCTTGAGCAGTTCATGAAAGATTGTCAGTTATGTTTTGCAAGATGGCAGATTGTAACGCAAGAGATTACTAAACAATCTAAAGCAGAAGTTCGTATGACTCAATGAACTTTAGTTTTGTAGGTGCACTGCTATTCAGGATATAGTTTCTTATAAGATTATAGTTGTGTCAAAAGATGGAACTGATCCACTAGCCCCACTTACACTTTAAGTGTAATTTTATCCTTAAGATGAAAATGTTTTTGCTTTTTTTTTTTAATTGGGAAATGAGAAGGTAAAATATTGACAATAGTTAATTCTTGAATTTTCATTGCATTTTTCTACATATGGCCTCACTTCAGTCCCTGCAAAAAACATACTCAGTATAGCTGGTCCAGACTTTGTCCTCACTCTGATCATTACTGGCAAAAGCGCATGTTCCAGTGGAACTACATGCCACCATATGGAAGCCAGCTTCAGATAGCTTGTCAAAGGCTTGTTCCAGAAAGTTAAACTTGAGGTAGTATCTAGATGTGTAGCGCTCAGGAGGCCTGTCAGGATCTCTGCTTTCATTCAAGGTCTCTCCAAAAACTTCTTTGGCTAGGGAGGTTTTGCCACAGACAGTGATACGGGCAACCCTTCGGAACTTGGCATCAGCCTGTGCCTCACGTCCTATGGTGTAGGAACCTCGATAGCCAACTGTTATATAACCAGATCTTTTACCCTCCAGAGATTGTGATGGAGTCAGACGTGGGACTGAGGCTGGACTGCAAGAAGAAGAGGCATTGAAGCGATATGGATCTAAAGTTGGAGAGGGCACTCCAGCTGCTGGTGAAGATGATGGAATGATGGCTGTATCTAAGTCAGAATCCTGATTGGCTGCAGGGGTAAGGAGCAAAGGAGGTTCTTCTCCACCAATCGAGCTTTCTTTACTGACACGAAGAGGATTCAGGCGCTTTACTAGTTCAGGCAATTGAAAGTGCTCAGCTTCTCTTTGTAGCCGACTTCTCTCTGGAAAGTAGTCTGGCAGTACAAGCTGTAGATCTCGCAGGTAATCCAACACATAGCGAAATAAGAAACCATCACGGTCAAGAAAGAAACGTCCCTTACTGTCCCGTGCCAGTTCCACTGGTTTCTGTTGGGAAAACATACGCCACAGAAGAGAATCTGGAACTGATATAAGAGTAGTGTGACGGGTCACATACACCTGTCCGCCAACATTTAGCTCCACAATCTCAGGAAACAACGGTTCCAAGGCTTTACCTCCAGTGCAGCCACCTCCACCACCTCCCCCATTAGGCAATCCTCGTGTGGTGTCAGGCAAAGCCATCAAGGCTACGAGGATAAGAGTTACTCCCCTTGTCCAAAAAAACAGAGGAACAAAAATAAAGAACTAAACAATAAACTGCATGAAATGTTCACTGAGTCAGGCGTTGGTGCTTTAGTTTGCTGCTTTTGTTTTATGCCTTTGCCTTTCAGCTAGGACGTTAAGCCACAGAAGACTGTTTTGTTTCCTTCCTCCCTGTGTTTCTGATTGAGGGAGCTGGCAGGGTCTGTGTTTTTATGTAGAAATGCACACTGGAGGCGTAGGAGGGAATAAGGGAGGAGAGTGAGAGAAAGCACAGACACAGCTGATCACATACAAAAAGAGGATGTATGCTGTACAGTATGTGCATGCTTAGCAGATGTAAATCTGATGTTTGCAGAGCCTGCAGAACATACACAGCTCTTTCATATTTAAATAAAATGCAGACAAGGAAAGGACATTCTCAGAAGTTATAAACAGCATCAAGGTACATTATAAGCCCTTCTTGTGTTTAACCCTTTGGATCCAAAGGTGAAGATAAAAAAACAGCATCTTCTTTTTTGGCAGCCTCAATAGCAATATTTGTTTCTCTGTAGCTTTAGTTATCTGACTTGAAACATTCAAGTACATTTCATTCTGGAATGCTATGTCAGCATAGTGCTATGTTTAATATTTATTTCTTGTAGCACTGATATTCTTCATATTTGATAATAATGTGGCAATATGCCTAACCTTAAAATCATCAAATTAACAATGCATAGTTATGATGCATATAATACCTAAAAAATACTCAATTCTGCTACTGCTGCAATTGAAAGGCAATTCCAGGTATCCACTACCACATCTTTAAAATAATACTCTAAACTGTTATCCCTTATCTTTTCAAATCACAAAATATTCGCTCTTTTTCTGTCCGGTTTCTGAATAATGTAAAATAAACCTATCTTTTACAAAATGCTGTGTAATATATGAGCATGAGGAGACTTGCTTGATTGCCATTGACAGGATCAGGTGAATTACTTGGCAATATGAACATTTTGTCCATAATGGTAAGTTTTTTTCTCCCAATAAAAATATGTAAAAGGAAAAAAAATGCTGTTTAGAAAATTTATCTAATAAATAAAACAGTTAAGCTTCTATAAATATTCCTACAACATATGCTTCATCATTGAACCCATCAAAGGCTGCTTGTTTTATTTTGTTTTAGTTTATGTTTCTCTTCTCATGTCTTCTCTCTAACACTTGATTCCTGCTTACATTCCCTCTACCATATTCTCATTTATATTCTCTGATTTAATTTTCCTAAAACAGTATTTTTTGCCTAAATTACTTTAAAATACTTTCCTTGCACCCCTATTCACTATCATCGAGTTCATCATTTTTTTAGCGTTTTTAGCACATGTATCCCTTTAACCCCTTAAGGACCGAACTTCTGGAATAAAAGGGAATCATAACATGTCACACGTCATGTGTCCTTAAGGGGTTAAACCATATTTTTGCAGTCTGTTATTTACCCTGGACTCCAGTACAGGGAAATGGCTTTCATCATTGCTTTCCATTGCTCCTGCTAGATTATCCTGCCTGCGAGCTAATTACATAGCACTGGGAAATTACATTCTAACCTGGTGCTCTGTCATGTGTGCACAGGGGACTTGGGAAGGAGCAACTAGGCAATGAAAAGCACAGACCTCTGCACCCTTACAGTTTAATATGGGATAGAATGTTTGGAGAAATGATAGTCTGCCAATAACCCTGATCTTTTCCTGTATTTTATTTCCTAAAGGACTCTAAAGGTATAAAGATCATTAACAAACTTTAAGAAACATTTGGACTTATTCATTAAACCAGTATTGTATAGAACTGACCAAGGATTGCACATTTCAGAAGTTGTCCGGAAAGTTTTCCCATTGAGGCTATTTTTATCTCCTGAATTATGGGGTTTGGCTGTCCCCAGCAGGATGGCACCTGGTTTCTATCATCAGTTTATGTGTGTTGACTTTTACTGTCCCTTTTGTACTAAAATTCCTTTGTCAATATTCCACAATTCCATGTTTAACTCCTTAAGGACGGAGGCAATTGTACATGTTCTGATCAAAGCAAAATCTAAACAAAACCTGGAATTTGAGCTCTATGTCTGTTCAACCATAATTCACCACTTTCATATTAAGTGCACCCACACTTATTTATATACCATTTTGTTCAGGAGAAACAGGGCTTTCGTTGAAAATCAAATATGAATAATATATTTAAAAAAAGTGTCAAGAGAAATTGTGTTGTTTTTCCAAGTTCTGCGTGGCATTTTACCTGTGAATGTCATACTATTGTTAGCTTTTACTGCAATAAACCACACATATTTGCATGCTGAGATGTTGAAGTACAGTGATGCCCCATGTGCAATTTTTAAGTGGTTTTGGAAAGTTACAGGTACAAATAAAACGCTTTTGCTTTTTCAGTTGTTTTTTTTTACGTTCTTTATTTTTTGCTGTGTGTATGACAAAAGATCTTGCGATGCCACAACAGCATTGGATAGCAGTTTAAAAACAGATATAATGAAACATTGATCTAGCAGTCAAAGGAAAGGCACAGTGTTATATAGATAACAAAACAGGCTAGGCATGTAAATTAATTTAAAAACCATGTCTAGGACTATAATGTGAGACATGCAATTGGGATAAAGAAGACTAAATGTTTGCCCACCAGAGAGGCCCCCCACGTGGAACGACCCGACTGTTAGAGCAGTATGGTGAAACCCCACATAATATTTGAGAGTTCAACAGGTAAAATAAGAGTACAAATGAAAAGAAAAACATAAGAGTAAACCAATGCTCTATACTGTTACTCTGAGAATGCAGAGGTATACAGTGAGACATGGCAACGACATGAACAGTCCCTGTTCATCCCACACCCTTTTCCAGTATGACATAGACCCGGTCTGGCAGGTATGACTTCGGGCATGGAAACCTCACTGAAGGTGCCGGTATCAGTCAGTTGCGACACCCTGTTCCGTCCAAGAGATGCTCTGCAAACCAGCTCTGTGGCTTGGCTGCTTGGGTTGGAGCGGAACTATTGTTCCATGAAGGGATAACCGATGGCGGCTCGCTTCTGGCTGCTTCCTTTCAGGGGATGGTCTGGGAGTGGCCACAGAGCATGGGCCTGCTCTGCGTCTGGATTCGCTGCCTGCCACTCGTCCCCCAGTGATCGATCCCGGCATGTGCAATCATGCAGATGAGTTACGTTTGGCATTCCTTGAGCCTCCTCCAGAAGTCATCGAATAACTTTTCAAGTCTAGTAGAGAAGTCAGCTCGCTCCCCACCAGGGCTGGACAGGCACATGGCATCCACCATATTTTAGTAGCACGAGGTGGTGCGCATCGCGGCGGCCATCTTGGGGTTGGCAGTTTTGCCGCGCTTTTACTAGCGCGGCCAATACTGCTCGTTTGGGGGCGGGAGTTGATCTCTGTTGCTGGGCAAGTCTCCTGGTGTTCCCCAGGAGCTTATTCCCGAGGGAACACTCGTGAGCTTGCTGCAATTTGTATTTGTTGTCTACCTCTGTTAGCACTTTGGTAAACACTTGGTGCCTGTTGCCTGCTAGTTTGTTTGATATTATTTTAGTTGGGGTTTAGCCATTCTCATAACCTATTTAGGGGATATACTTAACAGCATGCCTGTATTTACTGTCCTTTCCACCCCAGACATGCAGGCTGAGAACAGTGCATATAGTGCCACAACGCCTAGAGCCACCATAACCACCCCTCCCTTGCAGGGCCCCAAAATGCCCACAGCGTTGGAAACAGTGCAAGAGCATATGGACTCAGAGGAGTTACATTTCCTCTTAGACGCGGCTATGGCGAAGTCTGAGACACAGGCCATATTTACCGCCATGGGTGCCATGTCAAATAATTTATCACATTCCATAACCACTGCGATGAGAGCCACTCAACTGCCGCCTAACCCCCCAGAAAATAAACCGGTGGCCCCTAGTGGGCGTAAGGCCACTAAAAAGTCTCGCCATTTAGACGATTATGCCTCCAAAACCCTACAGATGGACAGGGCATGTCCTGTCACAGAACCTGTGGTTGGACCACAACTAAGAGCCCCCCACCGGGCAAAATCGGTGAGGAAATGGAAGAGGGCTAAGGCCCTACTCAAATCCTCCGACTCTGAATCAGAGCTAGAGGAGGCACAGAGCGAGTCAGAGGAGGAGGACTCTGATGATTCTAATGATAATCAATTGCAGGAATATGATTCCGTCACATGCACGGACATGGACCACAAGGACGGAGCTGACGACTCCGCCTTAGTTGACCCTCAGGGCGAATCATTATTCGATCCGGACACCCTACAACACCCGAGGTCCTCCGAGTGGTACCCTCTGGACCACGTAGCGAAATATATCACTGCCCGCATCAGAAAACCATTGGATAAGGTGGCGCGAAACAAGCTGCGGGCAGAATGCCCATGCCCCACGGTCCCGGATATGGCATGCGCCACCCCGGAGGTGGACCCCAAAATCGCCAAATTTTTGGGAAAATCAGGCTGGAAGGCCAAGAAGGGCCTGGATTTTGCCTGGCAGAATTGCCAGGATAAGGTATTGGACATGCTTGGACCAATCGCGAGGATGTTCGATATGGTCGAAATCGCGTTGGCAGGAGGTGCACCGCTGGACCTGAGGAGGTGCACCGCTGGACCTGAAAGCCCTCAGAGGGTGGATCCAGCGTGCCGTGTGTCTCCTGGGCAATGCTAATACGGCAGTGGCCACAGAAAGACGCAAAGCGATCTTAATTAAAATTGAGCCTAAGCTAGTAAACCTAGCTATCTCAGAGCCAGGTCCCCAGGCTAAAGCCCTCCTATTTGGGGATAACTTCGTAAAAGAACTAAGCACATATGTGGGCACCATTACGGCACTTGATAAGACTCAAGCCAGCATGAAGCGAGTGTTCCATCAGAGAGTTTTTGGCGGGGCCGGCAGATATCGGGGCCATCTGCCCCGCCGCTCGCCCCGGGGCTCTCGTGGCTCTGCGCAATCCAGATTCACACCCCCGGAACCCAAACAAGCCTCACCGTTCTTCCCAGTTTGAGGCAGACCGTGGCAAACCCGAGGACCCAGAGGCTCTTCATATGGCCGACGACCTTATGGTAAGTGCCCTACCTCCTCATATGTCAGCATTAACTATGGTGGGGGCCAGACTGAGCCATTTTGTCAAAGCATGGCACATGCTCACTGCGGATGCCTGGGTGCTCCACACGGTCCGGGGTTACTCTATAGATTTTGTGCAATACCCTGTCCAACTGAAACCCCCCAGCCGAATGGTGTTCCCCACTCGGTACCGAGAGTTGATAACCCAAGAGGTCCAGGCCTTAGCCTCCAAGGGGGCAATTTATACAATCCCCCCGTCCCACCAGGTTTCCTAAGCAACCTATTCTTAGTACCCAAAAAAGGCGGAGGCGTTCGCCCAGTCATCAACTTGAGACCTTTAAACATGTTTGTCACATACCATCACTTCAAGATGGAAGGTATACACTCTCTCCGGGACCTCCTCCTCACAGGGGACTGGATGGTCAAACTCGACTTGAAGGACGCATATCTCACGACTGCCAACGCTTCCTGCAATTCCGATGGGAAGAGACCATGTGGCGATTCAAATGCGTACCGTTCGGTCTCTCATCGGCCCCCTGGTGCTTCACAAAGCTCATGAAACCAGTGGTCGCCCTCCTACGCAGCAGGGGAGTACGGCTCATAATATACCTGGACGATATCCTCATCATGGCGCAAGACCCGCTTCTGTTGCACGAACATTTCTCTTGGACGAGAAATCTGTTAGAAAACCTGGGCTTTCTGATCAACTGGGAGAAGTCGGTCATCGAACCATCGCAAGCAATAGAATTCCTGGGTTTCACCATAGACGCGGTGACCGGAACACTCATACTCCCAACGACCAAGGTCAAGGCCATCAAAAAGGAGCTCAAGCGGATGCTAACACGTCCTGTCCTTACTTGGAGACAGCTGGCCAGGATTGTAGGCCTCCTCTCGGTGTCAAATCAGGCCATCTTTCCCGGACCCCTACACTACAGAGCACTTCAACGATTAAAGGCAAAATACCTTCGTTTGGGGCACTCATACTCAGATTCTGTTCCTCTCGACTGTGCTGCCAAAGACGAAATCAAATGGTGGCTACAACACATGGAAGCCTGGAATGGCCGCGCGATCTTCGGAACAACTCCGGACCTCATAGTGGAATCCGATGCAAGCTTGCTCAGTTGGGGTGCGCACTGCAGACCTTTCTCCACCGGAGGAAGATGGTCCAGGGAGGAACAGGGACTTCATATAAATTGCCTCGAACTGTTGGCGGGTTTCTTTGCTTTACGGAGTCTTTTGAACGTGTCAACCAACTGTTCCATCCTGTTACGCATGGACAACGTTTCAGCAGTCCGTTATATCAACCACCTCGGGGTCACGAGGTCAGCAATACTTGCGGAATTAGCGAAGGATTTCTGGCAGTTCTGCCTGGATCGCAAGATATCAGTGCAAGCGGAACACATTCCGGGGATGAGCAATGTAGTAGCAGACTGGAACTCCAGACATCTACGAGATGCCAGCGACTGGTGGCTGAACCCGGGCACCTTCAGCCATTTGCAATCACTGTGGGGACCACTGGACATCGACCTGTTCACTTCACGACTAAACACGCAATTACCGAGGTTTTTCAGTTGGAGGCCGGATCTGGAGGCTCTAGCGACGGACGCTTTCCGACAACAGTGGCCGAACGCCAGACATTACGCTTTTCCCCCCTTTTCTCTCATCGCACGGACCTTGCTGCACCTCAGACGACACCGAACTTCTCTAATCCTCGTATCTCCCTTCTGGACGTCTCAACCCTGGTTCCCTACACTCCTGGAACTGTCAATAGATCTGCCAAGGTTACTACCGGTACACGACAACATTCTCCTGGATCCCTATGGCAATCCACATCCTCTCATACTGCAGGGACATCTCAAGCTTTTGGCATGGCTCCTCTCAGGGGACTTGATGACATCCCAAATGTTCCACAAACAACTCTGGACCTACTGGCAGAAGCTTGAGCCCCAGGTACAAGGAAATCATATTTACATGCCTGGAACGCATGGCATGGTTGGTGCGTGGAACAACATGTGGATCCCATATCTGCAACTGTGAGTCAAGTCTTGGGTTTCCTCACTTCACTTTTCGACCACGGCCTGGTGTATCGTACAATTAATCTACATAGGTCAGCTATCTCAGCAGGCCACGTAGGTTGGAATGGAATTCAAACAGGGAAACATCTGATGGTATGTCGACTCCTACGGGAAACTCCTACAGAAAATTTGCACGACCACCACGGCCTAGGTATTCGGAGGTCTGTGATGTGAACTTCGTTCTCCGATTTTTTTTAAAGTTGGCCAAGGAACGAAGACTTGTCGATCTAGCAACTCACCGCAAAATTGGTTACATTGTTTTGTCTCATCTCATGTAAACGGATCTCAGATGTACGAGCATTGGACATTCAGGCACGCTCATATACATCGGAAGGGGTGGCCTTTGATATATATCGAGATGTACAAAAACGTCCATCACAAAGGTTTTTTACCCCGCTTTTCCACATAACAGTAACTTATGCCCAGTAGCCTGTCTCAAGGAGTATGAAACAAGGACGGCGGCGGTCCGAGATCCTCAATGTGCGGAACTATTCCTGGCTATTTGACAATCGCATCGTCCGGTTTCTACAGTCACCATATCTCGCTGGGTCAAATGGATCATGACGTCAGCAGGCATTGATACTTCCACATACGGAGCACATTCAGTGAGGGGTGCGATGGCATCAAAAGCTTTTTCATTAGGCTGTAAATTGGAAGATCTCCTCCGAGCAGCCGATTGGTCGAGAGAATCTACATTCCGGGAATTTTATTTACACCCGGTTTCCCATTTTTCCATGTCAGTGATCACACAGCTTTGAACTAGCATAATAAGAGCCTCCGTGTCCTTTAATAAAATTACCAGATTTTACTAATTTCATGACGTAAAGTTATGATTTTATAAAGGACACGGAGGAGAGTATTATCCCACCCACTAAAGGTAAGTTGCCCTCCTCTGGGAATGTAATGTATGTTATGGGACTGGAGCCGGGTGATAATGTGTTATTTTCTTTCCTTTGAGTGAATAACATGAGAATGATCTAGTGTTTAGATAGCGTTGGAATATGAACGTGGAAAAATATTATCCAAGAACACATTTTACCATCTCGTTTCTCTGTCTTACAGCTTCCTAATTGGAGTGCCATAATGGTCCAGGCATGCCCAGAGGTGTGCGGATGGAGGATGACCAGTTTTTTCTTTAGGGTTTTTGGTTTTTTATCGACGTCATCTTCTGTTCTCTATACGACTACTGGTTATTTTCATTGCGGAATTTTGGAGTGTCCATCAGCAACACCAAAAGAAAGAGGAGTGGCTTAGGGTCACATGGGACTTTATTGTAATAGGGACACTCTGATTGGTTCTTATGAGGTATTTGGTTAACCCTTTAGAAGTTATGATGTAATGTTATTGAAGTGTTTTTCTTTTTTGCATTGAATATATATATATATATATATATATATATATATATACACACACAATATTTTCTTTTGCTGCTGAGGAATAAAAGAAAGAGAAAAGCATAATACTCGCCTCCGTGTCCTTTATAAAATCATGACTTTATGTCATGAAATTAGAAAAAAATCTGGTAATTAAACACTATAGGGTTAGAAATACATGTTTGTGTTCCTGACCCTATAGTATTCCTTTAAGAAAACACAATAGGAAAGTAACTTGCACTTCCTCATTTACCACAACTAAATATTTGCAAACAATTGGCTATTGCTTGTGTGTTTTTTTAATTCCTTTTAGATTTATTTTAATTTGTATGCTTTGTCTGGCAACACTATACAAAACAAGCAAATTAGTTAGTGTAGTACTGTAAAAAAATTCTACACTTGTGCAAAAATATATCTATTGCTGCCCAAGTGTGCATGGCTGTGTCTGAGGCATGATGTGGCAGCAATGTGGAAGTGCATTGAAGGTGAATACGTTTTTAACCTACCTGTTCTTATTCACCCCAATAAACTTTGAAATAGTATTTACTGCAGTGAAAGAGGAACTGTCACTTCTCTGGAAGTGAATTTCCATTTTAAATTAGTGCAAAGACTCCTATCTCCAAGACCTGTAAACATATCCCTGATCCCTTTTTGTCTTAAAAAAGTCTTATACAGTGGGATATATGATTCAAATGATTGTGCCAATGTAAATGACAATGTTGGTGTTTTGCTGAGCGAAGCCTTGGAGCGGCACCCTATTCTCAACAACCCCTAAAGGAGGACATTTTAAATTTGTATTTGAGATACAGTGGCAGCGGCAGCCTTTAGACGTTAGACAGGAGACAGAGGTAGCAGAGGGCAGATGGTCGGGCAGTCACTTTTAAAATATGTAAAAAAGTTAATAAAATGTTGCATTGCTTACTAGGTAAAGAACTGCAGCGCTACCCTACACCCAATCCCATTGAAGGCGGATATTTAAAATTTTAATATAAATTTGAATTAATTTGAAACCTGAACAGTAGCAGCTTTGAGAAGTGAGCCTTCGGACAGCAGTGGACCAGCAGCACAGACAGGACAATCAGGGATATCACTTGTATTAGGTCAATGAAAATATGGCAAAAAAAAATACAGCAGTGCTTTAAAAGTGAAGTACTGCTGTATTACACCCAACAATCAATGTGATACCCTACTACACCCAACAACCAATAAATAAGGATTTTTGAAATTTGAATTAAATGAAGTCAGTGGCAGCAGCAACCTTTGAAGGTTTGCCTTGTGAGAGCAATGGCCCAGCACTAACACAGACAAATGGTCGGCAGCCACTTCTTTTAGGTCCTTTCAAGAATGATAAAAAAAACACTGCAGTGCATGGGCACAGCAATGCTATATATACTACTACCCAAAGGACGATAATAAGTAGAACAGCAGCAGTCCAGTGAGAGAGGTGGCAGACTGGCAGAAAGAAGGTTCAGCAGCCTTTGGATGTGATCCCAGGCAAACTGGCGCAAAGTACCAATTTATTAGGTCCCTTCAAAAAAAAAAGCACGGTTTCTAACTGCAGCCCTGTCTAGTCATACCCTTCAGCACACACCAAGTCCTTATCTTTGATAGCTTTCACCATATTGGCATCCCCATCACTCACTATAAAGTCCTTTTGTACTGCTGTGTCTGTTGCCTGTCCAAACCACGTTTCTAGCATAACTCAAAGAGCTGCCAGAATATTAGCGGAGCTGCTGATCCATAACCTCAGCATGTAGCAGAAAAGATTTGAACTGCACTGCTTGCACTGTTCTTCATTGTCACTGCTTGTCTTACCTAACAGGAATGCTCCGACACAGAGGACATTTGGCTGCCAACAACAAGAAAGCTAGGGACACTTAATTTGTCTATGGTAACGTGAACACTCTGCCCACCTGCATTAAACAGTAACGTTACACAGATTGAGATGGTGTGCCTTTCCTGCTAGATGTTGTTCTGGGAGGCAAATAGTAATTGGGAGCAAAAGTCTGTATCAGTTGCTTCAATGGCTCACCTTCTACAAGAGCAAAATAAGCTATTCCCCCAACAGCAATATGCTAGCCTATCAATCTTATCACCTTATTTGATTGCTGTGTTGACATGCCCCTGATATGTACTATGCCAAATTATTCTAGGGTCAGCTGATGGGCTTATGCTGTTTTTGCTTGCCCCTGCTCCTTGTCTCCCCCACACTTCCTCTTCTAGTCTCACTCCCTCCTAGTTGGTACTCAGGACATATATAGTTATATTTAAACAAGACAGAAAGTGCCAAAACAACTTGCATCATTGTGGTTTATTCACTGAGTGTAAAGTGGTGCATTAGCTACTGTTTTCAAACACCAGTACCTCCCTGGACATTAAGGAAGGGAGGACATGACTGCTGGCAGGGATAAGGGGTTGGGTCACAAGGGGATACATTGTTACACATGGGGGGACATTAAGATGGGGAAAAAGGGGAGGGTACTCACCAGTTCCTGGGCAGAGGTGTAGTGTTGCTAGCTTCCCCTGGGACTGTCCAAAAAAAAAAAAAAAAAAAGAATTTTCAATTATTACTATTTTCATTTGGATTTTCTACTTACCTGACTTTCCCCTCATCTGGCATCGGGAGAATGGCTTCAGCTGTGTCAAGGGAAGATGTGGTAGCCTTACTGCAGGCGTACCTTGCCTCTCATGGATCCGGTGCTTTGGAGGAGGTGATCGCTGGGGTGGATAATCGCCCGGCTCCTGCTGCAGCTTCAGGGACTTCTTCTATTCCGTTGGATGGCGGTAGGAGGACCAGGCGTTCCAGGCCTCCTACGCGCCTGTCCCCCAGTCCGGTGTCCAGACGTCGAGGTCGCCAGCGGGAACAGCGGATTGGCACCGCCAGGTCTTCCCCGGTGAGGAGTGGAAGGAGACCGGCGGCGGCCATCATCGTTGGTGGACAAGATGGCGGCGTGGCGGGAAGATCTCGGAGCCCGCCGTCTCTTCCGGTCCAAACGGCGGGAAGAGAGAGGACGCCGGAAGTGAGTGGAAGCGTCGGCGTGCGTCAGGCCGCCGGACGTCATCATCGGGCGCAACCGGAAGTGACGCGCCCGCCGGATCACGGGACCCGGAAGTGACGCGCTCCGGCGGCGTCCCGAACCCGGAAATGACACACAACGTCGGCGCCCGGTCCAGAACACGGAGTTCTCAGGGCGCCGGACGCAGAGGACGGTCGGCAGGGAGAAGAGGAGACCTCAGGAGAGCCCAGACAGCCGGAGTCAACCCCCATCACCCTGAGGCAGCCGGTTTCGGAACGGTTAACCGGGAGCACACCTCAGGTCCAGCTGCAGATGTCCCTGGGAGCCCTTGGTTGGATTCTGGTTCTGAAGAGGAGGAGGTTTCGGTGCCTGCAGTTCCCCAGCGGTCCGGTGGTGGTTACATGGCGCCGGCGTGCCAGGGACTGGGGCCCAAGATCAGGCTAGTGAGTGCTTGCGCTTGCTTAGGACCCTAGTGGCCACTTTCCCTTCCCATCTTACTGGGCTGGATACTAGACAGGTTCAGGGACAGGGTCTCCCAGGGCTGGCTGAGGGTCAGCCGCAGGGATGTTCTCAAACCCTTAGGGCTCAGCCTGCCGCAGGGGCTTTTCGTGCCGGTTCGGTGGGATGTGATCTTGCACCGTTAGGTTTGCATGTCCCTATGGATGTGCAAGAGAAGATTTGGAGAGGTGAGTATGTGGATCTGCTGTCTTTGGTCTCTCCCGACAAGGATTCAGTGGACAGACCACGCCGTGGGGAGGTACCCGAGGCGGAAAAAGGTAAGCAGATACCCAGAACCTTTGGTAATTGGTTGCAGGGGTTTAACATATTTGCCAGTATCCTAGTGCGCCGGTTCCCAGATAAGGCTCCGGCCCTGTTCGGGTACTTAGATCTGATTTGGGGGGCCTACAAAATTTATGGCGGGCAATGCTGGTATCGCTATGACCAGCAATTCCGACAAAAGATGGCGGTGTGCCCGGGTATGGATTTCGCCGTGCAGGATGGCAGTCTATGGCTGTTACTTATGACTCCCAGTAGACCATCCCCCTTTCCCGGGCCTGCCGGAGGTAACTCCGGCTCCTCAGCAGGGCAGAGGAAAGGTGTGTGTTGGCTCTTTAATGAGAGCCACTGCCGCTGGTATAGCTCCTGCAGGTTCCGCCATGAGTGTGCACACTGCGGGGGAGCCCACCCCGCGGTGCGCTGCTTCCGTAAGGGGAAGCCAGTTTCGGGAAAGGGTCCCTCTCGAGATGACGTATCTAGGGGAGAGGACGCCGGTGGACGCCCTAAGGATGCTCCCGTGGCTCGTCCGGTATCATAGGGGTCGAGATGCTCAGACATTGTTTGATGGTTTTCAGGTAGGTTTCTGGATCCCCTTTGTTCCCTCTTCTTTCCCTCAGTTCGCGGACAATCTCCGCTCGGTTAAGGGCAAAGAAGATATTTTACAGCAAAAATTGCAGGTGGAGGTGCAGGCGGGTCGCATGGCTGGCCCGTTTAGTGCGCCACCTTTTCCTAACCTTGAGGGTCTCCCCTCTGGGGTTGGTTCCCAAAAAGGACCCAGGTTCCTTTCGTTTGATCCAGCACCTATCCTACCCGTCGGGTGAATCGGTAAATGATGCCATTGGCAAGGACATCTGTCGCGTGCGATATGCATCATTTGATAGGGCTTTGGAGTTAGTTCGTCGGGCCGGGCAAGGTGCTTTGTTGGCAAAATCTGACATAGCATCGGCTTTCCGTCTGTTGCCAGTTCACCCCTCCTGTTTTCACTTGCTAGGCTGTTTTTTTCAGGGTTTTTTTTACTACGACATGTGTTTGCCCATGGGTTGTTCTATTTCTTGTTTTTATTTTGAAATGTTTTCCTGTTTTCTCGAATGGGTAACGCTTCAGGAGGCGGGTTTGGTGTCTGCTACTCACTACTTGGATGACTTCCTTTTCGTTGGCCCTCCGGGTTCGGGTGAGTGTGAGCGTCTTTTGCAAACGTTTCGGGCTGTCATGGGATATTTCGGGGTCCCCGTTGCAGAGGCTAAGACGGTGGGCCCGGTTCGGGTTTTGTCGTTTTTGGGGATTGAGATCGGCTCTGTCGGTATGGTTTTTAAGCTGCCGGAAGAGAAGGTGTCGGTTCTCTTGCGGACGATTGACCTGGTTCGAGGGGCGAGGAAGGTGCAGTTGCGGCAAATGCAGATGCTTCTGGGGCACTTGGCCTTCGCTTGCCGAGTTCTTCCAATGGGACGTGCGTTCTGCAGGCGCCTCTCCTTGTCCACGGTAGGGGTTCGGGAGCCTTTTCATTTTATCCGAGTCACGCGGCGTCAGCGCGCGGACCTCCAAGTTTGGAGCTCCTTTTTGGAGCGCTACAATGGACGCTCCTGCTGGTTGCTGGAGGCTGCGTCTAACTCGGAGTTGAACCTCTTCACGGACGCATCCAGCTCCGTGGGTTTTGGGGCATATTTTCAGGGTAAGTGGTGCGCGGAGGTATGGCCAACTCTATGGCGGGGTTTGGATGTTATGCGTAACCTGACGTTTTTGGAGTTGTTTCCCATTGTTGTTTCTCTGGAGCTCTGGGGGGAGGCTTTGGCCAACAGGACTGTTGTTTTTCACACGGACAACATGAGTGTTGTCCATGTGATAAACCGTTCCACCTCCAGTTCTCGCGCTACTGCGACGGTTGGTACTTCTTTCCTTAAAGTTCAATGTTTGGATTAGAGCTTGTCATGTCCCGGGTGTTGACAACGTGGTAGCTGACTCTCTTTCTCGGTTTCAGTGGGACCGTTTTCGAGAGTCGGCGCCAGCCGCGGAGGCTGTGGGTATCCGATGTCCGGTTTCCTTATGGGAGATCGATTTGGAGGATTGAGGAGCTTGGTGTCGGACTCCTTAGCTGACGCTACCTGGAATGCATATCAAGCCGTCTGGCGGAGGTGGCTGTCCTCGTTTTCGCAGTACCTGATGCTGGGGTCGGAGTCCGGGCGCTTGGAGGCGACTCTGCTACTGTTGGAGTCCATGTTTGCGCAGGGTAAGTCTTGTTCTGCGGCCGAGAAGGCTTTGAGCGCCCTATCCTTTCTTTGTCGGTCTATGGGTTGGCAAGGCGTTTCTCGGTGGTTCGGTATACAGCGGGTTATTCGGGGTTGGAGACTTAGAAGGGCCCCGGACCGCCGCCTCCCGGTGTCGGCTGACTTGCTGGGACGGATCCTGGCGGCTATGGGGGCGGTTTGTTTCTCAGAATATGAAGCCTCATTATTTCGGATTGCATTTGCTTTTTGTTTTTTTGGAGCTTTTAGGGTGGGCGAGTTGGTGGCACGCAACCGTTGGGCGGTGGGGCCGCTGCTCATGGCAGATATCCGGTGGTCCGAGGACTATGTGGATGTTTGCATACGGCGTTCCAAGACAGACCAGGTAGGTAGGGGTTCATGGGTGCGTAT
>OW240912.1:302009365-302030434 GCA_933207985.1 Pelobates cultripes | reverse complement strand
AACGCTTCCTGCAATTCCGATGGGAAGAGACCATGTGGCGATTCAAATGCCTACCGTTCGGTCTCTCATCGGCCCCCTGGTGCTTCACAAAGCTCATGAAACCAGTGGTCACCCTCCTACGCAGCAGGGGAGTACAGCTCATAATATACCTGGACGATATCCTCATCATGGCGCAAGGCCCGCTTCTGTTGCACGAACATTTCTCTTGGACGAGAAATCTGTTAGAAAACCTGGGCTTTCTGATCAACTGGGAGAAGTCGGTCATCGAACCATCGCAAGCAATAGAATTCCTGAGTTTCACCATAGACGCGGTGATCGGAACATTCCTCCTACCAACGACCAAGGTCAAGGCCATCAAAAAGGAGCTCAAGCGGACACTAACACGTCCTGTCCTTACTTTGAGACAGCTGGCCAGGATTGTAGGCCTCCTCTCGGCGTCAAATCAGGCCATCTTTCCCGGACCCCTACACTACAGAGCACTTCAACAATTAAAGGCAAAATACCTTCGTTTGGGGCACTCATACTCAGATTCTGTTCCTCTCGACTGTGCTGCCAAAGACAAAATCAAATGGTGGCTACAACACATGGAAGCCTGGAATGGCCGCGCGATCTTCGGAACAACTCCGGACCTCATAGTGGAATCCGATGCAAGCTTGCTCGGTTGGGGTGCGCACTGCAGACCTTTCTCCACCGGAGGAAGATGGTCCAGGGAGGAACAGGGACTTCATATCAATTGCCTTGAACTGTTGGCGGGTTTGTTTGCTTTACGGAGTCTTTTGAACGTGTCGACCAACTGTTCCATCCTGTTACGCATGGACAACGTTTCAGCGGTCCGTTATATCAACCACCTCGGGGGCACGAGGTCAGCAATACTTGCGGAATTAGCAAAGGATTTCTAGCAGTTCTGCCTGGATCGCAAGATATCAGTGCAAGCGGAACACATTCCGGGGATGAGCAATGTAGTAGCAGACTGGAACTCCAGACATCTACGAGATGCCAGCGACTGGCGGCTGAACCCGGCCATCTTCAGCCATTTGCAATCACTGTGGGGACCACTGGACATCGACCTGTTCACTTCATGACTAAACACGCAATTACCGAGGTTTTTCAGTTGGAGGCCGGATCTGGAGGCTCTAGCGACGGACGCTTTCCGACAACAGTGGCCAAACGCCAGACATTACGCTTTTCCCCCTTTTCTCTCATCGCACGGACCTTGCTGCACCTCAGACGACACCGAACTTCTCTAATCCTTGTATCTCCCTTTTGGACGTCTCAACCCTGGTTCCCTACACTCCTGGAACTGTCAATAGATCTGCCAAGGTTACTACCGGTACACGACAACATTCTCCTGGATCCCTATGGCAATCCACATCCTCTCATACTGCAGGGACATCTCAAGCTTTTGGCATGGCTCCTCTGAGGGGACTTGATGACATCCCAAATGTTCCACAAACAACTCTGGACCTACTGGCAGAAGCTTGAGCCCCAGGTACGAGGAAATCATATTTACATGCCTGGAACGCATGGCATGGTTGGTGCGTGGAACAACATGTGGATCCCATATCTGCAACTGTGAGTCAAGTCTTGGGTTTCCTCACTTCACTTTTCGACCACGGCCTGGTGTATCGTACAATTAATCTATATAGGTCGGCTATCTCAGCAGGCCACGTAGGTTGGAATGGAATTCAAACAGGGAAACATCCGATGGTATGTCGACTCCTACGGGGCATAAAATTTGCACGACCACCACGGCCTAGGTATTCGGAGGTCTAGGATGTGAACCTTTTTTGAAAGTTGGCCAAGGAACGAAGACTTGTCGATCAAGCAACTCACCGCAAAATTGGTTACGTTGTTTTGTCTCATCTCATGTAAACGGATCTCAGATGTACGAGCATTGGACATTCAGGCACGCTCATATACACCGGAAGGGGTGGCCTTTGATATATATCGACACGTACAAAAACGTCCTTTACAAAGGTTTTTTACCCCGCTTTTCCACATAACAGTAACTTATGCCCAGTAGCCTGTCTCAAGGAGTATGAAACAAGGACGGCGGCGGTCCGAGATCCTCAATGTGCGGAACTATTCCTGGCTATTTGACAACCGCATCGTCCGGTTTCTACAGTCACCATATCTCGCTGGGTCAAATGGATCATGACGTCGGCAGGCATTGATACTTCCACATACGGAGCACATTCAGTGAGGGGTGCGATGGCATCAAAAGCTTTTTCATTAGACTGTAAATTGGAAGATCTCCTCCGAGCAGCCGATTGGTCGAGAGAATCTACATTCCGGGAATTTTATTTCCACCCGGTTTCCCATTTTTCCACGTCAGTGATCACACAGCTTTGAACTAGCATAATAAGAGCCTCCGTGTCCTTTAATAAAATTACCAGATTTTACTAATTTCATGACGTAAAGTCATGATTTTATAAAGGACACAGAGGCGAGTATTATCCCACCCACTAAAGGTAAGTTGCCCTCCTCTGGGAATGTAATGTATGTTATGGGACTGGAGCCGGGTGATAATGTGTTATTTTATTTCCTTTGAGTGAATAACATGAGAATGATCTAGTGTTTAGATAGCGTTGGAATATGAACGTGGAAAAATATTATCCAAGAACTCATTTTACCATCTCGTTTCTCTGTCTTACAGCTTCCTAATTGGAGTGCCACAATGGTCCAGGCATGCCCGGAGGTGTGCGGATAGAGGATGACCAGTTTTTTCTTCAGGGTTTTTGGTTTTTTATCGACGTCATCTTCTGTTCTCTATACGACTACTGGTTATTTTCATTGCGGAATTTTGGAGTGTCCATCAGCAACACCAAAAGAAAGAGGAGTGGCTTAGGGTCACATGGTACTTTATTGTAATAGGGACACTCTGATTGGTTCTTATGTGGTATTTGGTTAACCCTTTAGAAGTTATGATATAATTGTCAGGATTACTGTTTGATCCAGCACGTAGAACTGTACAGCACGCATGACAAATAAGTAACGTATTACCGGTCCTTAGAATGGCCGGATTTAACGTACAAAGAATAGTCAAAAATACTAGCCGAGGTCAGGGAACACAGAAAGGGACACACCGATGAGGAAAGCCAGGAGTCAGGATACCAGAATATAGAGAAGTCAATAAACAAAGCCAAAGTCAAAAACCAGGTAGAAAACTATAAACAGGAACGCGCTCTCAGACAACCACAAGGGAAACCACGACGGGGCACTGAGCAGGCTGAGAACTGGGCCTAAATACCCCTCCTTTAGTTCTGATAGGCTGTAACCGGCCTTTGACCCCAAAGTCAGTTACCAGGTTTCATTTGCATAATTGTTGCTCAGCATTAACCCTTCTGTGGATTAGGTTGCTGCTCGGCACAACTTTTCCTGTGTGGACAGTAAATGTCATTAATCACTTTTCTCTAAGTGGATGAATACATGACACCAGGTTTCATTTGCACAATTACTGATCAGCATTAACCCTTCTGTGGATTAGGTTGCTGCTCGGCACAACTTTTCCTGTGTGGACAGTAAATGTCATTAATCACTTTTCTCTAAGTGGATGAATACATGACACCAGGTTTCATTTGCACAATTACTGATCAGCATTAACCCTTCTGTGGATTAGGTTGCTGCTCGGCACAACTTTTCCTGTGTGGACAGTAAATGTCATTAACCACATTTCTATAAGCGGATGAATACGTGACATTACCCCCCACCTGAAGAACGCCCACCGGGCGGACAGAACCAGGCTTGAGAGTAAATTTAGCGTGAAAAGCGCGGATCTTACGGCCCGCATGCAGGTCAGGAGCCGAAACCCAAGAACGATCAGCAGGACCGTAACCTTTCCAAACAACCAAGTACTGTAAAGTGCCCCGAGAAAACCTAGAATCCACGATAGAAGATACCTCATACTCTTCCTGACCACCCACCACCACCGGAGGGGAGGAACACAAGGAACAGTATATCTATTGCAGACAAGAGGTTTGAGTAAGGACACATGAAAAGTGTTGGGAATCCCTAAAGATGCAGGAAGAGCCAGAGAGTAAGACACTGGATTGATCCTACGAAGCACTCTATAGGGACCAAAGAATCTGGGGGCAAACTTCATGCTAGGGACCTTAAGCTTGATGTTGCGAGATGACAACCAAACCCGGTCCCCCACTTGGTACACTGGGTTGGCACTCCTACGCTTATCAGCAAAAGGTTTGAAGCGTTCAGCAGCAGCCCCTAGAGCAGTTTGAACCTTAACCCAGGTATCCCAAATGGAGGCCAGACGCTCATCCAGAGCAGGAATGGCAGAATCAGAAAATACCGCAGGGAGAACCGTAGGATGCCTACCATTATTGACAAAAAATGGACTGTGCCCAGAGGAGTCATGAACAGCATTGTTTCTAGCGAACTCGGCCCACGGGAGTAGTTCCGACCAATTGTCTTGTGTGCTATTAATAAAACAACACAAATAAACTTCTAATGACTGGTTAGCCCTCTCAGCTGTACCATTGGTCTGTGGATGGTAGGAGGAGGAGAAGGAGAGATCAATCCCCAATTGTTTACTGAACGCCCTCCAGAACCTGGACACAAACTGAGAGCCCCTATCAGACACAATATTGTGGGGGATGCCATGCAAACGGACAATTTCACGTATGAAAATTAGGACCAAATCTTGCGAAGATGGCAACTTCTTGAGAGGAATGAAGTGAGCCATCTTAGAAAATCGGTCTACAACCATGAGAATAGTAGTGAACCCAGCAGAGCTAGGAAGCTCAACAATAAAGTCCATGGATAGGTGGGACCATGGAATCTCAGGAACAGGAAGAGGCTGCAACAGGCCACAAGGAAGTGCATGAGTCACCTTAGAAACTGCACACACAGAACATGCCTGCACATACTCCTTTACATCTTTCCTGAGTGAATCCCACCAAAATGATCTAGTGATCGCGGCAGTGGACTTATTGATGCCCGGGTGTCCAGCAGTTATATTGTCATGGAACACTTTCATGATATTAACCCTTTCACATAGGGGAACGAACAGTTTATCACACGGTTTACCACTGGGCGCCTGAGGCTGGGCCTCCAGTATGGTGCCAAGCAGTGGAGAAGACAGTGAGAGGACAGTAGTAGCAATAATACACTCTGGTGGAATAATAGGAGATGTCATCTGTTCCGGAGCTGACTCATTATCAAATTGCCTGGACAAGGCATCAGCCTTGGTATTTTTAGAACCAGGTCTATAAGTAATGAGAAAGTTAAAACGTGAAAGGAACAGTGACCATCTAGCCTGTCTGGAAGACAAACGTTTGGCATCCCCTATATATGCCAGATTTTTGTGGTCGGTTATGATCAACAGGGGGTCCTTGGAACCCTCCAAAAGATGTCGCCACTCCTTGAGGGCAAGAATAATGGCCAACAGTTCTCTATTGCCAATATCATAGTTGCGCTCAGCAGGAGACATCTTTCTGGAGAAGTAGCCACAAGGATGCAATGGTGTTCCCTGGCTTTCTCTCTGAGAGAGAACAGCCCCTACCCCTGTCTCGGATGCATCAACCTCCAATATAAAAGGTTTACTGGTGTCAGGATGTTTTAGTATGTCCGCAGAGGCAAATCTTTGTTTAAGAGTCTCAAAAGCATTCACAGCCTCTTTGGACCATACCGTGCTACTAACCCCTTTGCGAGTCATATTTGTGATTGGGGCTATTACAGAAGAAAATCTCTTGATGAATCTTCTGTAATAGTTGGCAAAACCAATAAACCTTTGAATGGCTTTTAAACCAGAGGGTAATGGCCAGTGTAGTACAGCCTCTAGTTTTTTAGGATCCATTTGAAATCCCGATGCAGAGATGTTGTAACCCAAAAGTGGACTTCAGGCTGGTCAAATATGCACTTTTCTAATTTACAATAAAGTTTATTTTTCAACAACGTCTGCAGAACCTGTTTCACATGGGAGTGGTGAGTTTGAAGATCAGGGGAATACACCAAAATATCGTCCAAATAAACCAAGACAAATGAGTAAATGAATTCCCTGAGTACATCATTTATAAAGTCTTGGAATACGGCCGGGGCGTTGCATAACCCAAATGGCATTACCAGATATTCATAGTGTCCACTACGGGTATTAAATGCCGTCTTCCACTCATGATTCTCTTTAATTCTAACCAAATTGTAAGCGCTCCTAAGGTCAAGCTTAGTAAATACTTTAGCTCCCTGAAGTCTATCGAACAATTCGGAAATGAGTGGAATAGGGTATGCATTTTTTACAGTGATTTTATTAAGTGCCCTGTAGTCTATGCAAGGGCGTAACTCACCACCCTTTTTCTCAACAAAAAAGAATCCTGCACCAGCTGGTGAGGATGACTTTCTTATGTGCCCTTTGCTCAAGGATTCTTTGATGTATTCCTCCATTATTTTACTCTCCTGGGGAGATAAGGCATAAACTGCCCCCTTAGGTGGCATAGCGCCTGGAAACAGGTTAATGGCACAGTCATATGCTCTGTGGGGAGGCAATACATCAGATTGAGCCTTGTTAAACACCTCCTGAAGTTCTCGGTATTGTATGGGAACTCCAGGAGTTTGGGGAGTGGTAGTGGGAAGGTCAATAGTATCCAATCTCTTTAGTACTGGTTTTATACATCTCCCCATACACTCTTTACCCCATTCTAATATCTCCCCATTAGCCCAGTCAATATAGGGATTGTGCTTACTCAGCCACGGAAACCCTAATATGATAGGACATGATGGAGAAGTAATAACCTGAAACGTCATCTCCTCCCTATGGGAGGCCCCAGTGGAGATCGTAATAGGGACAGTTTCGTGGGTTCTAAGCGGTTGTGTGAGTGGTCTACCTTCAATAGCCTCTACAGCTATCGGCGTAGGTCTCTCCCTGACCGGTATCTCATTACCCCTAATAAACTGGACATCAATAAAATTTCCAGCAGCACCTGAGTCCATTAGGGCACTGCAAGAAAACTTCTTGTCATCAAGGGAAATAGATACCTCAAGGAGGAATCTACTTTTGTTTTTGTTAGAGGACAACTCCATCACACCTAAGATCTGTCCCCTTAAGGTTCTTAGGTGCGGAAGTTTTCCGGACGCACTGGACAATTAGTTATCATATGTCCCTTTCTACCGCAATATAGGCATAACCCCTCCCTTCTCCTATACTGTTTTTCGGCCTCTGACAGTCTAGTGACCCCCAACTGCATAGGTTCGGGTTCGGACTGTACAGGGAGGTTAGACAAAACAGGTTTAGAGAATTGAGGTGCTAGGGACATAGCCGTACGTCTGGTCTTGCTTCTGGTGACTTCTCTGAGTCTTAACCTATTATCAATATGCATGACAAACGTAATAAATTCGTTAAGACTCTTAGGTAATTCTTTAGCGGCTATCTCATCTAGTATAGTCTCTGAGAGACCCTTTTTGAATGCTGAGATTAACCCATTGTTAGTCCAGTCTACCTCGGAAGCTAAGGTACGGAATTCAATAGCATAATCCGAGATAGACCGGTTACCTTGTCTGATGTGCATTAGGGCAGTGGAGGCGTCATCCTCTCTACCCAATGGCTCAAACGTGAGCTTGAATTCGGCAAGGAATTCCTGGTAATTATGAGCTATGCTCAGATTACTCTCCCACAATGGATTAGCCCAGGCAAGGGCCTTGCCCTTTAATTGATTCATTAGATAACCAATTCTTGCTCTGTCCGTGGGGAATGACCCTGGTGAGGCCTCAAAATGGTACTCCACCTGATTAAGAAAACCCCTGCATTCCTGGATATTGCCATCAAACTGTAGGGATGGTGATAAGGAGATGCAAGGAGTCCTATTAACAGTGGGTGGAGGTACACAAGGTAGAGGTGCTATAGGAGGAGACGCTCCAGGCTGCAGATGCTCCGTTCTAGCGAGAAGCGTAATGTCAGGATTACTGTTTGATCCAGCACATAGAACTGTACAGCACGGATGACAAATAAGTAACGTATTACCGGTCCTTAGAATGGCCGGATTTAACGTACAAAGAATAGTCAAAAATACTAGCCGAGGTCAGGGAACACAGAAAGGGACACAGCGATGAGGAAAGCCAGGAGTCAGGATACCAGAATATAGAGAAGTCAATAAACAAAGCCAAAGTCAAAAACCAGGTAGAAAACTATAAACAGGAACGCGCTCTCAGACAACCACAAGGGAAACCACGACAGGGCACTGAGCAGGCTGAGAACTGGGCCTAAATACCCCTCCTTTAGTTCTGATAGGCTGTAACCGGCCTTTGACCCCAAAGTCAGTTACCAGGTTTCATTTGCATAATTGCTGCTCAGCATTAACCCTTCTGTGGATTAGGTTGCTGCTCGGCACAACTTTTCCTGTGTGGACAGTAAATATCATTAATCACTTTTCTCTAAGCGGATGAATACATGACACTAGGTTTCATTTGCACAATTACTGCTCAGCATTAACCCTTCTGTGGATTAGGTTGCTGCTCGGCACAACTTTTCCTGTGTGGACAGTAAATGTCATTAACCACATTTCTATAAGCGGATGAATATGTGACAATAATGTTATTGAAGTGTTTTTCTTTTTTGCATTGAATATATATACAATATTTTCTTTTGCTGCTGAGGAATAAAAGAAAGATAAAAGCATAATACTCGCCTCCGTGTCCTTTATAAAATCATGACTTTACATCATGAAATTAGTAAAATCTGGTAATTAAACACTATAGGGTTAGGAATACGTTTGTGTTCCTGACCCAATAGTATTCCTTTAAGAAAACACAATAGGAAAGTAACTTGCACTTCCCCATTTTAACACAACTAAATGTTTGCAAACAATTGGCTATTGCTTGTGTGTGTTTTTAATTCCTTTTAGATTTATTTAAATTTGTATGCTTTGTCTGGCAACACTATACAAAACAAGCAAATTAGTTAGTGCAGTACTGTAAAAAAATTCTACACTTGTGCAAAAATATATCTATTGCTGCCCAAGTGTGCATGGCTGTGTCTGAGGCATGATGTGGCAGCAATGTGGAAGTGCATTGGAGGTGAATATGTTTTTAACCTACCTGTTCTTCTTATTCACCCCAATAAACTTTGAAATAGTATTTACTGCAGTGAAAGAGGAACTGTCACTTCTCTGGAAGTGAATTTCCATTTTAAATTAGTGCAAAGACTCCTATCTCCAAGACCTGTAAACATATCCCTGATCCCTTTTTGTCTTAAAAAAGTCTTATACAGTGGAATATATGATTCAAATGATTGTGCCAATGTAAATGACAATGTTGGTGTTTTGCTGGGCGAAGCCTTGGAGCGGCACCCTACTCTCAACAACCCCTAAAGGAGGACATTTTAAATTTGTATTTGAGATACAGTGGCAGTGGCAGCCTTTAGACGTTAGACAGGAGACAGAGGTAGCAGAGGGCAGATGGTCGGGCAGTCACTTTTAAAATATGTAAAAAAGTTAATAAAAGGGGGCGTGGCCTGGACGCGGACGAAAATGGCAGCTTAGGCAGAGAGCTCCGTCCCACAAGCTTCAACAGCACGCTGTCAGCACAGCCCGACACGGACATGGGACGCACAAAAAGAGTGGAGGGCTCCCAGACACCAAGGGGGAACCCCCTAGCATCCCAGCTGGACCCATGGACGGGTTCCTGACGCCCGCAACAACCACACGCCAGGAGGCCGCAGGCCCCAACATGTCCGACTCCCCGACCGGGACGTCACCTGAGAGCGGCGAAACCACGCTGGCAGACATCAGTGCCGAGATCAGGGCACTTGCTGCCAACATGGTCACCAAGGATGACCTCCGCGGCCTATCTGAAACCCTGCATGCTGCAATACACACAGAGGTAACTGCACTGAGAGCAGACTTGGTGACACAGGGCAGCAGACTCCAGCAATTAGAAAACACCACACAAGCCCACACAGCTCAAGCAGAGGCCTCTAACTTAGCCATCACTAGACAGGGGAATATGCTATTAACCCTGAGGCGCCATACTGAAGATCTGGATAACAGAGGCCGCAGATCCAACATAAGGGTGCGCGGCATACCAGAATCCGCGGGGGATGAAGATGTGGAGGCTTTGCTGCGCGCACTATTCAGAGGTATCTTGGGGGCTGAGACGCCGGCCACGATAGAGTTCGACAGGGCGCATAGGGCCAACAGACTGCGCACGATGGAGGGGACTCCACGAGACGTCATTTGCTGCATGCACCAATATAAGCTAAAAGAAAAGATCATGGCCAAAGCGAGATCCAGACCCACTTGGAGATTCCAGGACGCAGATGTGGCTCTATACCAAGACCTCTCGCCCCTGACGTTAGAGGCGCGCAGAGCACTGAGACCGATCACGACACAACTGCAGGAGAGGAGGATCACTTATAAGTGGGGCTACCCCTTCGCTCTCCTAGCCAGACACCAAAATGAGTGGATACCCCTGCGATGGCCGGAGGAGGCACCCAGATTCCTACAACGCCTGGGCCTGCCGCCCACAGAAATCACCAACTGGATCCTGAACCAACCTGAACAGAGACCTGGCCCACAGACGCCGAGACAACAACGCCGACGCAGGGAAGAGACGCCGAGGCGTCCAGTAGCCCGCAGACAACTGGAGCCCGGGGACCCAGAATAGTAAGATTGGCGAGGCGATTGGCGGCCCCCCCCCCTTTCTCTCCCCCTCCGCCTCCCGGCCGGTCCTGGCGCGGAACTCACCTCCCGATGAAGAGCTAGCAAGACAGACCCAGAGGCCCTCCAAATATCAGAAGACGCCTGATACCAGATAAGTCTCCACTGCACGCACAAGTACACCTTGACCCTTGCACGCTTACCTAACTCACCAGCTCGCACGAGACATTAAGCAGAGACACACACTTGGCATGCAGCTCACAAACCTTACGCATTCACCTCTCTCTTTTTTCTTTGGGAGGGGGCACACAATGGGGGGAAGGCATTTCTAACAGAGGGCACCAAGACGTACCAGCACCAACACTATCTGGCAATTATGAGAACTGGGGACACTTCTGGTGCCATTGTGAGGATATTACCTTAAGGGGCAAGCGAAACAGGTGGACGCTGGGCTTGTCGGGGCGGGGGTGGGGGGGCTGGGAGGTTTGGGGGGGGACGCCGGACACTGCACAAATGAACCGTGCACTGGGAACTAATATATTTGCCTCCTCGACCCAGTTGGGCTATATGGAACAGGAGACCAGCCTGGAAAAGTCCAGACAGTAATAAGACATGCAATACCTAATGCTGGAGGGCCCGGGGGGTGGGGGACGGGGGGCAACGGGATGATTGTACTTTGAACAGCTTTTTTACTATGTACCGGAGGAGGGGACTCAACGGGGGCGGGGTGGATGGGAGGTGGAGTAGAGGATGGAGGGGTGGAAAATGTCAAGCGAATTAATGCTTTGTTTATGATGACTGCGACGACACCACGCACCTATGACCCACCAACCCAAGGTGACAGAGCACCAAAGATATGGAAAGGCCCAGACCATTGGAAAAATAGGCTGACAAAAAAAAAAATAAAAAATAAAAAAAAAACACCATCAATGGGAACCCCCATCTAACCACCGAGCTATCCTAACCCAGACAGATCTGACCTGCCTGGTCTGACATGGTAGAGGCCAGCCTGCATCCCTGCCTGCCCCCCCCCCCTCCCCGGAGGCCCACGGTTGCGAATATTTCTCCAGGAGACAGCAGTTGTCACCTCGGCCCCAACCGGCCCACGACATTGGGAGGACCACGACTTCCCGAGCCAATCAGACACCCAGCCGTGACCATAGAGCAGACAAAACAAAAGAGACAGCGCACATGACTAGCATATACATAAGTGGGGAACGGACCTTGCTCCTGAGCTGACACTACATGACCACCCACAGACACCTGAGACCAAACAGGTACTCATCACACTGACCGCCTGACCGGTCCACCCCCAACAGGACCTGTGTTCTACCAAACTACTGGGGGAGACAGATCCGCGGCTGTCCTAGGAATCTAGAAGACGGTGCGGACCTGATACTCGATCCAGTCACACAGGTTACCCTCACTCCGAGGGACCTAGACGCCTTGGGGACCCCCGGCCCCGCCCGGACTTGGAAAATCTTCCCTTCCCTCCTTCCCTACCTAGCCACCACCCTCCCCCCCCCACGTATAGCGATTGACACACTCGAACCCCGGGTGCCCTGAAGACCCTACACCATGGCGTTCACAGATGCCCCCTTCCAAATCCTCACGCAGAACTGCAGAGGACTGAACGCCCCTGAGAAGCGCACGCACCTCCTACGGGAATTGAAAAAGCAACACGTGTCCGTAGCACTGTTGCAAGAAACACATCTGAGAGCGGCCGAAACACATCGATTGACGGACAGATGCTTCCCGGATAGCTTCCATAGCACCCACCCAACAGCACGCAAGGCGGGAGTGGCGATTCTCCTGGCCTCCAACCTTCACTTCCACCGAAGCGACGCGCTGGCCGACCCAAATGGCAGATACCTTTTCGTAAAGGGGACGATAGCCCAGAAGACGTACACGTTTGCTTCAATCTATGCCCCAAACGCCAAACAAGCAAAATTTCTCCGCAACACACTGCTCAAGCTCGCCAACTTCACGGAGGGTGCCCTCGTGGTAGGGGGGGACTTCAACACCCCACTGGAACCGATCCTAGACTCCTCAACGGGACACAGCAGCATCCCACAAACAGCAATTCGGACGGTCCGAAGGACCCTACACGAACTGCGATTGGTGGACGTATGGCGTACCCTACACCCAGGAGACCGAGATTACACGCATTACTCGGCCATGCACAATAGGCATGCTAGGATAGACTACCTTTTTATCCAACAAGAAGGACTGCAAAGACTACTGCAGGCAGACATCCGCCCCACTCCATGGTCGGACCATAGCGCAGTATACATGCGCATGGAATCACCCCTATACAGACCTACCCGGACCGTATGGCGCTTAAATGAACTACTCCTCTCCGACGAACCGACGCAGGCACAACTACTGGAACAACTAAATAACTACTTCACTGAAAACGACACCGAAGAAATCTCCGCACTGACTCTGTGGGAGGCCCACAAAAGCGTCCTCAGGGGACTACTTATCCGGATATCAGCGCAAAAAAAGAAAGAAGCACAACGACAAATGACGACACTAGCGGAACAGATAACAACGCTGGAAACGCTGCACAAGAGGACCCGACAGGAGGAGCATTACCGCACTCTTTTGACCCTCAGACGGAAACTGTCGGACCTGATAGCCAGCAAACACCACAGGTCGATCCAGAGATCGAAGGCCTTCTTCTACATCCATGCCAACAAGGGAGGAAAGCTGCTAGCCCGCATGCTGCGGAACCAACAAACAAGCGCACAGGTAAGCGCGCTGCGAACAGCCAGGGGCACCACTACGCAATTCCCTGAAGAGATTGCAAATGAATTCCGCTCGTACTACGAAGACCTGTATAACATACCGCCCGAAACCCCGGACGCGGACGAGACCGGCACCGCAGGAGACATCGCACGCTACCTTAGAGACTTCAACCCTGAAACCCTATCCCAGCAGGAAGCAGACGCTCTAGACGCCCCGATATCTACAGACGAGATACTGGCAGTGATAAAAACCACAAAAAAAGGAAAGGCACCAGGCCCGGACGGGTTCTCGGCGGGCTACTATAAAAAGTTCAGAGACATCTTAGCCCCACGTATCGCCAACGCCTGCAATCATCTCCGGGATGGGGGTATATTTCACAGAGAATCCCTAGCAGCCATAATCACAGTGATTCCCAAACCCGGTAAGAGCCCGGAAATTTGCGGCAATTACCGACCCATATCGCTGCTAAATGTGGACGTGAAGATCTTCTCCAAAGTACTGGCTACGCGACTGCAACAATTCTTGCCAAGGCTAGTCCACCCAGACCAGACAGGGTTCATCCCGGGAAGAGAGGCCAGGGATAGCACACTGCGGGCCTTCACCATACAAAGCCTGGCGCGTAGGGGAACATCGGACTTCCTTATGCTCTCCACGGACGCAGAAAAGGCGTTCGACCGGGTACAGTGGAGCTTCATGTTGGCAGCGCTGAGGGCGATGGGTCTGGGGAACGGCATACTCACCTGGATAACGGCACTATACACCGACCCAACTGCCAGAGTACGGGTAAATGGAGCACTCACAGACAACTTTGACATCAACAACGGAACCAGACAGGGATGCCCGCTGTCCCCCCTCCTCTTCGCCCTCTCATTGGAGCCGTTTCTAGACAAGATCAGAAGGACACCAGA
This sequence comes from Pelobates cultripes, assembly GCA_933207985.1. NCBI lineage: Eukaryota > Metazoa > Chordata > Amphibia > Anura > Pelobatidae > Pelobates > Pelobates cultripes. Next base: position 302,016,177 of record OW240912.1, on the reverse strand, counting down.
GATCCAGGGATTCCAACAGAAAGATCAGACACACAAGGTGGCCGCATACGCGGATGATATGCTCTTCTTCGTCGCGGAACCTCAGGGCACACTGCCGGCCCTCCTACGGGAGTTCAAGCAATACGGGCGGATATCAGGACTCAAGCTAAATCTAGCAAAATGCGAAATCCTGGCAATACACACCAAAAGGAACGCGCAGGAGAGACTCCAACGCAAGTTCCCTTTTCACTGGTGCAAGGAACAGATGCGCTACCTGGGGATTTGGCTCTGCCGTGACCCGGGCGAGACATACGATAGGAACTATACACCCCTATTACGCACTATACTGACGGACCTGTCGAGATGGTCGTACGACCACATCTCTTGGCAAGGCCGAATAGCGGTGGTCAAAATGAATATCCTCCCCCGCCTCCTCTACTGCTTCAGCGCTATCCCCTAGCACCTGCCACAGGACTTCTTCACCAGGCTCAAAATATCGGTGACGAGGTATGTATGGAAGGAAGGGAGACCACGGCTTAAGCATGACAGACTATGTTTGCCAAAATCATGGGGAGGCCTGGCCCTGCCGGACTTTCGGAGATACTTCCACGTGACAGTACTGCAAAGAATTCGAGAATGGCACACGGCCCCCACCAACAAACTATGGACAAGGCTGGACAGGGAAAGCACAAACAGAGCACTCCACACATACATCTGGCATCGTCCGACAGGGGCTACACAAGCTCTGGGTGCGGAGTCCCCTGTGACGCAGACGCTGAAAACCTGGACCACCCTGCGAAGGGAAGCTCACATCTCGCCACAGCCAAGCCCCCTGATCCCCCTGACATATAATGAAACCATAGGAGGGGGACTACACGCAAACGCGTGGCCAACGCAAGGAGCAGAGGGATATGTACCCCTGAGTTCGGTCCTGACAAACGCCAACCTGCGCAGCCTTCAAGATTGGGCGGACACAGATCGTCCGACAGTAATGCACCGTTTCCATTGCGCACAACTGCGACACTTCTACCACAATATGCCCAATAGGGAAGCGGTACACAGAGAATGGACCTGGTTCGAACACCTCTGCCAGAGCTATCCAGAGGCAGATGGTAGAGTATCGGGCATATACCAGCAATTGCTCACAGGGGAACTTTCCAGAAACAACGCCTTCCAGAGGCAGTGGGAGGAATTGACAGACAGAACCTTCACAGACGCCCAATGGGCGCAAATTCTCATATTACAACACAAAAGCTCCATAAGCACCAGGTACCAAGAGGTGAACTACAAGCTGATCTCCCAGTGGTACAGAACACCAGCAAAACTACACAGGACATTCCCAGGGGTTCCAGATACTTGCTGGAGATGCGAAACGCAGCGAGGTACACTGCGCCACATTTGGTGGGATTGCCCTGGGATCAAGCCATTCTGGGAGGAGATACAGCGGGAAATCACTACAATTCTGGGTGATCCACCAGACTTTAGCATAGAGGCTGTGCTCCTACACTTCTCTACGGGACAGCTGGCACAATACAAACGCTCAATCCTACGACATCTGTTGAATGCGGCCAAAGCATTGATCCCAGCGAAATGGAAGCAAACCCAGCCACCTTCCAAAACGGAATGGCTGCAGAGAATAGAAGAGATCCACACAGCTGAGGCGAGATACGCTGAAATACTTGGAAGGAGGGACAAACACCTTGAACTGTGGACGCCATGGTACTTATACACGTCACAACAAGGATAGGGGATGGGTCACCACGGGGATCCTAGACAGCTGGACCAACACGCGCATCTTAACACAATCACCCTCTCCCCCACCTCAACCAGACCTGCCCTGATGGACTAACTCGGGAGTCAGGACAGACTCATGCCACACCATAGCTATGCCCCACACCTTCCAGACCTCCCCCCCTACACACTCCCACCCATACCTATCTTTCCCCTCCTCTTCCCTCTCTCTTCCCCCGGGCGAGGCCGGGGACCGCCTGGCGCAACAGGGCCACGATATATTTGAGCCCGAGAAAGCTCCACGACTTCCCTAAGGGACGTGGGCCCAACGAGACATCGCTCAATTGACTCAGAGGGGTCCCATGACGTGGGAACTCCTACAATAAACAGCAAACACAAGCCAACTCTGGATGACCGATACAACTGAGCACTGAGACATCACACCATCCCCATCCGAAGGGGGAAACACTCCAGACACACCATAGATACCACACGTGGACAGCGAATAAAGCATGATAACGATGACCGACCACAAGTAAGCAATGCGACAGAGACAGCTGGCCAGGCCGCTGGGCGCTCCCCCCTCCCGCCGTGATGGCCCGCCTCGCGGCGGGGGAGGGGACGCGGACCCGGGGAGAGAGGGTAGCTGACCCAGGAGAGAACCCGCAAAATATCTAGGCACCACCAAAGTTAAGGAAAAGACAACAGGAAAGGGAGCCCCAGACCAGGTGCACGACTATAGGACCCGATCCCGCAAACCGACCCCTTTCCCACTCCCCATGTACGAGGACGTGACCGGGGACCTACCGCACCACTCACCATTTGATTGAGGTTCAGCTATAGAATTGTACGGCCCTCACTGATGTGGGCCAGCGGTCATCCGCTTCCGATAACGTTTTATAAAGGTTCATCTAGAGTTGGCGGTACCTGTGTCAGACGCAATTGGAGACCTGCGAGTCTCACTGACGATATAAGCTCTGTTATCTGTTATTGTTTGAACTGCTAATAAAAGCTTTATTTACAAAAAAAAAAAAGTTAATAAAATGTTGCATTGCTTACTAGTTAAAGAACTGCAGCGCTACCCTACACCCAATCCCATTGAAGGCGGATATTTAAAATTTGAATATAAATTTGAATTAATTTGAAACCAGAACAGTACCAGCATTGAGAAGTGAGCCTTCGGACAGCAGTGGACCAGCAGCACAGACAGGACAATCAGGGATATCACTTGTATTAGGTCAATGAAAATATGTTAAAAAAAATACAGCAGTGCTTTAAAAGTGAAGTACTGCTGTATTACACCCAACAATCAATGTGATACCCTACTACACCCAACAACCCATAAATAAGGATTTTTGAAATTTAAATTAAATGAAGTCAGTGGCAGCAGCAACCTTTGGAGGTTTGCCTTGTGAGAGCAGTGGCCCAGCAGCAACACAGACAGATGGTCGGCAGCCACTTCTTTTAGGTCCTTGCAAGAATGATAAAGAAAAACACTGCAGTGCATGGGCACAGCAATGCTATATATACTACTACCCAAAGGACGATAATAAGTAGAACAGCAGCAGTCCAGTGAGAGAGGTGGCAGACTGGCAGAAAGAAGGTTCAGGAGCCTTTGGATGTGATCCCAGGCAAACTGGCACAAAGTGGAGTTACCAATTTATTAGGTCCCTTCAAAAAAAAAAAGCACGGTTTCTAACTGCAGCCCTGTCTAGTCATACCCTTCAGCACACACCAAGTCCCTATCTTTGATAGCTTTCACCATATTGGCATCCCCATCACTCACTACAAAGTCCTTTTGTACTGCTGTGTCTGTTGCCTGTCCAAACCACGTTTCTAGCATAACTCAAAGAGCTGCCAGAATATTAGCGGAGCTGCTGATCCATAACCTCAGCATGTAGTAGAAAAGATTTGAACTGCACTGCCTGCACTGATCTTCATTGTCACTGCTTGTCTTACCTAACAGGAATGCTCCGACACAGGGGACATTTGGCTGCCAACAACAAGAAAGCTAGGGACACTTAATTTGTCTATGGTAACGTGAACACTCTGCCCACCTGCATTAAACAGTAACGTTACACAGATTGAGATGGTGTGCCTTTCCTGCTAGATGTTGTTCTGGAAGGCAAATAGTAATTGGAAGCAAAAGTCTGTATCCGTTGCTTCAATGGCTCACCTTCTACAAGAGCAAAATACGCTATTCCCCCAACAGCAATATGCTAGCCTATCAATCTTATCACCTTATTTGATTGCTGTGTTGACATGCCCCTGATATGTACTATGCCAAATTATTCTAGGGTCAGCTGATGGGCTTATGCTGTTTTTGCTTGCCCCCGCTCCTTGTCTCCCCCACACTTCCTCTTCTAGTCTCACTCCCTCCTAGTTGGTACTCAGGACATATATAGTTATATTTAAACAAGACAGACGGTGCCAAAACAACTTGCATCATTGTGGTTTATTCACTGAGTGTAAAGTGGTGCATTAGCTACTGTTTTCAAACACCAGTTATTTTGTCAAATAGTTTACAAGAAAACATTAACTCAACTGTTTACTAAATAAACTCTTGTAATATTCTTAATTGTATATGCTTTGCCATTTCAACTTTCTGTGTCTGTGTTGTGATAACTTATTTCGTGCTTTTTTTTTTCAAATGTGAAATAATATATGTACAATGTGTTAATGAGATGGCAATACATTTACTTAGTCAACACTGCTATTCATCAGTCAGTCAATATTCTATGGAGTCAGAAAGAGATTTCTTAGAACAAAAAGAGCACATGACTACTAGCAGACACAATAGTTAAAGGGACACTATGGTCACCAAAACAACTTTAGCTTAATTAAGCAGTTTTACTGTACAGATCATAACCCTGCAGTCTCACGGCTCAGTTATCTTCCACTTGGGAGTTAAATCACTTTAGTTTCTGTTAATGCAGCCCTAGCCAAACCTCCCCTACCTGTGACTGATGCAGCCTGCATGAAAATAAAATGGTTTTATTTTTAATCAGATGTAACTTACTTTAAAAGTTTGCATCTCCTGCTCTGTAAATTGAACTTGAATCACATACAGGTGGTTCCTGCAGGGTCTAGTAAGCTATTAACAGAGCAGGATATAAGACATTCTGAATTAGACAGAATTTGCAATAAAGGAAGTCTAAACATTAGAACTCTCTTTACATAAAGTGTTTAGGGAGGCTGTGTAAGTCACATGCAGGGAGGTGTGACTAGGGCTGCATAAAAACAGTATTTTAACTCATAAATGGCAGAGAATTGAGCAGCAGAACTGCAGTGGCATGATCTATACACCAAAACAGCTTCATTAAGCTAAAGTTGTTTGCGTGACTAGTGTCCCTTTAAAGTGTCTTATATTTTCTGTGAAATTGTATGATAGTAAATGCTGCTTTATCTTCTGAAATAGTGTATTTGTTTCCACATGGCACATGAGTGTTTATGGTTACATTACGAGGGATATCATAACAAATCATAAATTATATACAGTTATTACACAATACAACTGAACTTTCTGTGGACTGGATCATCAGCAGAACTGTAAATATAAATAAAAAAATTAAAAAAGTCCTGTGCTCACTCCCATCACTCCTGGGTGGCAGCAACGACCACAGCACACATCAGCCCCAATACACACAGTAAAACCAAAGAAAAAGATACCTGCGCTAAGGTAAATCCTTATATATATATGATCTAAGTATATATATACACATATACACTCATAAACTGTCTAGGTGTATTTTACTATTAATATATATATATAATTATATTTATATATATATTAATATCAAATTAAACATAGATTGATACTGATTAAATATATATATCAATAAATAAAATGATATATAATAAGGGTGCGTGCATTTACTATGAAAGAGGTGAATTACGGTTGGACAGACATGTAGCGCAAATGCCAGGTTTTGCTTACGTTTTGTTTTGTTCACAACGTGTACATTTGGCTCAGTCCTTAAGGGGTTAATGTAGTTGTTCTGGAGTCTGCTGCATGTGCCTGCAGGCTTTTATGTGCAAACAGTGCATTTTTAGAGAAAAGGCAGTGTTTACTTTACTGCCTAGGAACACTTCTAGTGGCAGTCACTCAGACAACCAGCTTTGTATTCCTAACACTAACGATTCCCTTTAACTTCTTCCTTTAATTGTGCTTTCCTATTTTCAATTTTAGTTTTCTGCTGAATACAGAAAACACAGTTATGGGTTATCTTGCACATATGGCCAGACATATGCTAACACTTTTTCGACATCTTCTCACTGTCATTGCTCTACTAACCACATAGTAGAAGGGAGTACTGCAGGTTGCTGTTGATCTTAATATCAATGTCATGGGAGACAAAGGGATTGACCAATGAATGGATATAGAATTTAGTTTTTTAGGCAACCTGAGGACCTGTATGTCATTGGTGGAAATATTTAGCATTTTTGTTTGTAAAATTATCAGTCAGGGGTGGATCTAGAACCAAATCTCGGGAGGGGCACTGGTGGTGGGCTCTAGTTTAGGGTATAAGAGGTTGTACACATATGCAGCCACTCACAGGGATATGGTTACACAATAACACACACACACATGTATCCACACTGACATACACACACAGGTACATACATATACCTTCAGACACTTACAATGTCACACACACAGATACAAACATATACCTACACAGGAACACAGAGATGCACACACATAATCATAGATACACACACATACACACTGACACACACACATACTCATAGATACACACTGACACACAGATACATACCTACTCGGATACATACTGACACTAACAGATACACACACATACTCACAGATACACACTGACACTAACAGATAAACACACATACTCACAAATACACACACATACAGATACACACTGACATGAACAGATACACACTGACACACACAGATACACACACATACTCACAGATACACACTGACACACACAGAAGCACACACATACAGATACACACTGACACTAACCATTGGCGGATCCGGGGTGGCAACGGGGCAATTGCCTCCCCCCCCTGAGATTCTCCCCTGCCGTCTAATGCAGGGCTGGCATTGTCCAAGTGCCAGCCCTGCAATG
>OW240912.1:301997408-302009265 GCA_933207985.1 Pelobates cultripes | reverse complement strand
GAAATAAAAAAATAAAGATTTTTAATAGGGATGTACATGGGCAAAATTTGGTTCGGTCCAGAAATTCGGATAAGGAAAAAAATTTGTCTGATTCGGCAATTCGGACCAATGGCATTTGGTTCAGTTCGGCACTTCAGCAATTCAGAACTTCAGCAATTTGGAACTTTGGCAATTCAGACATTCGTAGGAATCCCTCTCTTGTTTTGCCACTTTTTGGAAATCTGAAGCACTTTGCCACCACAACCACTTACACATCTGTAAGGCTCTCTAACCTTAACCCTAACCCCTAACCCTAACCACCACAACCACTTACACATATATTGGTCTCTCAGTGCCTGGACTGCCACCACAACCACTTACACATCTGTAGGGCTCCCTAACCCCTAACCTAACCCTTACCACCACAACCACGTACACATCTGTAGGGCACCCTAACCCTAATCCCTAACCTAACCCTAACCACCACAACCACTTACACATCTATAAGGCTCCCATTGCCCAGACTGTCACTACAACCATTTACACATCTATAGGGCTCCCTAACCCTAACCCTAAACAGCACAACCACATACACATCTATAGGGCTTCCAGTGCCTGGACTGCCACCACAACCACTTACACATCCGTGCCAGGAATTATCTTATTGGTCAAGATTCCAGTCATCATTCACATAATTTTCCCTCCCTCTCTTGTTTTGCTACTTTTCAGAAATACGAAGCACTTCCAAACTTTAGCAGAGGATATTAGATTAGGCCTGTATGTCAACTCAACTGTATGTCAACCAGTGGTGTATCCTGGTTTTGTGCTGCCCTAGGCAGGACAAAACTCAGGCGCCCCCCTGCCCCCGTGCCACCCCCACCCAACCCTTCCCCCCGCCCCACCTTCTAAATACACACACAGTCAGACACAAACACACACACACAGTCAGACACATACACACACACACAGTTAGACACATACACAAACACACACAGTCAGACACATACACAGACACAAACACACAGTCAGACACATACACAGACACAAACACAGTCAGACACAAACACACACAGTCAGACACACACGCAGTCAGACACACACACAGTCAGACACACAAACACCACAGTCAGACACACACACAAACACATACACACACAGTCAGACACATACACAAACACAGTCAGACACAAACACACACACACTCACAAACACAGTCAGACACAAACACACACATACACAGTCAGAGACACACACACACAGAGACACACACACTCACAAACACACAGTCAGACACAAACACACACAGTCACAAACACACACACAAACACACACACAGTCAGACACATACACAAACACAGTCAGACACAAACACACACACACACTCAGACACATACACAGACACAAACACAGTCAAACACAAACACACACAGTCACAAACACACACAGTCAGACACATACACAAACACACTCAGACACATACACATACACAAACAGTCAGACACAAACACACACACACTCAGACACATACACAGACACAAACACAGTCAGACACAAACACACACACACTCACAAACAGTCAGACACAAACACACACATACACAGTCAGACACACACACACACACAGTCAGAGACACACACTCACAAACACACAGTCAGACACAAACACAGTCAGACACAAACAGTCACAAACACACACAGTCAGACACATACACAAACACAGTCAGACACAAACACACACACACTCAGACACATACACAGTCAGACACAAACACACTCAGACACATACACACACACTCACAAACACACACACACTCACAAACACAGTCAGACACAAACACACACATTACCTTTTTTTTTTTATTTAAATCCCCCCCCAACCTCCTTACCTTTGGGAGTGCTGGGGGGGGTCTCTCTCCCTGGTGGTCCAGTGGCTTCCGGCTCCCAGGCTCACTCTGCGGCACGCGAGGGAGCTGAGCAGTCAGCTCATAGGAAGTGCTCCCTCGCCAGCCGCCCGCCTGCCAGCGCCGCCCGCCCGGGATGTCAGTTAGCCGCGAGGCTAACTAGGCATTTGCCCTGGGCATTTGGGGGGCTGCGTTTTTTGCCGCCCCCTGAAAAATGCCGCCCAAGGCAAATGCCTTGTTTGCCTCGCGGCTAATACGCCCCTGATGTCAACTCAACTGTATGTCAACTCAAGTAAAGTCATTCTAACTTTAACAGTTTTATAAACAAATGCAAGTTTTTGTTATTTTTGGAAGTGGTACAATTTTTTTATTTCATCAGCTTTGTGTAGTGTTTACGTTTCATATAATTTAACGATTATCTTCTAGATATGAGACTATGCATGTTTAAAATGCAATATTGCTTGTACCGTACCACTTGTTTATATTTAAGGTAAATATTATTTTAATAATAAAACAAGGAAGAATGAAATCCAACCTTGCTACCTGTAATATATCAACTCTTTTAATATCTTTCTGGTGTTCAGAAATACATTTGTATCTCGCTATCTTTTGTGTAGAAACTGTGAAAGCGTCTTTACAATTCTATCACCTATGAATTTTCACATCTGAGATGTATCCACATGCAAAGTGACAATTATCTCTGGGCTGCGTTGATGGCTGCGTGAATTGCAAATATTACCCAAGGAGATACTTGTTAAAACTGAAAAAGCACTAGCTGCAGTATTCAATAATAGTTACATTCATTAATGAGAGTAATTCAATTTTTAGAAGCTCTAATCCGCCCGGAAAGTCCAATTAGTGTATGATGAAATGTCATGCACCTATTTATTACAGTTAAATAGCAAAATATATTTTACAGCAAAATTGTGCTTAAAAGTAAAATGTTTTATTTGAGATAATAAAGTTATGGTCGATAGTATTGATTGGAGTTGCGGTGAGGCAGAAGTTCTTTGTGCACAGATATAAACTTCTGTCTTGTGTATACAAAAACATATACTTGGTTACAATACGAGAAGATTTGTTTTAAGTTTATAACACAGTAAGAATGTACCCTATTTTTATTTACCTTAAAAGTTTTGCTGATACCTTACAAAAATTGTGTGTTTTCTCCTATCTGCAATAGTATATTTTCACCTTTTTCTTTCCAACTTTTGAACTCTACTGGTTTCCTCCTTTTGTAAAAAAAAAAAGAAAAACATATGTACTGTATATAAAAATCAAGGTCTTTCCAGAAAGTATCCAGCCATGTAATATGAAAAATAGACATCTATTGAACAAGATACAAGATAAAAGAAACATTGTACATAGGGAAATGACGCATTAGTTGCCTTCAAAGTAGGCACCTTTGGACCTCGCACAGTTATCCCAGCATCTCTTCCACTGTTCAAAACGCTCTGCAAAATCTTTTGTTAGACTTGCCATCAGTTGCCCTACGTAGTTACCTGAATCTTATTGACAATTTGAAATCTCTTCCCTTTCATAGGTGATTTTAGTTATGGGTGAAGCCAGAAGTTGCATGGCGCCAAAACTTTCTCTACCATCTTTGAAGCATTTGTGCCATTCTTTAATATGCGCTGCACTTATTGCATCATCCTTGAAATCCTTTTGAATCATCCAAATAGTTTCCACGGTGGCAAGTTCAAGCTTAATGTAAAATTTAATGCAGATTTATTGCACTACTCACTCAGCCATTTGAATGAGATGGCCACAGAGTACACATGCCCACTCAACGGTGTCTAGTGCCCCCACTGACTAGTACAAAGGAATCGTCATTGTTCACGCATGTGCATTTTTGGTCCACTCTCCTTGGCTGTCAGGTTACATCGATGTCGTGCAAATCATTTCATTATATTAACAATGGCTGAACAGACCATGTGTGTGTGTGTGTGTGTTTGTATATATATATATATATAATTGTTTAACTCTTTAACACCATAAAATCACAGAAGGGGACTAACCAGTACCTACCTTCCTGTGTGTTTATCTATCATAAAACACTGATTTTGGTTAAAGTAACCCTTACCCTGCTTATCCACCGCACCCAAAAATAAAATAGGCAGCTAAAACTTACCTTACTCTCCAGCAACAAATTATCCCTCAGCACGCTCATCACAGAGGGGGAAGAAGGTTATGGAGGATAGAATGTGGCATGTAACAGAGGTACAGAGACAACTTTGGCTGTGTGGCTCTAGCATGTTGAGTGTGCTTGTGTCAGATGCCATTTTTGCACTGAATTAATATTAGCCACACAGGTCTCTAGTTAGCCGCCAGCTAATGACACCTCTATGCTGCTGGAGGTGGAGTTAGTTACTCCAGCTGCAGAAGGGTTAATCTCCACATGTGCAGCGCAATCCTATATTTTGCATTTTCTGCACTTCTTCCGTGGCCGAAATGCTCCAATCAAATGCTCTCCATGAAAAGCATTGAATGAATAACCAAGTCTAAGTCGGTTATTGCAGAGGAAGCAACTCTAGTGATTTTCTAATTGACAGCCAGCACTAATTCCAATTGAAGTGCTTTAAGCATCTGGTGTGTCCCTTTTATGATAACACTGATGCTCTAAGTAGACCCTGTCTAGATATCTTTTGGATGGAAATAGAATCTCATATTTGTATGCAGATGAATGCTTAGCAAATAACACTTTTACATACAGGCACTCTTTTATGAACCATGTTGCAACATGCATTACTATGATTCGTTTAAAATGGAACAATTACAGGAGGCGGAGTTTGCTGCCTATTGAGTTGCACACGTTTTAAGAGAGCTCCTACATAGACCATTTTGTATAGAGTTTGGCTAAAGAACATGAGAAACTGTGGGTACAAGCAGAGTGTCGAGATATTTGATACAAAAACTCAAAAAATACTGGTGTGCTTCTCTCCAGAGCGCCTGGATGGAGCCAACCTAAAATGGTGGTGCCACCAGATTCAGAATCTGAGGAGTTGGACACAGATGCCCTAGACACCAAGAGAACCCATCCATAATAATTGTTTAAGACTCCTCAAATAATATCAATGGAATTGTTGTCTAAGCTGATACCAATCATAACTTACTTTGTGAATAGAGCTATAGACACAGCTGTGATTCTACAGCTCAAAGTATAAAATCTCTACAGATCTGTTAGAGAAGCTGGGGGAAGTAAGGTGTTGGCTTCCTTTTGTGAAATTTCTCTCTTGAGCGATGGATTTAGAGATGCAATGATTTTTGAATGTCATTCAAGTAACATAACCTATAGCAGGAGCATGGTTTATTATGATGCTTTGAATATTCTTTTAGCATCATCACCCTTTTTAAAAAAATAAATAAAAATCATCTGGATACAAGAAAAATGCAAAGTCAATTAAAACACCATTAGTTTTAGTCTAATTTATGATATGTTGAGAATTATGGGAGATGTATACAGCATAGAGGGTACATTCTGCCCAACATTATCAGTAGTTATATTCATTGGGAATATGCTATATAAACATTCAGTGAATTAACAATGTTACATATTTCTCTAACTAATATCTCTTTTATGTATGTTTTTTGTATAGCTTCCAAATGCGCTCACTATACCCATCATGCTTCCATGTGAGAAGCATTTGATCGGATACTGTCTAGCTTCAACGAGAATGCTTGCAAAATGGATGTAGCTACAGAACTTGCAAAAAAGGTAGGATTTTATTGACTTAGAAAAATATTTTTGAAAAATTAATACATACATATTTTTTATTTTAACTGCCTTGCTTAAGCACCTTAAAAATATGTATGTTTTAGCCCAGACTTTCCTTTAATCCTGGCAGTGCTATTCACTAAAAAGTTAATTCAAATTGAGTTTAATATTTAGGGTCAAAATAGCTAAAGTGGACATAACACCCAAGCACATTTCAATATACAAGAAGTCTATCCTATGACATCTGCTTACTGCCGCAAAAGCATGAATACCTCCCCACTGGAGAAAATTGCTCCAGTCTGATAATGACTCCTTTACACATATTCTAATTTTAAAAAAAGTCTGTTTTTCTAAAGTCTAAAACTTTTGTTTTTGTGCGGTGTGACTCAGTCACTCTTCTTATATTAAACCACACCAACTGATGATCACTGGATCCTAAATTTCACCTACAGTAATATCTGATACTAAATCTCCATTTGTTAACACTAAATCTAGTATGGTCTCTTTACGAGTTGGCTCCTCAATGACATGTTTTAGAGACAATCCCAGTAGGGAGTTTAGAATATGTGTGCTCCTGGCACAAGCAGCTATTTTGGTTTTCCAGTTCACATCAGGAAGTTTAAAGTCACCCATGATGATAAATTCCCCCTTCATGGTCTTTTTAGCTATTTCCTCAACTAGTAGATTATCTAACTCTTCTATTTGTCCTGGTGGCCTATAAATCACACCTACACGAGTTACTGTGTGATTACCAAATTCTAACATAACCCAAATGGACCTTATGTTCGCCTCACTAACTTTTATTAGGCTAGATTTTATGCTATCCTTCACATACAGGGCCACCCCTCCCCCTTTCTTGCCTTCCTGGTCTTTTCTATATAAAGAGTACCCTGGTATTGCTATGTCCCATTCATTTTTCTCATTATACCATGTCTCAGTAACAGCGACTAAATCTACATTATCAGTTGCCATTATTGCCACAAGTTCATGGATCTTATTCCCTAAACGGCAAGCATTTGTAGACATGACTCTAAGCTTGTCATTTTTTAACACACTTGCTACAGGCACCTTCTGTCCTTATTTTGGTGGGCAATTGGATTGATGTTTTATCACCCTTTTGCCTCTCCCTCCTCCTAGTTTAAATACATCCTAGCAAAACCTCTGAACGATCACTGAGAACATTTGTTCCCGTTTGAAAAAGATGCAAACCATATTTTTTGTACAGTTTATTTCCATTCCAAACAGAGCTACCATAAGAAATAAAGCCAAATCCTTGCTCATGATACCATTCACCAAGCCACACGTTTAAAGTCACTAATACGCATCTGCCAGTCATTCTGAGTGTTACGCACAGGCAGAACTTCAGAGAATGACAGTATGGAAGCAACCTGTCATATATCATTGGCAAAAAACACAAAAATCTTCCTTTACCTCTGAAACCTCATTGCAAGCAAAGTCATTTGTCCCTAGATGGACAAGTACATCCAACTCCCCTTCCTGCTTTGCTCGCTTAAAGGACCACTATAGGCACCCAGACCACTTCAGCTCAATAAAGTGGTCTGGGTGCCATCTCCATCTAGGATTAACCCTGACTGCTGTAAACATAGCAGTTTCTGTGAAACTGCTATGTTTACATATGGGTTAATCCAGCCTCTAGTGGCTGTCCTATTGACAGCCGCTAGAGGCGCTTCCGCGCTTCTCACTGTGAATTTCACAGTGAGAGGACACCAGCGTCCATAGGAAAGCATTGAGAATGCTTTCCTATGGACTAGCTGAATGCGCGCGCGGCTCTTGCTGCGCATGCGCATTCAGCCGATGACGGCCAAAGGAGGAGGAGAGTCCCCAGCGCCGAGGGAGTCTGGTGCTGGAGAAAGGTGAGTGTTTAACCCCCTTCCTCTCCATTCAGCCCAACACGTTTTCCTGGCACTATATTGGTCCTTTAACAATATTACAAATTCATCTCCTATCTCTGTGAGCAGTAGCTCCAGGAAGACATCTCACAAGACCACCAGTGTCCATCTCCACACCTCTTATGATAGAATCCTCCAACAACAACTGCTTTCTATTAGGCCTCACCATAGTCTCCAAGCCTGTCTCCACAACACCACTATGTAACAGGGTTGATGTTCCAGGAGGGATAAGCCAAATGGCAAATGATTTATGTAAACTAGAAAAATGGTCAGAGGTGTGGCAACTGACATTTAATGTGGATAAGTGCAAGATAATGCATCTTGGACGTAAAAACCCGAGGGCAGTGTACAGAATATTTGATAAAGTCCTAACCTCAACATCTGAGGAAAGGGATTTAGGGGTGATTATTTCCGATGACTTAAACATAGGCAGACAATGTAATAGAGCAGCAGGAAATGCCAGCAGAATGCTTAGTTGTATAGGGAGAGGTATTAGCAGTAGAAAGAGGGAATTGCTCATGCCATTGTACAGAACACTGGGGAGACCTCATTTGGAGTATTGTATGCAGTACTGGAGACTGTATCTCCAGAAGGATATTGATGCTTTAGAGAGAGTTCAGAGATGGGTTACTAAACTGGTTTATGGACTGCAGGATAAAACTTACAAGGAAAGGTTAAAGGTTATGGTTGAAAAGAGGGAAATTGGTTTGTTATACTTATAACTTATAGTAATTTCTTTTTTTCTCTTACCACAGTCCCTACCCCTCCACAAACCACAGTATCTATTCTCCATACACTACAGCCATACTCTATTCCCCATACACTACACCAATATCTGCCCCATAAACTTCAGCTCCAACCCCCCATACACTACATTCACCTATCCCCCTTATATTACTGATCCATTCCCCACCCATATAGTACAGTCGTAATCTCCCTTACATACACTAAAGCAATTAACACAAAACACAAAAAAACAAGCCCTCTCCACACACACTATGCCACTAACAGGTCTCTCCACATACACTACATTGCAAACAGCCCCATTTACAGACACACAACCCACGTGTAGCCTCTCCCTACATGCAAACCGAGACACACAGCTCCACAGGTATAATCCCCACACGCAGCTACCTCTCTACACACAGAATCATACAGGCATACACAGAACCACAGCTAGTCTTTTACACATATAACACCACATGCATCATCCAAATGCATACAAATTCACAACAACCTCTTCCAGCCCTGTCCCTCTTTTGTCCCCTGTTATTCCACTTATCTGGACTCCAGAGACATGTCACCAAATACAGAACAATCATGCCATTAAACTAGTCTGCACTTTTGTTGTGTTAAATAATCACAGAGCATTACCTTTTGCCAGAACTCTTCAGTAGGGCTCTGGCCATGAGCTGCCCTGGAGGGGCATAAACATTTTTGGGAAACTTTGGGAAGTGTGCATGTCATTGGTGATGACACAACACACCCTTCTCTGACCCTGGCCCCACTTTCTCCCTCTCTTCCTTTAACCCCTTAAGGACACATGACATGTGTGACATGTCATGATTCCCTTTTATTCCAGAAGTTTGGTCCTTAAGGGGTTAAATGCCCATGATTAATTTTTGTCCCAGTCTGGTGCTGGTCTGGGACCACTAACTGACATAGGGGACCCCCAGGCATCCATTTTTTTAACTCTTCAGGCTGGGCTGAGGGAGATCGCTCAGCTGCGGTACTTAAAGTGCAATGAGCAGCAATGCTCATATCTCACAAATGTTTATTTTAGAACAATTGAAAACAATCTGGAATGCACAAAAAGCTAATGTAAAATTCATGTTTTACCTTCCTGGTTACTAACATCGTAAATAAAGTAGGAAACAAAAATTCCACTCTCAATAACAAGATCTAAAAAAGGAATTGTTTTATTCAGTAAATGTTCAACATCTACTCAACCCTGGACTACAAATTCCTTCTTTAGTACTTCTGAAATAACAAGACATATCTGCAGTAATGATAGGGTTAATGGAAGGTAGTTTTTTTCTATTTTCTTCTGGAAAATATTCTGGCATTCTTTCCTTAACTGGTTGTAATAATTTGTTTAGACAATTTATAAATTCATGACATAATGAAGCTATTGATTGTAATGGTTGGCATATATATTTTGTGCAGGACTTCTAGATTAGTTTTCACACTTATAAATTAAATCTCTGATTTATAAATCAGTCAAAAAGTGTCAGATTAATCAAGGGTAAATTATGGGTACACAAAGCATTTAAAAAGTAGAGATAAATCTGCATGTGCAGAATAAGCATACCGGCTTTAGCAAAGGAACACACATTGCTTGCAAAGTTCCGAAGTCATATAAAATGGATTAGACCAACCAGTCATCTAGCTACTCACTGTATAGAATACAAGAAAGATGAATGCTACTCCAAGGCTTCAATAGCACAATCGTTCTCAGGTTTAAATTGCATACTTACTGTGTAATGAGGAGATAAGTCACTAGGTTTAATTCAACAAAGGGATATTTGATGCACACATGCTTTATATGCATTGGTATAGAGAACATTACCCGAATGATTGGGCCGGCAAGCCATAAAAGTTATGCAAACTGCGAGTACTAGAAGTTATGTTATTGGGAAAAAAAGTGAAATCAGGATTTTTGTAATTTTTTTAAATCAATGTCTGAAAATGTTTGAGAAAGGATCAAGCACCAAAAGGGCAAACAAGGTATCTAGATAGGGCACCAAGTTGCATAGGGATCCTGGCACACTTAGTGCACATAATTTTAAGATTTTAATTAGGTATTATACAATAGCAGTTGTAGTCCAGATCGGGCACATTGTAATTTGTATTTTATTGATTTAGGTATCTTTCCTCTTCCGAATGTTTTTTTTTCTGTTATATCACTCCCTGTGATGTTGCGTAACAACCAGGATGTCTTGTGTCGTGTCCTGTGACATCATGCATATATAATTAATTATACAAATTAGTATAGCTGGTATTTTTTTTTTACAAGAAAGGTGGCAACCCTAAAAGGCATACAATTCTTGCACTCAAATTAATGGGACATAATTTCCTAACAGAGTAGATTTTGTTTTTCTCTGACTTTAGCACAAGGGAAGGTTAGAGGTAAAAAAATAGGAATCTTTATTTTCTTTATCAGGCAGTTATTGCGTTAAATTGCCTGCGAACCAGGCAGCAGATGTTTTGACACGGTTAGGATTATTCACTAAAGTTAATAAAAGTGCAATTCTGAGAAACAATTGCTGTGTTTAGAACAGATTGGAAATAGGGGCAATAGGAAAAGCAGATAAGTAGTGATGTCGCGAACCCGAAATTTTCGGTTCGCGAACGGCGAACGCGAACTTCCGCAAATGTTCGCGAACCGGCGAACCGCCCGAAACGCCATTGACTTCAATGGGGAGGCGAATTTTAAAACACACAGGGACTCTTTCTGGCCACAATAGGGATGGAAAAGTTGTTTCAAGGGGACTAACACCTGGACTGTGGCATGCCGGAGGGGGATCCATGGCAAAACTCCCATGGAAAATTACACAGTTGATACAGAGTCTGGTTTAATCCATAAAGGGCAGAAATCACCTAACATTCTCTAAATCACAATCAATATGGATTGACACCTGACATATGACATGTTGACACCTTGACATATGGATTGACACCTGTCCTCAGAGCCCCTGATGCACACGGACACAGAGCAGAATAGAGACTGGTCCCCTACATAGGTCACTTGGCAGATATGGATTGACACCTGTCCTAAGGATCCCTGATACACACTGACACAGAGCAGAATAGGGACTGTTCCCCCTACATCGGGTCACTTGGCAGATATGGATTGACACCTTGTTACAAACTGCTATTTGTAACGGGCCCTTTAAATGGCAAATTGCCCTGTTTCCCTGGGTTGTGGAGAAGCCTATTTGCCAGCCTCCTCCCGCATGACTATGGCCCCTGGGAGATTGTGAAAATGTATGCACTTTTATTTGGTGTGTATGGCCCTTTAAGACTGTCGGTGGGCATATTGGGGCTTATGGACTCTTTATGTGACTGGTGCTGGCCCTTTAAACACCTTTTTTGGGACATCAGGAAGATTGGGACACTGCCCCTTTAAGGCCGTGTCCCCAGACTTGTTGGGGACACGGCCCCTTTAAGACGGTGTCCCCTGTGTCCCCAGACCTGGTGCAAACCCTTTGTGCCTGCCTTGCTATTTCCCACTTGGTTCAGTAAATGGGAAATTATTTCAGCTGCAGAGACTAAGTCCCATTCGGCGATGGGACTTAGTCTTTTTTTCAGCCGTTTTTTTCAGCCTTATTTCAGCTGCAGAGACTAAGTCC
>OW240912.1:301979311-301996807 GCA_933207985.1 Pelobates cultripes | reverse complement strand
CACACACACACTCACAAACACAGTCAGACACAAACACACACAGTCAGACACACACACACACATTACCTTTTTTTTAAATTTAAATCCCCCCCCAACCTCCTTACCTTTGGGAGTGCTGGGGGAGGTCTCTCTCCCTGGTGGTCCAGTGGCTGCAGGGCGGGCGGCTGGCGAGGGAGCACCTCCTATGAGCTGACTGCTCAGCTCCCTCGCGCGCCGGCTGCAGAGTGAGGCTGGGAGCCGGAAGATGACGTCATCTTCCGGCTCCCAGCCTCACTCTGCGGCGCGCGAGGGAGCTGAGCAGTCAGCTCAGAGGAAGTGCTCCCTCGCCAGCCGCCTGCCAGCGCCGCCCGCCCGCTCGGGATGTCAGTTAGCCGCGAGGCTAACTAGGCATTTGCCCTGGGCATTTGGGGGGCGGCGTTTTTTGCCGCCCCCTGAAAAATGCCGCCCAAGGCAAATGCCTTGTTTGCCTCGCGGCTAATACGCCCCTGGTTTGGAGCGTTGCCGCGGTTACCACAGCAACACTCCAGATCTCGCGACAGTGAAGTCTAGCCCTGGAGCACGGGCTAGACTTCACTCCACACTGGAACCACCAGGGATTCCCACTGGGACCACCAGGGACAGAGAAATGTCCCCCCTCCTCCTCAATAAAAAAATACATTTTTTTAAAAGCCTCCCTACCCTCCTCCCTCCCCCATACACACTGCCCCCCATACACTGCCCCCCATACATACATTGCCCCCCATACACACATACAATGGCCCATACATACATTGCCCCCCATACACACATACATACACTGCCCCCATACACACACCGCCCCCATACTGCCCCCCATACACACACTGCCCACACACACACTGCACACCCATACACACAGTGCCCCACAAACACTGCACACCCATACACACACAGACACATACAGTGCCCTACACACACTGCTGCCCCCCATACACACATTGTCCCACACACACACTGCCCCCATATATACAGTGCCCCCCATACACACATAAACTGCCCCCATACACACACTGCCCCACACAGCCCCAAACACATATACACTGCCCCCCAAACATACATACACTGCCCCACCATACACACATACACTGCCCCCATACACACACTGTCCCCCATACACACACTGCCCACACACACACACTGCACCTTTCACACACACTTCACCCCTAACATACACCGCTGCTCCTATGCCCTATATCCCAGCAGACCCCAGGTAAGTTGTCAAACTGTTCTTAAACAGTATGACTACTTACTCTGGGGTGGGATCCTGGCACTACTGGCACCATAACTACTACACTGAGCTGTAGTGGTTATTGTGCCAGGATTATTTATTTAAATAATCTACAAGTGCCCCTCCCGAGATCAGGCTCTGGATCCGCCACTGACACTAACAGATACACACACATACTCACAAATACACACACATACTCACAGATACACACTGACATTCACAGATACACACACATACTCACAGATACACACTCACACACACACATACACACTGACACACTATAGATTTTTCTTGGAGCAGTCCTGCCTAGTGTGCATCACAACATTCAATGTCTCCACCCTCTGCATGCAGACACTGAACTTTCCTCATAGAGATGCATTGATTCAATGCATCTCTATGAGGAGATACTGATTGGCCAAGACTGTGTTTGACTTGTGCTGGCTCTGCCCCTGGTCTGCTTCCTTGACAGTTTCAGCCAATCAATGCAGAAGCATTGTGATTGGCTCAGACCACCAATTTTGATGATGTGTCAGAGGTCAGAGACAGTTCAGAGACGGAAAGGGGCAGTGCCCACAGCTCCATACTTGATTAAAAGTAAGGTTTTACCAGATTTAGGGAGGCAAGGAGGGCAGGGGGGGCTAGATGGTAGTTTTAACACTATAGGGTCAGGAATACATGCTTGTGTTCCTGACCCTATAGTGTTCCTTTAATGAAGCAGTTTTGGTGTATAGATCATGCCCGTGCAGTCTTGCTGCTCAATTCTCTGCAATTTAGGAGTTAAATCAGTTTGTTTATGCAGACCTAAGCACACCTCCCTGCATGCATGCGACTTGCACAGCCTTCCTAAACACTTCCTGTAAAGAGTCATCTAATGTTTACACTTTCTTTATTGTAAATTCTGTCTAATTTAGAATTTATTATCTCCTGCTCTGTTCATAGCTTACTAGACCCTGCAGGAACCATCTGGGGAGGGGGAGAGGGGATATGTGCATGGGATGGAAGAGGGAGGAAAAGTGCAGGGGAGGAGGTAGAGGGATGTGTGCAGGGGAGGGAAGGGGGTGAGGGGATGTGTGCAGAGGAGGCAGGGGGAGAGGGGATCTGTGCAGGGGAGGTAGGGGGAAAGGGGATGTGTGCAGGGAGGGGGGGGAGAGGACTGTCAGGGAGAGAGGGAATCTGTGCAGTGAGGAGAGGAGCTGTGCAGGGAAGAACATACTTGGTGTCTCTGCCAGGCTGCTCTTCCTCGTTGCTCCGCAGGACAGGAGAGCACAGGAAGTGACCTCACTTCCCATGCTCCTGCCTTGCCTCTTCCCCTCTCTCTCTGCACTGCCTCTTCCCCTCTCTCCCTGCACCGCACAGAGACCTGGCAAGCAGAGCAGGATCGCTGCCAGGTCTCACTCAGAAGGTGGGAGCAGGGACCTTGTCCACCCCCCAAAAAAAATGCCGGCTTCACCGCCCAAACCTTGCTACGCCACTGCCTCTGTTAGAAAGAGTCAAATGGATAATACAATTATTAAAATGAATACAACTATATAAAAAAAAGCATGAAATACTAATAGATCCCGTAACATTGGGTAGTGGCTTGATATTCAAAGCATGGGAACTGGCAAATGGAAAAGTTATAATGTTTTGTATTCTACTGTTTTTATTCAAAGAAGGAAGATCAAACAAATATTACTTGGTAAACATAAATGGTGCGTTTAAAACTTTATTGGGGTTATAATAATGATGTATTGTTACATTTGTTGCGTATATAACAATAATTGCAATGTGATGATTGCTATCAGTTACCTGTGGTAGGCCACTGAAAATTAGTGACAAGCCTGGAAACTTGTCAGTAATTTATGGCCACTAATACCACAGGCTGTTGTGGTATTATGTAGACATGTGCACCAGTGAAATTTTTGTTTTGTACGAAATAAAAAATTTTTTTTTAATTAATTCGTTCGTAATTCGTTTTTTGGGAAGAAATTTGGTAAAAAAAATAATTTGTTTTCGTCCATTAGGACGAAAATAACAATGTGCATGTGGTCGGTCTCTTTCATGAGTACAAAAATGAATAAAATACTGAACGTATGCTTTCGCTAGTTTGCAGATATTGTTCACTTAATCCATGCGAACGATTCCACCAAACAGTGCTCTTCTAGGATGTAAAGAAACAAACGCAGGCGGGGATGTAAGTTCAGCGGTGTTCGTGAAGTCGAGTGTCCAATCTTAGTTCCATGCACTCGCCGACCAAACACCACTGCCTGCGTTTGTGCGAACAAAATGGCCACCACCACGTGTTTGTGCATACTAATGGCGACCACCCCGTCTTCCACTTAGAACACTGAGGTGTGAATTGTTATTGAGGTGTTAACAGGGGTGAACAAGGTTAATAAGCATACGCGTGGTCTGGGTATTTTGTGGTTTTGTTCGGTTACGGAAAAAAACAGGGAAAAAAGAACTGAATTGAAAAGGTAATGCATTCGGCAATTGCCCTTTGGTTTCCTATATAATTCATATGTAGGACTTTCGTTTATGTTATAGTAAACGAATACGAAAAAGTCTGAAAATCGGGCGAAATCATATACGTCCGATAACGAATGCACATGTCTAATATTATGGTAGACATTTCATAACATTGGAAACAAGAGACAATATTATTTGGTATTTAGACTCAATCACTTTTCCTATGTCTCGTATCCATCAAATGTAAGACACTTTTTTTTTGCATTTCTTGTCCAAATTACGCATATTGATTACAAAACTCACACAGGCCCTCTCCCCCGACTACCACCTGTGGCAGGAAGCTTGCAAAAGTTGTTTAAAGCCCCAAATAATTGTAAAGAACCTCCTGTACTTAGTGAAGTACGTTCATTCGCACACTCAGCTGGTTGTGAGAACGAATCGAGCGGTTGATTGTTCGCATACCCAAACATCAGTTGAGAATTGATGAAGGGTACAACAGGAATGTTTTATGATGGCCAGATGGCCCACTTATATACACAGACCCCCAGCTGTGGGTCTCAAGCAAGGACATAGCATAACACGCTCATGACACTCCCACAACACGCCCAGGAGTCTCTGTGTCTGGGAGAAAATTTAGGGTACTTTTCTTAAACTAATTATCTCCCAGGCACTAGAGTTACAAATCATAAAACATAAAATATTAAAAATACACATAATACATAAAGGAACCCCCACAAATATTATATCCCCGGACAGCCTGGATCTGGGCGCCCAATTTGTCTAAATAGCGCTTAGATCCCATGAACACAGTTGAATCGCTACCGGGCTAAAATTTTGACCGACCACACATGTGCCCAAATCAGTTCCAGCGAATCAGTGGTAGCGGTCGGTCAATTTCAGGAGTTCCAAAACGAACAAAAAGACGAACAGTTCCCCTGGCTCGTAGGTAGCAATTGTTCGCCTTGTTCGTGCAAACAATCCTACCAAACAGCTCTCTTCTGGCTTGTCGTGAAAAGAAGCAGGTGTTTGTGTGAATTTGCCAGTGTTTGCGAGGTCGAATGCCCGACAGAGTTCCAGACACTCGACAACCAAGTCCTGCTGCCTGCTTTCATGCAGCAAGGTGGCTGCCATTTTCTGCCTTACCCCGTGACAGAGCTGCCAGCTGCTAGCAGTTATTACATATTTAGTTTAATTGTAGATGCATTTGCAGGGATATTCAAAGTAAATTAAAAATGTGAGGCCAAAGTAGACAAACTGCAAGGATAGCTGACTTTGAGAATGTTTCCAGTTCTCTAATGTTTACCTTGAATTTGAAATTAACTTCAAATTCACTTTTAAATCTCACTTTAGTAAATACCCTGATAGATAGTTTTTTGTTTGTTTGTTTTTTTAGAAATTATAAATACATATAAGAGTTGAGGATTTTAGGAAGTTTATTTCCTTTTCGGGCGAGCTTTGGTATTTGTTTCACAATCGATTTTACTTCCTCTGAATTTAAACATCTATTTCTGAATAAAGCTGAATAAAAATTTTTTTTTAAAAGCAAGTCATTATTTATGACCAGTTTTATTAATATCTCTCTGAAAAATATTCATGTTATACAGTCTCTAGTTTTAATGTTTTAATGTTTGATATCTTAATGTAGTTTATAGGGCATTTACTTCCACTGACAACTGAAGTGTTGAAATTGAAAAACACAAGTAGATAATTTATTAATCATGGTAATAGAAGTAGCCCGAGAATTAAACATTAAGGAAAATCCACATATAACTAACCCCTTAAGGACACATGACATGTGTGACATGCCATGATTCCCTCTTATTCCAGAAGTTTGGTCCTTAAGGGGTTAAATTACAATCCAATATTGCTAACCAATCAAAAATATTTTTCTGATACTCTAGGATTGTGAGGCTAAAATTGGCTAAAATTGATCCATCGTAGAAAGATTTGACTTACTTATTTACCCATTTTATAGTGCAGTGCTGATAACAGATTATGTGATTCGTTAACTGGTTTTCAAATCACTATTCATATGCATGAATGTCTACTTTAAGTTGATTAACAAGGAATCATTAGCTAAAGTTGACAAGTTCACAAGTTATCAGAAGAGGTGTTTTGGTATTATACTTATGTGCATAATTGAAAATATTTTGGCCAACGGCAAGTGAAACTTGAGCCCTGGAAACAAGAAATTACCAGGCTTGCAGTGACAAATACATTTTAAGGCTTTATTTAGTAGCATAGGACTGGTAGTTTTAAGTTCTGATCCTGCCGTTCTGTTAAAGTAGTCATGACATATAAGATTATTTTTATTTAACTTGAATTTAGTACAATCATGCAATTTTGTGTCTGCATTTCAGGAATATAAAATAAGTAAAATGATGTAACTTTATAATGTATTCTCTGCAGAAATATTCGTTGTTAATCACTAAATACCTGGTGACCAAAATGCACCCGCATTTGCAATTCATAGATTTATTTTAATAAATTAATCGTAATTTAATCTTAATTTGGTCGTCCCAAGTGAATCTGCAGTAATCTCCTGAATGAATTTGGTGTCTGGTTTAAAATCAATGCTTTCGTTTCTGAATCCTATAAGATTCACAAAGCACCGATTTTAATAAACTTAGGGGCCGAATGCATTTACAAACCCTCTGCAATGTGAGAGTTAATTATGTGGCAGCTGGCGAGCTGCTACATTAAAAAATGCAATAAATAGAAAATGGTCCCAATCATTGTCGGCTGGTGGGGGGCCCTAATATTAATATTCAGGAGGAGGACCTAGTGTCCCTTCCCAAGACTACAACAATGAGTGGCAGTTGAGGGCTATAATTATTTAAACAATGGGGGTGGACATGCTATTATCTACCCCCAAATAGTAGTAATAGTACCTTCTCCACCCTTCCTCCTTGGTTGTTTAGGGGTTCCCAATCCCCTAACCACCCCAAAAAAATGCTGTTATAGGGGCCTAGATATTTCTTTTAATGTGTTTCTTAAACAAACATATTTATCTACAGCATAATCAATTAAAAGGTTGGGCAGATATAAAATTTATGAAGTTTCTAAAAGGAAAGTCCTGATACCTGTCACTTCTACTTATTACATCACTCTTGATGACCTGGGTGAAAAAATGCTTTAGAAAAAAAAAAGGTAATTCTTCACCTACACAACTATCTATCATTTGGAATGCTTCTGAAATGTACAATAAAAAGCAGGTGACCCATACATAATACAAAAGGGAAGCAGTGGAGCCAGAAGCATCCGTACAACAAGAACCGTAGACCTTTTAAATGGTATGCAAAACAACAATTGCAGATAAACTAACATTATCTTGCAATATCATTCTTAGTCTGCTATCATGTAAAACTATCCAATTTGATAAGTCTCAATTACATTTTAATGTTTACATAAAATCTAAATCTCTCAGACATTAATGGTGTCCAAAAGGGGTATAAGGTGAAGGAGTCTTGATTTGATTAAAGAAATATTCTGAGCAACAGAAGAACTTTGATATATAGATTATGTTCCTGCAGTCTCTGGGATTTAGTAGTTAAAACACTTTAGTTATGCAGTCCTAGTCACACCTCCCATGGCTATAACTTACATAACCTCCATGAAAAAAAAGGCTTAATTTTTGAAGCACATTGTGTTTACTTTAGAAGTTCTTATCTCGTGCACTGTAAATGTAACTTTTATCACATATAGGAGACAGCTGCAGGCTTTAGCCAGCAATTAACAGAGCAGGAGATACATTAAGTACACTGTGCAATAAGGGAAGTTTTAAAAAAAAATAGATTTCTTTTTTGGAATGTATGGAGGGAGGACGGCTACATAAGCAAAGTCATTTAACTTCTAAATGACAGAGAATTGAACTGTGAGATTGCTCAGGCATGATCTATACACCAAACCCACTTCATTAGGCTAAAGATGTTCCAGTGATTAGAGTGTCAGTCTAAATAAGGAATTACTAATGTTTCTGAGTTATAGCTGATGGAATTTATGTCTGTTTTTTAACTAATCTGAAGGATATATTTTATGAATTTACACTGATTCACTTATGTGCGTAATTTCAAACTGCTAGGTTAAGTTAATTAAAACCAGTTGCTGAACGTCAAAGTGTTGTGTGAGGTAGATAGATTTGTATAATACTCTCATCACTCTTGCATGCCATCAACTGTCCCACTTTTGGCCCCCATCCCGCTTTAGTGTCCCTGGTCAGCACAGCGCAAGTGAATCATTAGACGTGCTAGTGCAACGGGAACTAGGACCATGCAGTAAGCATTTCATAAGCACTGTTAGCCTGGCTGCTTGTCGCGTAATAGACCCACTGTGATGGATTACCTGGCACCCCAACTGGGCACCTCCGCCAATAGATGCTTCCTAGCTGACGTTGAGGACCGTAAGCACCGCACCGGACACCACAAGCACCGCAGACTGCACAACCGCCGTAGCTTAGCTGGGATCTCACCGTCTTCCTCCCACCATGGACAAACTTCTGATAACCAGGACCATGTGGGAAAGACCTCTCCTCCAAGAGAGTATAGCTGTATAGCTCTTATAAGAGCTAGTAGTGATATAGCAGTTCCCCTCCAATCACGAGACCAAGCTACGTGTTGAGGGTTAAGCAGGACTCAATTTTAATGGTGCCACACTGGCCTTTTATGACAATCCCCAAGCAAGGAGTACGCCCACATGGACCTTGTTGCGGACAGGGACACATACAGTGCCTTGCAAAAGTATTCACCCCCCTTACTTTTTACCTATTTTGTTACATTACAGGCTTAAGTTCAATGTTTTATTAATCTGAATTTTATGTGATGGATCAGAACACAATAGTCTAAGTTGGTGAAGTGAAATAAGAAAAATATATACATAAAGCTATTTTTAAAAAATAGAAAACAGAAAATTGGCATGTGCGTATGTATTCACCCCCTTTGTTATGAAGCCCATAAAAAGCTCTGGTGCAACCAATTACCTTCAGAAGTCACATAATTAGTGAAATGATGTCCACCTGTGTGCAATCTAAGTGTCACATAATCTGTCATTACATATACACACCTTTTTTGAAAGGCCCCAGAGGCTGCAACACCTAAGCAAGAGGCACCACTAACCAAACACTGCCATGAAGACCAAGGAACTCTCCAAACAAGTAAGGGACAATGTTGTTGAGAAGTACAAGTCAGGGTTAGGTTATAAAAAATATCCAAATCTTTGATGATCCCCAGGAGCACCATCACATCTGTCATAACCAAATGGAAAGAACATGGCACAACAGCAAACCTGCCAAGAGACGGCCGCCCACCAAAACTCACACACCGGACAAGGAGGGCATTAATCAGAGAGGCAGAACAGAGACCTAAGGTAACCTTGGAGGAGCTGCAGAGTTCCACAGCAGAGACTGGAGTATCTGTACATAGGATGACAATAAGAGTTCGGCTTTATGGCAGAGTGGCCAGAAGAAAGTCATTACTTTCAGCAAAAAACAAAATGGCACATTTTGAGTTTGCGAAAAGGCATGTGGGAGACTCCCAAAATGTATGGAGGAAGGTGCTCTGGTCTAATGAGACTAAAATTTAACTTTTCAGCCATCAAAGAAAACGTTATGTCTGGTGCAAACCCAACACATCACATCACCCAAAGAACACCATCCCCACAGTGAAACATGGTGGTGGCAGCATCATGCTGTGGGGATGTTTTTCAGCAGTCGGGACTGGGAAACTGGTCAGAGTTGAGGGAAAGATGGATGGTGCTAAATACAGGGATATTCTTGAGCAAAACCTGTGTGCGTGATTTGAGGCTAGGATGGAGGTTCACCTTCCAGCAGGACAATGACCCCAAACACACTGCTAAAGCAACACTTGAGTGGTTTAAGGGGAAACATGTAAATGTGTTGGAATGGCCTAGTCAAAGCCCAGACCTCAATCCAATAGAAAATCTGTGGTCAGACTTAAAGATTGCTGTTCACAAGCGCAAACCATCCAAATTGAAGGAGATAGAGCAGTTTTGCAAGGAGGAATAGGCAAAAATCCCAGTGGGAAAATGTGGCAAGCTCATAGAGACTTATCCAAAGCAACTTGGAGCAGTGATTGCCGCAAAAGGTAGCTCTACAAAGTATTGACTTTAGGGGGATGAATAGTTATGCACATTGACTTTTTCTGTTATTTTGTCCAATTTGTTGTTTGCTTCACAATAAAAAATTTTAAAAAATCATCTTTAAAGTTTGGGCATGTTCTGTAAATTAAATTATGCAAATCCTCAAACAATCCATGTTAATTCCAGGTTGTGAGGCAACAAAACACGAAAAATGCAAAGGGGGTGAATACTTTTGCAAGGCACTGTATACACCAATTACAATATAGTTACAATCTAAAGCACTCCCCCACATAATACAATAAGCCTTCCCCTTTACTTAGGAGATAATTAAGTCAAGAACTTATACTAAACTCAATTATCTCCAAACACAAAAAACACACATTTTTACAAAACACCCAAAACACCTTGAAACACATTATATCCCTTACATCCCCTGATAGCACTGATCTGGGTGACCAACATATCCAAAAATCACACAGATCAGTTCAAGGGTTCAGAAATTTCATGGAAATCATATTTGTAACCGGTCCCATAGCCGAAAATAGTTCCATAGACTCGTGGCTAAGTGCCGCTGAAGGACCAACTGGGAACCACAAGATTTTCATGCCAAAAATAGTTCCAGGGCATTGTGGCTAAGTCCCCTGGAAGTCTATTCGCGGTTTTGGTCCAGGCGAACAAGATGACCACCACCGCATGGTCGAATGGCACTTTAAATGGCTTTGGGAGTTCGGTGTGCTGCTTCAAAAGTTTGAATTGTGGCCATACAAATACAAAAAGGCACACACAGTGGTTTTAACCAGGATTTAACACAGGGGCCATAGTCACAGAACAAGAGACTGGTAAGTATGCCTGTCCAAGAACCCGTGATGAGGTCCAGTTTGTCACACCCACCCTTTTTGGGGGCTGGCCTGTCCCCTTTTTGTATGAGACCTCCCTCTCGTGAGTTGCCCCACCCATTGTGGGCATTGCTTGTGACGCAGTTCACCTCACCCCCTCCAAACTCCTCCCACCTCTTCTGATTTACAGACGGGACATGTTGGGAAGTATGCTCTGGCTTGGCTTCATTATGTTATCCTACTGCATTCTAAATCTGCACTGCCTGAGAAGGAACTTGATGATGAATGCCAGTTCCTGTGAAAATAAGTAATATGGTATAATTTCCACAGGGTTATTTACTAAACTGAGAACTGTCCTGAATTTAAAGTGAATCCTAAGGTGAATGGCTGGTGGAGAGATCAAAGTTCTAACTCACAGGCCACCCTGATACTTGAACTGTATCAGACCATTGCTTTGAGTTATGATGGCAACACTCTTGTACATTCCCCTGGCACTGGACAGAAGACACCATGACCACTTCAAATCATAGAAGGTGCTCTGGTCTGATGAGACTAAAATTTAACTTTTCAGCCATCAAAGAAAACGTTATGTCTGGTGCAAACCCAACACATCACATCACCCAAAGAACACCATCCCCACAGTGAAACATGGTGGTGGCAGCATCATGCTGTGGGGATGTTTTTCAGCAGTCGGGACTGGGAAACTGGTCAGAGTTGAGGGAAAGATGGATGGTGCTAAATACAGGGATATTCTTGAGCAAAACCTGTACCACTCTGTGCGTGATTTGAGGCTAGGATGGAGGTTCACCTTCCAGCAGGACAATGACCCCAAACACACTGCTAAAGCAACACTTGAGTGGTTTAAGGGGAAACATGTAAATGTGTTGGAATGGCCTAGTCAAAGCCCAGACCTCAATCCAATAGAAAATCTGTGGTCAGACTTAAAGATTGCTGTTCACAAGCACAAACCATCCAAATTGAAGGAGATAGAGCAGTTTTGCAAGGAGGAATGGGCAAAAATCCCAGTGGTAAAATGTGGCAAGCTCATAGAGACTTATAGAGAAGTTTAAATATATTGTGACCTATATATGTACATATGTGGAAAACCTAGAAGACAGGACAACACACAGGCCTGTTTTTGGGCTGCTCAGCATCTGACAATCCAATACAAAGCCAATCGGTTATGTAAAATATTGTTACAGCAGACTAAGCAAGTCCTAGACCTGTGCAGTGTTGGAGAAAAGGTTAGTAAAATCGCCTTTTTATTGAGATTGGCGGGTACTGGCCACCTTAAAAGCCTCTTTAGGACTATAGTGTTGGAAATGCATGTTTGTATTGTTGACACTATAGTGTTCCTTTAAAAAGACGCTATAGGCACCCAGACCACTTCAGCTCATTAAAGTGGTATGGGTATAGTGTCCCTATTACACTTAGTGCAGAGAAACGGCAAACTTTAAATTGCAGCACTAAGTCTGTCTCCAGTGGTTGTCTACCAGACAACCACTAGAGGCGCTTCCTGTACGTTAACAGACTTTTGTTCGCATCAGCTAGTTTTATTGGGAGCCCTAATGCGCGCACGGCATTCGGAGGCAGCAGAGAAGGCGGAGCCACGACCCAGCGCTGGGATCAGGTAAGTAAATCAAGAGTTTTTAACCCTTTATTCACTGCGGCGGGAGGTGTGAGGGAGGCAGAGGGAGCTATAGTGCAAGGACTATAACTATGTATTCCTGGCACTATAGTGTCCCGTTAAGTGTAACCACATAGAGAATCCTACGCAATTTAAGTCCTTTATCTTGCACAGCTTAAAGGACCACTATAGTGCCAGGAAAACATACTCGTTGAGGAAGGGGTTAAACACATACCTTTTCTCCACCGCCAGGCTCCCCCGGCGGTGGGGACTCTCTGCCTCCTTTCCCCGTCATCGGCTTAATGCGCATGCGCGGCACGAGCCACTCGCGCATTCAGCCAGTCCACAGGAAAGCATTCTCAATGCGTTCCTATGGACGCTGGCGTATTCTCACTGTGAAAATCACAGTGAGTAGCATGGAAGCGCCTCTAGAGGCTGTCAATGAGACAGCCACTAGAGGCTGGATTAACCCATAGGTAAACATAGCAGTTTCTCTGAAACTGCTATGTTTACAGCAGAAAGGGTTAATCCTAGATGGACCTGGCACCCAGACCACTTCATTAAGCTAAAGTGGTCTGGGTGCCTTTAGTGGTCCTTTAAGGCAGCATAAGTCAACATTGCAATGTATTTCCAAAAGAAAAAGTATAACTTGCCAAGCTGCACAAGCTATCATTACTACAACATAAAAAATTACCATGGCTGAAACCATGAAAAACCAAGGCATTCTTTAAGCATTATTTCATTTTTGCTGCTATATCAACACTTTGGATTTCCACATTCTGTTAAAATAAGATTGTGAAAAAATATATATAAAAGCATTTTATATTCAGAGAAAAAGTAGTAGAATGACCAAAAAAAAAAAAAATTAAATGGTGTATAATTAGACCTTGATTATTTATGTAGAATGAGGAACCAGTAGTTGTGTTTTAACTACAAAATCTGCATTTTATTTCGAAACCTACGTATGGTACTCAGGAAGAATTGTTGCTGTGTAATCAGCTAGTTTCAGCAATGTTAAGCAATCAGCTAGCTTCTAAAATGACAAGTAATCAGCTTCAGCTAGGATAATCACTGCATCCTATCTATATACAGATATCACTCCTTATATATAAATTATTTAAAAAATGCAAACACATAACTAACAAGAAAAAATAGACCGTTAAAGTTTAACATTTTAGTGCAAGAGTAAAAATGATTATTGCGTTAGTTATATTTAATCACTTACAGTCATGTACATAGACTGTAATATTTATAGATAAAACAGGGCGTTTGTAAGGTTGCAACCAAAGAGAAAAAAAGAAACCCTCTAAATTCAGATTCAACATCAGTAAGAACATTAATTGAAAGTGTATGTGTTCTAAATGTTGAGGCATGTTGAGCATACATGGCATATTGTTCAGTATCTGTTACAGCTTTTTCCTGATTTGACCATAAAACACAACATTAAATATCTTCACTACTTTGGCCACTTTGTTCAAAGCTTGCTAAAAAGGAATTAGTTACCTACTGCCCCCATGTGGCAAGAAAACATAAAAAGTTTAAAAAGATGGAAAAAAAGATAATAGTCTTATGTGTTGAAAGCATAATCTGTACACAGCTAAAGAAAAGGTCATGCCTGTGCTTGTGGTGTTAAATTGGATCATATGAAACACACGAAATCCAAAAAGACAGTATAATCAAACAATGCACCCAGTTAAAAGCTTAACCTCATGTCCTATGGTTAAATCTACTACAGTCATAAACAGGTTTTATCACATTTATGCTGCTGTGGACGGGACCCATTCCATTTGCATGGCTAGGGTTCTGGCAGTCCAAAATGAAAATGCCATACAGGTTAGACAGGACACAGCACCCTGAATGTTTAGAGATTCTCGAAAGAACTGATATACTGATATACCCTTAGACATTGTGACAAAGAAATTGAGATTACGCTATAATCAAATTCTTCCAAAACTGGTTCAGATGAGTTTTCTCCATGTAGAATTTCAATTCTAACAAATTACAGACATGCAATAGTTTCAGGAAAAACAATTCAGACGAACCAAAAAGATGCAAAGATGCTCTCATTAATGTACTGCAATACAAAAATGCCTAAAATATTACCTAGCCTAATTAATAGGCAATATCATGTAATTTTGAATTGCCAGTTGTAAGTTGTCATATTATTACATCTGTACTTGGAAAAATTAAGTTATTGTTTTTCCTTTTGACATATTTTCAGTTAAAAAAAAAAAATACAGGAAAAACTGAGCATGCAATTGACAAACAAAATATTTTTAAAGGATTTCTTACAATTGCAATATAATAGTGCAAAAAATAAAACGACTCAAAATAAAATTATTCAAATGTGATACCTTAATTCAGGGTGTTACAAACTGCCATTTGTAACTGTTATTTTATTTGACAAATTGCCCTGCTTCCCTGTGTTATGGAGAAGCCTAATTGCCAGCCTTCTGCCCCATGACTATGGACCTAGTGTGTATGGCGATTTGACTGTATTTGTGGGATCTGAGCGCTGTTTGGATATATTGAGCGCTCAGATCCAAGCCATCTGGGGATAGGTTGAATGTGGGGGTTCTGTTCAGTTCAATAGGAGTTATGTATTTTTGTGTCTTTTTGTGTCTTTTGCTAACATGTGGTTAATGGAGTCTGCCTCTATCCCTGGATAATTGGATTACTTTCCCCATTGTCCAGGATAGAGGCCTCTGTAAAACCGGTTTGGGCCAGAAAACCATGCTGCCAGCCAGGCCCCAAAAGACACTTTTGCTAACTTTTGAACCCCTTGTCTGATTTGTGCCATTTTTTAATATGTTGCTCCCCTTAATGGATTGATTCCAAATATGTAATTTTTATGAAGATTGGATGTGTAGTTTGGAAGTTATAGTACATGTATAAAAACTGTATTTTTACTGTTCTGTTTTAATTATGTTATGTGATTATCTGAGGGATGGGAATTTCCCCGAATGTATATTGTTCCGATTGGTTATACTGCTAATTATGTGGGTGTCTCCCTTGCATGGGCAGAATCTCATAAAAGCAGAGTGTGTGCCATTAAACATCAGATCTTCTTGACCCTCAATACGTAGCCTTGTCTCGTTATTGGAGGGAACTGCTATATCACACTGGGGATTGCTATGCTCTGCATACTCCCCTGAGCTTTTAATCACTTAGCTCTTTTAAGAGCTGTTCCTGTTACGCTCTCCTGGAGGAGAGGTCTTCCCCACACGGTCCTGGAGGACAGAAGCTGATCCAGGGTGGAAGGAAGACGGCGAGACTCCAGTTAAGCTACGGCGGTTGTGGAGTCTGCGGTGGTTGTGGTGTCGGCTGCAGTGTTTGGAGTCCTCAGGAAGCGCTAGGAGCATCCATCAACGGAGGGTACTCGGTCGGAGTACAGGGAGCTCCGTTACACAGGGGTTCCCAATTTATTTTTCCTTTAGAACCCTTTGACGTAGAGTATCAACGTCGTTGAACCACCTGAACCTCCCCCAGGGGAAAAAACAAATGGCGCAGTTTTTTGTATGTCATGGTGTGTGTCATGGTGTGCTTATCTGTGCTTGTATATGCCAGTGTGTGTATGTGTATGTCTGACACACAGATACACACACACTGGCACATAGATACGCACACCTTGACACACAATGTGTGTATGTCTATGTGTGTCAAAGTGTGTATATCTGTGTTTGTATATGTCTGTGTATCAAGGTGTTTGTATGTGCCAGTGTATCTGTGTTTGTATGTGCCAGTGTGTATGCACCTGACACACAGGCACACACACACTGGCAGATAGTGGCACACAGATACACACACCTTGACACACAGTATGTATCTGTGTGTGTATGTATCTTGTATGTGTCAAGGTGTGTGTATCTATGTTTTAAAGTGTGTGTATCAGTGTTTATATGCACCAGTGTGTGTATCTCTGTGTCAGTGTGTATCTGTATGTGAGTGTGTGTGTGTGTGTATATGTATCTGACACACAGATACACACACACACACTGGCACATAGTGGCACACAGATACACACTGACACACAGATACACACTGACACACACGCATCTTGACTCACACATACACACATACTCAGATACACACAGTGGCAAACACACACACACTTGCCCCCACAGATACACACTGGCACATACACACACTGACACACTCAGATACACACACACTGCCATACAAACACACACACACACACACACACTTAGATACACACAGTGACACATACACCAATTTTGACACACAGATACACACACTGACACACTCAGACACATATATTCTTTGACAGACACACATACACTCTCACTGCCAAACACACATACTCTTTTACAGACACACATACAAACACATATACACTCACACTGACAAGAACACATACATTCTCACTGACAAACACATACACTGTCACACACTCACTGACAAGTACACATTCACTCTCACTGACAAATACACACATACTCTTTGACAGACACACAAACACATACAAACTCCCTAACAGACACACATACCCTCCTACCATAAAGAGTGCTTGCATGGAGTCCCTAGTGTCCAGTGGGGCTGCTGAGTGGCTGGCATGCTGAGCGAGCAGTCCCTGGGGTCCAGTGGGGTTGCTGAACGGCTGGCGTAAGGGAGGCGAGGGAGCAGTGATCTCCCTGCTCAGCTCTCTTGCGCATCTCTTCGTGATGCCAGAGCCGGAGTGACGTCATATTCCGGCTCCAGCATCACTGCTGTGCACATAAGGGAGCTGAGCAGGGAGATCTCTGCTCACTGCTCCCTCGCCGCCCGCGGCCATTTTATTTTTTAAACTTTTGGCGGAACCCCAATTGAGAAACGCTGCCTTTATTTTATGAAATAAAAATCTTCATCTACATTACCTTTCCTACTGCACATTTCCCACTACCGCCCATATATCTCCTGCACACACAGCAGCCCATATTCTCCTGCACTAACTGCAGACCCTATCCCGTATTCACCCACCAAAACCCTATCGCCCTTGCACCTACTACAGAGCCTATCCCCCATGCACCAACTACAACCCCTGTCACTCCCTGCACCCACTAAAGCCATTCACACCCACCTCAGGCCTTTTTAACCCTAGCAGCAACTTAAGCCCCTACTCTCTGCGTTCACTATAGCCCCTATCCCTCCCTTGCACTCTCTAAAGCCCATATCACCCTCTGCATCCACTATCGTCCCGATCTACCTGCACTCACTAAAGCCATTCACACCCACCTCAGGCCTTTTTA
>OW240912.1:301819019-301962625 GCA_933207985.1 Pelobates cultripes | reverse complement strand
AAGCGTCCAGGCTACCAACTCTAGACGCTCTTGAAGTATGAGGGGATGAGGTTCCGCATCCGGATTCGTAAGGAGTGTGGGGAACGTTGGTAAGACCAGCGGGTGGTCGTGAGATAGTGCGAGCAAGTCGGGGAACCATGCCTGGCTTCTCCATAAGGGTGTTATCAGGAGCAGCGATGTCTTGGATGTGCGTAGTTTGTGGAGCACTCTTGCTAACATCGAGAAAGGTGGGAAGGCATACGCTCCCATCGAAGGCCAGTGCTGTAGAAAGGCATCCACTGCTTCGCTCTGGGGATCCGGCAACCAGCTGTAGTACCTCGGTAGTTGCGTATTCGTGCGTGAGGCAAAAAGGTATATGTGGAGTGGTCCCCTGATCGATCTCACCGTATTGAAGATCTCCGTGTCCAGATGCCAATCGCTGGAGTCCCGCCAATGACGAGAGAACCAATCCGCCGTGAGGTTGTTGAGACCTGGTAAGTATTCCGCTCTGAGGGTTATGTTGCGAGGGAGACAAAACTGGTAGATGTCCTTGGTAGCCTCCATCAATGTCCGTGATCTGGCTCCTCCCAGTCTGTTCACGTATTGGACTGCCGATATGTTGTCCATGCGTAGCAGTATACAACAATTGGACACATGTTTGGCCAGGCTGCGGATGGCGAATGAGCCGGCTATCAACTCCAGGCAATTGATGTGTAGTGACTTTTCTTCCTCCGACCAGGGACCCCCCGTGGATGCGTGTGCGCAGTGGGCTCCCCAGCCCCACAGGCTGGCATCCGATTCCAGGATGAAATCCGGGTTCGAACCGAATATGGCTCTGCCGTTCCAAGCCTCCATGTGGAGCAGCCACCAACGGAGTTCCGTCCGCACTTCCGCGGTTATCCTGATCGCTTGATCGTATGAGTGACCCTGTCTCAGGTGGTGAGCTTTCAGCCTTTGCATGGCTCGGTAGTGGAGGGGTCCCGGGAAAATTGCTTGAATGGAGGATGAAAGTAGGCCGACGATCCTGGCCAGTAATCTCAGAGGGACCATGTCCTTCCGAAGAAAACGCCGTATCTCCTTCCGAATATTCGCAATCTTCGTCTTGGGCAGGCGGAGTGTGCATGTTACTGAATCTATCTCGAATCCGAGGAACTGCACCACTTTCGATGGGGAGAGAGCTGACTTTTCCATGTTCACGATGAAACCCAAGGATTCCAGAAAGTGCACTATGAATTTCGTCTGAGAACGCAGTTTGGAGTCGTTGTTGCAGAAAATAAGTATATCGTCTAGATAGATTAGGCATCGGATCCCTCTTGTCTGTAATTGCGCCATGGCTGGCTTCAGAAGCTTCGTGAAGCACCAAGGGGCGGAGCTGAGACCAAATGGGAGGCACGTGAACTGGCATGTGCGTCCTTTCCAGTGAAATCGAAGGAACGGTCGACTGGACTGTGCCATCGGAACTGACAGATAGGCATCCTTTAAATCCAGTCGTGTGAACCAATCGTGCTCCAGTAGTAGATCTCTGTGGAGATGTATGCCCTCCATTTTGAAATGTCTGTAGGCTACGAATGAATTCAGTTCGCGTAGGTTGATGACAGGTCTGTAATCTCCTGTCTTTTTCTGAACTAGAAATATGTTGCTGATGAAACCCGTATCGTCGGGGGCGAATTCGACTGCTCCTTTGAGGAATAGTGCTCGGACCTCGTCGTCTATGAGCTTGGTGAGTTCCATCGATGTTCGTATCGGTTGTGGTCGACGTGATTGAGTCGGTGTGTGCGCGAAATCGATCTCGTATCCCCTGATCGTTTGAAGGATCCAGGCATCGGAGGATATCTTTTCCCAGTTCTGCGAAAAAAGAGACAGTCTGCCAGCAGTAACAGGGGAGAGGCACAATGGTACTTGAGGGGTGCTCACCTGTATTGAAGCGCCCGCGTCCGCGGGTACGAGCTCCTCTGGGTCTGAAGGTTCCTCTCGAGAAGGGTGGTCTCGATGGGAAGAACGACTGAGTAGTTCGAATTCTGGGGCCTGTAGGCCAGAAACGGCTGGTGGCTCGGCCCCGATGTCGACCAGCCCTGCCGAAAACCCCTCTGGTTGGAGTAGGATTACGAAAAACTTGTTTAATGGAAGTCTGGGCCTTGCTCAATGTCGTAAATAAGTTCACATGTTTCTTTAGCTCGCCAATGAAGGCTTCTCCGAATAGTTGGCCATTGGCCCGTGGCCCCAATTCTTTCTTGCCGAGTTCCAGGAGCTTGGAGTCCATCTTGAGAAGCGCGTCTTTACGTCGCTCCGCGCAGAGTGCGGCATTGGTGTTGCCCAATAAGCAGATTGCGCGTTGCGCCCATTCTCTCACATCGTGGGCGTCCAAGGTACTCCCTTGGGTAAGCGCTCCGTCTGCGAGGTACAGGATCTTAGCGAGTGGGCCAAGCATATCTAGTAACTTATCTTGCGAAGCTTTGAGGCCCTTCTCGATGCCCTTACGCGGGTCACGTCCCGTCCGTGACATGAATATGACTAC
This sequence comes from Pelobates cultripes, assembly GCA_933207985.1. NCBI lineage: Eukaryota > Metazoa > Chordata > Amphibia > Anura > Pelobatidae > Pelobates > Pelobates cultripes. Next base: position 301,960,131 of record OW240912.1, on the reverse strand, counting down.
CGTGGTGTCGAATTCAGGCGTGTGGGCAATCTTGTCCGGTAGGCTAGGTCTTGGACACTCGGACTTCAGTCTCGCCCGGACCTCTTTGTCCATAGGTTGTCGTAGCCAAAAATGAATGAATTGGGCCAAATGGTCCGGTAGGCCCCATTCCAATGATCTCGGGTGACGTATCGTACGTGGATCAAACAACGGATTGCCTTGGGGGTCCACGAAGGTGCCGTCCTCCAGGTCGTCTGCCTGTGTATCGGCTTTCCAGTGCCCATGACGGATGTCCTGTTCCTCGACCCGCTCCGACCCTGTGTGGCCGCGGGGTATGTCGAGCCAGTCCTCCTCCTCAGATGGGGAGTCCCCCACTCCCCATTCGTCCATAACCTCCAGCGGGGTTGGTGAGTTACCTCCCTCGTCATCGGATGATGTCAGCGGGGGTGTTGACGGATCTAAGCGGTCCGATGGGCGGCTCCTTTTGAGTGGGGCTTTGCCCTTTGCCGTCCGTGGGGCTGGGCCATTGCCCTTCCAATGTCTCTTAGGGGGAGCACTATCCCCTGAAAGCTTCTCCTGGCCTTTGGTGTCCGGGTCCCCCTGTGGGGTTTGGACCAATAGTTTCGCTATGGCCTTTTCCATTGAGGCCGCCACCGCTGAATTAATTAGTGCTTGAAAATCGGGTGGAGTTTGCTGTGAGGGTTCACCCATGTTCATGGTTGCAATCACTGTCTGTAAAGACAGGGTAGAGTCAGGTACCGAAGTACGTGAATAGTACAAGGCAGTTAGAAGGAGGTACGGCGTTCCTCCTACGACTGGGGGTCGTCTAGTGGCCAATGGGCCCAGATCAAAACCTGTTTTAGGTATTGACACTGCCTGTAAATCTGGGCTAGCGAGGGGGTCACCCTCCGGCTGACCGGACTGAGCGGTCTAGGATATAGAAAGCTCGGCTAGGTCGTAGTGCCTAGATATTGCACGGGTCGTGCCCTTAATTCAAAGCCCAGTGGGGAAGAAGTGTGACAGATTTTCCCAGTGGAAAAGGCATGAGCAGGACACCCCAGTCGTAGTATGGAGGGTGCCGACCACACGTAACAGCATAAATAGTAGGGGGGTCACCCCGCTCTTCGGATAGTATGGCACACGCCTGGGGGTCACCCAGCGCAGGGGGGGTCACCCTTGATAACAATAATAGTGTGCCAGTGGGGGGTCACCCCACTCAGAGGGGTCACCTCTGGAAGAGCTTTTTTTTTTATTATTATTGATTTGATTTATTTATTTATTTATTTGATGTGATTTATATATAGTATTCCACTAATAAGAGACAGGCAGGGTTGTTACTGGATGGTGCCTTATGTTTGTTCAGTGTCAGCAGTACAATCACAGCATAAAAGGTTTCAGGGTAATAAAAAGGGGAAAGAAAAGAATGGAATGACCAAAAAATCTCCCTCTCCCAGGCCCCCTGCCTCTATGGAGGGAACCTGGTAGGCTGAGAGTGATAGGAGTGGGGATGGAACGACGACCGTGTGAATCACGGTTTTCCCCACCCAAGATGGCCGACTTGGATCTCGCGAGCAGCGAGATCCAAGATGGCCGTTCGCGCCAAAAGCTAAGCGCGGCCCGTGATCGCGGTGATCGCAGGCCGCAAGCGAAAATGGTCCCCCCGCTCCCCCGCCCGCCCTGAACCACCCGACCGGAAGGGAGATCCCGGTCGCGGTATCCAGACGCGACCACGGCAATTTAAAGCCGCGATCGCGGCAAAGAGCCGCGAGCACCAGTGAAAGGCAGAAACAATGAGGAGGGGGGGGGGGAAGGACAGGGGAGACGTGCCAAATTCAAAACCCAGCAAGTAATAAAATAAAATAAAAGACAGTAATAAGATCACTAGTATCAAACTAACTACTGAAAACAATTAAAGCAACAGAAAATAACAATAAACAGTATAGCAACAATTACAGACAAAATCACTCTGACCTGTGTCTTGGCTGGAAGCAGCAAAGAAAGAGGAAATGGGAAGCCTGTCAGGGACTTATATACAAGAGATGCTGGACTCTGATTGGTTAAACTTTTTCTTTTCTGATTGATTGACTTGTGCTGCTGGAGGCATAAAGTAAAGAAAGTTTATGCAAAATAGGAAGCCTCCTGTCATGTAATAAAATTAGATCAGGCAGAATAGAGGAGTCTGGTGTGGGGGAATACAGATAACCTTAATGGCTTTTTAAACATTTTTTTTTTTTACAGGTGGGGAAGCCTTAATCTTCACTTAAAAAAAAGAACATACTAAGGTTAAAAAATAAATGTGTTTATTTTCAAATTTACAGTGCTCCTTTAAACATCTGCTTAATACAATGATAGACTGCAGATGAGTTATTTGACCACAGGGAGCATTGACTATTTATGTCAAAGAAATTGAAAATCTTCTGGCTAGGACAGTAACTGACCTCCAAGGGTCACCAAGATTGAATACACAACACTAACACACTCAGAGGCATATCAAATCTATTAATACATTTACAAGCCTCTGACACGTTGCCCTTGACCTCTCATGTATCCAGGCTATACATATAAAAATTGCTTGGTTCTGATGAATTGTAGCATTTAAAATTGTCTGATATTTTTAAAATCAAAACCAATTATTTATTGTTTATTTTGCATGATGCATGATTAATATTTTGCAATATTAATTACATAATGATTAATGATCACTCATACTTTAATTTTTTTGATATATCGTCTTCTTTGAGAATTTCCGTTTAATCAAGCAATCAAAGCTCATTACATAAATGGTAAGAGATTATTTTAAATTATATATTGGGGAATTAGGTTTAGAACTGCTTTTTCTGTTATTTTTTAAAAATACATTTATCAGCCATTTTATTTAAGCTATTCTGAAATTAAAAACACTCATACGTTAATAATTAAACTTATTGAATTTTTATATTCATATAATTATTTTAATACTGCTTATTGAATTGCTTAGACTACTTCTGTTGTAACAACATTTTTTACAATATAATAAAAATTGCCATAAAACTTACCTTTATTCCTGTGATGGGACAGTCTCACTCCTCTGATGATACCATCTGCGTTGGGGACATAGGCTGCATGTTCTGGAGTTGCTGTGCTCTGCCAATCACTGAAACCATAAGACATCATGATCCTGTGCTTGACAATGTCAACTGAGAAGATCTTCAATTTTCAAAGCCACTAGAGGCATGGTATGTGAGAAAAGTAAAGATTATCACTACTTTGAAACAGTAATGTTATATATTATCTGAAATATGAAAAAGCTAAACCTTTATATTTTTGACAATGGGTATCTCCTGTCTATACATATAGTAATTTGTATAACTTATTCAACAAGTTATTCTTGAATTACTTTTATCCTTTAGGCAGCACCTTGTAGTTTGCTGAGGTTTCAGAATTCTTGCAGTGCCACAAGGAATACTAAATACGATAATGCATTGTCTTAGATGAGGTTAAAATAAATGTTCTTTAAAAATGAAGTCAATGACAATGTAGTTGACATCTCTTTGGCCTACTGATTTGAATATATGTCTAATTTGTGTTTCTGCAATCAGTCACATGTTTGACCTCTTTCTTACTGAAGACAGCTTGACAGGTAATCAGCCAGCCCACGTTTCCTAAATGCCTGCATTGCTTCCCAGGTTTAATTTCAGAATATGATCTAGTTATATTGGTCAATTTATCACAGTCTCAGCATCTAAAAACGAAGTCAATGCTTTCATTCTTCATCCGTATAAGCAGTTGGCACAACTGCATATGTAGTTTGGTATATACACTGAACAAAATTATAAACACAACACTTTTGTTTTTGCCCCCATTTTTCATGAGCTGAACTCAAAGATCTAAGACTTTTTCTATGTCACAAAAGGGCTATTTCTCTCAAATATTTTTCACAAAGCTGTCTAAATCTGTGTTAGTGAGCACTTCTCCTTTGCTGAGATAATCCATCCACCTCACAGGTGTGGCATATCAAGATGCTGATTAGACAGCATGATTATTGCACAGGTGTGCCTTAGGCTTGCCACAATAAAAGGCCACTCTAAAATGTGCAGTTTTACTGTATTGGGGGATACGGGGGTCCAAATACCGGTCAGTATCTGGTGTGACCACCATTTGCCTCATGCAATGCAACACATCTTCTCATAGCGTTGATCACATTGTTGATTGTGGCCTGTGGAATGTTGGTCAACTCCTCTTCAATGGCTGTGCGAAGTTGCTGGATATTGGCAGGACCTGGAACACACTGTCGTATACGCCGATCCAGAGCATCCCAAACATGCTCAATGGGTGACATGTCCGGTGAGTATGCTGGCCATACAAGAACTGGAATGTTTTCGGCTTCCAAGAATTGTGTACAGATCCTTGCAACATGGGGCCGTGCATTATCATGCTGCAACTTGAGGTGATGGTCGTGGATAAATTGCATAACAATGGGCCTCAGTATCTCATCACTGTATCCCTGTGCATTTAAAATGCCATCAATCAAATGCACCTGTGTTAGTTGTCCATAACATACGCCTGCCTATACCATAACCCCACTGCCACCATGGGCCACTCGATCCACAACGTTGACATCAGCAAACTTCTCACCCACACGACTCCATACACGCTGTCTGCCATCTGCCCTGTACAGTGAAAATCGGGATTCATATGTGAAGAGAACACCTCTCCAAAGTGCCAGACACCATTGAATGTAAGCATTTGCCCACTCAAGTCGGTTACGACGACGAACTGCAGTTAGGTTCAGACCCCGATGAGGACGACGAGCATACAGATGAGCTTCCCTGAGATGGTTTCTGACAGTTTGTGCAGAAATTCTTTGGTTATTCAAACCGATTGTTGCAGCAGCTGTCCAGGTGGCTGGTCTCATACGATCTTGGAGGTGAAGATGCTGGATGTGGAGTACCTGGGCTGGTGTGGCTACATGTGGTGTGCGAGGCCGGTTGAATGTACTGCCAAATTCTCTGAAACACCTTTGGAGTCGGCTTAAGGTAGAGAAATTAATCTTCAATTCACGGGCAACAGCTCTGGTGAACATTCCTGCAGTCAGCATGAGAATTGCGCACTTGCTCAAAACTGCTACATCTGTGGCATTGTGCTGTGTAATAAAACTACATATTTTAGAGTGATATTTTATTGAGGCTAGCCTAAGGCACACCTGTGCCCTAAACACTTGACAAACATTTCAATTCTAGAGAAATACAGCAGTGACTTATTCAAAGCATCACCAAAAATGCAAGCCACTGCAGAGAGCAGAGAAAACTCTCCTATATCTGTGGAAGAAATGAAAAAGTAGCAAAAAGTTTAACAAATTAATTGACATGACTCTCAGGGCCGTCTTTCCCCATGGGCACACTGGGCAGTTGCCTGGGGGCCCCATATTCATGGGATCCCCGCCGCACTACCCAGCCTGCCCAGGCCAACAGGGGAGATCTTTTGAGAGAGGGGAGAGATGGCAGGAGGACCAGGAGGGAGGAGAGGGACCTGGAAGGAGATCGCTTCTCCCACGAGCTGGCCATGGCAACGCTCCACACAGTGCTCAGCTTGGGAGGAGTAAAGAAAGCCTGCAGCCACAAATTCCTGTGTCACAGTGACTCGGCATAAAACATAAAATATCAAAATACATAAAAAATACATACAAAACAAATAGGAACCCCCACAAATTATATATCATTAAATAGCCCTCATCTGAGCACCCAAGTTCTCAAAATAACCCTCACATCCATGTAGTGTAGGGGAAACGTCACCGTGTGGAAGTTCTGACCGGCCGCACACATGGTCCTATGCCCAAAAACTGTTCCAGGGCGTTTGGTGCTTTTGCCAGTCAACGTCCGGGAGCTCCCGAACAGAGTCTTTGTTTATGGCTCATAGTCGGTGGGCAGGAGGCCAGCTTCTACACTCCTCCATTAATTTGTGACAAACATCCAGGGCAAGGAGCGTTTGTCACATATCTGACTTACTACTTTTCAGTCTCTGGTAAAGCCAAAGAAAGTGAATCTAAATTGCTTTCTCTTTGGTATTATTCCCTCCAGTTTCTGTACTATAGAGACCTCAATCTATATGGAAATTGCAGCTGTTGCATGTCAACACTTTTTCCACCTCTGGCTCAAAATACATGTCATGCTAAAACAATTATCTGACCCTCCCCTCCCCTCCACATACACACACACACCATTCTTCTTCACCATACAACTACCATGAATTTTCTCTATGAAAAAATCTCTTGCTATCACAATTTTAATTTGCCAAATATTTAGTGTCCTTGTTTTGGAAACAAAAACACTTGTCGTCTTTTGACTGTATGTTTCAATAAAATAGAAGACCGTTGCTCTACAAAGGAGCCTTTTTTGAAAACATCCAATAAAATGCCACTGTAAAGCTCAATTTGGTCAAACGCCAACTCACTCACAACTCCCACCAATTAGGTCCAATTAGGTCATCTACTTTTTTAGCTTCCTTCTATGCTAGTCTGATGGGGTTTTCTTATTTCCTGGCTCCCTTGTCTCCCTGACTGATTTTGTTTTTGCTTTCTGACTACTTGTGGCTCTTTTAGTACTTTGTTTTATATTACAAATCCGAGACCTGGGTGTTCACATATGCCAAATCTTGATATTGGGCCCTGTGAGTCCATATTGCCTTATTGTTTTGTGACATTGAAAAATGCAATAAAAATATATTTGCAATATCCCCCACTATACTCAATGTGCTTTATATTTGCTGCTGCACAAGGGCATAAATATATATGCATTATATGCATACATGCAGTATATAACAAAGCAGACATTTTTATGTTAAACAGAACAGATATTTTTTCCAACCTTTGTTATACTTTTCCATCTATATTAAAATGGAACCATAATGATTGCTCAGTATGCAGGTGTCTGCAATATGAGAATGGTATTTATATTAGCAAAAGAATACACAAACCTTCCATAATGTTCTCTTTATTCTATGCTCTGACAAGAACAGCATGAAAAAGGGTTACTATTGATTTAACATAGTCCCTGCTGCTTAGTGTCTCTTTTCAGGAAATCTTTGCAAATATACTAAACACTTTCCTGTTCAGTTAAGCATTTGATTCATTTACCATCATGGTACCTTGAATTCTACATTCCTTTTGTTTTGAGTTCAACAGAAACTGCTTTGCAACTATTTGTCTTTAATGTGCCTATTTTTATTCTGCTGAACACTTAGGGTTACAACAGGAGGAACAAAAAACTGTATAACTATATATAAGTACATTATTGTCATTACTGACAATGTAACTCTTCAAGAATTCTTCTAATATTGGAAAATGTCATTTAAGTGTATTATTTTGCTAATGAGTGATTCTTATTTTGAAGGGGTTTCCTCTTGAATTCTTTTTATAATTATTATTAACATTTATTTGTATAGATACAACAACTTTTAGACGATATAATGCAGTAATTAAAAGTTTTTGGAAACTCAGTCAAAAAGATTGAGATAAACTGATTTTTATTAAATATTGTACTCTATCAGATCAGATTTTTCAGACCACAAATCGCCCAGGATTTATAGATTCACCTCCCGTAGGGACATTGAAAGAACCTGGATTACTAGCCAGTGGTCCTTGAGAATCCACCTGAATAGCAATGTTTTAAATTGTTTTAGTAATAGTAATGGTTGGATTTTTAATAATGAAGATTTTTCTGTGAAAGAGACACATAGGGCACTGTAATAACTCAACAACGTAATAGCTCAACTAAGTTGTTATGGTGCCTGGAGATCCTGGGTGCTATTTTACCTTAAGGCAGTGGTCCCCAACCCAGTCGTCATGGACCACCAGCAGTCCAGGATTTATGTATTTCCCTTTTTTATTCAAATGGCAAAACTGACAAAACCTGGATAGTTGGTGGTCCTTGAGGACTGGGTTGAGGACCACTGCCTTAACGGACTAAACTGCTTATGAACAGTATAACCCCAAACTGCTCATAATGGAGACAATCTTTCTGGCCCCCTTTCTCCTTGTCCAGGCCCCAGCTTCAATGACTTCAATGGGCACCAGTGACAGACTGACCATCAATAATGCTTTCAGCATATCACTGCCCTCCGATTGAGAATAATGCATTACAATTCTACACGGCCCTAGCCACTGCATCCCATTTTCTCCATTAGTGGTTATGGTACTTGAAGTGTTTCTTTAATGTTTCATGCTTGCTCATAAATTATAATTAAACACTAAATGTAAGCCAAGGTTTACTAATGCATCCTTTGTCAACATGTGCTATCCAGTTTCTCAGTAATTCTTTCTGTAGAGGGTTAACATGCAAGGTAAATGTTGAAAGTAGAGAGAATATGTAAGTAAACAGTAATTCCAAGAATTTAACAACCACAGGACATGTGGATTATAATTTATACAGAAAACCACACTGGAATACTTAAGACTGCATTTAAATACAAACAGTATGGCATATTGTTTTTCATAATAAATTCCTGAGAGTAATTTTGTATTTTTTATTTTCTGATTACAGCACAGATCAATCTGCATTGTTTTTATAATTATACTGACTGAATGCATTCCCTACATCAGTCTTGCCATCGATTACACATTTTATGTAATAGAAAATGTAGCATTGTTGCCGTTTCCAGATCTTTGCATATTTTATGTAAAATAGCCTGTAATATGCCATTTGAAAAGTATACTTTGTAGGTGAAGAGTTTGTGATAAATTCTGTTTTTGTTGTCATTGCGAGAGATGTGATTTGTCATCACCGTTTTTACAGTTTAATATTGATAGTTTACATAAATACTTATAATGTACTTTCCAGTTCTACATGGAAGACTTATTGGGTTATATATTTCAGGATAGTAAGGTAAGCATTCAGATCCCTAGCTGCACATATTGACAAAGTATAGGAAGAAAAACTCCCAAACCTTGGAGTGGCTGGTCTTAACAAGAACACATTGCATTGTTGTAATCTATAACTAAAGCAAAACAAAGAAAAGAGCCATGGTAACAATTCCAGAAGGCAGAGGAGTCAGACAATCCGGAGTCAGGGCAGGCAGCAAATAAAAAAGCCAACCAGCACTCTACAAGCTACGATTTGCATACAAATGTTACCTTCAGTGTTATCTTCCAATCACTTTACATATAGTTAGAAACAAGAAAAGAGCCGCAACACCAAAAATTAGTTTCAAGATATTTATTCCACTTCCAGGACTGCCATCAGGAATTTTGGGACCCCTCACACAGCTCAAGGCCTGAACCCCAGGGTCCACCCATTAATCTGTCCACAAAGCTTGCCCCCCAGGCTCCACCCCTGAGCATGGGCATCCGCACGGGGGGGGGGGGGTAAGGGTGGCCACTTCCCCCCCCTGGATTTTTCAGCTTGTTCTGCTGTTTTTCATGTGGGATTGAAATTACACTGCAATACCGGCGCCGGCCAGTAGGTGGTGCTGTGTATGGAGAGAGGCAGGGATAGGAAGCTAGATCTTATCCCTGCTTCCTCTCCTGACTGAATCCGCAGGGGAGCAGCAACATGCAGCCAGCAACTCCCAGACTGCAGAGACAGCCTACAGATCAGGTAAGTGAGGGAAGGGGGGGAGGGGTGCAGCCTACAGATCAGGTAAGTGAGGGATGGGGAGAGACAGCCTATAGATCAGGTAAATGAGGGATGGGGGAGACAGCCTATAGATCAGGTAAGTGTGGGATGGGGGGGAGGAGAGAGACAGCCTATAGATCAGGTAAGTGAGGGATGGGGAGACACCCTATAGTTCAGGTAAGTGAGGGATGGGGGGAGGCAGCCTATAGCTCAGGTAAGTGAGGGATGGGGTGGTGCGGCCTACAGATCAGATAAGTGAGCGATGGTGGGATCCACCTACAGATCATGTAAGTTAGAGATGGGGGGATCCACCTACAGATCAGGTAACTGAGGGATGGATGGGGGGAGACCAGGTAAGTGAGGGATGGGGGAGACAGTCTACAGGAAGGGTCAGCAAGGAGCAGGAAGGTAAAGTAAGAGAAGGAGCAGAAAGGAGAAGAAACAGCAAAGAGCTGGAAGGGACTGCAAGGAGCTGGAAGGGACAGCAAGAGCACAAAGGTAAGGTAGGAGAATGAGCACAAAGGAACAGAAATGAGCAGGAAGGGTCAGCAAGGAGCAGGAAGGGTCAGCAAGAAGCAGGAAGGGTCAGGAAAGGTCAGCAATGAGCTGGAAGGTAAAGCAGTACAAAAGTAAAGTAGAAGGAACAGAAAGGAGCAGAAAGGGTCAGCAAGGAGCTGGAAAGGGCAGCAAGGAGCTGGAAAGAGCAGCAAGGAGCACAAAGGTAACGTAGGAGAAGGAACAGAAATGAGAAGTATGAAGAAAATAGACTTAGTTCGGTATTTTCTCCTATGTTCAGGCTTTTTTTTGCATTATTTTGTGCATGTTGAATCTATTGGTTCGGTAGTTTAAAACTACCGAACACCGACCACCCTCCTGGCTCATTAACTTCAAAAGAACCATCTATTAAGCGCTCTCTGGGCGGCCGCTGTTCGTATAGCTGAATGCCACGTGGAACAGAAAACGGCGGCAATCTTGTTTGCACGAAAGGAAGCAGCGGGACTTGGTCGTCAAGTGTCTGGAACTAAAATCGGAGACTCGACCTCCCGAACCTCTGCTGAAACTACCGAACGCCTGCTTCCTTTAGTTGCCGAACAGCCAGGAGGGCGCCATTCGGTAGTTTTGTTCATATGGACAAGGGGAGCAATCACTCATATGAGCCAGGAGGATCCATTTGGAACTTATTAGTTTTATGCCTTTTTCTGAATTGACCAACCGCACACGCTGAATTCGTGGAACTGTTTTGGGCAGGAGCCTCGTGTGTGGTCGGTAACCTGTGACTTCCATATTTTTTAAGAACCCCTGAACCGATCTGGGTGAAATTTGGATATGTTGGTCCCCCAGATCGGGGCTATCAGGGGATATGTGGGGATACCTTGTGTGGGAAGGGGTGTTCTAACTTTTGGGGAAATTGTGTGCCCTCTGTCTGGAGATAATTGGGTTATTCTTTAACTTATCTCAATATCTCCCAGGCAGAGAGAGGGCGGGGGTTACTGTAAAGCTGTATGTTGATTGGTTATTGTCTTTGTTTACTGTGGGAGGTCCTCTTGCAGGAGGATTTCTCATAAAAGCCAGTGTGTCATCAATAAACTTCATTCCTGTTACACCCTTCATGAAGTCTAGGCTCATGTTTGGGGAATATTCTATTTGCTGGGGAGAATCATCTTGGAAGCTGCATTCATCTACACTATTCCTCTAACTCCTACTGCAGTTATAATCACTTATGCTCAGCTATTGGGGAAGGAATAGAAGACCGCAGTACCATAACCACTGCAGCTCTTAACAAGAAGGAAGGGACATCAAGGAGCAGAAAGGGTCAGGAATGAGCTGGAAGGGGCAGAAGGAGCACAAACGTAGAGTAGGAGAAGGAGCAGAAATTTGCTTAAAAACAGAACATTGGTTTAAAAACAAAGTACAGTTGTCATTAATGGTATATTTTCAAGCTGGACAGAGGTGGCAAGTGGTGTCCCTCAGGGGTCTGTTCTGGAACCCCTTCTATTTAACATGTTTATAAATGATCTTGAAGACAGCACTGAAAGTCATGTTTCAGTGTTTGCAGATGACACAAAACTCTGTAAAATAATACAATGGGAGCAAGATATTACTTTGCTGCAGAGGGATTTAGATAGACTAGGGGACTGGGCACTCAAATGGCAGATGAAATTTAATGTTGAAAAATGCAAAGTTATGCCCTTCGGCGTAAAGAATACACAAGCAACGTATACCCTTAATGGAAGCGAATTAGGGCTAACAACACATGAAAAGGACTTGGGAATTGTTATAGACAACAAACTATGCAACAATGTGCAATGTCAATCAGCAGTGGCCAAGGCCAGTAAGGTATTGTCATGCATGAAACAGGGCATTCATTCTCGGGATGATAATATCGTTTTGCCTCTTTATAAATCACTGGTAAGACCACATACTGAATATGCTGTGCAATTTTGGGCACCTGTTCTAAAGAAGGATATTATGGCACTAGAAAAAGTGCAGAGGCGGGCTACAAAATTAATAAAAGGAATGGAACATATCAGTTATGAAGAAAGGTTAACAAATTTAAACCTATTTAGTTTAGAAAAACATTGCCTGAGAGGGGAATTGATAACATTATACAAATATATTCGGGGCCAATACAAACCATTGTGTGGAAATCTATTCACAAACCGGACTTTACATAGGACACGAGGTCATGCGTTTAGACTGGAAGAAAGAAGATTTCGTCAAAGGCAAAGGAAAGGTTTTTTATACTGTAAGAACAATAAGGATGTGGAATTCTCTGCCTGAAGAAGTGGTTTTATCAGAGTCCATACAGATGTTCAAACAGCTACTAGATGCATACTTACAAAAACACAATATTCAATCTTTCAATGTAGGGTAATAACTGCTTGATCCAAGGATAAATCTGACTGCCATTCTGGGGTGAAGAAGGAATTTTTTTCCTAGCTTGTTGCAAGATTGTGCTTCAAACTGGGTTTTTTGACTTCTTTTGGATCAACAGCAAAAACCAAATGTGAGGAAGGCTGAACTTGATGGACGCAAGTCTCTTTTCAGCTATGTAACTATGTAACTATGTAACAGGAAGGGTCAGCAAGGAGCAGGAAGGGTCTACAAGGAGAAGGAAGGATCTGCAAGGAGAAGGAAGGGTCTGCAAAGAGCAGAAAGGGTCTGCAAAGAGCAGAAAGGGACAGAAGGAGCACAAATGTAAAGTAGGAGAAGGAGCAACAAGGAGCAGAAAGGGGCTGGAAGGTGCAGCAAGGAGCACAAAGGTAAAGTAGGAGAAAGAGCAGAAAAGGGTCCTAATGTGTCTTACACCCCACCTCCTATAGAATGTAAGCTCGATTGAGCAGGGTCCTCTTCAACCTATTATTCCTGTAAGTTTATTTGTAATTGTCCTATTTATAGTTAAATCCCCTTTCATAATATTGTAAAGCGCTACGGAATCTGTTGGCGCTATATAAATGGCAATAATAATAATAATAATAATAATAAAGGGTCTGCAAGGAGCATAAAGGGATCAGTAAGAGAAAGGAGCAGAAGGGCATGAAATAAGCAGAAAGCAGAAGAAAGGTAAAGGAGCAGAAGGAGCCGAGGAGGAGCGAAGACAGTGTCAGAAGAATAAGAAGACTGTGTCAAATGAAGGAGAAGAAAATGAGATTGGAGCAGAAAGGACAAGTGAAGTGAACCCTCCAATGTATTCTGGACACCACAAGCCAATCAGTAGCTCCCCATTTATAAAAAAGTAAAAGATTTTTAAGAACCGGGAACTAGCGATTGGCTTAGAGCGTCAACTGACCACTCTAGCCAATCTGCAGCACCCATGCCTGATGTCAATCTGCCCTTCCTGACACTCCATTTCAGAAGCCAAATACCACAGAGCGACCTAGAGATATGAAACTGGAGGAAGCCTTTGGGGTTAAACCATTTGAGAGCGGTTAAACCCCTTAAAGGAAAGAGAGCACCCAGGGACTTCCTGGCATCATAGCATTTTAATTTAGATAAAGTTGTTATGGTGACCAGAATGTCCCTTTAATTTGCTTAAAGGAACACTATAGTGTCAGGAATACAAACATGTATTCATAACCCCATAGTTGTGAAAACACTATTCACCCTGGCTTTATGTGATAATGACTATGCCCCTTCCCTTTCATGACACTGTCAAAAAGGGACCAAGCAATTATGCTCCCCCGGAAAAATTCCTATGGACGCCCATGCCCCTGAATCCACTTGCACGAAGTGCAGTGCCTGTGTGTAAGATTTGTAGTATGTGTTTGTAGAGGATGTAGTATGTGTGTTTGTTTAGGAAATGTAGTGTATAGGGAATCCAGTTTGTGTAGGGGATGTAGTGTGTGTGTATAGGGGAGGCAGTGTGTTTCTATTTAAAGAAGGTGTGCACGTATAGTTGATGCAATTTATGTGTAAGGGATGCTGCATATGTGTAGTGAATGCACTGTGTGTGTAAGGGATATAGTGTGTGTATCCTGACTGCAGTGGATGTGGTTGTATTTTTGGATGCAGTGTATGTGTAAGGGATGTATGTATGTATTTGTAAGCAGTATGTGCAGCAGCACTGGGGTACACACTTAAGAGCTCTACCGGGCACCTGTAGTATCAGCTGCCTGGGAGGAAGTGACAGCAGATCACTTCCTCCCAGAGAGAGTGCCGTGCAGGAAGCAAAGAGGCACAAGCAGCATAGGCAGAGTGCTGCTCCAAACCCCCACACATCAGCCTCAGCCAGCATCACCCCAAGCAAGTCCCTCCTTCAGACAAAAGATATGATAACAGGAGGATAGTAGCAAATATAAAAATTATGATGTGTACAGTGAGGGAAAAAAGTATTTGATCCCCTGCTGATTTTGAACATTTGCCCCCTGACAAAGAAATATCAGTCTATAATTTTAATGGTAGATGTATTTTAACAGTGAGAGACAGAAAAACAAAAAAAATAATCCAGAAAAACGCATGCCAAAAAAGTTATAAATTGATTTGCATGTCAATGAGTGAAATAAGTATTTGACCCCTTTGACTTAGTACTTGGTGGCAAAACCCTTGTTGGCAACCACAGAGGTCAGACGTTTCTTGTAGTTGGCCTCCAGGTTTTCACACATCTCAGGAGGGATTTTATCCAACAGCTCTTTGCAGATCCTCTCAGAGTCATTAAGGTTTCAAGGTTGATGTCTGTCATCTCGAACCTTCAGCTCCCTACACAGATTTTCCATGGGATTAAGGTCTGGAGACTAGCTAGACCACTCCAGGATCTTAATGCGGTTCTTCTAGAGTTACTCCTTTGTTGCTTTGGCTGTGTGTTTTGAGTCATTGTCATGCTGGAATGCCCATCCACGACCCATTTTCAATGCCCTGGCTGAAGGAAGTAGGTTTTCACCCAAGATTTGACGGTACAGGGCCCCGTCCATCGTTTCTTTGATGCAGTGCGGTTGTCCTGTCCCCTTAGCAGAAAAACACCCCCAAAGCATAATGTTTATGCCTCCATGTTTGACGGTGGGGATGATTTTCTGGTGGTCTTAGGCAGCAGTCCTCCTCCTCCAAACACGGCGAGTTGAGTTGATGCGAAAGAGCTTGATTTTGGTCATTTGACCACAACACTTTCAGAGTGCTGCAGGATTTCAGTCCTTCACAGCGTAGTGTGTTACCAATTGTTTCCTTGGTGACTATGGTCCCAGCTGCCTTGAGATCATTAACAAGATCCTCCCTTGTAGTTCTGTGCTGATTCCTCATTGAAACTCCATGAGGTGAGATCTTGCATGGAGCACCAGACTGAAGGAGACAGACCGTTATTTTGTGTTTCTTCCATTTGCGAATAATCACACCAACTGTTGTCACATACTCACCAAGCTACTTGGTGATGGTCTTGTAGCCCAGTCCAGCCTTGTGTAGGTCTACAATCTTGTCCCTGACATCCTTGGACAGCTCTTTGGTCTTGGCCAAGGTGGAGAGTTTGGAATCTGATTGATTGATTGCAGATTCTGTGGACAGGTGTCTTTTATACAGGTAACGAGCTGAGATTAGGAGCACTCCCTTTAAGAGAGTGCTTCTAATCTCAGCTCATTACCAGTATAAAAGACACCTGGGAGCCAAAAATATTTCTGATTGATAGTGGGTCAAATACTTATTTCACTAATTGACATGCAAATCAATTTATAACTTTTTTAACATGGGTTTTTTTGTTATTCTGTCTCTCACTGTTAAAATATACCTACCATTAAAATAATAGACTGATCATTTCTTTGTCAGTAAGTAAACGTTCAAAATCAGCAGGAGATCAAATACTTTTTTCCCTCACTGCATGTGTCTTCACTCAAATACCAATACAACACACAAATGTAGATCTTATCGTAAATCAATACTACATCCTAACACTTTCCTCTATGCAAATACAAAAATTACACACAAACACCACTGTAACATGACACTAAAATTATATGCAAACATCAACACTACACACAAAAGTGCACCTTCATGTAAAAGCCAACACAACATACAAACACACCCCAGCATTCAAATGCAAACACTACAAACAGGTATGCTAATGTTTCCCAATGGCAACAGTACATGCATCTAAACCTCTACTTGCACACACATGTACTATATAGAAACATGCTTACATTCAAACATAGAAAAACTGTTCAAAAATACATTAATTGCGATACCTAAATCCTTCTTCTCCAACCTCAAAAAATATTTTGGTATCTTATCTGGTGCCAGAAACATCCAAGACAATCTTACAAAATTATCACGCTACACAACCACCATGGGGGACTAGGTCTACCAGATATAGAAAATTATAACAAAGTGGTAATTTTAACCGAACACATGAATGGTCCAAGCCACACAACACTAAACAATGGGTGAAATTTGAAGCAGAATCGTTTCGATACCTGCTGGCGTAGGGACGGTGGTACAGCCATCAGATCATAGATCTCATCCAACGGTGATACCCACCCTAAAGTCCTGGCTATCCATACGAAATCAAAATGACTAAATCTCTTGACACACAACCCACTATTTCCACCAGGATTGCAAAACTCAGCTTTCGAAGAGTTCCATAACACCCATTATTTCTCCTTACAAGGGGCATTAAATTCAACAGGGGTCAAACCTGTATAGGACATACTATCAAACAAAACACCTACGGTAATACAAAGATTACATCACTCTCCATTGTCCAATTTTGTTTCATCCAACTCTCTCCTACTTAAAGGGTATAGGGATTGTACAACATTTGAAACCTACTGTGACGAGACCAATCTCGCCACTGTGCATTGGAGGAGCCTGGTTGCCCGCCTGCTGCCTTTAGACTATGGCCCCATGTTGAAACACTTGATTTTCCCCTGCAAAGACACGAAAGCCGGGTCATTCGGTGATTGCCCTGTTTGAGCGGTGATACCCCAGATAGCTATGCCATGGAGTCCATTCGTATAATGAAAGACTATGGGAAAGACTTTGGCTCCATGGCAATTGAACTGTATGTGTGTGGTCTGAGTGCCATTCAGTAATAATGTGTGCTCAGACCTAAGCTATCTGGGGATATGTTGCATGTCTGTATTTTATGTAATAAATGTAACCTTGTGTATTTTATTGTATTTTACTGTCTTTTTACTGCCATGTGCTTAATGGAGTTTTTGCCTCTGGATTACTTCCCAATTATCTCCAGGATAGAAGACTCTGTGGAACTGGTTTTGGGCAGAAAAGCCACGCTTCCTTTGGTCACAAAGGACTTCGATCTATCTTTTGAACCAATGGACCAAAGTGGATGATTTATGTTCGTATTTGGAGTATGTTGATTCTGAAAATGTAAGTTTTATGTGAATGTGATGCATACTTTTAAAGTTATGAATAA
Organism: Pelobates cultripes; assembly: GCA_933207985.1. Taxonomy (NCBI): domain Eukaryota; kingdom Metazoa; phylum Chordata; class Amphibia; order Anura; family Pelobatidae; genus Pelobates; species Pelobates cultripes. The sequence continues at coordinate 301,942,713 of OW240912.1, read as the reverse complement.
TGTGGAAAAACTGTATTTCTCTGTCTGTGATAATTATATTACCCATTGTGTAAGGTAATTGTATCACAGGCAGAGGGGAGGATTTTGTGTGGGAGTGTCTGAGTGTATTTTACGCGTTTATTGGTTGTTTTCCAAAACCCTGTGGGTGGTACTAATGTGTATATAAGAACAATAAACCCACAGCTCTGTCTGTTCACTGCTTGACCCTCAACACGGAGCTTTGTCTCGTTCTTGGGGGGATTTATTGGATGCTGTTCCAGTTCGACTGCTAGGAGTGTAAACCTATTCATATGGTTTTCCTATTCGGCTGTTTACAACATTCATATAGTTTCCTGTTCGGCGGATTGGTGTTCTGCAGTAGCTGTGCCTGTGTCTCGGGAAGGGAAGATCTACTAAACGGCGGTTTAACCCTTTTATGCCTGGGGGTGCCGTTACAATTGGTGGCAAGCGGCGGGATCGTTCCTATAGCCAGAAGCACAGCTACAGGAGACACCATTTCTTTGGATTTTACAATTTGAGGGCAACGCATGTCCCAGTACAGCGACCCTGACAGCACCAGGATGGAACCAGCAGTGGAGTACGATGAGGGTGTCATGGATGACCGAGATGCAGTTCGCAAAGGCATCTGGTACCAGGCACTGGGTATTGTGGAGTACCAGCAGGACGAGAGGTTCCCCAAGGAAGACCAGCGGTTACAGAAGCGAGTAGCCCTGCGGATGCCCTTCCTGGGAGAGCAACCCCTGGAGGAATGGGTGAAGAAATTGGAACACCTAGTATGTCAAGAGATGTGACTGGAAGATGCCTACCAGGCGCTCTGGTGGTATGGGGCACAATACCTGCCCTGGACAGCCGAGCATGACAAGCCAGAGGGAGTGGAGTTTGATGGTCCTGGCTTGTTATGGGAGTCTTTTTCAGAGCCCGAGTTTGGGAGCCCTACACAAGCCCGGTTCAGTGATCTCTTTGAGTGGAGGGAGAGCAGGTATGCCTGGGACGACACTCATGAGATTGAGCAAGACCTGGTCCACCTAGTGACCCGAGAGATGTAGCTGGAGCAGGGCTACCAAGATCTGTTCCACTCCAGTGAGAAGGCTCAGCAGGGAAGCGGAGACCCAGCTCCAGACCCATTCAGCTGGGCAGATATTGCAGAGTGTTACTGGGAAGAACCCCAGGTGGCTGGTGGAGGTGGGACCGAGGTCTCTCCACCGGTCCTGCAGGGAATTGGGAGCCCAGTCTCCATTCCCCAGCGGGAGATACATCAGGGAATTGGGAGCCCAGTCTCCATTCCCAGCGGCATGCTGAGTTACAGGGCACAGAGATAGTTGCCCCTGTCCCCCAGCAGCAGATTGCATTGCAGGGAATTGGGAGCCCAATCTCCATTCCCCAACGGCAGTATGAGTTATTGGGAATTGGGAGCCCAGTCTCCATTCCCCAGCGGCAGTATGAGTTATTGGGAATTGAGAGCCCAGTCTCCATTCCCCAGCGGGAGATACAGCAGGGAATTGGGAGCCCAGTCTCCATTCCCCAGCAGCAGAGTGTTCTACAGGGAATATAGAGACCAGTCTCCTTTCCCCAGCAGCAGGACTCTGTATTGGGAGCAGAGACAGTCGGTCTCCCTCCACCGCGGCTGGAAGTATGTATGGGAGAGGAGCTTGTTACCCCCTCTCCCCAGCGGCAGCTTAACGTACCAGGGGGGGACAGTAAGCCCCACAACCGTGCAAATGGGACCGTGGTCTCTGCACTTACAGCACAGGGGGTAGGGTCGGTCGGTCCTGCCCCCCAGCAACAGGGCTGTGTAGCCAAAGGCCTGGTTGCCCGCCTGCTGCCTTTAGACTATGGCCCCATGTTGAAATGCTTGATTTTCCCCTGCAAAGACACGAAAGCCGGGTCATTCGGTGCTTGCCCTGTTTGAGCGGTGATACCCCAGATAGCTATGCCATGGAGTCCATTCGTATAATGAAAGACTATGGGAAAGACTTTGGCTCCATGGCAATTGAACTGTATGTGTGTGGTCTGAGTGCCATTCAGTAATAATGTGTGCTCAGACCTAAGCTATCTGGGGATATGTTGCATGTCTGTATTTTATGTAATAAATGTAACCTTGTGTATTTTATTGTATTTTACTGTCTTTTTACTGCCATGTGCTGTGGGTGGTACTAATGTGTATATAAGAACAACAAACCCACAGCTCTGTCTGTTCACTGCTTGACCTTCAACACGGAGCTTTGTCTCGTTCTTGAGGGGATTTATTGTATGCTGTTCCAGTTCGACTGCTAGGAGTGTAAACCTATTCGTATGGTTTTTCCTATTCAGCTGTTTACAACATTCATATGGTTTCCTGTTCGGCGGATTGGTGTTCTGCAGTAGCTGTGCCTGTGTCTCGGGAAGGGAAGATCTACTAAACAGCGGTTTAACCCTTTTATGCCTGGGGGTGCCGTTACACCTACCGCTCCACACAGGGCCTTAAACGAAAGCACCTATCCATCTTTTACAAAATAGTGCAGGAGAAGAAACATTCCCTTCTACCTAAATTCTGCCAAAAATGTCACCAGGCCCTTGGCACAACATTTTCTCATCGCTCTATAAATCCTCCATCAACATTCAGGCACATGAAGGTCACTACAAACGCATATCATGATGGCACTACTAGGAGGTATGCTGGAGGTGTAACACACTTAAGGGTACTCGGGGTCACATTTGGACCCGCCCAACCATCCAGGAATATGTGAAAAAGATGGGTTCTTTGGTGGAAAAGATCACAGAAGTTAACATTCCTAACAGGCCAGAGTAATTTCTCTTCCTACATATTTCCATAAAAATGCCTATTGATCCATCTCCTGACTAATCCCAGTTAAATGGAAGAGCACCCTGGCTCCATCCATAAGTGAATGGATTGGCAAATTTGAATCCATATGGTCAATGGAAGAGCTGAACTATTCCTTGACGAGCAAATTTGCATTATATACAGCTGCATGGCAACCATAGCTAAAATTCTTAGAGGGACGGTCTAGTGAGTAGCTTGTCCAGGAGTGTTTTTTTACAATGTAATATATGAAACGTGTATATTGTTAAGGTTTGTAAACCAACAACCTCTTGGCATCCGGTTACTCCCTCCGCACCCCACCCCCCTCCACCCTCCCATTCTCCAACACACTGGTTTACCTTGTATTTGAAGACAGGGTTTTATATCTAAATTGACAAGCTATACTGTTTTAAGGAACCCTCCTTATACTAATGGCTTTAAGTTCTATTTTCTAAAAACTTGTATGAAGTAGATCTTATTCATTACTTGCAATCTAATGTGGAATGTAACTGTGCATATGCTCAATAAATGTCTTAAAAAAATAAATACAATAATTGTTAATACACATGTAAATCACATACAAAGCCACATAAAAATGCTTTATATTAACATTATGTATGTGTATTAGGAAGTATTTAGTGGTTGTGTTGATGAAAAGCTGGTTGAACCATGTTAAGCTAGGATAATTTGTATTGCAAAATGCTGGCAATGGAACTTTAACAAATGCTCAAATATGAATTAAAAATGTAATGAATCATTTTCAGATTAATTTAGAAAAAGAGAAAAGCTACATTTCCATGCTAAAAGGTTTTGAATTAGATGTTGGAAGATGAAATGCATTACTTTGATTCTGATTACATAAAAATATCTTGCTAAAATGGCATGATTAAATTGACAGACAAGGAGGTAGAGAAAGCAAATAAGAGAAATTGAGAAAGAAAGAGGAATAAAGAGAAGGATATGGACCTGGCCCCAAAGCTCCTGAAAACACATCAGGACCTTCATGGGCGGCAGTTCATTTGTCCAGATGGCCTCAGGATGTCATGGATGTCGATTTACTGATGGAGGACTTTGGGGTGCTGCACAATGACAATCCATTTCAGGCAGCTTCCAGCGATAACACACAGCAAAATCAACAGACAGCCTGGATCAATGGCCAGCCAGCAGCGGATATGCAAGACACTGGAGGAACCCTTTCTTTAGTACAGCCAAGGTTAGTTGCCCCAGCCGGACACACTGGCTGGGTCAATGTTTTCTGCATCCCCACTGCCTGGCTCCGGGGGGTGGGGTGGGGGGGGTTCGTGATCTGGAAGTGGTGATCATGAAATGGACTACCTTCCGATGTGCTACTGGGAAATAAACTGGGACATTTGCAGTCCATTTTTGGCCTAGAAACTGCAGCAACAACCCCACTGACAGGACAGTCTTGCGCCAGTGTGCCAAATGTGCTGTGTCCCACAGGGAATAACATGCAGTCTTGGGCCAGAACACTAGCTGTTAATTCACTGGCAATTCCTATGTACCCTGACAAGTGAACCCTGATATGCAGTGCTACAGGTGTAAGGGTTTTTGGAATGTGCAGTCCCAGTGTACTAGGCCAGCTGTAGTGGGGTTTATGTAAAAGAACACAAGCAAATCTCAGTCAGGAGGCGCCTACCACGCTATTTCTACAGCCCGTATCTACATGGACTGAGGAGAATGAAAAGGAGATGTTGCAGTAGGCATTATGGATGGGTTACCTGCTGATGTTTTGTTGGGGAATGACCTGGGGTTGATGGTGAGTTGATACATTCCCAGTAATTTAATCACTCGCAACTCAGGGAGAAAAGGTAGCCACCTCCTTTTCCATCAGCAGATTGCAACCCAGCAAGACAAAGTATAGGTACCCTGTGGCAAAGTGAAACCCAGGGAGCAGAGGTAATCTGCCTCTCCCCCCAGCGGCAGATTGCAACCCAGAGGGAAAGGTAGAGGTAGCGAGTCTCTCTCCCTAGTAGCAGGAGGAACTCCAGGGGGAGAAGAGAGCAATGGAGCTTTGTTTAGGTGGATGGACTTTTTGGGTCTGGCTACCTGACAAACTCAGGCACTGACCAATTGGAGGTCTGGTACCTGGTTATTCTACCTTTAGGGGGAGGGAGACATGTGACAAAAGCTCCCATGCCAAGGCCTTTTGGAGAGGCTTGAAGGCAGGCCGCTTACCCACAGACTATAGGCATGGTCCCAACAGCCCATGAAAGGGGCTTGTGAAGGTAGCAATTAATATACAAGCTCTGCATTGTTGGCTTGATAACTCTGCAGCGCCCTCTGCTAACTGATTACAAATGTGTACTTTTACATAATGCTGGTATGCAAATTAGGGCAACCAAATATGTAGCTAAATGCATATATTGTTGCTTTTTATTACGTTTGAAAAAGTTACTTATATTAATTAGTTCTTGTATTAATTATAATTGCTCTTTCTCCAATGCTCAGTAAATTTGTATTTTAAATGCTTGTCACCACATGTTTAAGGTTAGTCCTTGTCCAAAATAAAAAAAATGGGGGTTAGTTTCATGTGAAACTGCATGTCCTGATTTGATATTCGGGGATCCCAGTAACAGAGTCTTTGGATCTGCTGGCTAGCTGCTTGGTCCATGAATCCTGGGATAAGTTAAAAAGAGCTAGGCGTGTGAGCCACAAGTGCCTTTGTAAAAGCAGTAGTAGATCACAGTTCAGGCAGAGGTGTTGATACCTGCTTGGGAAAGGAGACTAACAGGCAAAGGACGAGGGGACGATACCTGCCTGGAGGAAGAGAGATGCAGAAGAGACTTTAAAAGCATTATTTTGCCTTATTACTCTAAGGATTCTTTATATATAGTTTACTTCACTCCTTAATTGCTGCCAAAAAGATGAAAACACTATATTATCGGATATAGTAAGTATTCCACCTGATTAATTTATTTTTCCTAATGGGACATTACCTCTAATTTAAAATTCAGAAGTTTTGTTCCTTCTTACTTACTTTTGGATATGACATTGGGTGGAAAAGTTCCTGAGAGAACCCAGTCAAGCTTCGATGACTGGATCTGAAGTGCTGCTGAGTCACCTGTGACAATAAGGAAGCGGACTTGGCGTAGGTACTCTGTCAGAGTACAGGAACTCCATCACATTTAATATTGCCATTTAAATAATAATGCAATAAATTAATGATATCAGCGGTGTATATTTTTCTAGTAAGTGTACATGTCAAGTAAGAATTACATACTATAACAACACTTCACAGATAATGTATATTTTTGTTTGCTTAACCTTAAAACATCTTATGATCATATGAACTTTTAGTTCACAAAAAATTGCAATTTGTGGAGCCCTTGGATGACAGGGACAGAAGGGAAAACATTTGAATCAGATGTGTTGCTTACCCCTGACGAACTGACACACTTTATTCGCCACTTTATAGCATCAGTGCTACCAGCAAAACAAGCCAAACAATTCACCATCAACAGGGTTTACAAGATTACTAAATCACCAATGAGCTTTGTCTAATGTCCACATTGAATAAAGCACCTCATACGTTTAAATTTAATACTCTTACCTTTTATATTAATTTGAGCAGATCCACACCAGGAAGAAAGTCCATGCAACCTGTAACTAACGCACTCCGATAAGATGGTCTCACATGTGGCTGGTCAGTTTCTAGATACCTTAGGGTAAACAAAGAAGGAAGGCAACACAGGACCATGAACCCAGCAGAAGCGGACACTTTCCTTAAAACCATGTGCTTGCCAGATCTAACATCCAACTTTTCTCTCACCCACTCCTGGGAAGTCACTAAAGTGGTGCCTTTTGTTCCTGGAGGGAGACAGTACACAGGAACGTTACTATATATACTTAGTTGGGCCACTTATCCAGTTTTCGTTTGTCTTGTTTGTTTGCAAGTAATCTGTGTTTAAAATGTTTCTCACCGATCCTCCTTTTGAAAACAAAGAGGGCAGCATTACAGTGTTGCATATGCCTTCTAGACGACTTACTCATAGTTCCTCCTTTTCATACATGCTGATGCTGTATATGTTTGAGTTTGGGAGCTATTTAATATCTTTAAACTAAAACACAGTATTGGAATATAGCTTAAAATAAGTTATATCTGGATATATAAAGAGGTCTCAGGTATCAGCTGAAGCTCCACTATTTTGCAACATACAGTTGCCATATTAAAAAATGGGTACACTTCTGCAATAATTGTTTCATTCAAGTCTGTTGAGAGATCTGTTATTGCATATACCATATGTCATGACTTGTACCACCCACACAAATATAAAATGAAAAAAGATTTAAAAAAAAGAAACCAAGCTTCAGTTGATTATTTTAATTGATCTGCTTGTAGTATTGCTAACACTCCAGATAAATTAAAGGTACACTGTAGGCACTATAACCTTATATTATCATTGAATTGTTTAAAGTGCCTGGAGTCCACTGTCTCTGTCTCTCCATTCAGTGTTGAGACATTTAGTTTAGCAGTCTAACAGTAAATAATGGCTGTTAGCCACCCAAAGTGTGGTGGAATCTCGGTAAAAATAAATTTAGTAGGCCGAGATTACCACGTGGCATGTGTACGTGCATATGCTGACGTATCGATCAGTTGGTTGCACGAGGCAAGATACGATCAGTAGTGTACGGAGCATGTGCAAGAATACAGGATGTAGTATTCCCCTCCTCCATTGTGCTGGACAAGCCATGCGGTCAAGCAGGAAGTTAATTCTTATTTGTAATGATTGGTCAAGAGAATGTGCGGGTGGAGCTTAATATGGGAGGAGTTATGTGCCTATATAGGGAGCCTGCACTATTGTTCAGGGCTCAGAACTTGCTGTATTTTTGGTGACATTAGTCCCTCTGAGTCCCGATCGGTGATCCAATAAAGAATCTCTTCCTTCCTGAAGAAACCTGTGTCCATCTCTCTGTGCTTTGCTTCCGTCAGTTTCTCCGGTATCATTTGGTGCATTGGCCGGGAAGCTCATCGTTCAACGGTAGCTGAGAGGCAGAGGCGTGAGACGGTCTATCTTTGCCCACGTTCTCTACGGCTGCACCCCTGAACTTCTGCGTGGACCTCCCTTCGTCTCGGCGCCACTGGTCTGTTGTCCAGGAGATCATCGGCCTCTACATAAGAAGTGCTGGGGTGTCCCCGTCGATGAGTGTGAACTCAGGTTCAGGAACGAGGAGGTAAGACAACTGCTGTTTTAGACGGCAGACCCACTAGGGGTATACCGATTGTGCGGTAGGCCCAAAAGGGGTTTAAATCTGTGTATGGAATCTGCCCCCTCTGTCGGAGGGAAGGAGCGAAGGCGCACCGCTCGATCGAACGCTCTTTAGTAAGACCGTTTGATCTGGTTAGTCAGGCGGGGTCCTGTGTAAATAGCCCTAGCCGGACACCGGTGTCTTGTCTAGACTAGCGTTCTAGGGTGTATATTACGTTCGCTAGGTCGGAGGGACCGGGAGACTAAGCGGCGCCTGTGTAAATTCGGTTCGCTAGCTCTCAACCTATCTTGGCTAAGTGGGAAGGCGTGTAAATTTGGAACCCACTAGACTTTTGATAGAGTAAATAGACTAGAAGGGCAATTTTGTAAATTTCGCCCTCTAGTTCGCTATATGTGGTGTTTGGGCAGTGTGGCTAACCAAAACGGGTGTATATAGTTTTAGGTAGTCCATTCAAGGTACTGGCCAATAGTTTAGTTGGGATTGTAAATGTGTTAAAGATTGTTAGTAAAGTGTATATCTTGTTAGATAGCGCGAGCTCAGCCGTCTAGCGAGAGTGTTAATAGTGTGTTGCTGTATCATAGTGCACGGTACCATAACCCTGTATATTTACTGACACTGTATATAAGTACTAATCATTGTCGTCTATTGCATGTTTAACACCGTAACCACTAATAATTGTATTGTGACCTTAAATTGTGCTTTGACCTATGCTAACCGTACTGTAACCGATACTAGTAAAAGACGATGTTACTGGGGTGTGTTATAGACGGGTAATTCATATATAGAGAATTATAGCGTGGGTGACTGTATAGTTTCGCCAAAGGGCATAATATTGATTATTTAGTGACTGGTGTAACAGCTGTGTGTGTACGGGAATTCCCTGAGTGATTATTGTGTTATTGTGTACGTTTCACTCGGTAACTGTACCACGTGGTGCTGTTGCCAGAGGAAACGGGTGTGACTGTTGAATAAGAACGCGTGCATAGTATTCGTTGTCAACGACGTTCCATTGATAAGTATGGGCGCGTCAGAGTCAACGATTTCGGATCCCTTAGGTTGTATGGTAAAGAATTTTAAAAAGGGATTCAAAACATGTGATTTTGGGGTTAAAATGTCTCCTGTACGTTTGGTCACTTTGTGCACTAGGGAGTGGCCTATTTTGGTTGCGGCATGGCCGCCGCGTGGCAGTTTGGATCCAACCCTGGTACAGCGTGTACACGTGGCTGTATCAGGTAGGCCTGAACTTTACGGACAGTTTCCATACATTGATTGTTGGGGGCAGGCCGTAAACGACTCGCCAAAATGGATCCGGATATGCCACGAGGAGCAATGTCGCCTCATGGTGGCCAGGACTTGTTTGTCCACTAGGACTGGTGTTAGGCCCATTTTGGACACGCCCCCTGAGTCCGAGATCCCTTTGCCGCCCCCTTACTTTCCTTTAAGAGGAAGTGACGCGAATGCAGGAAGCTCTGCACCCCTTCCCCTATTGCCCCCATCCACTTCCGCTTCCTCCTCCAGTACAGAATCCACCCCCCCTCGTATTAAAACTCCCCTTCCGGAACCAGGACCAACCCCCATTAGATCTGAATATCCTGATTTGGCGCCACTTCAAACTTCCGGTCAAGCTTCTTCTAGCTCGGCTCGGAGTATACTATTCACTAACTTTTCCCAAAATCAAGTTCCCACATCCTCATGCCCTATTACCTCTCGACCGGAACCTTTAACTGACGCCCCTCCACGTAGCCCCATACTAACCCGACAACTGACCGGTACCCAACAATTAAAACATTATCAGATGCCTCTTCGTCTGAATCCTGGGTCAGCCTATATCGATGCCGCAGGTCAAATGGCACATGCTGACCCAGTCTTCGTATATGTCCCGTTCACGACTACCGATCTCTTGAATTGGAAGACCCACAATTCCTCGTACACTGAGAAACCACAAGCTATGACCGATCTGTTCACCTCGATAGTTCAGACACATAACCCGACATGGGCTGATTGCCAGCAGTTATTAATGACATTGTTCAATAATGAGGAAAGGACAAGGATTAACCAAGCGGCCATTAAGGCGCTAGAGGAGAGAGCCCGTGCTTTAAATCAAGCCAATCCGGCAGCATGGGCCGCAACACATTACCCTAACACCGATCCTGACTGGAATGTAAATGGCGCAGATATGGCTCAACTTAAAGCCTATAGAGATGCTATAATTGCTGGCATGAAAGCCGGAGGGAAGAAAGCTATTAACATGTCGAAGACAGTTGAGGTGATTCAGAAAAGTGATGAAGCGCCCAGTGTCTTTTATGACCGATTATTGGAGGCATACCGCTTGTATACCCCCTTTAATCCGGAAGACGCTGATAATTCCCGAATGGTAAACTCCGCCTTTGTCAGCCAAGCTTACGGAGATATTAAGCGCAAGCTACAGAAATTAGAAGGGTTTGCAGGTATGTCTATCACCCAACTAATGGAGGTAGCGAACAAAGTATATATGAATAGGGAAACAGAAAGTAAGAAAGAGGAAGAGCGCAAGATGCGTAGAAAGGCAGATATGCTAGCGGTAGCGATCGCAGGCGTAGATAGACGGGGCCCAGATAGAGGCGATGGTAGATGGAATAGGGAGCCTTTGAGTAGGAATCAGTGCGCGTACTGTAAGGAAGAAGGGCATTGGAGGAACGAGTGTCCGCAAAGAGAGCAGTATGAGAGAGACTTACCCAGGGCAGGTTACGGAAACTTTAGAGGCAGAGCGAGAGGTAGAGGAGGCCCCGGAGGGAGTAATGGTAATAGAGGGAGTAATGGGAACAGAGGAAGTGTAAGGGAAGATAGGTACTATCCAGCAGCGCAAAGGTCCCGCGATAGAGAAGGTAGGGACTTTGTGGGATTGGCTGACACGGTCATGGAGGACTATTGATACCGACCGGGCTCCATCCCCCTTGGTCGAGCGGAGCCTATGGTCGATGTATCAATAGGGGGAAAAAGGAGTGCGTTTATGATCGACACTGGTGCTGAACATTCGGTGGTGACTAATCAAGTTGCTCCTCCATCTGGAAGAACTATTACTGTAATAGGAGCAACTGGAAGAAGTGCTGAAAAACCGGTTCTTAAAAGTCGACTCTGTACATTGGGAGGCCACGTAGTAAAACATCAATTCCTTTATATGCCTGAGTGTCCAGTCCAATTGCTGGGACGTGATATGCTATCCAAATTACAAGCGCAGATTACGTTCCTACCAAATGGAACAACATCCTTAAAGTTTAATGGACCCTCAGGTATTATGACATTGTCCGTACCAAAGGAAGAAGAGTGGCGACTTTATACAGTGTTGACTAGCCAAAACCCGAGGAGTGATGAATCCTTATTTAACATACCAGGAGTTTGGGCAGAGAACAACCCACCAGGACTGGCCCGCAATATTCCACCTATTAAAATCGAACTAAAACTTGGGGTTTATCCAGTAAGCCTGAGACAATATCATATTCCGCAGAAGGCTAAGAAGAACATCCAATCTTATCTGGATAAGTTCATACGGTATGGTATCCTAAAATTCTGTACTTCCCCCTGGAACACCCCATTGCTGCCTGTTCAAAAGCCCGGTACAGATGAGTATCGACCTGTGCAGGACTTGAGAGCAGTCAATGATGCGGTTGTTAGTATACATCCAGTCGTGCCCAATCCATATAACCTGCTTGCTTTAATTCCGGGCGGGGCTACTTACTTTACAGTCTTAGATCTCAAAGATGCCTTCTTTTGCCTCCGAATTGCCGCAGAAAGCCAATGTATCTTCGCTTTCCAATGGGAAAATGCTGTAACGGGCTCGAAACGCCAAATGACCTGGACAAGATTGCCCCAGGGGTTTAAAAATTCACCTACCCTATTTGGTTCAGCTCTAAGTCAAGATCTACTAGATTTCGAGTCTATCCCAGGAGAGTGTGTATTATTACAATATGTAGATGACTTGTTGATAGCAGCAGTTACAAAGGAAGTATGTCAGCAAGCAACGCACGATCTACTACACATTCTCTGGAAGGCAGGATACAAGGTGTCAAGAAGGAAGGCTCAGTTGTGTTTGCCAACTGTCAAATATCTGGGATTCCATATCTCTGAAGGTCAAAGAATTATGGGGCCAGAGAGAAAAGAAGCTGTGTGCCAAATACCGATACCCAGGAATAGAAGACAAGTGCGAGAATTCTTGGGGGCAGCAGGCTTCTGTAGGATATGGATTCCCAGCTACGCGATACTGGCAAAACCTCTGTATGCAGCTATCAAAGGTACAGAGCACGACCCCTTCTTATGGACTCAAGAACAGCAAACGGCATTCGAAGATGTGAAGAGGGCTTTGATGAGTGCCCCAGCATTAGGTCTACCTGACCACACACGGCCATTCTACCTGTATGTACATGAGCAAAGAAGAATGGCTGTGGGAGTATTGACACAGTACTTGGGATCATGGCAAAGACCTGTTGCCTACATGTCTAAGCAACTGGATGCAGTGGCCAGCGGACTTCCACCTTGTCTAAGAGCTGTAGCTGCAGCCGCCCTGCTAGTAGCTGAAGCCGATAAACTCACTCTGGGTCAAGAACTTTATGTACGAGTTCCACATGCAGTACAGACGTTGTTGGATTACAAAGGAAATCATTGGTTTAGTAACAGCCGTATGACCAAGTATCAAGCAATGTTGTGTGAAAACCCAAGAGTGCATTTAGAGACTGTAAATACCTTAAATCCAGCTACCCTTTTGCCACAACCTACTGAAAGTCAACATGATTGTTTGGAAGTAATGGATGAAGTATTTTCAAGTAGACCAGATCTTCGTGATTTTCCCATCCAGAACCCTGATGTTCAATATTACACCGACGGCAGTAGTTATGTAAAAGAAGGGATCCGCTATGCAGGATATGCAGTAACAACGATAGACAAGGTGATAGAAGCTCGGCCACTGGCAAAAGGAACATCAGCACAAAAGGCAGAATTGATAGCACTGACACGAGCGTTACAATTGGCTGAAGGTTTAAGAGTGAACATCTACACGGACTCCAAGTATGCGTTTTTAACCACTCATGCCCACGGAGCTTTGTATAAAGAAAGAGGACTATTGAATTCAGAAGGCAAAGAAATCAAATACGCAGCTGAGATCCTACAACTATTGGAAGCAGTGTGGGAGCCGAAAGAAGTCGGTATTATACATTGTCGGGCGCATCTGAGAGGAGATGGTGATGTAACCAAAGGGAATCGGATGGCAGATAGTGCAGCTAAGCGTGCTGCTGAATCAGGAAGACAGGAATATGTGGGGCATATAGCTGCTCTTATACCAACTCCACTGTCTCAATGGACTCCAATTTATACAGCTCAAGAAGAGGAGTGGTTAAGGACTGAACCTGGAAAGTATTTGGAGAACAAATGGTATCAGTTAGAAGATGGAAGAATAGTTATTCCAGCATCACTAGCGGTAGAAATTGTCCAAAACTATCATAACGGGACACATTCTGGGAGAGACAGTACAGAAGAATCTCTCAGAAAACATTTCTACATACCAAGATTGTCCAACTTGACTCAGGCCATTGTACGTAGATGTGTAACGTGTGCTAAAAATAATGCAAGACAAGGACCAGTAAAGCCACCAGGAGTCCAGTTTATGGGGGGACTTCCCATGTCCGATTTACAAATTGACTATACAGTGATGCCTAAATCGGGTGGACATCGCTACCTGCTGGTAGTGGTGTGCACCTATTCAGGCTGGGTAGAAGCATGTCCTACTCGTACAGAGAAAGCAGGAGAAGTCGTGAGATTCCTGCTACGAGAAATAATACCCCGATATGGACTACCCTGCTCTATAGGATCGGACAATGGTCCAGCTTTTGTTCATCAGTGCCTACAACAATTGACTCATATGCTTGGTATAAAGTGGAGGCTTCATACGGCATATAGACCCCAGAGTTCTGGTAAGGTAGAGAGAATGAATAGAACTATTAAGAATCAGTTGGCTAAAATGTGTCAGGAAACCCAACTTAAGTGGAACGTTCTCTTGCCCATAGCTCTATTGCGAATCCGTAGTACACCTACCAGAAGGATGGGCCTCTCTCCTTTTGAAATCATGTACGGGCGACCACCTCCCGTGCTTGGTAACTTAAGGGGGGATTTGAGTCAGTTGGGAGAAGGAATTACCCGGCAGCAGGTTGTAGGGTTGGGTAAGACTATGGAGGAGGTACAGAAATGGGTACAAGATAGATTACCTGTGAATATTTATCCCCCAATTCATAGTTACCACCCAGGCGACCAAGTGTGGATTAAAGAGTGGAATAATGTGCCGTTAGGGCCCAAGTGGAGAGGTCCTTATGTTGTTCTTCTGTCTACCCCTACAGCGATAAAAGTAGCCGAAGTGGCTCCGTGGATACATCACTCCAGGGTTAAACCAGCAGCAGCCGATTCCTGGCAAGTTACAGCAAATCCAGAGAATCCCTGCAAGATCCGGTTAAAACGCACGACTCAGTCGGAGTGACGAGGAACCTTGTAGATTACAAATTTTATTTCAGAGACTTGGTAAGTGAGTGAGAAGGCCATAATAAAGCCTGTCCACTCACCAACGAGTGTATAAGTCAGGGAAAGTCTTGAGGGGACCCCTGTGAAGACGAGCAGAACTCCATTCCCTGCAGTCCTTACATCCTGGAAGCTGAGGTGCCTTCGCACGGACGAAGACTGAGGATGACGACGAAAGATGTATTTTTAATAATGTTTATTTATGTGTATTTTTATATTCAGGAAGGTAGAGGTACCAACACTCCTAGCTGTGAGGTATGCATTAAGACTACAAGAACAGGTAACCATATATCCCAGACCCTAATTTGGCATTCGCAATATGAGTGTAAAGGAGATGTATCAAGATGTAGATACTTAAATATAGAATATAGTGTGTGTCATTTAGGAGTAGGAGAACCTAAGTGCTTCAGTCCTGAGTATCAACCCCGTACAATTTGGTTGACTCTCAGAAATGGAGATTCTCAGGGGACCCTAATTAATAAGACGGTATTAAAATCCGTATATTCTTCAGGTGCTCTGCTATTTGATGCGTGTAAAGCAATATCAAGTGGTAGAAAGCCGTGGAATGTATGTGGGGATCTTAGATGGGAGAGGACGTATGGGTCTAACGATAAATATATTTGTCCCAGTAGTAAAAATAAATATGTAAGTCCAAGATGCCCAAATAGAGATTATAACTTCTGCCCATATTGGTCTTGTGTGGGGTGGGCGACTTGGGGACAGACAGCAGACAAGGACATGATTGTGACTAAGTTGCCTACTGATCCATATTGTAAGTCTATGGAATGCAATCCAATCCATATACTTATAAATAACCCTGACAAGTTCTTAGATAAATATGGTAATTTATTTGGGTTTCAAATATATGGGACGGGTTTAGACCCTGGGACAATATTGTTTATAGGGATAGAGACTGATACGGTAACCTCCCAAACTCATCAAGTATACTATTCCTTTTATGAAGAGATGAGCATAGATAATAAGATCCCCCATAATGCTAAAAACTTGTTCATTGATTTAGCCGAGAGTATTGCCGGTAGTCTTAATGTTACCAACTGCTATGTGTGTGGAGGTACTAACATGGGAGACCAATGGCCTTGGGAAGCAAAGGAGGTAATGTCCGGTTCTGAGGCAGTTGACCAATTAATATCTACACAAGCCGACTATCATATGAGTGTTAGAGGTAAATCTGAGTGGAGATTGAAGACCTCCATCATAGGTTATGTTTGCATAGCGAGGAAAGGAATGATGTATAATACTTCTGTAGGAGAATTAACTTGTCTAGGGCAAAAAGCTTATGATGATGATACAAAGAATACAACTTGGTGGTCGGCTTCAAATGTCTCAGAACCATCTAACCCGTTTGCAAGATATGCCAATTTAAAGGACGTATGGTTTGATCTATCCATCACATCTAACTGGAGAGCCCCAGCGAATTTGTACTGGATCTGTGGTAAGAAGGCCTATTCGGAGTTACCACAGGACTGGGAAGGGGCATGTGTGTTGGGTATGTTAAAACCATCCTTCTTCTTGTTGCCTATTGAAACAGGTGAGACTTTAGGTGTTAAAGTGTATGATGTGAATCATAGGAAGAAAAGGGGACCCATAGAGATAGGTGCCTGGGAAGATAATGAATGGCCTCCCCAGCGTATTATAGATTATTATGGGCCAGCCACGTGGGCAGAGGATGGTACCTTTGGTTATAGAACCCCTATTTATATGCTCAACCGCATTATAAGGTTACAGGCGGTGGTTGAGATCATTACTAACGAGACATCACAAGCGCTCAATCTTCTAGCGAAGCATAATACCAGGATGAGGACAGCAGTTTACCAAAATAGATTAGCCTTGGATTATCTTTTGGCAGTAGAGGGAGGTGTATGTGGGAAGTTTAACCTGAGCAATTGCTGTCTTCAAATAGATGACGAAGGGCAAGCAATAGCTGAGCTTACTAGCCATATGGTTAAACTAGCGCATGTGCCTACTCAGGTATGGAAAGGGTACAATCCAAGTAGTTGGTTTGGTAGCTGGTATGAGTGGTTTGGAGGGCTTAAGGCAGTGGTAGGTGGAGTCCTACTGATTTTAATGTTGTGTCTACTCCTGCCGTGTCTTATACCCTTAGTAGTTAGGTCTGTGCAAAGCCTGATAGAAAATATAGCAGAGAGGAAGGCTGCTGCACAGATAATGGCAATTTATAAATATAAGGCTCTAGATCAGGGAGAACCAATGCAGGAAGACGAGTGTTGAAGATTCACATCATAGGATAAGTCTGGTCTGGTTCAAAGGTAACTTGTGGTGTATGCAAACCAAGGTTAAGTGATGCCTCAAGTAATTGTAAAATATCAAGAGGCATCAAAGGGGGGAATGTGGTGGAATCTCGGTAAAAATAAATTTAGTAGGCCGAGATTACCACGTGGCATGTGTACGTGCATATGCTGACGTATCGATCAGTTGGTTGCACGAGGCAAGATACGATCAGTAGTGTACGGAGCATGTGCAAGAATACAGGATGTAGTATTCCCCTCCTCCATTGTGCTGGACAAGCCATGCGGTCAAGCAGGAAGTTAATTCTTATTTGTAATGATTGGTCAAGAGAATGTGCGGGTGGAGCTTAATATGGGAGGAGTTATGTGCCTATATAGGGAGCCTGCACTATTGTTCAGGGCTCAGAACTTGCTGTATTTTTGGTGACATTAGTCCCTCTGAGTCCCGATCGGTGATCCAATAAAGAATCTCTTCCTTCCTGAAGAAACCTGTGTCCATCTCTCTGTGCTTTGCTTCCGTCAGTTTCTCCGGTATCAAAAGCACTGACCCTACTGGTGGTAAGGCTAAGGAATAGATTAAACTCTTCCTTCTAGTTATGCCAATTCATACCCTGGTAGTGAATCAATGGGTGCTCTGATGGGCTAAACGCAGTTAAGTTGACACTCTCAGCCAATCACAGCCATCCATTGCTTTTCAGAGTAATGCTCCCTCACTAGCCGAAGCAGCATGAGTGGAACACTGGGGACACTTGTTTAGCATTAACATTGAATGAAAGGGGGACACCGAAGTACTCCAGACACAATAATTACCAAATTTTTCTAATTTTTAAAGTTTCAAATTGGAGGTCGTCTTATACACGGAATGTTAAAATTAAATAGGTGCCCCCTGCCCTGGTCCCCCATTCCCCAAGAACACTCACTCAGTCATGCTAAGCTCCTCAAATAGTGCTCAGGGACCAAGTCCAGGTCCCCAATACCCATGCACACTCGTTCGGCACTCGGGGAGTAAATACGGTACATACCATAAATATCAAAAGTAAAGTGCACAGGCGGGAGAGCTGGAGCTGCAACTACACTGCAGTTACACTGAGCTGACGAGAGCAGCCACCATTACACAGTCTGCCACCACAAAATTATTGTATTGTATATTTTTTATTGTATATTTCCTCATATGAAATATTAACATTATGAAAAAAGCTCTCTTCTAAATTGCTACTTGTTTGCATAATTACTTGGTAATTAAATTGTTAAAAGCTGGGCCTTGATCAGGCCCGGACTGGCCATCGGGCACACAAATGCCAGGATCTCCCCTGCCGGTCTATGCAGGGCTGGCACTATCCGAGCGCCGGCCCCGCTGTCTTCCATGGGGATATAATGTACCGTATTTATTATTATTTGTATTTATTATTATGTATTTATGTATTTATTAATATTATTTATTATTATGTATTATTATGTATTTATTATTATTATTTTTTAGTAAAACACCTACCTGCCTCCCCCCAATACAAAATCCTTGCAAATACACACATCACCCTCACCTAGCACCCTAACACATACACAGCACCCTAACACACACACACACACACAGCACCCTAACACCAGCACCCTAACATTGACACAGCACCCTAACACCAGCACCCTAACATTGACACAGCACCCTGACACAGCACCCTAACACACACACACAGCACCCTAACACCAGCACCCTAACATTGACACAGCACCCTAACACACACACAGCACCCTAAAACACACACACACAGCACCCTAACACCAGCACCCTAACATTGACACAGCACCCTAACACCAGCACCCTAACACACACACAGCACCCTAACACTCACACAGCACCCTAACACCAGCATCCTAACACACACACACACAGCACCCTAACACTCACACAGCACCCTAACACCAGCACCCTAACATTGACACAGCGCCCTAACACCAGCACCCTAACACACACACAGCACCCTAACACTCACACAGCACCCTAACACTCACACAGAACCCTAACATTGACACAGCACCCTAACACACACACAGAACCCTAACACCAGCACCCTAACATTGACACAGCACCCTAACACTCACACAGCACCCTAACACCAGCACCCTAACATTGACACATCACCCTAACACACACACAGCACCCTAACACATACAGCAACCTAGCACACACACACACACACATCACCCCAACACATACACAGCACCGCAACACATACACAGCAACCCAACACACACACAGCACCCCAACACACATCACCCTCACACACACACATCACCCTCACTCACACATCACCCTCACTCACACAGAACCCTAACACACACACAGCACCCTAACACATACAGCAACCTAGCACACACACACACACACACACACATCACCCCAACACATACACAGCACCACAACACATACACAGCAACCCAACACACACACAGCACCCCAACACACATCACCCTCACACACACACATCACCCTCACTCACACATCACCCTCACTCACACAGCACCCTCAAATACACAGAACCCTTGCACAGTGCCCTAACACACAGCGCCCTCACACACAGCGCCCTCACACACAGCACCCTCACACACACATACTGCACCCCCACACACATACTGCACCCCCCCACACACACAGCCCCCCCCCACACACACAGCACCGCCCCCCACACACAGCACCCTCCCACACACACTTTACTCCTCACAAATGCACACTACACCCCTCACACACACAGCACCCCCCAAACACACTGCACCACTCACATACTCACTAGATCTCCTATACGCAGATCCTACACCACTTAAACACACACTACATTTCTGACATACACACTCAGATCCCCTATGAACACACTAGATAACCTTTAAGCAAACACATAGTGTCTCCATAAATGGGATACAGTGAGTATTCCAATTATGGAAACCCCTGAGACAAGTTTCAAGCAAACACAATGCAAGCATGTTATTAAATTTGCTTGCGCTGTGCAGATCAAATACAGGGCCCTTTTCTCATGCCCTGGAAGAGCATTGAACCAACATGCTCACTTTGAGATGGGGCGTGCTTGTCATTGGGGATGACAAAACACACCCTATCTGGCCCCGCCCCCTTTTCAGTGGGCCGCTGTAATTAAAAATGCCCGGGCCGAATTTTTTCCCCAGTCCGGCCCTGTCCTTGATGCTTAAAGGGACACTATAGTCATCAAAACAACATAAGCTTAATGAAGCAGTTTTAGATCATGCCCATGTATTCTCACTGCTCAGTTTTCTGACATTTAGGAGTTAAATCACTTTGTTTATAGAGACCTAGTCACACCTCCCTGCATGTGACTTACACAGTTTTCCTATACACTTCCTATAAAAAGTCTTCTCATGGTTACATTTTCTTTATTGCAAATTCTGTTTAATTTAGAATTTCTTATCTCCTGCAATGTTAATAGCTTGCTAGACCCTGCAGGACCCTCGTGTATGTGATTAAAGTTAAATTTATAGAGCAGGAGAGAAAAACAGTTAAAGAAAGTTAACATCTGATTAAAAATGAAACCATTTTTTTCATGCATGCTGTGTCAGTCAAAGCCAGGGAAGGTGTGGCTAGGGCTGCATAAACACAAGTGATTTAACTTCTAAATGACAGAGAACTGAGCAGTAAAATTGCAGAGGCATGATCTATACACCAACTGCGTCATTAAGCTAAAGTTTTTTTCGTGACAATAGTACCCCTTTAACTAAATAGTCAACTATTAGGTATTCCCAACAACGTTTCAATTGCTCCTGTTATGTATGCTCTTAAGATGTCTGATATCACAAACCAGGTGCCTTTGTCCTCTGTGCAAATATATGTATGTATTCAAATCCTACAGGTCATTGTAAAAAGTGAAAACAAAAAATCCATGTGAGAAACGTTGCTGGTATAGAGTAGACCTTTAAGGGACCTGATGCAATTTTTAAGAATCCAGCGTTCTAACTCTTACATCAAATATGAAAATAATAACACAACAGTAGGAAGCTGACACTCCAGTACGCCAAAGTATAAAACGTAACATTTATCATGCGTACACCCCAATCCCTGCGGCACGCCTATGGATTGAGTCCTGCAGGAACAACGTTCCTGCACCTTTTTTTTTTAGCAGGAACGCTGTTCCTGTAGGCACTCAGCACCCCCAAATGCCCCTCTTCCTCCCCCCGTGTTGCCCCTGTCATCTCGCCGCGGCTGAGATGGAGACAGGCGCCCGCCCCACTGGACCCCAGGGACAAGTCCACACCAGCATTCCAGGTAGGGAGGCTGGGTGGACATTTTTTTTATTAAAAAATAATTTGTATGTGTATGTGTGTCTGTGTGTGTGTGTGAATATGTGTGTGTGTGTGTGTCTGTAAATGTATGTGTGTCTGTGAATGTATGAGTGTGTGTCTGTGAGTGTATGTGTGTCTGTGAATGTGTCTGTACGCATATATATATATATATATATATATATATACACACACACACACACACACACATATATATATATATATATACATACACACACACACATACACACAAGTGTATATTATTTTTTTGGTGGGGGGTGGGAATCTTCGGAGAGTTCCCACACATTATTCCACAGGACTTGATCTCCCGATCTCCCCTGTCGGCTCACGCAGAGCCGGCGCTGAGTGCCGGCTCTGCTCTAAGCCTCCATGGGCCAGCAGGGAGACCAAAGATCTACCTCACCGGCCCACAGCAGCATGGAGGGAGGCAGGAGAGGACCCAGGGAGCTCTAGACAGCAGCTCCGCCGGGTTCCTCTTGCAATATCTGAGCGTTGCCGCGGCAACGCTTAGATCTCGCAAGAGTTAACTCTAGCCCCGCAGGCTAGAGTTCACTCTCCACTGGACCACCAGGGATGGCACATGGCAGCAAGGATCCCCCCTCCGTACATAAGGTCAGAAGGGAGGGGGGATATTTACTAATCTGCCTCCACCTCCACAATCCCTCCAAACATACAGCACACACACACATACAGCACCCACAGCACCTACACACATACAGCTCACACAGCACACTCACACACACACACAGTACACTAACCGTACCCTCACAAACACACACAGCACCTTTAAAAAAAACACAACACCCTCACACACACACACACACACACACACACAAACAGGCCACTCACACAAACAGCACCCTCACAGGACAATCACACACACACACACACAAACACCCTCACCCACAAAAAGCACCGTCACAAACACCCTCACCCACACATCACACTAACAGCACCCTCACACACACACACACACACACACACACACACATCACACTAACAGCACACACAGCACCCTCACACAGCACACTAACAGCACACACATCAGTGTGTGTATGTGTGTGTGTGTGTATATATATATATATATATATATATATATATATATACACACACACTTATATATGCGGCGTGTGTTTGTGCTTTAGGGTGCACACCCTAATGCAATAGGCTGCGCACGCCTATGACATTTATTGATTCCATTTATCGCTATGACTAAACCCTTGGCCATCTTTAACATTAATTGGACCCTGGGCAAGCATTTGCTTGGGCCCCATGGATCCTGCCCCCCCCCGCCCCCTACACACACACACTTCCACTCCCTGACATGCAATCACGCCCTCCACCCCAACACAGTGGAAGAACTAATGAAGAGAGGGCCATTGTACAAGACATATTTTTGGTCCTCCCTTGTAGGAGAAAAGCAAGAGTGGAGGAACGATAGATCCTCATCTGTTGTACAACTCCCACGATGCTATGGTTGTATACAGTATGTTTGTGCATGTAGGGTTTAGTATTGGAGTTTGAGTGAAGAGGTGTGTTTCTATATACTTTTTGAGTTTGAATTCAGGGGTGTATTTGTATGTAATGTTTGCAGGGGTGTGTTTGCATGTTGTGTTCGATTGCCGTGATGTATGACATACATTCACAGATATACATACACATTAGCACACTGAAACATGCACACATCTGGACACGTGCACACACTGACACAGACTGGCGTATACACATACAGACACATACATAAACACATGTGCACAAACACAGTGTGTATCTCTGTGTGTGGATGAATGCTGGGATGTATGCATTGTCACACAGATGCACACTTATTCAAACACTGAGATACACACAGGAACACAGATACACGTGCAGTGGTGTATTTGTGTGCAGTATTAATGTTGGAATGCAGGGGTGTATTTTTGTGCAGTGTTAGATGGGATGTATGCATTGCCACATGCATAGATACACACTTACACTCATATACACACACACACACACACAGGTACATATACACAGACACGCAGGTACACATACAAACTTACATGCAAGTACACAGACACAGGTATACATACACACGGATACACATAAACATTGACACAAAGGTACACACACACATAGCCAGATACATACTGACACAAACACAGTCAGATACACACACACATACACTTTAGATACATACACACGCACGCACACACACACACTCATATCAATTTACATAGTTTAGCCACCTTCCTGTCTCCTTACCTTTACAGAATTGTGGCTTCCCTGTGGTCCTGTGAGAGCTGGATGGCTGAGATTGATGGGAGTCTGATAAACTTGGCTACCTCAGTCCATCTACTTCTCTCCATGTATGCCTCCTCCTCGCCAGCGGCACTCTGTTACTCGGGAGGAAGTGACCTCACCACACTTCCTCACAGCAAGTAGGAAAACAGAGGCCCACTTTGAAGCACTCTTAAAGGGCCCAGGGTCTCCTGATTACCTCACCTGCTGCAGCCTACCGGGAAATTTCTTAGTATCTCGGTGGGCTGTTCAGTCCTGGCTGCGGGCAGAGGGCCCACGGGGCAGCTACTTTGGGCCCTGTAGCGGAGAATAGTGGTAACAGGGCTTCTTCTCTGCTGGTTACTCCAATAGCTATTCAGGAACAAGCTGGAAACTCCAAGACAGCAGGCATAAATACAAGATAATCCACGAATATCCCATCACCCTTCCCAATAACTGGACGACACTCAGTATTAGGAGCAGAACTGATCTTTTAATGGCCAGGCTGGCCTTTAATGCAGGTTTTGCCCCAAAGGTTACCACCCGGGTGGACCTTGTGGGGCACCGATAAAAATATACATCATCCAGTAAAAACAGAGTTAAGTCACAAGACACTCCCATACACTGCATACAATCCCTCCCCTCTGCTCAGGGGATAATTGAGTTAATTGCTGTATCAACTCAATTATCCCAAAACAGAAAAATCACACTTTTCACACTTTTCGGAAAACATATCCTACATTCATAATTCCAACATCCCCTGATAGCCCCCATCTTGGGGAGCAAAATACAGAAAAATCACCCAGATCGGTTCAGGGGTTCAAAAGTTTTATGGATGTCTTAGTTTTACCGACCGCACACGAAGTGTAAGCAGAGAATAGTTCCATGAGTTTTGGCCGTGCGGTCGGTCTCCGTTCGTGAGGTTGAAATGCATGAAAATATATAACAGAATGGTTCGTGTCTTTGTTAGTTTCATTCCTCTCCTTCATTTGACTCTTTTCACCGAACGTCGCTCTGTTCCCTTGATTTCTCACAAACTTATGCGAGGATGGAAGTCTCTGCAGTGTTCGTGCCATCGCGTGTCTGATTTGGGTTCCAGACACTCAACGACAAAACACCGCTGGTGCAATACGTATGTAAAGATGGCCACCGCCACGTGTTCGTATCCCGAGCGGCGGCCACCCAGGGAACACCTAGTTAGTTTGTGCGGTTGGCAATTAAATTTGTGTGAATACAGTTAGGGAGGTCAATTGATGCCACGCTGCTGTCTTGGGTGGCCCGGTTGTTCGGTAGTGTAGCGGATGGCACCGGGCTGACCTGCAAATATATTGTACATAACTGCATTCGTTGGATCTGCTGTTTTATATGTGTTTTAAAAGAATTGTATTCCTCTGATTGTTCGGTAGTTTCATTCCCTTAGTTTATTCGAATGAAAATACCGAACAACCAGACCTCCCCTGTGTGAAGTGTGTCCTCAATTACCCGTTGCAACATTGTTGCGAACGGGTAATTGACTAGTAAGTAGCCGTCCTTTGTTCTCGGGGGTGGCCGCCATTCGACAAACGAACACGTGGCGGCGGCCATTTTAAAACTCCCGAACAGCGGTGTTTTGCCGTCGAGTGTCTGGAACTAAAATCGGACACTCGAGTAGGCGAACACCGCTGAGACCTCCACAAGCCCGGTCCGTTCGGTTCCAAACTACCGAACGGCCCCTCGTTCGGTAGATAGAAAGTACCGAACGAGGGGATTCAGGCGAACCCTCCCTAGCCTCTATAGCTAGAGGCTTTCATGTATTTTGTTCCCTTATGCCAGGACCGACCGCAGGGCCCATTCGCATGGAACCTCATTCGGCTGTCTCAGTTAGTGCGGTCGGTCATTTTATTCCCTCCATACATTTCCCGAACCCCTGGTCTGATCTGGGTGATTTTTGGATATGTTGTTCACCCAGATCAGGGCTATCCGGGGATGTAGGATTTAAAGAGGTACCCCTACGTTTAGGGGTACATCCAGAAACGGGGGGAATTACTGTACTGGATAAGGGGATTATGATGCTGGCTGAGGGGAGGAGATGTGTGGGAGGTTACCAGGACAGGATTGGCTACTGTACTAATGATTGTAAATCCCTCCCTTGCATGGGAGCATGCTTTAAAAGGAGACTGTGGATTAAAGCTTTCAGTTCTGCTCCTGAAACTGTGTGTCGTCCAGTTATTGGGATTGCTGTTGGGATATTGCTGTATTTGACCTGCTGGACACCTTGCCTGTGGATTTACTATTTACTTGTTCCTGAGCCTCACTTGGATTATAAGCGGAGATAACCTGGGGAATATTGCATCTCCGCTACAGGTAGTTTGTTCGTTTGTCAAACAGTATGGGTTAAAATAGTTGAAATAGGATTCCTATCGAACAACCAGACGAACGAGTGTTAATATTACAGTGTTACGTGTATCTTCATTGTACCAACAGGGCAAGTAACTGAAATATAGTAACAAATATGGTGGTTGGACAGCCCTCCCTTAGCAAAAGGAAGGTACTGTGGTGAAGCCCATTCCACTACAGGCCCCCTGGGAGCAACCATTTGCCCCTTATTAAAGACGGCTCTGACTACACCACCGTGTATAATCTGCCTTAAGAAATTACATCTCCAACCCAGAAAACTATATATACACACACAATCTTTTACCTTAAGCATTTCGTGCTAAATATTAGCACTTAATAGGTACAAATAGTATGTAAAAAAATATATATATCTGTATGCTTGTGATTTTTGGCACGAAAGGGGTTATCTCCTATGAATAACTATCTACAAGGTAGCCACTAAAGGTGCTTCTTGTTATTTCAGAGATTTTAACTCTGTGAAAAAAACACTGGACGTCCTCACACTGTGCATGCAGACATCCAGTATCTTCAAATAATTAGGTTCCCCCTCGGAGCGGACGTCGGAGCTGATGGAGGACGAAGAGGACAAAGTGAGTGTTTAAAGGTTTTTTAACACTTTAAATGACAGAGAATTAAGCAGTGAGACTGCAGGGGCATGATCTATACGCCAAAACTGCTTCATAAAGCAAATTTTTTTTGATGCCTGTAGTGTCTCTTTATTTCCCAATTAAGGATTTAAATTGTGCAACAAATGCTAATGCCGATCATTAACAATGGTTATATACTATTTTAATTTACACCTCAAATCCATCAAAGTAAACTGAGCAAAGTGCAGTGTGATAACTGTGTCCATAATATACTGAAAGAGTTTAACAAGATAATGACATTTGAATGCAGTTATTTTTGACCTTTCATGTGTAGTTTATAATAATTTATCTTCAAAACTCCTACGCAACTTGAGTAATATGCACAATCCACCTCCACACTATAATAATAGATATGGCTAAGTTTGGCACCCGTGAAGCTTCTAGATTCTTCTTTCTTCTTATATCTACAACCAAACCATGCCAGTAATACTAACAGAAATACTAATAAGGACTCATATTTAAAATTTTCTATTTTTTACTTGGTTTATTTAACACGTTTGAAAAGTAGAATACAGAAAATGCAAAATAATTGTACTAATGCTGGGCAGAAATTAAAAACAAGGCTAAATGAATGAGATGTGGTTATAAATTCTAAACAGCCAGAGAAAAGAAACCGTAGCACAGCTTGTAGGAAGGCTAGGAAAGAACAAGGGGGAGAAGAAAAAAGGTGTTAAAGGGAACATCCAATTAGCAAAACCATGGAGCCTGCACCAGAAATATACCCTGAAAGTTCACTTCCAGGTCATGACTTGGATCCCCACAGATGAATTCATAGGACTATGTAGTAAGTGTTCTAATTGAATAGTTTTGAAAAACTTTCTACTAAAACAGTGACTATCTCAATGTTGCTGTTCTAAGTCACAGATTATGAGAGGCTATTGGACTCCCCAAATCAGGAATCTAATAAATATGTGAATTGGAAACTGAAGTGTTCAATTATTTCCATTCAATTCACACTGGAATTTGACAAATGTTTCAATACTGATTTTATTTTATCACTTTTGAGATTAGAGCCTTTTTACAATGATATCTTCTCTCAAGGGAATCGATTTTAGATTTGTTGCCCATAGCGGCCATACTTTGGGGACCTACCTATCTCTGAGTTATTTGAGTGACATAATTCAGGACAAAATACGCCACGTGGTTATAACATAAAGGAATGTATAAATATGGGGGCAGATGTAAATTGTGCAAGTATGTTACTTGAACATTTTGATATGACTTCTGTTTAAACCCTTAAGGACACATGACATGTGTGACATGTCATGATTCCCTTTTATTACAGAAGTTTGGTCCTTAAGGGGTTAAAATTGCAGCACACACAGTGTAATTTATTTAATTTAATGCAGAAAATGTGGAATTCAGTATGTAGGACAGAACACTCGAATACTTAAGAACATATTCGTGAACATATCTGTGATGTAGAATTGAACAACAGTCACCAATTAATCGGCATTTCCATACATACACAGGAGGGAATTAGATTTTTTTCTCCTTTTAGGCTATATAAAAATGTAGATTACCACAGTGATGGGTGGGGCAGGAGGGAACACTTCCGAAAGAGGCTACATAAACGTAAGGCCTTTTGCATCTTCAGTCTAAAAATTAGACGCCCCAATATTATAAATTTAGAGTAGGATATAGATAGAGTAATTTCTCATTAAGTGTTTTTGCCATTTGGTTTTCATTTCATAAATCTCTCCTACCATTTAAATATTGGCTGATTGGATTTCTTTCCACTGAGACATATGACAATGATGAATAATACTAAGAAAAATTCACTGATGAAGTACCCTTGAGCCTGTGCCTTCCCCCTGCTGTACAATCCCAGGAGAGGTTGTAAGTGAAGAAAATAAAGGTATTTGATGTTATACTTTACTACATGTTTTGGGAATACATTTTTTCTCACCATATAAGCTGCTTCAGCTCTGATAGAGTAGTCACATAGAACCTGTGTTAGCCCCAAGGCCTTCTTTAACCTTGATTGAACCCAGGGCAAGCCTTTGCTTGGGTGCCCTGGGTCCTGCCTCCCCCCCCCCACACTTTCACCCCTGGCATACAATCACGCCCCCCAATCCAACCCAGTGGAACTAATGTAGAGAGAGCCCTGGTACAAGACATATTTTGGTCCTCCCGTGTAGGAGAAAAGCAAGATTGGAGGAAAGATAGATCCCCATCTGTTGTACAACTCCCACGATGCTATGCCAGCTGTATTTCTGCATTTGAATGTGAGCATG
Organism: Pelobates cultripes; assembly: GCA_933207985.1. Lineage (NCBI taxonomy): Eukaryota > Metazoa > Chordata > Amphibia > Anura > Pelobatidae > Pelobates > Pelobates cultripes. The sequence goes on along the minus strand of OW240912.1, from coordinate 301,914,053 downwards.
TTGTTGTATAGAGTATGTTTGTGCATGTAGGGTTTAGTTTTGGAGTTTGAGTGAAGGGGTGTGTTTCCATATACTTTTTGTGTTTAAATTCAGGGGGGTATTTGCATGTAATGTTCGTGTTTGCAGGGGTGTGTTTCCATGTTGTGTTTGAGTGCTGGGATGTATGCACATATATACATACACTTTAGCACGCAGATACACACAAACACACTGATACATGCACATATCTGGACACATGAACACACTGACACAAACAGACACATACATAAACACTTTGATGCACACACAAACAGGTAAAAACACTGGCACATCCACACACAGAGATACACACTTACACACACTGACACACAGAGGTACACATGCAGGGGTGTATTTGTGTGCAGTGTTGGTGTAGGGGTGCTGGGATGTATGCATTGCCACACAGATGCACACTTACACAAACATTGAGATGCACACAGGAACACAGATGCACATGCAGTGGTGTATTTGTGTGCAGTATTAGTGTTGGAATACAGGGGTGTATTTTTGTGTAGAGTTAGCATTGGAATGTAGTAGTGTATTTGTATGCAGTGTTGGTACTGGAATGATGGGATGTATGCATTGCCACACGCATAGATACACACTTACACACTGACACACATATACACACAGATGGGAAAAATACATTAGTGTAAGTATTTAAAAAGGGTTAAGGCCTATGAAAAAAGAAGCAGTCATGGACTTAGTACTATACATTTCCTCAATATTGTCTATAGTTGTGGTGCTTTCTTGTTTTTAGATGACCACGACCAGGCCCGGACTGGCCATCGGGAACACCGGGCAAATCCTTGATCTCCCCACCGGCCCGTCGTGGCAAACAGCGGGGCCGGCGCAAAATAGATGCCGCCCTGCATAGACCGGCAGGGGAGATCCTGGGACCTCCCCTGCCGGTCTATGCAGGGCCGGCACTATCCTTGCGCCGGCCCCGCTGTTTGCCACGACGGGCCGGTGGGGAGATCAAGGATCTCCCTGAACGGCCCACATGCGGCCGCCGGCAGGGAGGGAGGGAGGGAGGGAGACAGCCAGGCTGAAGAGAGTACCCGGCGGAGCTCTAACTTGCAGCTATCCCGGCCGGCACTATCCTCACAGGCTAGAGTTCACTCACCCACGAGGACCACCAGGGAACCCCGCCTCCCAGCGTGCCGGACCCCCCCCCCTCCCAGGCTAAAGGTAAGAAGGGAGGGGGGACATAATGCCTGTTTTTTGTTTTTTTTAAATTTAATTTAATTTTATTTTATTTACCCCCCCACACACACACAATAACATTTATACAGCAGTCTCACACACATCACACTCAGCACTCTCACACACTTCACACACAGCACTCTCACACACATCACACACAGCACTCTCACACTCATTACACACAGCACTCTCTCACCCATCACACACAGCACTCTCACACACATTACACACAGCACTCTCTCACCCATCACACACAGCACTCTCACACAGCACTCTCACACCCATCACACTCACAGCACTCTCACAGCACTCTCACAGAGCACTCTCACACACACACAGCACTCTCTCACACAGCACTCTCACACACATTACACACAGCACTCTCTCACACAGCAGTCTCACACACATTACACACAGCACTCTCTCACCCATCACACACAGCACTCTCGCACAGCACTCTCACACCCATCACACTCACAGCACTCTCACAGAGCACTCTCACACACACACAGCACTCTCTCACACAGCACTCTCACACCATCACACACAGCACTTTCACACACACAGCACTCTCTCACAGCACTCTCACACCCATCACACTCACAGCACTCTCACACACACACAGCACTCTCTCACACAGCACTCTCACACACCCATCTCACACAGCACTCTCACACCCATTACTCACACACGGCACTCTCACACCCATCACTCACACACGGCACTCACACACACACCGCACCCTCACACACACACATACTGCACCCCTCACATACACACAGAACCCCCCCAACACACTGCACCACACACATACACAATACTTCCAAATATATATATATATATATATATACACACACACACACACACACACTACACTCTTAAAGGACCACTCTAGCCACCCAGACCACTTCAGCTTAATGAAGTGGTCTTGGTGCCAGGTCCTTCTAGGGTTAACCCATTGTTTTATAAACATAGCAGTTTCAGAGAAACTGCTATGTTTATCAATGGGTTAAGCCTTCCCCCAAAGCCTCTAGCAGCTGTCTCATTGACAGCCGCTAGAGGCGCTTGCGTGCTTTTCACTGTGAAAGTCACAGTGAGAGCACGCAAGCGTCCATAGGAAAGCATTATAAATGCTTTCTTATGCGACCGGCTGAATGCGCACGCAGCTCTTGCCGCGCGTGTGCATTCAGCCGACGGGGCGGATCGGAGGAGGAGAGCTCCCCGCCCGGCGCTGGAAAAAGGTAAGTTTTAACCCCTTTCCAGAGCCGGGCGGGAGGGGGTCCCTGAGCCACATATGCATCACATTACACCACAAACACAACACGACTAAAACCGACCTTATTACACAATACCACACCACGACCAGCTCACTCTACACACACGCAATACCACAAGCAGGCTCCAAACACATGCACAATACTCTTTCCTGGCCTTTTGTCTCCTGGTATCCATTTATAGAGACACCAGAGACAAGTTGCAAGGAAACACAGTGCAAGCATGTTATTAAATTTGCTTGCACTGTGCAGAACAAATACAGGACTTTTTTCTCATGCTAGAGCTCTTCAGCAGAGCTCTGCGCATGGTCTGCCCTGGAAGAGCATTGAACCAACATGCTCACTTTGAGAGGAGGCGTGTTTGTCATTGGTGATGACAAAACACACCTCCTCTGCCCCGCCCCCTTTTTAGTGGGCCGCTGTGTTAAAAAAATGCCCGGGACAAATTTTTCTCCCAGTCCAGAGTCTTGGTGGCATTTTGTATGTGCCTTGCATGTGGAAATAAGGGACTTTGTAAAATTAAATAGCATCTGAGCAGCTTGAACTGTAAACCTCGACAAACAATGCACATGACCAGGCAATTCCAGCATATATGCAGCATCAATCCATCTCATCATTGCTTCACCAGAATGAGTTTGGAATAGCAGTTATTATGTGATCCTGTAACAGCATACAAGACGTTTGTAGCTTATCTCCTATAATTTACAACAAATTATGCTCTGGAGTTCTCATATAAACAACTTTAACCATTGGTCATCAGTGAAAATCCACTCCTATTCCCACTGATAGCAAGTTGTAAAGGCATTGTCCACAATGGCTAGTTACATATAGAAAAAAATAACAAACAAAAAAACCAACAACTCTTTTTCAGGTGTTCCATATCCACACGAATTCTCAAAGGGAGTAAAATCTGCTGGCATATTATGCCTACAGTTTAGGGACCTATAGTAGAACAATGCTTAAAAGAATCAATACAACACTAGAGCCTCTGTGTTATTGCTAAGAGAAATTGCCCTAAACATAAGAAAACAAGAAAAAAACATAAAAACAAGTGAATATAGTGAAAATATAATAAACATTTTTCAGAGCCAGTTAAATCTGGCTCTGAATACATCAAAAGTTGGAGTCTATGAGGTTCCACCACACCTTTCTATGTTAGGGACAGAGAATTTGTGGGGATCCTCAAACAAATAAGAAATGCCAATAGTGTAGATGGTAACAGGACAGCAAACCAAATGTAGGTATAAGGATTTTTTGAAGCCACAAAATCCGTCTCGTGATATAGTAGGGGTAATACCCCTTTGCTGTGGGTGACTGGAGCAGCAGGCAAAGTGATATTTTAATTGTATTTTATTATTAAAAAAAAAAAAAGATATTCTTAAGGCATGCAAAAACTATTAAAGCAATTAAAAACAACTGGAGCAAATATGGAAAAGCCCACAGGGTGCCCTTGAGGCTCGTTTCACCGCTCTGATGCGGCTTCATCAAACGATATTTGTCTAGTCTCACTGCTTCTGGATTTACAAATGTGAAAATGTAGCAGAAAAATCTCAAGTAGCATAAGTACATAGATTGCTATGGCTGGATTAGCAAAAAAAAAAACATGAGAAAAAGAAAAAGTACAATCTGCAACTTAGTTAATCAAGCCTACTGGTGAAACCTAAATTAATTCCAAGATCATGCAGAAATGCAAACGTTTCGGGACTCCTGTCTCTTTATCAATGTAACAATGCCCTTGCTTCTGGTTTTAAACCTCTTTCTGTTGACGTCATTGGCTATTGTCAATGCCTCTTAGGGCATATACTTCAGCCAGCATGTCCTTTCATTGGTTAGGCTACCGCATCATTCCGTCTCTGTAATGGGTAGTAAATCCATTCCAGCTGATCAGACAATTCTGTCCCAATATTCAGAACTAGAAAGCATGTTCATTACCTAAAACACCGGTCTCAGACATAAGGAATGATCATAGTGAATAAACACATTAGGTATTAAAAATTGCTAAACATTTCAATGAACAGGAGTTCAGCAGGTCAACCCGTAAATTATGTTTTTCGTACAGGCTTTGGTGATTTGCCTTAATGAGTAATTCTCATTTGTAATATGTGGGTGTCAAAAAAAGTTGCTTGTCAATTTACATGCTCTACAGGAACCACAATATAAAAAATATAAAAAATTCTCTTGAAGGACTTAATGACTTGGTCTCTCAGATCCATTATTGCTATATTTACGCCTACCTACACAACAAACATCCTTCAGACACATTTTTCATGGAACGTGCCATGGCTCAGACTGATTGCTCTAAAAGATCAGTAGTATGGATTGGGTAACAAAATGGGTAAGCTTCTCATGCATGCAATCCAGGGCAAACTTATTTACTTTCAAATCACGTACCTTGGGGATAAAGAATGCAGAATCATTCAGAATTCAAAAGAAATTAACTTTAGTTTGCCTCACCTAATAACCCTGAGGTCTGTCTATCAACCCTCCAAAAAGCAGATCTCTGAAGGCCCTCTAATTTACAGACAGGCATCCACAATGCCCATATCTGAGTAAAACAAGCCATCTCCTCCAGTGACACTGGTAAGACCTCTTGACTGAATTGTTTTAGCTCTGAATAGTATAAATCATTAAAAGAACATATCACACCTGCTGTGTTAGAATATTTAATATAAATAACATGTACTTGAACAAGTTGTTGATCCAAGGAGAAATCTGATTACGATTATGGAGTCAAGAAGGAATTAACTTTTTTCTAATTTGTGCTATCACTTCTAATTGTTTTTTTCTTTTTCCTTCCTCATTATCAGGCTTAGAAAATAGCATTTGAAAGCTCCATCTGACAGTCTGAAATGAGAAGAAGCAGATCTGTACCATTGTCTGGACCTGCGGACACATTCACAGGATTTGTAGGGTTATTCACACATATGCTACCCTATCCCTGCAATAACTTAACTCTGCTCATGTGCAAAGTTCTCCTGGCTACTTCTGACATCAATCCAATAATTGATGCTGCCAGAGGTGGAATTACATCAAATGTCTTATTGTCTTGTAATCTTTGTCCACAAGCAGGAGACCACATTATACCTTTTCATGCTGCACACCAACCTATTTAAAGTATCACCTATTTTTTATTTATTGGGCTTTTTTCCCCCTCTTTCTTTTCACTTATGGGTTCTTGGGAATTGGAGTTTTACTTATTGTTTAGTAGTTTATTCTTTTCTTAGGCCAACACCCTAGTCAGGATTGTAATTAAGGAATGTAGGTCTCCAGAAAATGTATTCTGAAGTACCAAGCTATAGGACTCTTTGCTCATCTGTCTGTGTGAGGTGATTTTACCCTACGAGGGTGACTGGGCAGTATATCTCCCAGGGAGGGACTTGCTATCAGCATTTACTACAATATTAGGAAGAGTGCCAGGTGACTCTCACTTGGGCAGTGTTACAGGATAGTAAAGTTTAAGGAGTGGTTGCATATCATTTTGGGCTATGTATGAGTCTTTGAAATCTGCAAATAAGGATATATATATTTTTTTTACCCTTCACCCGCCTCACATAGTTAATTGAATAGTGTTACAGTGTTTAGAACAGGGGTATTCAACCTTTTTATACCTACTTTGTTGATGGTAACATTTCCTTACTGCCTAACAGAGCCACAGTAACTAGTTTTATAGCGCAAGTACGATTTTTTAAAATTTGCTTACATTTTTCTTTTTTAGAAAGTAGTTTGTTTTTTTTTACAAAAAATACATACTTAAATGTATCTATTTTTTCCCCTTTTTTCTATTCTACTTTTTTTCTATGTGTGTCTCTGAAGTTCTGTGTGTGTGTGAAGGGTGTAGTGTGTGTGTGTGATGGCAGTGTGTGTGAAGGGTGCAGTGTGTGTCTGTGAAGGGTGCTGTGTGTGTGTTACGAGTACTGTGTGTGTGTTAAGGGTGCAGTGTGTGTGTTAAGGGTGCAGTATATGTGAGGTGCCACGGGTGTGAGGGGGCAGTGTGTGTGAAGGGTATATTGTGTGTGTGTGTATGAGAGGTAAAGTATGTGTGGGTGCAGTGTGTGTGTGAAGGGTATATTGTGTGTGTGTATGAGAGGTACAGTTTGTGTGAGGGTGCAGTGTGTGTGTGTGTGAAGGGTGCAGTATGTGTGTATGAAAGGTACAGTATGTGTGAGGGTGCAGTGTGTGGGTGTGAGTGGGCAGTGTGTGTGTGACAGTTGTAGTGTGTGTGTGTGAAGAGTACTGTGTGTGTGTGAAGCGTGCAGTGTGTGAGGGGGCAGTGTGTGTGAAGAGTGTGTAAAGGGGGCTGTGTGTGTGTGAATGGGGGCATTGTGTGCGTGTGCGAGGGGGGCAGTGTGTACGTGTGCGTGGGGGGCAATGTGTACTTGTGGGTGGGGGGGCAGTGTGTGTGTGAAGGTTGTAGTGTGTGTGTGTGAAGGGTACTGTGTGTGTGTGAATTGTACAGTGTGTGAGGGGGCAGTGTGTGTGAAGAGTGTGTAAAGGGGGGCTGTGTGTGAAGTCCCTGATGAAGCGGACTAGTTGTCAATTCCCAGTACTCCTGTCAGGTCCATTTCTCCTACTCAAAAAGGCGATAACGGTCATGGACCATTCCCCGCATTACGGCGGAACTTCGTAAACGCAACATCCCTTTCCCAGCAGCGGCCATGAAAGCGGAATTGTTTAAGCTCAGGCAGACACATACTGACAACGCTGGGGTCAGAGAAGGAACGAGTGACTCTAGCAACTCGGAGCTCCACGCCATGATTTCCTCACTCGTTACCTCCATGGGGAAAGTTAACGATTGACTGCATAGAATTGAGGCTTGTAGCCTTCCCTTGTCATCATCTGGGGCTTCAGCTGCTGAAGTTAAAGGTTCACTAAAGATACAATTGGGTAAAATACCCCCGGAGTCGGGTACTCATATCATCACCCCTGCCCATATGGTACCTGCAAATCTAAAGACATCCTGGAAGGCAAAGACATTAAACTTGTCTCACTACTGATTGGGTGTCGTGGAGAATCGCACGTACACATACGGTGATATATCGGTTGTATTGAAATCTAGGGATCCTCGACTAAGAAATTGTCTATCCCGGATTTTGGGATTTATAGGGATGTCATATGCTCGGTGCACCCTCATAGAAGGGAGGAATTGGATCTCTACTTGCACAAGCTCGTGGACTTAAGCAATAAATACGGTGGTTCATAATTTTACGATTACCACCGGTCCTTTTCAGTGAGGGCGTCTGCCATTCTTGCTCAGTTCAACATCAAAACCCATTGGAGCACAGTGCACACGGAGCTGTTTTGCAGGCACTTCGCCGGACTGAGGACACCAGCTTGTGCAATTTGCGCATCCACCACGCATGCCACAGACTATTGTCACATCTCTCCCGACATCAATCCTACCATGGCTTTCCTAGGCGCCCAAGCCAAGTTATTGCTATTGTATATTTAGAAAAATCTCAGGTGTGTAACAATTTCAATTGTACCTGCGGTTATAGTGCTTGCCGCTTGTTGCATGGCTAGCTCTTTAACCACTCTCCCTTCCAGACACTTGGTCGATTTCTTAAAAACAGGGTTCACACATGGTTTTCATACTGGTATTATTCATATACCAGCAGGTATTGTGGAGTGCAATAACCTCCAATCCGCTATGGCTGATACGGACGCTGTTGATACACTTTTACACAAAGAACTAGGGGAAGGTTTCTTATTAGGACCATTTAAAGAACTGCCATTCTCCAACTGGAGGACTAACCCCATAGATGTGGTCACCGGGAAAACCTCAGGCAAACAAAGATTGATCATAGACCTCTCCACACCTCACTCTTCGGGTATTCCCAGCCTTAACTCCTTGATTCCCTCTGAGGAGTTTTCGCTGCAGTATTCCACAATTGACAACGCAATTGACGCAGTCATTACAACAGGGATTGGGGCCTGGCTCAGTAAAACAGACATTGTTAACGCCTTCAAATTGCTACCCATTCAACCAGCTCTATGGCCTCTGCAGTGTATCAAATGGAAGGGTCTATACTACTTTTTCACTCACCTTCGGGTCAAAAAGCAGCCCTAAGATTTTTGACACCTTCTCTGAGACCTTGTGTTGGCTTCTATTGAACATGTGCAGGTGCCATACAGTAATCCACTACCTGGGTGGCTTTCTGTTTATTGAGAACAATTCCTCCCCCCAGGCAACTTAAACAAAGCCATCAAGCTATTTCATTCCTTAGGCATACCAGTCTCTCTCAGCAAAACTGAAGGTCCCAACACCACAGCCAGTTTCCTGGTATTCACCTCGATATCATGGCCGTGGAAGCCAGCCTCTCGTTAGATAAAATAAGTCATATCATACATCTCATAAACCAATACGTCCAAATTGGTTCCTGTAATCGCAAGGAGTTACAATCACTGTTGGGTTCCCTGTATTTTGTCATAGTAATCATCCTTCAGGGTAGAGACTTTATTTCCAAACTCCTTAGCTTACTGCCCGTTTTTTCCAACGACGATAGTCATATCTCCCACAATCCACATGCCCCTGCTGACCTTCTCATGTGGAGGGAATTTCTGTTGCACTGGAACGCAAAGAGCATGTTTCTTCCTCAGTTGTCGGTGGACTCCCCATCATTTGGGTCCTAACTGCCTAGATATGCATGAATAAAAACAAACAAAACACACACAGTACTTACCTGCAAAGAAAGGAGCAGAGGTAGCGAGACAACTGCTTGCAAGACCAAACTGAAACAAAAAAGGATTAAATGGCAAAGGAATGGGTGTGGCAACAAAAAACAAACATTTAAAGGAATCCAGGAGACTGGGAATTCCAGGAATGGAATAAAGGAATGAACCCAGAAAACCCAGCATAAAGAAAACCAGAAAAACTAAGAATTGTAAAAAGAGTACTGGATACCAGAAGCCAAGGCCAGACATCACCGCAGAACAGGATGTGACACACTGCCACCCCTTCGTTCCAGGAGCTAGTCATGGATTAAATGAATTACTGGTCCATAGTTGAATAAAGACAACAGAATGAGGTGTATCTAAATCATGATGCAAGATATAAGCACCAACAAAGTTCCAGATAGCCACCAAATAGCCTACTATAGAGGTCAGATGAAGCCACTAAAAACAAAAATAATAAAAGTTTATTGTACAAAACAAATATGAAACCCAAACACGTGCTACCATATACACACCAAAAATGAATTAAAATGATTACTAGACAGGTCTATAAAGAAAAATAGATCGTCTAAATCGAAGTAAAACAACAAAATATGTTGTAGCAGATCAAAAAATAATAAGAAGAACCATTCCTGTCAGTTATATCTGGTCATAGGCCAGGCTAGAAAGCAGAATGCCGATCACATGGATCGGTAAATATATTGGATCTGGCACTTTAAATCTCCATAATAGAATGATGTACCATATATGTCTTATCCAAGGTATGAATCAATATGGAGAGTTAATTATCCGTAGTGATAAATAATCAAACTAAAAGGTCGGTCTGATAATAGGTAGATCGATTGTAAGGTCTGTCACTTTAAATAAGGTACTAATGGACAGAATAGATCTTCTAAATAGCTAAACAGAAGCTAATATTGTAAATATTAAGTGTCTAAAAATCACAACAGAGAAAAGAAAAAGTAATAGAATCGATATTGAACTAATAACGAGTTTAAGAGTAATGGAGCAGGTACGTGTTTCTCTTTTTTTCCAGAACTGGAAAGAACTATCTTCAGACGCGTGGATAATCCAAACGGTGCAGGGCTATCAAATAGAGTTTGACTCGACCCCGCTCCAGCTGGCCCCTCCACGTCCGATCCAGACTACACGGGCAGACGCCCGCCTCATAGATGCGGAACTCCGAGAACTTCGCTCCAAGGGTGCCATCCAACCGGCTCCGGATGCCACCGGTTTCTACAGCAATATCTTCCTGGTCAGGAAGAAAACCGACGAATTTCGCCCTGTTATCAATCTCAGGGAGCTCAATTCTCACGTGGTATATCGACATTTCAAAATGGAAGGTATACATCTTCTCCGGGACTTGCTTCGACGCGACCTCAAAGACGCGTACCTTACCATTCCGGTACACAGAAGCAGCCGTCCCTACCTCCGCTTCTTCTGGCATGGGATCCCCTGGCAGTTCACCTGTCTCCCGTTTGGCCTCAGCTCGGCCCCGTGGTGCTTTACCAAGCCGGTAGTGGCGAAAATCAGATCCCAAGGCATAAGATGCATCATCTACCTCGACGATATCCTGATCTTCGACGAGGATGCAGAGACTCTGCGGAGACACACGGAATACACACTACACCTTTTGGACTCTCTGGGTTTCGTCGTCAACAGTCCCAAGTCCGCATTGACCCCAGCTCAATCAGTTCAATTCCTCGGATTCGTAATAGACTCCACATCATGCACTCTCCACCTCCCGGCTACCAAAATTACGGCAATCCGCAGGGAGATCCGGAAAGTCCTTCGTCGGACTACAATACCCCTACGATTACTAGCACGGATCATAGGCCTTCTCTCCACATCCATCCAGGCCATTTTTCCCGGGCCCCTGCACTACAGGGCCATGCAACGCCTCAAGGCAAGTTTCCTTCGCAGACAACCGACATACGACCAACCGGTTCCAATGTCGGTCGAAGTTCGGGAAGAACTACACTGGTGGCTGAATTGCATGCAGGCTTGGAATGGCAGGGCCATATTCGGGAACCAGCCAGACTTCGTGCTGGAATCGGATGCCAGTTGTTCAGGCTGGGGAGCAACAGACGGAACCACGTCCACAGGAGGAGTCTGGACTTCCAAAGAGCTCTCGATGCACATAAATTGCCTGGAACTCTTGGCCGGGTCCTTCGCCATTCGCAGCCTGGCAAAAGATCGATCCAACTGCTGCATCCTACTCAGCATGGACAACGTCTCAGCGGTCAGATACATCAACCGCCTTGGAGGCACTCGTTCTCGAACACTGGCGAAAGAGATCTTCGACTACTGCCTACCACGCAACATCACCTTGCTGGCAGAACACTTACCAGGAGACTCCAATACGACGGCGGATTGGTACTCACGCCACTGGCGATTGGCAGCTAGTCCCTCATATTTTCGTGCTATTGGATGCACAGAAGGGACCTCTCTGCATAGACCTTTTTGCGTCCCGCAACAATCGACAGACAGAGGTTTTCTTCAGCTGGCTCCCAGACCCGGAGAGCCTCGCAACGGACGCTTTTCTCCAACAATGGCCAAGGGACGGTGCCTACGCATTCCCTCCTTTCGCAATGATAACGAGGGTCCTTCACCGGATCCGTCTACAGGGAGTGAGAATAATTCTCATCACGCCGCTCTGGCAGAGCCAGCCATGGTATCCGGACCTTCTGGAACTTTCAATCAACGATCCCCTCCTCCTACCAGATGCCCCAACCATCATCAGGAACCCATTGGGCCTACCTCACCCACTAGTCCTGCAGGAACGCTTGCCCCTTGTGGCCTGGACTCTTTCCGGGGTTCCTGGAGAACCGAAGAATTATCGCAGGAAACTAAGGACCTGCTATGGGATTCATGGGCACCAGGAACTAGGAGGTGCTACTTATCAGCATGGCACTCCTGGACAAGTTGGTGTGTGGGACGGGACCTCAATCCCTTTATTGCACCTACTCACTCCATCATGAATTTCCTGACTTCACTTTTCACTGCCGGAAAATCATACCGTTCCATCAACGTGGTACGGTCAGCCATCTCAGCGGCTCATACTCTGACACAGGGGACTCCTGTTGGTAAGGACCCGCTCATCTGCAGACTTCTCCACGGCATGCGCCTACGGCGCCCCTCGGAACCTAAATATTCTAGACTTTGGGACATTGGTGTGGTCCTTCAATTCTTACGAAATTGGCCTCCCAACGAGAAACTATCACTCCGCCAGCTTACCGCAAAATTCACCCTCCTGCTCTGTCTGGTTTCCTTTCGACGGGTAGCGGACGAACGCACCTTTGACGCCAACGCGTTTACCTTCTGTCCGGCGGGTGTCACCTTTCGGATCTCACGTCGCACTAAGTCCAACTCTCACTCGGTTTTCTACCCTTTCTTCCCTTCTGACCCTCAACTCTGCGTGGTCTCAACCCTCCGTCAATACGTGGAAGCCACCGCGACGTCGCGGCAGCCTTCCACTCATCAGCTTCTCATCTCTTACGTCCGCCCTTATGGTCCGGTTTCGGTGGGTTAGATGGCTACTATCCCTTGCCGGTATTGACCAAACTTTTGGAGCACACTCCATTCGTGGGGCAGCGGCCTCTTCCACTTATGCGGCAGGCGCGTCCCTCTCGGACATTTTACGAGCGGCGGACTGGACCAGAGAATCTACCTTTAGGACATTCTACTTTCGCCCTCTTGATAATCCGGCATTCGCTTTTCTTTCACAGCGTTGAAATTGCAAAATACGAAGCCTCCTGTCATGTGATAAAATTGAAGATTATGCTAGCTTTAGTGTACAGATAATCTTAATTTTAATAATGACAGGAGGCGAGTATTTTCCCTCCCTGTTCTCTTTCGTTCTTCCCTCCCTTTCATTTTCACTTCTACCTACTACACTTTGCTCATATGTTGGTATAATACCTGACGCGGTAGCTCTTGTTTAAATGCCTTATTTACATTCGCTTATAGAGCTATATATATATTGTCTGGGTGGGATACTTATTTAACACCACTAAGGGAGGACGTTTAGTTTATTATTATCATGTTACTAGATGATATTAAAGTTGAATTACGGGACAGACATCCTTTGTTTTATACAATCACTTCTGGACTCTAACGCACCTTATACTCTCATTTCAGCTTAACCAGAAGCTACACGGAATCATTAAAGTCTCCATACAAGATGTTGTCATCATCGCATCAGGAGATTTATCATCAGGTCTTGGTAGTCCATCGTTTGACAAGGAGATGCCTTCGTCTGCATTCTACCTGTTCCGGTTCAATTTATTCTGATTAAGTTTCCAGTTTCTAGTTCTATGGACTTCTCAGTTGTTCTGTTATTTTCTACATTTATGAACTTGTGATGTCGCAATTTTTAAAGAGGAAATGATGTCATAGGTAACACCTCTTATACCCTATTCCACGTTGTGATTGGTTAAAAGTTTTGTCACTCTTTTCTTTGCTGCTATGGAGATAGTAAAGAAAGATTATGCAAAATACTCGCCTCCTGTCATTATTAAAATTAAGATTATCTGTACACTAAAGCTAGCATAATCTTCAACTATATGTGAGAAATGGCCAACAGGTTTTGTTCTCCAGGTGGTGTTGCAATACAGATCCAAATTACCTTAGCAATTCCTTGCACAGTTAAATAAGGATTTGAGCTTTTACAACTATAAGTTGTTTGTTGATTTAGACTATATCAGTTACTTATGTAGTTACCAGTAATAAAAATAGAAAAAGTCCTGTTTATGAAACATATTTTGTGAAGATAATATTATTAGCTAACTGAACTATCTTCATTTTCTTAAAATGACTATAATTGAGGAATCCACATCTGCATTCCTAACGCTATTAGTATCAGTGTCCCTATTTATTTCCAGGCCCCAAATCCGTGTGCACAGTAAAATTATAAAAGTCTTATACAATCCAACGCTCCTACTGGGGACTGTAGGTGTATGCATGGTGCTGTGCTCACCTTCAGCCCTCACTCTTCAGCTCCCACCATGATAGCACTGAGCATGCACGAATGATATTGCATTATGTCTAGGTTTGGGATAGGGAAGTAACAGTTCCCACTCTCTTATCCAGAGGGTCTGAAGGTGTGGCTTGAGGCCAGGCTTCCAAGCCTTCTTACTATTAAAGTAAAGTGATTTGGGACCATCAAGAAGGAGCGAACTAACACTAGCAACTGACCGTTAAAGTAGATGAAGTTGTTTTAGTAAATACATTGGTCCTTTAAAGTTTGAGTAAAAGAAAATCATTGTAGCAATTTTAAAATATAGTGTGAGGAGTGGTGAATCAATCTGAAGTTGCATCTATTTTTTCATTAAATAACAAAAACAAACAAAAAAGACCTTATTTTAAGAAATAGAATTGTAATATTTTCTAAGTAATTTTTTATTGTGGCAGAACCATGAGTGAAATGTTCATGCTAATTCATAGGGTCTTAAACTGAGCCATAAGTAAAGAGTTATTTTTGTTTTATAGTGCTTTTTTACATCATTGGAATACACATTTCCTCAATGACTCAGTGTGTTGAGGTTGAAAGTTCAGTACTATTGGACAGATTACAATAAACTATACTGTTTTACTCAAAATGCCAGACTCTCTATTATTTATAAACGTGCTCTGTCTGTGGAGCGGCAGACAGCCATGAGTGGTGATGTAGACAAGATGCTTGTTTGCCTTGAAACGTAAAGATGAAAATTGTTTACATTTAGATGCTCATGGCATTATAGCGGAGGCTCCTCTAGTGGCTGTCAGTGTAACAGCTACTAGAGGCTTGTTAACCCTTCAACTTAAGGCAATATTTTACCTTGTGGGGTTGAACATACAGGACGGCAAATATCCTTGCACCTGCCCTGTGCAGGTAGTGCATAACATTGGTAAATGCCACATTTGATGTTCCCTTGTGTAATTGTCTTCTAGAGTTGATCTGCACTTGCCCATCAAGTTCTGGGCGAAGGCTCCAAGCATTCCATTATCCATGTGTGTGGCTTTCTTTTAGTCAATCCAAGCGGTGCACAGATTGGTCCGTCTGGTCTTGAAATCCATTGTGACTGCTTGTCTATTAACAGCTAGTGTTTTGAGCCTCTAGTGTTATTTTGTATTGGTGCATACTCCCATCAATCTTGGAGACGATAATGCCTAACAGGATTTTCATGTTATGGGAGGCAGGTGATTTGTCAGTAGTTAGATGCTATTGTTCCCTTGTTAGGGTCCTTCATGACTAGTTTATTTCTGCCTGATGTTAGCTAGTCAGGATGGGGTCAGGTTGCTAGTAGCTGGTTTGTTTTTGCTGCAAGGCATTCATGCAGCATTGTTAATTTCTTTTCCAGCAGGTGTGGATCACACCTTGGTGCTGATCAAATTGTCATGAGGGCTAATGTGGTCTCATTGTTGGATATTTCTTTCTGTGATGGTGACTGGTTCCTGTTCTGGGAACATGCAGACTTCTGCTTTCAGGTGTAGCAGCCACTGGGCTTTGGTGCTATGTGATCCTTCTTGTTAAAGGACCACTATAGGCACCCAGACCACTTCAGCTTAATGAAGTGGTCTGGGTGCCAGGTCCAGCCAGGATTAACCCTTTTTTTTAATAAACATAGCAGTTTCAGAGAAACTGCTATGTTTATAATAGGGTTAATCCAGCCTCTAGTGGCTGTCTCATTGACAGCCGCTAGAGGCGCTTGCGTGCTTCTCACTGTGAAAATCACAGTGAGAAGTCGCCAGCGTCCATAGGAAAGCATTGTAAATGCTTTCCTATGAGACTGGCTAATGCGTGCGGCTCTTGCCGCACATGCGCATTCAGCCGAGGAGGAGGAGAGGAGGAGGAGAGCATTGGAATACACATTTCCTCAATGACTCAGTGTGTTGAGGTTGAAAGTTCAGTTTTATTGGACAGATTACAATAAACTATACTGTTTTACTCAAAATGCCAGACTCTCCATTATTTATAAACGTGCTCTGTCTGTGGAGCGGCAGACAGCCTAGAGCAGGGGGACCCGAGCACGAGTATGTTTTCCTGGCACTATAGTGGTCCTTTAACCCCTTAAAACCGGAGGACGTACAATTACGCCCTCTAATAGGCGGCTCTAAACGCCGCCGGGCGTAATTGTACGCCCTCCGGTTTTTGTTAACTTACCCGGTCGCCGGCGGTCCCACGCCGGCGATCGCGGTGGGGGGGTCTCCCAGGGAGCCCCCCCGCGGCAGATCCTTCTCCTCCGGTGCTCCCCGGCCATGTGAGAGTGGGGTCCTAGCGAGGACCCCACAATCACATGGCCGGGTAGGCTGCCTCCTGCATTGCCAGCAGGGGGGCTGCCTGTAATGACAGGTGGTCCCCCTGCTGGCTGAAAATAAAATGAAAATTACATTTATTGGTGTAAAAAAATAATAATATATACTTAGATCATATGTATATATTATATATATATGATCTAAGTATATATATACACATATACATACACACACGTACACCGTCTAGGTGTATTTTACTATTAATATATATATAATTATATATATATATTAATATCAAATTACACGTAGACTGATACTGATTAAATATATATATAATTATTGTTATATATATATTTATATATAATATAAAAAAAATAAAAATGTAAATACGTTAAAAAATAAAATTAAAAAAATAATTAAAAATAAATAATTAAAAATATATAGATGTGTGTTATTTCGTTCTAACTGTTTTGTGAAATTAATATATATATATATATCAAAATACATGTAGAACGAAATAATATATATATCTATATACATAAATATATACGTATATATCACTATATATATACCTATATATAAATAAAAAGATTTTAAAAAAATTATATAGATATATACATATATATACACATACGTATATATATACATATATTAATTCTACATATATATTTATGTAATATTTTTACATAATTAGGTATCTTAATTAATTACAATTAGCAGGACCTGCCTGACAACCCATGCCGAAAGTAAAGGGAATTTAATTTGCTAGCACTATATTTAACCCTATAACTTTCCGAGACACCATAAAACCTGTACATGGGGGGTACTGTTCTACTCGGAGACTTCGCTGAACACAAATATTAGTGTTTCAAAACAGTAAAATGTATTACAACGATGATATCGCCAGTAAAAGTGACTTTTTTGCATTTTTCACGCACAAACAGCATTACACGGACAATATTATTGCTGTGATACTTTTTACTGTTTTGAAACACAAATATTTGTGTTCAGCGAAGTCTCCCGAGTACAACAGTACCCCTCATGTACAGGTTTTATGGTGTTTTCAAAAGTTACAGCATCAAATATAAGGCTTGCGTTTCATTTTTTTCACATTAAAATTCGCCAGATTGGTTGCGTTGCCTTTGAGACCCTATGGTAGCCCAAGAATGAAAATTACCCCTATGATGGCATACCATTTGCAATAGTAGACAACCCAAGGTATTTCAAACGGGGTATGTCCAGTCTTTTTTAGTAGCCACTTAGTCACAAACACTGGCCAAAATTGGCGTTTTTGCATTTTTCACACACAAACAAATACTAACGCTAACTTTGGCCAGTGTTTGTGACCAAATGGCTACTAAAAAGACTGGACATACCCCATTTGCAATACCTTGGGTTGTCTACTATTGCAAATGGTATGCCATTATGGGTGTAAATTTCATTCCCGGGCTACTATACAGTCTCAAAGGCAACGTAACCAATCTGGCGAATTTCAATTTCAAATGTAACGTGCTATATTTGACCCTGTAACTTCCCAAAACGCCATAAAACCTGTACATAGGGGGTACTGTCTTACACGTGAGACTTTACTGAATATAAATATGTGTATTTTATTGCAGTAAAAGCAAACAGTATTATGACACTGACCGTTAAAATGTCATGTAGACCTAAAAAAATCCAAAAAAAACATATTTTCTCCCATTTTTTTCATATTAAATTATGTTTCATAGCTAAATATTTAATATTAAATGAAAGCCCTGTTTCCCCTGAATAAAATGTTATATAATAAGGGTGGGTGCATTTACTATGAAAGAGGTGTATTACGGTTGGACAGACATGTAGCGCAAATGCCAGGTTTTGTTTACATTTTGTTTTGTTCACAATGTGTACATTTGGCTCCGTCCTTAAGGGGTTAAGGAGGCATTATCTACAATCCCAACCACCACAATAACAGAGAGCAACAAGCTCAAATATGCTACAGCAGTAGTGATCTTCCAGAGGCGTATCTACAAAGTCAAGCTAAATGAGAAACAATATAGAGGAAATAATTAATTTGCGCTTGTAGATACTGGTATAGTTTACCGAGGGCAGCCCAACACACAAATCCAGTGTTTCTCTTATCAACCTTTCTGCTACATTTGGAAGAGAAACAATGCCTACCGTGGAGACTAACACTGGAAGAAAAAGTCAATTTGTAAGGAAATTAGTAAACTGGATCAACTTTACAGAGGTGGAAAGATCAATATATTCATACCAGAAGCTCTGGAAAATACTCAAGCAAAGGCTCACAGCACTGACAACCAGACTGTGGAGGTACACCAGAAATGCGAAGGCTGAAAATAAATGCCTTGTTTACCAAAGAAGCATCCAAGGTGTACACACAGCTGCAGTGTAACAATGTATCCAACCTAGACCCACCCAGGGCTGAGACTGAAAAATACTGGTAAAACAACTGGGGGGAAAAAACTGATCAGCCACATCATAACCACTGACAGGTGAAGTGATTAACATTGATATCTTTACAATGGAACCGGTCAAGGGATGGGTTCTATTAGTTATGCAAGTGAACAGTTAGTTCTTTCATTTCATGTGTTGGAAGCAGGAACAATTTGCAAGCAAAACGATCCGAGTTATTTTGACAAGGGCCAAATAGTGATGGGTAGATGAATGGGTCAGAGCATCTCAAAGACAACAAGTCTTGTTGTATGTTCCGAGTATGCAGTGGTTAGTACTTGTACCAAAAGTGAAGTGCAAGGAAGGTGAACCAGCGTCAGGGTCATGGGTGCTAAATACCCATTGATGCTTGTGGAGAGTGAAGCTAAGCCCATCTGGCCTGGTCACACTGAATAACTACTGTAGCTCAAATTGCTAAAAAACGGAATGCTGGCCAGGATTGAACACAGTACTTTGCAGTTTGTTGTGTATGGGGCGGTCTAGACTGGTCAGAATGCCCATGATGCTGTGTGCTCTGTTCACTGCTGAAAGCACCTTCAATGGGGACGTAAGCATCCGAACTGGACCATGGAGCAATGAAAAAAGATTGCAGGGTCTGATGTATAATGTATTATTTTAGGTCAGGTGGTTGGCCGGGTGCATGTGCATAGTTTACCTTGGGATGCACTATGGCAAGCAGGCAGGCCAGCAGAGGCAGTGTTATACTCTTGGCAATTTTATGCCAGGAAACCTTAGGTCTCAGTATTCATGAGGATATTACATTGACACGTACCATCTACTTAGAGATTGTTGCAGACCTTCATGGAAATGGTGTCCCCTGATGGCAGTGGCCTCTTTCAACAGGATAATGCAATGTTTTTTGGCAGTTTCAGTCCTATTCCCCCACCCCCAAAAAAAAAAAAATTATATATATATATATATATATATATATATAAATAAATTACCTATAATTGTCCAATATCTGTGTGTAACTTCCGTTGAATGTCGGGGGTACTTTTTCATTAAAAAAAATATTTTTATTGTACTTCATAATATTTTACCTTTTTATAGGGGCCACTGCAATTTTTTTTTTGTGTCAGTGACAGAATACACATTACACAATAATTTCTCTTGTATTTGTATTGATTTCATAGCTCCCACATCTCTTGGTTTAAAAGTAAAATCATAAGATGAAACATTTTTTCAGGTGGTGCTTATTTAATACATTTCAAAAACTTTATTTCTTCACAGTCACCAGTCAGATAGCTTTCATTTGAACATACTACAACCTGCGAGTGTCTTTCTAATAGGAAAAATCCCTCTATTTGTCCCAAATTTCTCTGCCTTACTTTTTCTATCATGTCCATTTTTTCTAGCAACCGCAGGCATTTGGTTCATATACCAAATATACAATTTCCAAGTATACCATTTCCTTCCTTAATGTAAAACACCACTGTAGTGGAGCTCCCTGTACACCTGCTGGGAACCTCCACCAAGGACCGCTTCCTAGCTTGAACAGGGGAAAACCGCTGCGCTTCTGCCCCAGTTGCTGTGGCTTGACTGGGGTCCTCCTGGAGCCTCTCCATCCAGGAGCAGGATAGGGGACTAAATGATCAAAGTAGGATCAGCGCTAGTAATGCCACAGTAAGTATGTAAACTGTAAAAAGGCAGCACACCTAAAAAGGGGTAACCCTTCTATCCCCTAAAGCTAAAACAGAAATAGAAAAATCAAATAGAATAGGGCGCGCCTTGATAAAAATATATAAAATATAACAGTAAAAACGTACAATAAAAATGAGAGTAAAAAGAGTCCAGATATTATAGTCCACAGAATGTTCTTGTAACGTGATATGGTATCGTCCCAGATGACGATTTTCAATATTTTCAGTAGGTGATATGTGAAGAGAAAAAGAAAATAGTAGGCGCTCGCTATAGTGATCAGGCAGCAGTTTACAAAACAAGGATTCCCCAACCTTGTGAATGAATAATAGAAAGACAAGAAAGAAGGCGTATACCGCGCCTAGTAATTTATATATGCAAAAAATACATACATATATCCTTGAATATTCCAATCAATCGCAACCTCGGAAAAAATTAAGATAAGAAATAATACTGCAATACAGTAAATTATATCTTAAAAACAGTCAATTATAGCTATGTACAGTCCACTCACATTTGAATGAGCTATAACAGAGCTCTGCTGTGAAGCGCCTGGACAGTACAATCCCCGCCTTTGGATTTGTAGTTCTCAAAGTGCAATGTGCATAGTAGATAAAAGGAGAGATAGTAGCAATATGGTGAAGTAAGTACTAATAATATAATAAATAATAGAAAGTATTGTACTTACACTTTCTAGAGCATATAAATTGCTCCAGTATAAACAGCTTAGGTGGTATAATCCCCACCAAGGATATACAGGATCCAGGAATTAAAAAATAATAATAATAAAATAATAAATATAAAAAGTAACTTTAAAAAGTATACTGTAATATAATTAAACAGAATAATAAAGGCTAAAAAATATATATGGTAAAGTCCCACTTAACGCATTTCGCCTAAACAGGCTTCTTCAGAAGTGTGGTATAATGTCCAAGAGTCCATTTTTATATCCTAGTTGATGAGATGATAATTTCCTGGTGTGTTTGCTTCCTGGTTGCGGGTTCCGGCTTGGTGTTGACACGCATGCGTCACGTGATCTTCACACGGCCGACATCCTATCGTTCAATACATGCGTTCCAATGGTGGAACGCATGTATCTTATGGGGCTTAAAAATCACGTGACGCGGAAGTAAGCCCACGCCGCACGTCACGTGATTTTCATTCAGTAACATTTATTTCGCCCATTTCATCTCATTTTTATATTATATACATATAAATTGTATTTATAGTGAAATAAAATGACAATGATATTACTGTTATTATGTTTTGATCTGTATTTTACATTCTCTAATCTATGATGATGTCATTTTGGCGGGAATATTCAAATTCCAGCACATTTAACATACCCTATATAAAGCATTACTAGTCAAGTTACTGTTTTTTATTATATTCTACTTGAAGAAGCCTGTTGTGGGCGAAACGCGTTTAGAATCTATTTTATATATTTTATATTGTAATAATAAAGGAATTTTGGCCTCATATATTTTATTGCCACGTTCCTGTTTTTATTATAACTTTTATCTTTATACCTGACTTATTTGAACCATCACGAATCTAAAGAAAATCCTTAGGTGGGGATTATACCACCCATACGCCTAAAATTGAGCAGAGAGGATTGCTTAATACACTGTGAGTATATTTTCACAATATTTATATACTCAATCTTAATAAAACAGTGAGCACTATATATCTTATCTGCTTAAATTTCCGGTTGGACTCCTTGGTGGATCATCTTCAAGAAAGAGCTCCATATATCCTTGAGTGCGGATCATTCCACTTCACGCACTTCATACCAGAGCTGGATTTAAGCTCTGGAAATTGTGAGTAATTTCATTTATTTTTTATTATATACCCACCTATACAGACATACTGTACCATTGGCTGTTCCTTTTATCTCTTCACATATCACCTACTGAAAATATTGAAAATCATCATCTGGGACGATACCACATCACGTTACAAGAACATTCTGTGGACTATAATATCTGGACTCTTTTTACTCTCATTTTTATTGTACATTTTTACTGTTATATTTTATATATTTTTATCAAGGCGCGCCCTATTCTATTTGATTTTTCTATTTCTGTTTTAGGATAGGGGACTAGCTCTATTCATTCCCAGGCACTGGACGACACAGTCCTGGGAGCTCTAGTCCTTACAAGGACTTTTCCCGCCGATCCGCCACGAGCTGGAACAAGCTGGAACAGTGATTAGCCCTTTCCCCTCCCAGTAACTAGACTACACATAGTTCTGGGATTACAACTGCTTTAATGAATCCAAAAACAGCCTTTTTATACACTGACCCCAACACGGGGTCTCCATTGTCTTCACCACAGGCCCCTCCCAGGAATCTCTGGGCCTGGGAGATAATTGCATTAAAGACTGGTAAGCTAATTATCTCACAGGAACAGAGAGGCAAACATAAAAATACCCAAAAACATAACCCCACAAATAATACATCATCATTTAATAGCCCTGATTTGAGCCTCCAAGTTCTCCAACTAGTGCTCAGATCCATGCAGTGTAGGGGAAATGCCACCGTATGGAAGTCATATTACGGCACCTGATGAATGCTGCAAAAATAGACTGTTTCTCAATGTTTTGCACTTTTCACCACAATATATCTCCCCAATTCATCACAGTGATAAATCATATATTTTTGCATTTCAAGAGCTTGTTGCCTGCTGCCCTTCACTCCAGCACTACCACCTTGGAGGCTCAGTGGATGTTTCGAGACACTTCCAAGACATTTTCCTTAGCAAGTTAGTTCACAGACACACTGAATTAATTGCCAGCACATCATCATTGTGTAACAAGTATATACAACATTTCTCAAAGACAGTTAATAAAATATGTTTTTTTTTAGCTAATATTACAGGAACACTATATGGTCAGGAATACAAATGTATTCCTGACCCTAGAGTGCTAAAAACACTATTTACCTTACCAGTCCCCCTTGCCCCCTAAAATAATTACCTTTAATCCAGTGCCACACTGGACCTGCCTGGATCTGCCTCCTCGGCTGAATTCCTCAGAATTGATGATCTCTCAGCCAATCAAATGCTTTCACACATGAAAGCATTGTGAGGCTATTGCTCATGCTCAGCAAAATGCGCTGGCCACTCAGCATCTACTCATAGAGATGCATTGAATTAATGCATCTCTATGGTTAATGTTCAGAGTTTCCATGCAGAGTGTGGAGACACTGAACGTCAGTGCTGCATGTTGTGCAGCACTGACCCAGGAGGCACCTCTAGTGGCCATTTGAGTGACTGCCACTGGAGATACGTCTAGGAAGAAATTTAAACATGGCCTTTTTTTCTGAAAAGACAGTGTTTACATAAAAATGCTTGCAGGGACTCACTATACTCACCAGAACAACTACATTAAGCTGTAGCTGTTCAAGTGACTACAGTGTCCCTGGCACAAGTAAGTTGGAATCCAAAATACAGTATAGGTCAACAGACAAGAGAAATAAGTACAAGTAACTAACCTACAGATATAAAAATGAGTATTACCAGACCTTAGAGTGACTGGGCTGAACATAAAAGGCAGACATGAGACCAGTGTAAAAAAGCAAAAACTAAACTAGTAAGGAATCTAAAGATTAGTCAGACAAGCAAGGGTCGGGAAATCAGCTAATCAGCCTAACTAAAGTCACTGTACTGGAAAGCAGATACAAGGCAGGCAGCAAGCAGGAATGGTGGTCTATAACAAGCCGGGTCAAAATCAGAAAGCACAGAAGGAAAGGGCCAGAGGAAAGCCCTCTCCTATTAAATGCCTAGTCTTTGATGTCCTAATCATGAGATCTGACATTTAAAGAGTCAATGTCTAATTTAAAACAATGTCTAATTTATACTCAACAAGACTGCACCAAATGTAACAATAATGATGTGAAAACCTGACTGTCAGGGTCTTATCTGTGGTGGGAGTCCGGTAGGCAAAGATTTGTGCTCACCCTTGCAGATATACACAGTCCAAGTTAATAAGGTTAGAAACCACCAGGACTGTGAATCTGTGTCTGGGGACTGTGCATGAAAGGTGCTCCAATTCGCAGTGCAGTCAATGACACAAGCAGAAGGATTGTCGAGGATAAGCCAAAGTCAGAGGATGCCAGAGATCAGGATAAACAAGGAGGGAAGCTAAGGTCAGGAGCTGGGGTCAATCTGGAGAACAAGGATCAGGAGACAGAACAGGAACAACTCAGAATCAAAGAATGGACACTGCTCTCAGAGAGAGGCAGTGTTTTATATCCAGCTAATGAGCAATCTGCCTCAGGTGAAGCACTAGCCACAGATAACCTCCAGCCCCCTAGTGCTGCAGACATAGCCAGGTATAACAGGGATATAACTACTCAAAAGAACAGAATCCGCTGTAGCTCAGAGGCAGTATAGCAGGCCCAGGACATCAACACCATGAAACGTGACACTGACACACTAAGGTATAAAAAACATATATTGATCTCAAAGGCGTAAATAGAAACCACTGGGCCCCAGTGCGAAAACTGCACTGGGGTCCCCTCAATGTGTCTCATCTCTCTCTGCCAGCCCCTCCACATGTCTTATTCTCCATCCCAGTCCCTCAATGTTTCTTCCCCACCCCCCATGTGTCTCTCCCACCCCATACATTTGTGACAGATACAGACACACACACACATGCAGACAGACATACACACTGTCAGACACACTCTCGTAGTTTAATTTTTTAGGCCCACCCAGCCTCCCTACCCAGTGTGGTGCTGTAATCTTGCATTTTCTCTCTCCTTTTGCACGCTGTTTAGTATGCCGGGGCCAGAATGACATCATATTCCGGCTCCCGGCATCACAGAGGTCACGCGAGGGTGGAGAGAGGAACTCCCAGATCAGCCTCCCTCACCGACCACACTGCCGCCGCCTTCCTTCTCTTCTCCAGCCTCCTTGCAGTATATATCGACAGAGTAGGCACATGCCATCAGGTAAGTAGTTGCCTACTCTGCCTCACTGTGTAGGAGCCGATTCTGGGGTGCCCAAAGGTGGCCAGATGGCCACCTCCTGTGCCTCCTGTGAGAGGGCTCCTCTCGGCGGCTCATGGTCGCAGGGATCAGCAGGGCGGCCGGTACCCCTGGAGTAACGGGCCCGGTTGCAGCTGCGACCCTTGCGACTGTGGTAGTTCCGCCACTGATTTATTTGTATGTATTACTCAATATTCAGGAGCCTGCTTGGTTTAATGAGTTACACTAGTCTTTTCTCTGGCATAGTATATTACCTTAGAATACAGTAAAAAAGTATTAAATAGGTATTTAACCCCTTAAGGACCAAACTTCTGGAATAAAAGGGAATCATGACATGGGGATGCAGGGCAAGATAATAATGGGACTTCACCTGAAAACCTGGGATGGTCTGACAGCATGCTTTAACAGACATACACAGTGCTAGTATTGGAGATGACACAGTGATGGCATTAAAGGACCACTATAGTGCCAGGAAAACATACTCGTTTTCCTGGCACTATAGTACCCTGAGGGTGCCCCCACTCCCGCCGGGCTTTGGGGAGAGGAAAGGGGTTAAATTTACCTTTTTTCCAGCGCCGGGCTGGGAGCTCTCCTCCTCCTCTTCGCCTCCGATCCTCCTCTTCGGCTGAATGCGCATGCGCCGGTCTCATAGGAAAGCATTCATGATTTTCACAGTGAGAAGCGCGCAAACGCCTCGAGGCTTTAGAGGCTGGATTAACCCATTTATAAACATAGCAGTTTCTCTGAAACTGCTATGTTTATAAAAAAATGGGTTAATCCTAGAGGAACCTGGCACCCAGACCACTTCATTAAGCTGAAGTGGTCTGGGTGCCTAGAGTGGCCCTTTAAGGACATATTTTCAGCAGACACACAGTACTGAGATTGGGGAGATACAATTTTAGCAGATACACAATTCTTGAACTGGGATACGTGGTTTCAGCAAACACTGGTATTGGGTGACACATTATTAGCAGACATACACTGCTGGTATTAGAACTGAGTTTTGTTGCATGTGAGTTGCCTTCTAGACTAGGGGTTAAAACTTTTCTCTTTCACCCTGACAGCTGGGTTTTAATACCTTGGATAGGCATATACCATTTCTTTTTTAATGATCTTTCTTAATTTAGACAAAAAATAAACATTGTCTGAGATGTAGTGAACATATTTTTGTTTTCTGTTGACCAACCCATAAGTAAATACGTATTTTTACGCTTGCATATTTACTCCACAGAAACTCAATCAGCAAGATTACTAAGGTTTGTTTAGGTTTCGTTAAGGACATTAACCAAATACAATAATTTACATATATAGTATTGAAATATAAATTTCCTACAAAGAAAGAGCAGAACCCCGGCCTCCCCCCAAAACAATAAGTAAACAAAAAAAAGCA
This sequence comes from Pelobates cultripes, assembly GCA_933207985.1. NCBI lineage: Eukaryota > Metazoa > Chordata > Amphibia > Anura > Pelobatidae > Pelobates > Pelobates cultripes. The sequence continues at coordinate 301,887,175 of OW240912.1, read as the reverse complement.
ACAACAGCAAAAAAACACACTTCACAATACAGGATTGTATTCACAACACTCTGGATCAGATGTGCACATACATGAAAACTAACATCACCATGCAGGAAGACTTTTTAACTATAATACACAGGATGTACAGCTCATGTGCTCTACTGGAGATTAAATGTACCAGTGTATAAAAATCCACTCCAGACACATACTAGGCATGTCTTTGAAACATTTAAACTAGATATTTTTAAAAACATGTTCTATACATGTGCAGTTGCTCTTAACAACATCATTCATTTCTGCTGTGGATGAAGATGGACAGGAAACATAATTGTACAACAGTACTGAATGTTTATGTTTACCATATTTAATGGAAATTTGTGTGGTAAGACTTTCCCCAGGGAACCAATGTCAGTATGTTACTCTTCTAACACCGGCAATAGAATTTTTTTTCTTAGTATGACAACTAACGCCCCTATGTTAGTATGACGTTTCCCTAAGTGTCCCTAAGTTTGAGCCACAATTCTTAGTAACTAGAAATGGCATGGGATTATCCAAGTAAGCAAGGCGTGATTACCATAAGGGCTACTGGATCAGCAGCTCCAGGAACATGGGTTGAAAAAGGCCCTATTCAGCCACAATGTAAATGTACACTAATAAACAGAGGAGCCGCACTCAATTCCAGTGGATACCAGGTGCATTGGAGCAGGACCAGCAATCCCACAATCCTCATAACAGAAGACTAGTCTCCAGGCACTTAGGGTTTCAAACCAAAGGCAGATTTATTGGGTCAAAAAATGTGACAGATCAGCAACATTTTGACCCTCTACGAGGTCTTTGTCAAGTAAATGTAAATGTACAGTTTTTTAAAATTTATTCCATGCTCCACTCATTATTGAAATTGTATTTTATATTTATTGTTTACCAATTACAGCATAGCAGTCATACTGTACTGTGCTTGGTGGCTGTGTTTCCTGTGCACAGCCTTAAAGACCCATATGTAACATTGCAATAACACAGGAGTGAGAATTCAGTGACCACCTGGATGGTGTTTAGTTTGCTGTATGTTACACATATATTGTACTTAATTTGTAACTTTATCATTAGACCCATCAAACGTGCTGCTGTAGGCCCAAAAAGGCCAAAAACTCCAGCACGTAAGATTGATAAATATTTATGTTTATATGTACTTCCCTCTGTATGTCTTTCAGGTAAAGGCCCCATTCGCTACAAACTAGAATCAACTGAAAAGAAGAATTGTGAAGAACAAGCAGCATATGGCTAATGTTGACATAGGGCACGTCAAAAGAAGGGCAGTTAACCTGTGTTTTATTGCACAGGTCATGAAAAGCACATCATTCTTAACAATGCAAATTTAATTTCCTTTTAGAAAATTAAATAAAGCAGAAGGCTTAATAGATATAGAGATTATTTTCCATGTAATTTATGATAACGCAGTCACAGTTCTGTTTTATATGAATTGCTTTTTGAAGCTTATTTACTAAACCAGGAATTATAGAGAACTAGCTTGAGGAGTGCAAATCTTAAGCCAAAATAGATGAACTATCTCAAAATCTGATTTTTTTTTTTAGTTTTGTAATTATGGCAGAAAATTTGGAATGTTTTTTATCTATTCTCTACACTTGGGTTATTTCATCATCTACAAAAATTGACTGTAGGGTTTTCTTTAAATCCACTTGATTACTTCAGAACAATCTTCTATAGTTTAATGATTAGGGCCCGTGTTAGTATTAAAGATCCTACCTTCTTAAATATACTTATATATACAAGGTCTGCCTGGAAAAAAACAGCCATTGTTAATATAATGAGAATGGTTTGTGCGATATCGATGTAGCCTGGCAGCCAAGGAGAGTGGACTGGAATGCGCATGCGTGAACAATGATGACTTCACTGTACTAATCAGTGGGGGTGCTAGACGCCGTTGAGTGAGCATGTGCACTGTGTTGTCATCGCATTTACACAATGACTAGTGAATAGAGCAACAAATCTGCATCAAATTTTGCATTTAGCTTCCATATTTCTCAGAATAAATGTTTCTGATGATTTAGAAGGCTTTCAGAGACAATGCAATGAGTGCAGCACAAATTAAAGTGTGGCAAAAACGCTTCAAAGATGGTTGAGAATCTGTTGAAAGATTTGTAGCCCTGTGACTTCTGGCTTTTTTCAAAACTAAAATCACCTTTGAAAGGGAAGAGATTTCAGACCATCGATGAGATTCAGGTAAATATGATGAGGCAGCTGATAGCGATTCCAACAAAGGATTTTGCAGACTGTTTTGAACAGTGGAAGTGACGCTGGGAAAACTGTGTGAGGTCCCAAGGTACCTACTTTGAAGGGGACCAATGACTCATTGTCCTGTGTACAATGTTTCTTGTATATTTTATCTTCTTCAGTAAATGTCTTTATTTTTCATTATACATGGCAGGATACTTTATGGACAGACTTCATATATTGTTTTGGTTGGAGAAATGTTTCCCCCTTTTTTATGAACCCTTTTCCCTAGTTGTATTTATAAAGTAAAAAAAAATAAAAACTATTTGAAAAGAACAATTTACAAAGTGGTGGTAGTGCTAGCTAAACCATGGTTATATATATTTGTGGGAATTGAAAGACAGGTTTCTGAACTTCCAGGGTGAAAGATGATTATAAAAGACATATTCTGCTGCGGATTGATAGTGATCTGATATACTGTAAGCAATGAATGACTGTATAGAAGAGCAAGAAATTTGCATGGGTGGGAGGTAAAAAGTAATTGATTGAAGCAATGAGAGGATTAATCTTGAAGATTTGGTAGGCAGGCAGAGTTATAAATAGCAAGATAGCCAATTCAAAGGGGAATGAGATGCAGTAGTTAATAGCTATAGATAAAGGTGCAGGGTAAAAATTATTATGTTATAATGAGAAAATCAAACACACGTACTGTCAGCAAATGTGTTTTAAAGGCTTATATAAATCAAATAATAATTCCATTTTTTTTACACAGCATTTACACCAAAACCAACATTTATTTTATTTTTGTCACTGCCACAGCCATGATATAGTCATCCAAAGAAAAGCGAACTACAGAATATCCATATCATAAGAATGCTGTACATTATATAACATATTACAGTTGTGATACTTGCTCAGCTTTTAATCAGTATAAGGTTTTCTTTCTCAGGAAAGCAATACATAAGTGATCATAGAAGGTAGACACAATATGAAGGGTTTATCATGAACATATTCAAAATGTATTCAACATTCCATTTTAAATGTGATTTGTGTCTATTCTGATTTCTGAAACAGATTACAGGAATTGCACTCAATCCCCAAGCTAATTGGGTGCTAAACTGGGACCAATAGAATATGAATACCAGTTGAAGTAAAAGGTCCAGGCACTCCAATTCCGATTTCAGAAGACAGAACTATGTAAGACGTGAACCTGTGAATGACAATTAACTGGTTGGTAAGATAAGACACGTGACATAAATTGACCTTATCTCAACAATTTTACATTTACATGTTACATTTTGCAATAGTAGATGAAGAGTTGGTATACTGATAACTTACAGATTTCATAATAAATTAATGTTTAAAACGATAAAGAAAAGGTAGGAAGTAAATAAAGTGTCATGGAAGCTACCTTCTTCTTCTTGTATATAGTGTTCTTTGCCAGGGTTGCATAGATGTCCACCCTGCAGCCCCATGGAGACGCATAGGCAGAGGAGGGTACTGAGCAAGGCAGTAGGGATTGGTAGAGAGGGTGTCGGAGTGGGGTGTTAGGAGGATAAAAGGTATATAGGGGTTGGGCACCGTTACACGGCAGCCATTTAATGGGTAAAGCTGTCAATCTATCTCTTTTGATCTGTTCTTTTCTGTTTTGTTTTCTCTGTGTATCTGTCTTCTGTGCTGTCCCCCCTGGTTCCTTTCTGTCTCTCTTTCTCTCGGTATCTTTGTCCTTTCTGTGTTCTCTGTGTGTGTTCTCTGTCCCCTTGTTGTGTGGCTCTTGCCCCCTCCCCCTTTTTTGTCTTAACTGTAGTGGTAGCATGGAACCAGCAGTGGATCCGGTCATGGAGAGGCTGTTGGGTGAGATCTGCGTGCCGGTGTGTGTCTGGACTCGGCAGTGCCTCAAGGTCATCATGGCGGTGCTGAGAACGGCGGGAGGACCAGTGGTGCTGCCGGCGGGGAGGATGAAGCCTCCTCAGAGCCTTAACCCAGAGGATCCAGTGGGCCACAGGCAGCCTGTCAGGAGAGGCAGGGAGCAGAGTAGGCAGGGCATAGGATCCGCTATGGCTGCTGGAGGTCACCGCAGCCGGTTATAGCGAGGCCCCCGATGTCCAAGACCCCTTCTTGGACGGCTGCCAGGGTGGAGGGCGGGAGGAGAGCCAGAAGGAGGAGTGCGGTCATCCAGCCACCGCAGTGGCAAGCAGCATGAGTTCCAGGCTCTGGCTACAAGAGGCTGAGGTGAGCAGCAGGAGTGCTGGGTTCTGGCCACTGGAGGCAGCAGGGAGCAGTAGGATCGCTGGGTTGCAGCCACTGGAGGCAGTGGTGAGCAGGCCTGAAGGGAAAAGTGTTATTGATCCAGGATCCGGTTTGGGTGACATTTAGGGGGGGTTCCTCAGGTGGAGATAGGTTTCGGCACGATAGGTCCTCTCGCGCTCCCTCAGGTAGTTCCTGGTCTTGGATGGGGGGCAGATGTTAAGAGGCAGCACTCCCCAGATCTGTTTCGCCTTCCACAATGTCGGAGCCCCACGACCAGAAGCAAGGGTCAAGGGCATTTGGACACAGCCACAGCCGAGCTGACGGTTAATGGCACGCAAGATCCTGGAGTGGCAAGTCGGAAGTCCTCGGAAGTTCAAGGTGGACAGGATCCTGGAGTTCCACATCGGGAGTACCCATCGGATGGAGTCAACAATAGTGAGGGCAACTCTATTTATGACACGGCACTCACAGGAGGGAAGGGGCACACTGAAGGGGTGACTGGCTTACCGGCAGGCCTACAGGCTTTTTTACACTCCTGGGGGAGGGGCACTGGGGCCAAGGTCCCACAGACTGTGTCGGGGGTGTGGGTGCACAATGCTGAGACATCTTGGGGGGGATTGATTCTGCGCTGGTGGCTGACGACAAGGCAGGAATGGGAGCATCTAAGGTAGGGCAGGGCGAGGAGAGCGCAGAGGTGGTATTAGAAGGGGTGCCGGATGCGGCTTGCCTTAATTCTTATATCTCTGTCTCTGGCCCCATGGGGGTCCATTTGAAGTCAGATATCAAGGAGCACATCTGGTAGGGTGAGTACCTAGAGATGTTCTCATTGCTTCCTCTGGAAGAAACAGTGGACCTGAAAGAGGATGAGAAAAAAGAGGATAAGGGCAAGAAGGAGGAGGTGGAGAGGAAGAAAAAAATATAGGAAGTTGCCAAAGACCTTTGGGAACTGCCTCCGGGGTTTCTGTATCTTGGCCAGTGTAATTGTTGAAAAGGCACCGGACAAGTGTTCGGCTCTCATTTGTTATTTGGATGGGATTTGGGAGGGCTATAGGATTTATGGGGGGCTTGCCTGGTGGCACTATGAGAAGCAATTTCATCAGCACCTGGCAGGGAATCCTGGTACCAGCTGGGATCAAATGGACATCACGTTGTGGTTTAAGCTCATGATGGCCCAGAAGGCTAAGCCCTTTCCCGGTGGGGCTGGGGGGAGAAAAGGGAGGGAGCGGCTCTGGTGCAGGTTTAATAACAGCCAGTGTAAGTGGGGTTCCTCCTGCAGGTTCAGGCATTAATGTCCAGGATGCAGGGGGTTCCCATAGCCTCTGTAAGTGTTTCAAGCAGGGAAGGGCAAGCGGGTTGGTGGGGCAGTTGGGGACAAAAAGAGAGAATGCCGGTGATCAGAGAAAAGATGCTGCTGAAGTCGCTAAGGTAGGAAGAGTGATGCCGAGTTTTTGGATCAGGAGTTTTTGAAGGGGGTTAAGGATTCCATTTATTCCGCGGGAGTCGGTGGTATCCTTAAAAAACCTTTGGTCGGTGGCTAAATTTCCGGATGTGTGCGGGACAAGTTGAAGGTGGGTTTTTTACAGTATTATGCTATGTTTTTCTTTTTTTTTCTTTTTCATATGTACCATATTTCTACATCCCATTTGGAGTAACTAAGTGATATTTTATGCTGTAAGTTACTTTTATAATATTTTGTCACGGTATTTCACTTGCAAATTCTTGCACATATTGTAATTTTCGCAAGAGTGTTTTTTTGTGCATTTATGTGACACTTTGCACTGTGCACTTAGATTTTAAAGGTATAGCGCACCTTTTTAATATTTTCTTGTATTTTATGTGGTATGTTTAGAGCTTGTGCACTTAAAAGGTGCAGCTTTACCTTTTATTTGTGGATTTTAGTACACTTTTATTATATCACCTTCTTATAATTTTAGAGCCTTTTTATTGCTTGTTTTTTACGGATGTATTAAGATGGCGTCTCCATTCGGAGCTGCACCCAGGATGCTGATGACATCATACCCTGGAGGAAGTACACTTAACACTTGACCAATGAAAGATGTATTCTCTTTGTTATCTTGCTTTCTGCATATGATGTATTTCTGCTTGCCGCCCCCCTGATTAAACATTCCGAAGTTTTTCAGTAATCTGAAACCTGTGTCTCAGTGTGATTTACTTCAGAGCTTGCATGCATTCTATTCAATCTGGACGGGGGCAGATATTCAAGCAAACACTTGGTTTGATCTAAAACAGCATGCCAACCCCAGGTAATAGGAAGGAGGGGGTACACAGAGTACCTCAATCCTCCCCATCTCACTTTGTAGCATGTGGCTACATGCTACAAAGTGAGACCTTGATAGAAGATTTAAATACTTTGTTTCTGACTTTGTGTGACTGTGTATATGTGTGACTGTGTGTGTAATTGTGTAATTATGTTGTGAAGGTGTTGTGACCCCCATGTCTGTGAAAGGTGGGTGCTCACTCTCACTCGCTCTCTCTCCATTTCAAATTATTCATGTTTACATCAACTTCTCTCATACATGCAAAACCTAGCAATAGTTTTACAAACACACATAATATGCCTCTTTTACACACATGTGCACACACACACAGTAGGAATAGTTGAAAGTCACTGTAAATGTCTTTCAACTGCTATTGTTGTCTCATGAGCATCAAAGGAAAAATATGATGTATATTAATAATTTTTCATGTACATTTATTCCACAATAGTTATTTTGATTACTGAGTAAGATGTCTATACCACCAGCATGAGAGAAATTGTCTGGTGCTGCTTTTTGAAAGAAAATAAGACATCAAGAAGAAATAGCTTCTAAAATGATCCAGTAACAAAAAAAAGCTGTAAGAAACTTAGAGTGCAAAACTGAAGAGAATCGTGAAGCTGTACGTGTTAAACCACTGCCTCCTACTTCAACTGTGTACAAACATTCTTTGGAATTTACAAGTAATACAAACACTGACAAAGAGAGTTCACAGAAATCGCCATCATCGTCAGAATATGAAAATGGAAAGAGCATGCTGGTAGACTTCACAAATTCAGCTGACTGGCCTGAGAACTTAATAGAGAACTAAAATAAACTATTGTTATGAAAGGTCCTGCAAAGCCAAAAGTGCACTTTTCATTTACTAATGATGCATCAAAGAGATGGTTTATATCAACCTACTATAGACGACGCCTTGGAAATGGTGAAGTGCATTTTAGAAACCGGCCTAATTGTTCTCCTAAACTGAACATTATTTTTTGCTTTTGTTGTAAACTCTTTACAAGCAGACAAATGAGCCTGACAACTGGAGGCTACAATGATTGGAAATATGTGTCCCAGTGTCTAGCCACATATAAAGTGCCCCCATTTCATCTCACTGCTATGGGAGACGGGAAGGAATTGTTAACAAGGTTTGGGTCAAGAAAAGTTATTGACTAGTCTACCAAACGTTATTGGAAACAGAAACGTAACACTGACAAAATGTTTTTCAGTGCCTTGTAGCCATTGTCTAGTACCTTGGGAAGCAGTGCTTGGCCTTCAGAAGCAGCAGTGGTACAATGTACAGTAAAATCAATCAAAATTATTTTCAACTTCTAGAAATGCTGCCAACATTTGATAGTGTGATGTAGATCCACTTGAAAAAGATAGTAAATTCAGAAATCCATCAATTTACTTAGGAAAATACATTCAAAATTAATTAATTTCAAAAGAAATGCACAGATGTATTCTGTAGTTGCTTAACCCCTTCCCGACCACAGACGGAAATTTTCTGTCAACCTTGTCCTTCAGTTGAGGACCGTTGATGGAAATTTCCGTCATTTACTAAAGTTAACCCCAGATCGCCGCGATCGCGGCAATCAGGGGGGTTAACGGTGCTCCGGTCTGCCTCTGTATTAGAGGCAGACCGGGAGCACCCGATCGGGCTGCCCCAGCACCGGTGCTCGCTCTGACAGGCTGACTACAGTGATCTATTGGCAGGGTATACATTTTAATGTCATCTGATTTTTTTTAACCCCTGAGGGTTAAATTTATTTTATTAATTAATTTAAATATTTAAAAATTATATATTTAGCTAGCTGGGATGGGTGGACGTTAGTGGGGAATTGGGGAATTTGGTGTTAGGCTAACTAGGGGTTAATGTTAAAAAAAAGTTTTAAAATAAGCTTTAAAAAGATAAAAAAAGTTTAAAAAAAATGTTTTAGTAACGTTTAAGTAAATAAAAAAAATACCACCCCCCTTTACCCAGTCTAAATAAAATTAACCCCTTCCCTGCCATGAGATCACTGCCTACAGTGATCAAAATACAGATCACAGTATTATACTCTAATCTAATTTCTTTTAACCCTGAGGATTAACTTTTATTTATTTTTTAACCCTCAGGGGTTCAATTTATTTAATTAATTAATTTAAATATTTTATAACTATATATATTTTGCTAGCTGGAGTGGGTGGGAGTTATGGGAAAGGGGGGAATTTACTGTTAGTGCTGCTTACTGCTAGTTAGGAGTTAACGGTAAAAGAAAAGTTTAGAAAAAAATTTAAAAGTGTAAAAAAAGTTAAGAAAGTGTAAAACATTTAATAAGTAAAAAAAAAAGTTTAAAAACGGGTTTTACAAAGTAAAGGAAGTTTTACAAAGTTAAAAAATACATAAAAAAATGCTCATTACCACTACACTTGGTACAAGCTAGCGAAAACATGATCCCACTCTAAGGTTCAAAATATGCCTTTTGAATTACCCTAGGATGTCTTCTTTAAGAAATGGTATGCCTTTATGGTGTAATTGGATTATATAGCCTTGTAAAATACTCTAAAATGGGACATGGACATAGCGTAAAAATTCAAAATATGAGAAAAACTGGAATGGCTGTGTCTCAAATGTGCCCCTTCAATATCCACATATACCTGGCAAAGGTACATACGGGAGTATTGCTGTTCTCAGCTCACATAGCTGAGCAACATATAAAGTAGTATACAGTTGTAGTACACATAAGGTTTGCAAAATATACTGCGCAAACTCACTTTGTGTGTCAAAAAGGCAGAAAAAATGCTTATTACCACTACACTTGGTAGAAGCTAGCGGAAAAATGACCCCATGCTAAGGTTCAAAATAGGCCTTTTGAAATACCCTGGAATGTCTTCTTTAAGAAATGGTATGGCTTTATGGAGTATTTGGATTATATAGCCTGATAAAATACTCTAAAATGTGACATGGGCACAGTGTAAAAATGTAAAGTTTGAAAAGAACTGGAATGGCTGTGTCCCAAATGTGCCCTTCCGATGTCCACATATACCAGGCAAAGGTACATACGGGGGTACAAAATATGCCTTTTGAAATACCCTGGGATGTGTTCTTTAAGAAATGGTATGCCTTTATGGTGTAGTTTTAATATGTAGCCTGCTCAAGTGCTCCAAAGTGGGACACGGACACATTAAAACCCTCCATGAAAATTCACACTTAAAAACCTTAACTTGTCACGTCTCTTTTACAGCAGTGTAATTTCACAAAATAGTGTCTAGGTCATACATCGGGCATATTGTTTTACTCAGAATACTTAGCTGAGCATAATTTGGGGGGTTTGAACTTAGTGGCACATATGAAATGTACAAAATGCCCAGCAAAAATGTAATCCGTATGTAAAAAATGCCCCAAATTATTTTTTATCACATTCTTTGGCATATATTGGTGAAAAAATGGGGGCATGTTAAGGCACAATATGCACCATATGAGATACCCTGGAGTGTCTACTTTTACAAATGGTTGGTCTTTGTGTTTTTTTTTTGAACAGTCAAACTGCTACATTACCCCTAATTGAAGCATAGGCCCATTAAATCCGCCTCTCAAAATTCGACTGTAAATGTTGAAACGGACAGGTCTCCTATATGGCACTGTAGCTTCACGAAAAAGTGCCAAAGACATACAATGGGGGTATCATTGTACTCAGCAGAAGTAACTGAACACAAAATAAAACTTTGTACAGGAATAGCACACACCAACTTTACAAAATACACATGAGAATAAGTTTGTGTGCCAAAAACCCCCAAAAACTAAATTTTACTCCAATATTTAGCAGAGATTGGCAGTGAAATGGCTACGTAGAAAGTGTCAAAACAACCTTAGGACAATAGCCTGTGATGTCTACTTTATATAAACATATACTTTTGTGTGGCAATTTTGTTTTCTTTTATGGCTATTAAGCTTACAAAACAAACATACCAAATTCTAAAATCGCTCCACATTAAAAGTTTATTTTACTCCTTGTGCTTTGTGACCTGTAACTACCAAAAAAAACTTAAAATCCCAGACACATTATATATTCTGCAATATGATAAAACTTAGTAGATATACACCAAACAAATTGGTAGAGTATCTTTCTAGGATTTAAAAATAAAGATTGGATATGGCTACCATAACCACTGATTCACTAGTATAAAATAACCACCACCAGGGGTTAGACAATCAAAATAAAACACACTAATTGAAATAAATCAATTAAAAATACACAGGATTCAGTGGAAATGAGAATGTATAGAGCACTTCACAATAAATGAAAGTTAATATTTGCTCTCTTATTCAAATATAAATGTATCAGCTGATCATGTCATCACCACCTATTAAATAAGGAAGGCAGAGTCTATGAGCTGCTGAAAATAATCTAATATAGGTTTCAATAAATTATGAATCCGATATATGTAGCTGGGTAATATAAATAAAATAAAATGAAATGGGATAGAACCCCTCCAAGGGTTAGAAATGTGATGCAGCAGACAGATACTTTTCCAAATTTATTAATAAATGACAAAAAATGCTACAAATATATGTAGCTATCAATAGGTTTGCACCAAGTTACGCGAATTTGTTTATGGGAAAGTGGGAAGAAGAATTTATTTGGAACAATACCACACATAGTGCAAACCTGGTCCTATGGCGGCGATACATAGATGATTGTATTTTTATTTGGAAAGGCGATCTATGTTCTCTTAATGAATTCAAGAACTACCTCAATTTTAATCCCTATAATTTAAAGTTCACTTTTAATCATTCAAAAGTTTCGGTAGAATTTTTGGATCTAGAAATCTACATCAAAGAGGAGATGATCTGCACTAAAACATTTAGAAAATCTGTTGCTTGTAATAGCTTTATTCCCTCGGACAGCCATCACAAGAAAACTTGGCTGGATAACATACCTTATGGACAGTTCAGACGGATAAGACGAAATTGTACCGAATTAGATATTTGTATAAATCAAATGGAGGAGATGAAAAACCAATTCCTCAAAAAAGGATATGATAACAACATGTTGACTAATGCAATGGATAAAGCTCTGAAATTATCTAGGGAAGAAACATTGATAAGTAAGAATAAGACATCAAAAATGGAGACGGAAACTCCAGCGTTTATCACACAATTCAGTAATCAAGCAGGAAAGATCAAGCACATTCTTAATAAACATTGGAGAATCCTTAAAGAAGATAGCTCACTGGGTATGATATTGGATGATAGACCAAAGATTTTCTATTCAAGAGCGCCCAATCTCAAAACTATACTAGCCCCAACGATAAAAGAAATCAAATTATCAAGCAAGAATCAGGAAACTGGTGGATTTCAGAAATGCAATAGATGTCCTGGTTGTAGAAACAATCCAACCCAACCAGATCTAACAAAGAAATTTGAAAACATGAAAGGGGACGAAGAATTTAAAATAAAATCCGATTTAAGTTGTAATACCATTGGAGTTATCTACCTCCTTATATGTCCCTGTAAGAAACATTATATAGGTCGAACAAAAAGAAAGTTTAAAATTAGACTAGGAGAACATATTCACAATATTAAGAAGGGACTCATCACACATAATCTCTCCAGACACTTTGCAAGTTGCCACTCCAGTAATCCAGCAGGTTTAGAGTTTTATGCTATTGAAAAAGTGAACTTGCATTGGAGGGGAGGAGACTATGAAAAAGCTCTAGACAAAAGTGAGGCCAAATGGATATTTAAACTTAATAGTTTGGAGCCCTTTGGTCTAAATATTGATTTTGAATTAAATGCTTTTCTCTAATTTTATTTTTTACATTTTTTTTTTTTCTCAGTGTGCATTTACACCAATTGAATTTCATAACTAATAATGTATTCGTCTTTTCCTCTTCCCTTTATCTCCCTAGGTGATTTGTAAATCAACTAATATCTCAATTAATTTCTTAATCTTTTACATTTTTAATATAAATTAATTTTTAATATGAATTAAATTTCAAAAAAATTTTTTAAAAATTTTAAATTTTTTTTTTTTACATTTTTTAAAATATTTTTGGATATTATTTTTATACATTATATTTAAAGATGTATTTATAAATTATTATTTGTACTGATCTATATATCTATAACTTATTTTTTATCTTTTATCATATATTAATTTTGAACCTACTGATTATTGTTTTTTGGATGATGAATCTATGAGAAACATAATATTTTATAATGTATTTGTATTAGATGGACTAGAATATTTGTTATTTCATTAATTAATACAACATGTATATCACTAATATGTCAGAATTTCTTTATAATCTTGTTTATATATTCCCCCTTTTTATATATTGCCCCTCTCTATATTGTCCTCTTTTATACTGCCTTTTTATAATTTCCCCTTTTTATAGACCTTATATATGGGTACAAATTCTTCATTATGGATTTTATGTGTGGTTACATTCCCTTAAAAATAAACAATGTATTATGTGTTAACTTTTTATGTTACTTTTATTGATATGAATTGCAACACTATATATGGACTTAGTAAGGGTTAACTTAATACTATTGGAGACAGACAGAACAAGTATAAAAAGAAGACTGCAGACTCCGTGATGCCATCCTCTGACGAAGTGATCGAGAATCACGAAACGCGTAAGGCGGCATCTGCAAACCAAACACACACTGATCCCGAGAGTGAGCATCCTTGACACGCATCCTGAGCCGCAGTGGAACGCACGCGGCTAGAAACCAGTGGTACACAGCACGAGGAAAATCCCATCTACTTCTGTCCGGCCGGCGAGAAAGTAATCTCAATATCCTTTTGGGCTCGAGGTCTGTTAACCTGGTATTGGGGCTGTCTGATTTGCTACTCTTTTTTGGGACTTTTATTGATAGCTACATATATTTGTAGCATTTTTGTCATTTATTAATAAATTTGGAAAAGTATCTGTCTGCTGCATCACATTTCTAACCCTTGGAGGGGTTCTATCCCATTTCATTTTATTTTATTTATATTACCCAGCTACATATATCGGATTCATAATTTATTGAAACCTATATTAGATTATTTTCAGCAGCTCATAGACTCTGCCTTCCTTATTTAATAGGTGGTGATGACATGATCAGCTGATACATTTATATTTGAATAAGAGAGCAAATATTAACTTTCATTTATTGTGAAGTGCTCTATACATTCTCATTTCCACTGAATCCTGTGTATTTTTAATTGATTTATTTCAATTAGTATGTTTTACATTATATATTCTGTAAATCAGAACAACTAAATTTATTTTTAATTACTTTCTTTAACCTGCACTATTTAGGCACACATTATTATTGCAAAAACTGTACAAAAAAACTAAAATTTTCTTTTTGCCTTTTTCTGTATTTTTTTAATATTAAATAAGCATTTTTCAAATTAAAGCCCTTTCTGTCCTTTAAAAAACAGTATATAATATGTGTCGGTGCAATAAACGAGAGAGATGCAAATTGCAGTTGAACGCATACAGCAAGAAAATGCAAAAATTGCTTGTGTCATTAAGCGTAAGACAAGCTTCTGAAGCTGTGTCCTTAAGGGGTTAAAGACGCCAAATATTATTCTGTTATACTTGACTGCACCCCTGACATCCCTCTTGTTGTACAGATGACTGTGATTATCAGGTTTGTAGTAATTAAGCAAGGAGATTCATCAACTGATAATCCTGAAATTCACATCTAGGGAAGATTCATTGGTTTCCTGCCAGGTAACAACTCAACTGGAGAAGGATTAACTAAGGCAGTTTTGAATGTGCTTGGAATGGTAAAGGTATCTCTTGGTGATATGAGAGATCAGGGGTATCATAATGGCTCCAACATGAAGGACAAGCACTCAAGATTACAGAAAAGAATCTTAGTCTTGAATTCATAAGCTTTCTATATCCCTTGCAGTGATCATTCTTTAAATCTTGTTGTGAATGATGCTATGTGCTACGTGTTAGTACAGTTTTTGGCATTTTTTTTTTAAATCAGGTTCAACAAATCGAACACGTGAATAAGCGGACAGTTAAATTTATATCAGATACTAGATGGTCAAGCAGCATTGATGCTGTTCGGCTACTTAGTTTTCATGTTGGATAAGTGTATGAAACCTTAATTGAAATCAGAGATGATGTGAGCGTTGCTGTTCTTGCAAGAAATAAGCCTTGGCAAAAGAGCTAAACAACTTTAAATTATTGTGTTTTACCATCCTTTGGTTTAACATATAAAATCATATTAATTCTATCTGCAAAGTTCTTCAAAGCTAGTCAATGTACTTGACAGATGTTGAACTTTTGGAATCAATCAAGGTATTTTTTCAAACTTATCGGACAGAAGATGGTTTTGAGGATTAGCTTAAAGAAGCAGGAGGGCTGGTGGTGGAAATGAAAATAGACCCAGTTTTCATGTGCATTAGATGAGGGAAAAAAGGCTATTTTATTATGAGGGTCAAGATGATCCTATCTTAGTTCCTAAAAATAGAAGATGTTCAGTGTGAGGTAATCTGCACTTGCATGACAACCTCCACTGAATCTAAATTACCAGGGAAACACTCCAGTAGTATATCAGGGCTTAACCCCTAAATATAAAGTAGAAATAAACTATAACACGCACTCACAAGACAATATTGTGTGCAGATGTTATCTTGTAGATAAACACTTTTAATCAAATTAAGAAAGTCAGATACAGTACTTAAATCCAAAGCCCAATAGGCTAAGCCTCTGTCATAAAACCAACTCCCCCTATCCTCTCTGGCTTAATTAGTTTTTGATAATATAAGGGGATGGGATAAAAATCATAGGTACTATTCCTTATATGTATTGATTTAGCAGAAGGGTTAACACTTTTGCAAGGGGAAGGGAGAGGGGGGAAGATTGGACGGCATTTGTTTTTTGGCATACGAGGCAGCACTTTTTAAGGCAGCATCTTCCTTGGCCTTTTTCATGGCGTTTCGAGTTTCAGAGTTAGTCAGCGTGAATCGGCTGCAAAAAGGGGGTTTGCAGCTGAGGGACGCCACCTGTGAGGGGGGCCGGCTCACTATTTTGTTACGATCATCAAAGACGGACGTGTTGGGAAGAGGGGCGCACATTGTTCTCTACAGTGTCCCGGACAACACTATCTGCCCTTTTGGGAGTTTCTCTGGATATATGGTAGGGCGCCCAGTAGGAGGAGAGTTTGTCTCTCTCCAGTTTCCAGTTCTTGCAAGTGTTGCGGGGTTGGCGGACTGTATTGGGACTGAGGCGGCGCGGTTGGGTCTGGGGGGCAGAGAAGTGCAATGCATAAGGCACTGGGAATCCAATAGATTCCGGACATATGTACATCCATATTGTTTGCTGTAGGGTCTGGGGGTGTTTGGTGTGGGAATTTGGTAGAATTTCCCCTTTCCTGTCATTTTAGGGGCGCAGTACATGGCTTGGATCATCGGCCACTCCTTTGCGTACTGGTCTGAGAGGAGAGATGCAGTTAGGCCCCGGGGCTTGCAGCTGGGCCTTCCTGCAGAGCTGTTACAGGTGACGCGGTTCAGGGTTAGGGGTATACGTTGGTAAGGGGTTTTACCGTTGGCGCTGCGGTCCTTTCGCCTGGGCAGCCTGCCCGACATTATAGTGCTCCATGCCGGGGGGAATAATATGGGTCTGGTTCCACAGAGGGAGTTGGTACAGGCAATGCAGGAAGACGTGCGGAGTATTGTGGAACTGGTCTCTTGGGTGACTGTGGTTTAGTTCGAGGTGCTTAGGGCGCATTGAAGGTTTGCGCGGGATGTCCAGGCAATGGAGCCCAGCAGGGGAAAGGTGAATTAGCTGATGGCCATTTTTATTAGGAAACTGAAGGGGATAGTGGTCCGGCATTGCCCACTGAAGGGCGACAGGACCGGACTTGGTGCTACAGATGGGGCACACTTGTTGGGTCTTGGCTGGGACTTCATTTTGCTCAGTTTAAAGGAAGGGGTAGAAAAGGCCTTGTTTTTTAAGAGTGGCGGAGCCCAAGTGGAGTAAGGGGTCATCCGCTAGGGCAGTGGCGGTAACTTGTTCCTGGCGATGGTCGATGGCCTGACAATGAGGATTTGGTGATAGCCTACTGGAGCCTAATTGGGGGCTGGGCAGGCAGTTCTGTCCCAGCAGTTGGAGGGGTTCCAACACAAAGGATACCTGGGAGCAAGCTGGGTGCTGGAAAAGGTTAAATTGTCATATTAATTATGGCATGCAAGTTATTCATGGTTATGTTAACCCTGTGTTTGTCATTGCCTAGGTTATTAAAAGTCCGATGTATATGTAATGTTATAGGGGCAATGTCCAAATGTAGCAAATTAAATAAATAAATAGAATGGCTGTGGCATTTTCTACACACTATGTCTGTGCCATGTGGTTTGATTTATGGTATCTACAGCCTGGTAGTCAAGGCTACAACTGTCAAGCTTCCTCCTTATTACCTACTATGGAAAGATTCCTTATCCATTTGTTGGTATATATAAGACCTGTAACCGAAGCTAGAGACAAGCTGTCCCAGATAGGAGTAAACAAGGTTCAACACTTTTGCAAGGGGAAGGGAGAGGGGAAGATAAATTATCCACTTTTATATCTCTCTAAAGATATCTCCAATATATGAAGACTTGTTGAGGATTTGTGAAATTTCTCATAGATGGTATAGAAGGTATAATAAGGTATAATAATTCAACAGTTGAGCACCAAAATTCACCAACCTACAATATATAATCCTTAGAATAGACAGAAAAAGATAGTTTTGGATAAAGCCTCTCTCCCTTTTAAATCTTGCTAAATAATCAGAGAAAAAAAAATGAAGTGTTAAATAATATAAACCATGCTTTAAAAAGGTTTGCATGGTTTAAATCACCATTGTAAATATAGTAAGTAGTACCCTGTGAAAATTTGAATGCACAATGCGTGTTTCGGTGCACAGCGTGTGCACCTTCTTCAGGGGTTAAGCGTAAACTGACCGTGTCTCTCTTTTTATACTCATAACCCTACATGTGTCTCGTGGCTGAGAGCCAATCGGGTGCTGCCGCATTAATGTGTGGGTGTAACCTGAAAGGTAGTTCCACCTTTTTTTGGACCGCCTCTTTTTGTTGATCCAATCGGAGGAATTGAACGGAATAGCCGCCACAATTCAGGCTCTATGTACACTGATGTATTGATCAGGCTCTATGTACACTGATGTATTGATCCGTCCGTTTACTAATTGTAACGGATCACCTGGCACCCCGACTGGGTACCTCTGTTGAAGGATGCTCCTAGCGTTTCCTGAGGACTCCAATCACTGAACACCACAATCACTGAACCGGAGAAGCATATGAGTGCTTTTAAGCATATGAATGTTGTATACAGTCGAATAGGAAAAAACATGCGAATAGGTTTACACTCCTAGCAGTCAAACTGGAACAGCATACAATGAATCCTCCCCCAATAATGAGACGACACTTTACTTTGAGGGTTAAGCAGGAACTGACTGGACTGGCACATACAGCCTCTTTTATTCCCAATCCACAAACTTAATACTGCCCACAGGGTTTTACAGAACAACCAATAACACGTACAATACACTCCCACACAAAATCCTCCCCTCTGCCTGTGATACAATTACCTTACACAATGGGTAATCTAATTATCACAGACAGAGAAATACAGTTTCATAAAACACATCACAGGGACCCCAAAACATACAATAACCGGGGGATCTGGGTGAACCACATATCCCAAATTCACCCAGATCCGTTCAGTACTTTGGAAGATACAGTTTAATGCAGATTCCACAGAACATATGCAGGCTAAATGAAAAACAATTACTGTATAATGTGTCCCCTGTTGTATAGTCCAAAACCACTGCACGATGTCTCTGTGCACCAAATACCGGCAGGATGGCACAGTGTTGAAAAGTCCAAACAGTGTCTGTGAGTTAAAATGGCCGCCATCCATTGTTCTCACCTTGTGCCTCTGATACAGGAAATGGTGGCCACCCAGTAACTCTACAGTATGTCCCCAGATGGTTCTTAAAGGGCCATCAGCAGCACAACACAAATCCATTATGCCCAAATCATGTCTATAAAGGGCAATACATCCCAGGGGCCATAGTCACATGGCAGGAGGCTGGCAATCAGTCTTCTCCAATGCCCAGTGGCGAGGTCGGTTTCGCCACACTAATCCCTTAGAGTTAGTAAATATTAAACACGTTGGTTCTCGGGTAACGTTAATCCAGTTGGAGGAATTATACAAAATATTATTACACCAAATAACCGTCGCGATCAAATGATAAAGCTACATGTGTACTGATGTATTTAGCCATCAGATTGCTGATCCCCTGGAGTTAGTAAATATTAAACAATTTAGTTGGCACAGATAGTGCTATCCCGGGTAATATAACAGATGTTTTTAATTTATCCTATTGTATGAAATTCAGTGATGAGCCTGCTTTTAATATGCAACAGCTTTTTGGGCTCAGGATATACCAATGTATCTATTTGTTAAGTTGTTATTCCCCTAAATATAGAGAGTATCAAGTGTGCTTGTTCCTTCTAATAGTACGATCTTAAGTGATGTAACGTGCACAAATGCTTCAAATTTGCAACATCAAAATAGGTTCAGCGACAAGCCTATTTTTAGTGTGCTTAAATGATCAATATATGTAAAGCGTATGTTCAGTCGTTTTACCCTATATTAAACAGATAATTTATTCCTGAACTTATCGTACTGAATTGGTCCTGTGAATTGTTGTCATGGGCAGTAGTCAAATTGGCGCGCTTGCAGGTTTATAGTAACTGTCTAGTTGAAATTAAAACCTGAATGTGGATTGTATTTAATCTTAATATGTGGCCATGAAAACATATGTGGTACATGAATCGTACCGAGGTAGAACTACAGTCTAGTGTTATGGTGCATTGTATTTTGAATTCCAATTCAAAATGAAGTATATGCACAGCTCAAGTGTATTAATAATTATAATAGCGTAACCCATTCTATTTGCATTTATTGATATATAGCAAAAACTAGATAACTTGCTATTAAGTCATTCAATAAATCATAAATAGCTACAATTTGGAAATCACCTGTCTTTACTCAAATGTTGTTAGCAAAAAGATTAAACTTGTTAATGGTAGTGTTGAATTCCTTCACGACATCAAAGTTGTTTCACTTTTCAATAAAAATTATATTAAATATCTCAGCACTAGAGACACGATTATCTGTGATCGACATAGTATGAAAGGTTTCTTGAAATTAACTAACAAAGTGGGTATAATTACAGAGAGACATCTTTGGTGATGAAAAAGTGATTATAAACATTATTAATATAGATGTTAAAGTGACTTTAGTTTAGGCAGGCAGTAGTATCAGTCAGATATGAATACAGTGTATAAAAAACCTTTGTTCAGACCAGATGGGGACAATGTTTTTAATTTATAGATCTAGAAACTCTCTCTCTGAAGTAGTTTTTTGTCTAAGTCACCTTTACTAGGACCTGGAGTTATTTTTTCTATTCCACTGAAACGTAGCCCTTGAGATAATCCCCGATGATGTAGTTTTAAATGTTTAGATATTGGGGTGTTGATAAGTCTAGATGGATTAATTGAATGCACATGCTCTAAAAAACGCTTCTTAAATGCTCTAATTGTTTTCCCACGTATTTTAGATTGCAACTACATGTCAGTAAATATACAATGCCTGAGGTGTGACAATTAAATAATGTTTTAGTGGTAAATGTTTCTGTTTAATTCGAATTGGAGAAGATTTTTGAATGTCTGCAGATATACCTGCACGTTTTACAACGCCCACATTGGTATGTCCCACATGTGGGTGTTTTAAGCCTGTTAGACTTGATTACGGAGGTAGAGAGTTGCCTAGGGAACAAGATGTCTTTTAAGTTGGGTCCGCATCTGGCTATCATGGCAACAACTTCTTTGAGATGTTGATCCTGATAAAGAAGTGGCCAGTATCTGTTTAGTGTGTTTTTGACAGTATATCAACCCGCATCAAAATTACCGATGCATCTAATTTGAGTTTGTAAAGGTCTATTTTCCTGTTTCTCAAGGAGGAGGTTAGGTCTTTTAGTCAGTAAGGCTCTAAGATAGGCCTGTTTTAAACAGTTGTTTGGATATCCTTTGTCCTTAAACTATTCTCTAAGGGTTTTGGCCTTAACTTTAAAATCCTCCACCAAGGAACAGTTTCACCTCAAACGAAAGTACTGCCCTTTTGGTATTCCTTTCTTCAGAGCCAGAGGGTGATGGCTCTCCCAATTAAGGAAGTTATAAGTGGCAGTGGGTTTGTGATATAAAGTTGTTGCCAAGTTGTTGTCAGCTGTCACTTCAATTGTGAAGTCTGGCACGTTTAGTCATTGGTCCTCAATCTCAAAAGTCAATTTGAGATTAATATCATTAATGTTTAATTGATCTACAAATTCTTGAAATTTTTCTCTTGTGCCAGTCCAAATGACCAGTATGTCATCTATATACCTCTTCCACATTTTTACATATTTAGTGTATGGCTCTAGATTTTTATCAAACACGCCCTCCCCACAAGCCCTCCCCATAGCGGTCCCTCTCACCTGGTTGTAATACTTCCTTCAAAAAGAAAATTATGTGTCAGGATGAAGGAAAGTAGTTTAACAACAAAGTTGTTTTATGTATTTAATAGAGGGTCACGTGTTTTGGTAGTGAATAGAAGGTTGCTACAGTGGTTTTTTTTACTAACATGAATTTGTATCCATAATTGGTTCTATCCATCACTACAATATTCACCTTTATCAGATGGTTTGATAATTGATGAGTTATTATTTTGTGGCTTGGGTGCTATGTCCCTGTTATTTTAACCCTGTTTTACATTTTACAATTTCATTTTAAGGAGCAGTTCATGTGCCAGATTGCATTTACTTGCATGGGGGTTGGGGGGGGCAAATAAATCAATTAAAAGAAATTGTTGCAGAATTGTAGAAATTAATGTGTCCTCTCACCCTCTTCTAAGTGTAGGTTTAAATTAAAACTGATGATTTTAATGTTTTATAAATACAATTATAATTTATTCAATAATATTCTGGTCGTGTGCTGCATTAACTACACCAGCCCCAGCTCTCCTGAAGAAATTTGTGGGTACCAATTATTTTCATGATTTGGGCAAGAATACATTGCCACTATAAACCCAGGTATCTTCCCACTTTCACCATGTGTCAGGATCGATATATCCCCACACCCAAGCTGGGATAGAGTAGGAAATAGGATAGAGCAATTACCAGGGTGGCTGGGCTTAATGCAGAAGCATAAAGATAGGTAAGGAATGTCTGTGAAACAGAAAACATGGAGACTAGGCTAGCCAAAGTCAGAATTTCAGAAAGTCAACTATACATAAGTGAACGCCAAGTTCAGGAGTACAAAAGACAGAATAGTCAGTACTAGCTCATATTCAATACCAAAAAATCAACAATACGAATAGTAAAGCACTCTCTAGCACAAAAACCATGGCATGGCATTAACAATAATGCAAATAAGGCTTAAATAGGCACATAAAAAATACTATAGGTTAGTGTCATTTTTGCTGCACCAAAATATGCTTATTGATTGACTCTGGAATGATGTGTCACGGTAGTTTACCCCTACACGCAGGATTTAGTTTAACAATCGACAGATAGAGCAGATACGACTTACCAGACCTTAGAATGGCCGGACTCGCCGTATAGCAGAGAATAGACAGAGTCAAGAACAAGTCGAGGTCAGAGGAACAAAGAGACAGCGAGAACAAAAACTAGCCAAGGTCTGGTACACAGTAGTCAGTAAGCCGGCAAACAAGACAAAACAGGGATAGAGAGATAAACGGAGTCAGATACAAAGCCAAGGTCAAGCACGAAAATCACAACTGAACACAACAAGCGCTAAAGGGAACTGAAACAGAAACCACGATAGGGCAGGGAGTTAACGGAGAGGTAAGTATAAATACCCTAAACTTTACTTTGATTGGCCCCTGTCATATCCACGCCCCCAAAATGTGAGTGTCTGGGGAACGTGGGATGACAGGGGCCAATGGGAGCACATTTCATTTTTTGGCTCCCACTGCCCCTTTAAGGGTGTGCCCGAGACGCGCGGAACGCTCTTAGAGCTAGGCGGAACACGTGACCGCATCTTGCGGTCCGTGCCCGCCTGCATTTGGGAGCTGCGTGCGGCGGGAAGTGAGGACCTCGGCCGGCCCCCGGGTAAGGTAAGTACCGCTACATGATGCAATTGAATTTGTCCCTTAGAATGATGGAGTCAATAGAGGACCTTTTTATTTTTTAGCAGATAGCAATGTCAATAATGCTGGGTTGTACAAGGTGCACAACAAGAAAGAACAGAAGGTAAAAGTACAGTGACACCTGGAAAAGCAAGCACATTCTAGCAACAAGCCCCTTTGGAACAGTAGACTACTACATGAAGTAGGTATGATTTGTCTTTACACAAATTTTCTGCCTGTGAGTGACAGTACCATAACAGTAATTGTACATATTTTAAAATTGTCTCTAAACTTTCCACTAAATAGTTCCAATTGCATAACCTGTGTGACGGACCACCTTGCACCCCGACTGGGTGCCTCCGCCAATCGTTGCTTCCTAGAGCTTACTGAGTACCACAAGCACCGCACCAGACACAATCAGCACCATAGTCCCCACTTCCAGCATTACAGCTTGGCTGGGGTCTTGCCGTCCTCCACCCACCCTGGACCCAAGACCAGGATCCAGCTTCCAGTGGGCAGCCCTCTCCTACTCCAGAAAGTATAGCAGGAACAGCTCTTATAAGAGCTAGTGATTATAACCAAGGGAAGTATTGTGATATAGCAATCCCCAGGGTAGATACAGCCGTTTCCCCCACACATGAGACGAGGGTCTATGTTAAGGGTAAGCAGGAACTCGTTTAATGGGAGCCACAAGTGGCATTATATGCAAGTCCCCATGCAAGGGTCACTCCCCCTTGGACCTGATAGTAAACCACATGACCGGTGTATAGTCGCCATATGGGCAGTCGGACTCCAGGACAACCCTCCCACATACCCAACCCAATAACTCACTGACACAAAGGTATATGGGAAAATTTGTCCACAGCTTTATTTAACCAATCTTGAATAATAATAATTTATTAAGCAGTAATAATTTTAACAATAAACATGGGTCATTGCCCCCATACTCCGCCCTCGTAACCGAATCCTTCTGTTAATATAACAGGCAATGACCCCCATATAAATAACATATATACATATACATATAACATATAACATACGTATCAACATATTCCAACATACCAACTTAAAGTGCCAAACATAAATTAACCATGGCAGGGGTATACCCGGATACCCCTGCCCCACCAGATTCTGAGCCACCGACAGGACTCGGAACCTACCAACCACCAATGACCACAGTTTTACGTCTCCATGACGTTCATCCTAGGGAGCCTATTTCTTCTCCTTCAGCTCCCTATCCCGCCGCTGTGAAAAAACGGGATAACCCAAGTCCGAACCAAATTCAGGGAGGGTGGGCGGGACAAACTCAGCAAGGTAGTAATTAAAAGTGAAGGCTTTAAAATGGCTGCCTATTTAAATAGCCAAGCCTACTTACCCATAACTCCCTACTTCCTTCCCTCCTCCTATGCCCGCCTCCTAACCCCTGTCAAGGCCTTTTTTCGCTTAGCTGCGCTTTGGCTACATGGGGCTACATGACCGGTGTATAGTCGCCATATGGGCAGTCGGACTCCAGGACAACCCTCCCACATACCCAACCCAATAACTCACTGACACAAAGGTATATGGGAAAATTTGTCCACAGCTTTATTTAACCAATCTTGAATAATAATAATTTATTAAGCAATAATAATTTTAACAATAAACATGGGTCATTGCCCCCATACTCCGCCCTCGTAACCGAATCCTTCTGTTAATATAACAGGCAATGACCCCCATATAAATAACATATATACATATACATATAACATATAACATACGTATCAACATATTCCAACATACCAACTTAAAGTGCCAAACATAAATTAACCATGGCAGGGGTATACCCGGATACCCCTGCCCCACCAGATTCTGAGCCACCGACAGGACTCGGAACCTACCAACCACCAATGACCACAGTTTTACGTCTCCATGACGTTCATCCTAGGGAGCCTATTTCTTCTCCTTCAGCTCCCTATCCCGCCACAAGCTCAGACCTTGACTCCTTAAGCTGTCTGAGCTCCGCCACCCCGAAGAAAAAGAGCCTTAGTTATGCCATCCTGCCAGCCCAGGGTCAACAGATCCCAACCAACTGCCGAGAGATGGACTCCATCCGAGCGGTAGTACCCTGGCAAACCACCTTCCAACTCGCTGTGTCGAACTACCACCCCCCTAGCTTCCGCACGAAGCTTGCCATCAAGCTATTCACTTTCTTCCTACATCTGTCAATAGCCTCCGGGTCCCTAGCATGCCGCCACCGCTTCCTAGGGATAATCTCCGACCAGACCAACATCACCCCCGGAAGTAGGTCCCTTAAACCGTTAAGGTCCTGCTTCATCCACTTCACTAGCCGCCGCTGCGGAGTGAGGCCCAAGTCGTTGCCCCCCGCATGGAGCACCAGCAGGTCCGGCCGTTGCCCGCCTGCTACCATCCGGAACACCCTTTCGCAGACCTCCCCCCAACAAAAACCCCTGTACCCGAACCACTGTACTGCCAACTGGTCCCGATGAAAGCCCAGCTGGTGGCCCTGAGCTCGAGCTGCAGCCCTCCTTTCGGCCCAGAAGACAAATGAATGGCCCACGATCCATGCGACACGGCCTGGGGGAGAGAAGGAAAACAGATCATAACAGCCCCTTATGCACCCAGCCCCCGGGGATCCCCCCAAAGGCCCTTCCCCATTTTACTCCAATAAACCCAAACGCACATATGAACGGAACCGTACCGACTCCCATCTCCCAATCCGTTTCACTATGTCATCCCCCAGACCCAACCGAGCTGCCTCCGTAGCCGCCCCAATACGAAAGGAGTGTGTACCAAAAGTATCCACCCTCAGTCCTAGCTTTCCCAGTCCAGACCGAAAAACCTTGGTGAACTGGAACCGGGAGAGGGAAGACCCGTCCGCGTGTACCAGCAGCGATCCTCCAACCCCCGGCCTCCGTGCCATGTACCCCGCCACCGCGGCCACTGGGCACAAAGCGGAGCCCGGCAGGGCCCGCAGCGTCACATCTCGGCCCTTGCCTAACATGTCCGTCTTGGATCTTGCCAGGTGTACAACCACCTTCCCTTCCAGCACTCGGACCCCCGACACCTGTACCCCTCCTGCCGCAGTCCTCGTGGCACTGACCAACTCCCCTACCCGAAAGGCTCCAAAGAAGGCCAACAGAAACGCCGCCCGAAACAACGATGCTTCGAACCTGTCGAAACATATAGTAGGCAATAAACCGACCAGGTCACTCAACACTCGCACCGATACTGGGCGCCGAGTGTCAGGCCGTCTGCGGCCCCGCCGGTACCCCTTCAGTGCCTGCCTTATGACAAAGGACTTAGTAAGGTCCTCTTCCCCATGTAACTTGAACCAGAAAGCCATCGCCGCCATGGACCTGTCAACCACCGCCGGGGATGCCCCCTTCGCCAGAAATTGACAGGTGTACCAGAGGAACGCATCCTTGAGCGAGTCCCCCGCCGGCAGGCGGTCCAACCCTCCCCATGACCTTTCCCAGGAGTCCCAGACCTTACTGTAAGCGGCCCATGTGGCCGGCGCCAGCGAAGCCTTCACCAGTCCCCCAAGCAGGTCGCCCCGAGCCGCCAAATCTCGTCTGGGCAAGCCTGCCCCACTTCTTGGGCTTCCGGCGCCACCGTCCGGAATCGTGACCACTGAAAACGAGACAGGGCGTCAGCTACATCAAACTCAGCAAGGTAGTAATTAAAAGTGAAGGCTTTAAAATGGCTGCCTATTTAAATAGCCAAGCCTACTTACCCATAACTCCCTACTTCCTTCCCTCCTCCTATGCCCGCCTCCTAACCCCTGTCAAGGCCTTTTTTCGCTTATCTGCGCTTTGGCTACATGGGGCTACATGACCGGTGTATAGTCGCCATATGGGCAGTCGGACTCCAGGACAACCCTCCCACATACCCAACCCAATAACTCACTGACACAAAGGTATATGGGAAAATTTGTCCACAGCTTTATTTAACCAATCTTGAATAATAATAATTTATTAAGCAATAATAATTTTAACAATAAACATGGGTCATTGCCCCATACTCCGCCCTCGTAACCGAATCCTTCTGTTAATATAACAGGCAATGACCCCCATATAAATAACATATATACATATACATATAACATATAACATACGTATCAACATATTCCAACATACCAACTTAAAGTGCCAAACATAAATTAACCATGGCAGGGGTATACCCGGATACCCCTGCCCCACCAGATTCTGAGCCACCGACAGGACTCGGAACCTACCAACCACCAATGACCACAGTTTTACGTCTCCATGACGTTCATCCTAGGGAGCCTATTTCTTCTCCTTCAGCTCCCTATCCCGCCACAAGCTCAGACCTTGACTCCTTAAGCTGTCTGAGCTCCGCCACCCCGAAGAAAAAGAGCCTTAGTTATGCCATCCTGCCAGCCCAGGGTCAACAGATCCCAACCAACTGCCGAGAGATGGACTCCATCCGAGCGGTAGTACCCCGGCAAACCACCTTCCAACTCGCTGTGTCGAACTACCACACCCCCTAGCTTCCGCACGAAGCTTGCCATCAAGCTATTCACTTTCTTCCTACATCTGTCAATAGCCTCCGGGTCCCTAGCATGCCGCCACCGCTTCCTAGGGATAATCTCCGACCAGACCAACATCACCCCCGGAAGTAGGTCCCTTAAACCGTTAAGGTCCTGCTTCATCCACTTCACTAGCCGCCGCTGCGGAGTGAGGCCCAAGTCGTTGCCCCCCGCATGGAGCACCAGCAGGTCCGGCCGTTGCCCGCCTGCTACCATCCGGAACACCCTTTCGCAGACCTCCCCCCAACAAAAACCCCTGTACCCGAACCACTGTACTGCCAACTGGTCCCGATGAAAGCCCAGCTGGTGGCCCTGAGCTCGAGCTGCAGCCCTCCTTTCGGCCCAGAAGACAAATGAATGGCCCACGATCCATGCGACACGGCCTGGGGGAGAGAAGGAAAACAGATCATAACAGCCCCTTATGCACCCAGCCCCCGGGGATCCCCCCAAAGGCCCTTCCCCATCTTACTCCAATAAACCCAAACGCACATATGAACGGAACCGTACCGACTCCCATCTCCCAATCCGTTTCACTATGTCATCCCCCAGACCCAACCGAGCTGCCTCCGTAGCCGCCCCAATACGAAAGGAGTGTGTACCAAAAGTATCCACCCTCAGTCCTAGCTTTCCCAGTCCAGACCGAAAAACCTTGGTGAACTGGAACCGGGAGAGGGAAGACCCGTCCGCGTGTACCAGCAGCGATCCTCCAACCCCCGGCCTCCGTGCCATGTACCCCGCCACCGCGGCCACTGGGCACAAAGCGGAGCCCGGCAGGGCCCGCAGCGTCACATCTCGGCCCTTGCCTAACATGTCCGTCTTGGATCTTGCCAGGTGTACAACCACCTTCCCTTCCAGCACTCGGACCCCCGACACCTGTACCCCTCCTGCCGCAGTCCTCGTGGCACTGACCAACTCCCCTACCCGAAAGGCTCCAAAGAAGGCCAACAGAAACGCCGCCTGAAACAACGATGCTTCGAACCTGTCGAAACATATAGTAGGCAATAAACCGACCAGGTCACTCAACACTCGCACCGATACTGGGCGCCGAGTGTCAGGCCGTCTGCGGCCCCGCCGGTACCCCTTCAGTGCCTGCCTTATGACAAAGGACTTAGTAAGGTCCTCTTCCCCATGTAACTTGAACCAGAAAGCCATCGCCGCCATGGACCTGTCAACCACCGCCGGGGATGCCCCCTTCGCCAGAAATTGACAGGTGTACCAGAGGAACGCATCCTTGAGCGAGTACCCCGCCGGCAGGCGGTCCAACCCTCCCCATGACCTTTCCCAGGAGTCCCAGACCTTACTGTAAGCGGCCCATGTGGCCGGCGCCAGCGAAGCCTTCACCAGTCCCCCAAGCAGGTCGCCCCGAGCCGCCAAATCTCGTCTGGGCAAGCCTGCCCCACTTCTTGGGCTTCCGGCGCCACCGTCCGGAATCGTGACCACTGAAAACGAGACAGGGCGTCAGCTACATCATTCATGAACCCAGGCACATGGCGTGCACGAAAAACAACATTTAGCGACATGCACAACAGAACAAAATGACGTAGCAACCTAACCACGGGTTTCGATGCCGCTGATTGGTTATTCACAGCGTGCACCACGGCCATATTGTCCGAGAAAAAGACCACCTTCCGGTCCCGCAGCCTATCCCCCCACAGGGCCAACGCTACGACCAGCGGGAACAGCTCCAAGAAAGCCAAGTTCCGCATGAGGGGGCTCAGTCGCCACTCCCTCGGCCATCGCTCCGCACACCAACGTCCCCCAAAATAAGCCCCAAAGCCCACGCTACCAGACGCGTCTGTGAACAGCTCCAGTTCCGCAGCCGACACGCCCTCCTGTCTAAAAATCACCGTCCCATTGAACTCCCGCAAAAAGGTCTCCCATACAGCCAAGTCGGCCCTCATGGCCGACGACACCCGAATGAAGTGACGCGGGGATCGCACCCCTGCCGTCGCTGCCGACAGGCTCCGGCTGAACACCCTACCCATTGGGATCACCCGGCATGCAAAATTCAGCATCCCGATCAACGACTGCAGCTGCCGCAACGTAACCTTACGGGCTTGAGCCGCCGTCGTCACCTCCTCCTTCAGCCGCCGCAACTTCTCCAGCAGCAGCCGACACTCCCCTTGCAACGTATCTATCTCCAACCCCAGAAAACTAAGGCACTGAGCCGGCCCTTCTGTCTTGTCCGCCGCCAGCGGGACCCCGAAATGGCCAGCCACCCACTCGACCGTTCTCAGCAAGTGTAGGCAGGCGGGGAGCCCGCCGGTCCTACGCAGAGAAAATCGTCCAGGTAGTGTACCACAGCCCCACTCCCCGCCTCAACTTTGACCACCCATTCAAGAAAAGTACTAAATTTCTCAAAGTAGGCGCAGGAGATAGCACAACCCATTGGAAGGCACAAATCCACAAAGTACCCCCCGTCGAAAAAACACCCCAGCAAGTGATGACACGCTGGGTGGACCGGAAGCAGCCGAAACGCTGCTTCGATATCCACCTTAGCCAACAGTGCTCCGCGCCCGGCCTTCCTTACCAGCTCGACCGCCCTGTCGAATGATGCGTATGAGACCGAGCACAAGCCCTTGTCAATATCATCATTCACCGACTCTCCTTCCGGGTAGGAGAGGTGGTGAATGAGCCTGAATTTGCCCGGTTCCTTCTTGGGAACCACCCCGAGCGGGGAAACCCGCAGACCCTCCAATGGAGGAGCCGGGAACGGCCCTGCCATCCTCCCCAATTTGACTTCCTTGCCCAGTTTTTCCCGCACCACACCCGGGAACTCAGCCACCGATTTAAGGTTGCGCCGAACCCCAGTCCCCCCCCGGTTCCGGAAAGGGATAAAGAACCCCTGACCAAACCCCGCCCGGAGCGCCACGGCATCTGCCTTATTACCGTAGCGGCTTAGCCACGGCTCCATCGCGTCTAGCCTCACCGGGGTTAGGCCCCGGGGCAAGCGAAACACCCCCTCCCCCCCCAGCCGAGGTAGGGACCCCGGTGTGCCCCGACTTCCCTTTTTTGAAGCACCGGTTGAGCCCATGCGCGCCTCCGCAGCCCGAACACTCGTGCTTAAAGCGACAGGCGTTTCCGCATTTGCACTGGCCCTCGTTAAAGAGCCAGCAGAAGCCCTTTTGCATGGCGGCCGACGAGGCGGACTGCCCCTTTGCGCCGGCCGTGGGCTGAAATGGCTGCGCTTTTTGCGCCATCATCAGCTTCATCCAGAGAGGCAGGTCCATTTGATCCCACCGCATACCCGGATTAGCCGCCAAACGCTGCCGGAATTGCTCGTCGTACCGCCACCATGCCAGTCCGCCATAGGTGCGATACGCCTCCCAAATGCCATCCAAATAACAAAACAGAGAGGAGCACAGGCCCGGCGATTTCTCGCCCAGAACACTGGCCAACACGCAAAAGGCCCTCAGCCAGTTACCGAAAGACTTGGGAATCTTACGATACCGCTTCTTCTTCTCTTCCTCCTCCTTCTTCTCATCTTTTTTAT
Organism: Pelobates cultripes; assembly: GCA_933207985.1. Taxonomy (NCBI): domain Eukaryota; kingdom Metazoa; phylum Chordata; class Amphibia; order Anura; family Pelobatidae; genus Pelobates; species Pelobates cultripes. Next base: position 301,856,220 of record OW240912.1, on the reverse strand, counting down.
CGTCCTCTTTGAGATCAATAAAATCCTCCAAAGGGAGAAGAGAAAAGATCTCGCAGAAGTCACCCTTCCAGATTTTTTCCTTCACCTCCTGTTTGAGGTGGACCCCCAGCGGACCCGCAAACGACACATATGCGTGTTGCCTGGCCGCATCAGGAACCACCCCCCCCGTCAACTCAGCCCGCTCGCTCGTCGCCTCCGCCCCAGTAACCGTCACTGCAGTGTCCCCACCCGAACTCTGTTCCGCGGAGGGAACCTCGCTCGGGCCCGCCACCCCGGCCCCCTGAGCCCAAACCTGCCCCACACCGCCCTTTGTGGCACCCCCCGCTCCCAGTGAGTGGAGAAGTGCTTGAAGTGTATGAACCAATGCACTGGAGTGCAGAGAAGCAGAGGACTCACCGGCCAAGCCCCTCGACCCCGAAGCTCCTGGGGCTGCGTTGTGTACTGTCCCCTGACCAGGATGAGCGACATCCGTTAACGATCCTCCAACCGGGGAGCCAACCCGGTGCCCGGCCACATCAGATGCGGAGCGGCTCCGAGATCTGTAACGAGGAGAAGAAGTCCTGGGCAGAGCATACTGGTCATGAGCAGCCCCCCCGTCCCGACCTTGAGAGCGCCCGCTGGACACCAGAGCCTCCCGTCGCGCAACCACTCCTTTTCGCCCACCCAAGGCCCGATCGGCCCTGCCTCTGGGACTACGACTCCTCCCGTTTCTACCAGAGGCCCGCCCCCGTGTAACCAGCCTGGGGGCCATGACACTCTCCCCCCCTGAGCTACTAGATGAGGACCTAACACGCCGAGCCCTTCCCTTAAACCCCCCGGACCCCCGGGCCCTAACCGGTGACGGGCTGCTATCACCTGACCCCAAACCTGAACCCCCCCCAGAACTACGCCCACCTATCTGCTCACCAGCGCAGGGAAATCCCCACCCCCCACCCCGGCGGGCCCCCCGACTAGAAGCACCCCCTCCCCTCGGTACCTCCAGCCGGTCCCCAGACCCCGCACCCCTAACCTGTCCTGAACGCCCTGCGCACCTCGACCTCCTGCCCCCCCTGATGGCAAACTTCCCCCTGCCGTACCCCCTGGCCCTTCCACCCTCCCGGCTACTGGCCCTCGCTCCAAGCTCACTACCCTGGAACTACCCTGCGCACCCTCCCCCCTAGACCTCCCTGCCCCCGCTCTAGCAGGCACCTGACCCCTCTCCCACGTCCCCCCCAGGACTCTGAACCCTGTGCCCAGTCCTCCTGCGCTGATTCACGCCAAGGGGGTCCCGGCCGGAACCCCCTGCACTTGCCTGTTCCAGGGGCGGTCCGCGAGCTCCTTCCGCACCGGCCCCGCCAGTCCCCGCCATGGGTGTAGTAGATGCCCTCCCGGGCTGCAATCCCGCGTCCTCACCGGTTCCAGGGGGCCGCCCGATGTCTCCCGCGGCCCCCGCTCCAGGCGCAGCCCTCCCCGCACTGGGAGCTGCACCGTCCGACTCCCGGGTAGCCTCCCGCCGGCTACCGCTTCTCCGACGTCCCGGTAACGCGCCGGGAGGCGGAGCCTCAACCATGCGGCTACCGGGTCCGTTTCGGCCTGGTCCCGCCGCCGCCCGGCCGCTGGAACCGTCTCCACCGGACTCCGCGCCTGGGCTCAGCCGTCTCGGCGGCCTCCGAGCCCGCACAGGCCGACCTCCGCCGCCCTCATGATCCGCAGCACCCGCCAGGGCTGGTCCAAGTTGCGCCCGCAGCCAGTCCACGCCACGTCCTTGAGCCGCCAACCGGATCCGCTCCAACAGCTCCTCCATGTTATCCTTCGACCCTGCAGAAGGAGAGAAAAACAAAGACCCCACCAAACCAAATCTGTGGACACAGGAGTGCACACAAACTCAGCAAGGTAGTAATTAAAAGTGAAGGCTTTAAAATGGCTGCCTATTTAAATAGCCAAGCCTACTTACCCATAACTCCCTACTTCCTTCCCTCCTCCTATGCCCGCCTCCTAACCCCTGTCAAGGCCTTTTTTCGCTTAGCTGCGCTTTGGCTACATGGGGCTACATTCTTATAACTATCCATGGTCCGTTGCAGTTCTTCAGCTCCTGTCGCTTTAGCCATTACTGATGACGGCTGCAGATCTTGTCACATAGGCTCCAACTTGTGTCAAGAAATGTCAGGCAGAGGAGAAATACAAAAAAAAAGGAGTCCCTACAGTGAAATTCCAACGCAGTCATAATGAGTATTTCATGAAGATACTATCTTTATGGAAAACACTTTTTTAATATGAGGGTAACAGTACCTCTTTTAATTATAAAATTGTATACACTTTTGAATAAAATATCAGTTAGGCACGTTTTAAAAATTTGGGAAGTGATTTGGCATCAAGTTTTAGGAAGTGTCACATTGGTCCAGTTGAAGTGTTATGTTTTCATGTGAGGCTGATGACTACAGGAACAAGATAACATCAAGAGATAGATAGTATTTTGAAATCATTATGATACTGTTGACCTAGAGTTTGTTGCACTTATTCTGTGCAACTCTCTGCCGTAAAGCTGAACAGAAGATTAAAAACTATTGCAGCACAATTTCTGTCAAATGCATCTGAAATTGCTTTTGGTTGTTCCTTTTTATTTTATTTTTATTTTAGAAAATCATTTCTTTCCGATTTTGGAAAGTAAACATATAATTTCATACAATGATTTCCTGGCATATACGTATTCTATTCAAAATATTTGTCACAGTTCAGCCAAACCAATTTACCTCCCAAAATAATTTTGGAAAAAGAAAAAACGTTTGGGTGAATAGAAATTGGTCCATGCAGCATTTTTGGATTGAACAACTTTTGACCATGCAATCATTTCAGAAAAAACTATTCAGATTAACCATGAGGGTGCCAAAACTGGCTAATTAGCGTACTGCAAAATAAAAATATTATGCAATTTGGTACACAGATTAAATAAAAAGTGGAAGGGGAATAAAGTTAGTAACAAAATCTGTATTTCTATATTATATATTTATTAACTATAATACATAAACATAGATTTATTTTACTGATCCTCAATTTTTCCCTCTATTTGTCACTTCTGATGTGATCTGTGAATAAAATTAACATTTAGTGGCTGTTCCCCAACAATAAATCATCTCTTTTTTTTTTTGCACCAGAGGTAGAACTCTAAAACCTCAAAAAAAACAAACAAACAAAACAAAAAAAAAAACAATACTGTTCACCCATTAGCTGTGTTTGTTGCATTATAAGTCCATATGGTACTTGTGAGTTATGGAATGTTGATGACCTGCCTGTGACAATACGGCTCTGGTGTCTCTGGCCCTGAAGGTGGACCAGTTCAGGCCTGGTATTTCCCGTGGGATTATTTGCATTAGCCTGTACTTTTCCTGCTAGAGATTCTCTTATGAGCGATCGCACTGCAACGGACCTTGGATAGTGATAAGAAAGAGACAAGCAAGCTTCTTCTTGATGTCGTTCCAACAAACTGGCTTTACTGTATTAGCACACAGTTATTGTACATTTACAGGCACGACACACTTTTGCATAATACAGGGAGAAGTATACGGGTACAATAAGGACAGTGGGGAAATGTGGGACAGGGAACAAAGGAACGGGATGGAGAAGACACAGAATTCCCTAATTTTTTCTGGTGAGTATAATCATTTCCTTGGCTGTAATGTATTTACATTACAGCCAAGGGAAACCTCCACTGGCCACTCTACCCTCTGCATGGAGACACTGAACGTTCCTCATAGAGATGCTGATTGGCCAGGGCTGTGTTTGGATTGTGCTGATTTTCCCCTGATCTTCCTCCTTGACAAGCTCAGCCAATTCAATGCTTTCACATAGGAATTGGGTCAGAACACCACTTCTCATAATGTCAGATTTTGCTATATTTAGGAGGATATTCAATAACATTAAGAGAATATGCAAACATTCATCATATTGTAATAAAATGACTATAAATATTACAATAAAACACAGATGAACATATGCCACATGAATACATCTTCACATAGTAAACCAGCACCCAGACCAAAGAAGAACTAGAGAAAAAATTGTGAGGAAGGTTTGGAAAATATTTTACAAAGACCAGCAAATCTATTTGGCAAAGGTGATAACCAAGACTGGCATATACTGTCGAACATAGGAAATAAGCAACTAGCTGAAAGGAGTAAACTGCAAAGGTGATGTAACCATTACATATCGACATAAATGCAAAACCGTGCAAACTTGGGGATTTAAAAAAAAAAAAAAAAATGGATAGAAAACCAGATCAGATTTTGAAAGTCAAGAAATCTGAAATGCAATGCCTTCTGATAAATAAGAATAAGCATCTACATCCAAAGCCCAAACACCAGAAAGCAGACAAAAAGACACCAGGCATAACAAGAGCTTAACTTTGCTGACAACTGACACAGGGAAACATTCTCGCTAGCAGGCGAGTCACGTAAGAATCATAGCACAACCGAAATGTCCAAAAGAGAAGTGTATATGGTACCAGGGGTCGCTGCAAGCACTTGCACCTCAACAAACAACAGACGAAAGAGTCCCTGTCTACAGAAAGGACCTGGACTGGGATGTTGGCAGCAGCTATGGCTGAACGCATCTCATTGATGGACTGATAGGAATGCCCAGCAGAAAAAAGATCTGACAAATGGCTCATAATTTTGGATCTTTAATACTATATATGTAACAAGAAGAGCTGTATACAAGGGTCATGTTAATCAGGAAAAACAAGGTTAATTATTCTCAGATGGGACATTTGGTGTTAGAATTTCCAGGACCAAAAGTCTCTGATCTAACTGTTATCAAAACAATGCTTCTGTGATTTACGACAAGATATGGGACAGGTCTTCAGACTGTCTGCCTCCACTGCTGACTGTAAACAAGTTAGTGGCCTGAGTTACTCCCATATCTTGTTTTGTTTGTAAATTTATTTTTATTAATAAGTTTTCAATTTAAGAGTTTACAGAATGTTTGAACCATTACATGATAGTTTAGTATATGCAGGTATCTTAAAGGACCACTATAGTGCCAGGAAAACATACTCGTCCGCCCGGCTCTGGAAGGGGGAAAGGGGTTAAAACTTACCTCTTTCCAGCGCTGGGCGGGGAGCTCTCCTCCTCCTCTCCTCCTCTTCTCCTCCCCGTCGGCTGAATGCACACGCGCGGCAAGAGCTGCGCGCGCATTCAGCCGGTCACATAGGAAAGCATTCATAATGCTTTCCTATGGACGCTGGCGTGCTCTCACTGTGAAAATCACAGTGAGAAGCATGCAGCGCCTCTAGTGGCTGTCAATGAGACAGCCACTAGGGGAAATAGGGGAAGGCTTAACCCATTCATAAACATAGCAGTTTCTCTGAAACTGCTATGTTTATGAAAAAATGGGTTAACCCTAGCTGGACCTGGCACCCAGACCACTTAATTAAGCTGAAGTGGTCTGGGTGCCTAGAGGGGTCCTTTAAGAGTAAGATAAAACAAAAGATAAGGAAGAAGTGCAGTTCTCAACAAGTAAGTGGAAAGACACACGGGTCCCATGCAGGGCAGGTGCAAGTATTGAGTCTTTTATTATAAACACAACTACACACAGTGCAATGTGGAATAAGAGGCAAGCCTTGTATGTCTACCTTCCCGGAAAGGGCAATGCCAAAAAGTGTCTTACTTGACGAGTTTTATCTGAGCCTGAAGCGAAATGGAAGAAGGCAGAGTTTGCTCACTGTGTGAAGGCCAGCACCTCTCTTGATGTACCCTGGGTCGATTAGGTGTTGTAGGGAGTGAAAAAGAAAACGAATTAGCAGCAACATAGAAAGAAATGGTAGGAGTAGTTCCCCGTTTGAGTCGTACAAGTCTGCAATAGTGAGCAACGTCATGGGCAAGCCACAGGTCTGATCTTTGAACCCATGGAGCAAAACAATGTGTGAGTGTGCTGAGTAGCTAAGCTTTTAGGGACTATGTTATGAGGTTTGGGGGTTCCTGGAGAGGTCCCTAATTTTTACTGTAGTGCCCCACATCTCCTCCACCACCCATGCACTTAATGAGGGCCCTAAAGTCTGCAGAGTCAGTCAATAAGATCCAGTAGGTCCAAGTTGCCAGGAACATCTGCGTTCTCCCTTCTGCCTGAAGGGTGAGCAGAGCTTATTTCTGAGTTTTCTCCCACCTTCAATTAAGTCATAAATAGCTGTTTACTGATCAGCCTTTGAGGAGCAGGAACCGATACAGACTTTACTTATTGCAATAAAAAGGTAATTCTAGCAAACTTTATCCTGTGGGGGAACTACAGAAGAAATGGCCCTGGTGCAATAATTATTTTTTCTCAACATAACAAGGATGACCAAAAGGTAGATCCATATCTGTCATACATCTCCCACAATGCTTTACCAGCTGGGGATTTACCATTTGACCATCCTTGTATAGTTGTGTTTAGCAATGAGCAGTGTTTGTGAGTTTGAATGTAAGCATGTTTTTATATTGAGTATGTGTTTGTGTGAATGTAGGGGTGTATTTATGCTTTCCTGTGTGCGGTGTGTATTTTTATGTACTGTTGCCATTTGAAAGCAGTGGTTTACTTGTGTGTAGTGTTTGCCTTTGAATGGGTGTGTAGGGGGTTGTCTGTATGTAGTGTTAACGTTTGGATGCAGGGGTGTTTTATATGTGTAGTGTTGGAGTTTGAATGCTGAAATGGAAGCCTGTATACATATACACTGCCACATACACTCACACTGATCCACGTACACACATATAAACACATATATGCACAAGCAGATACAGACACACACTAACACAGATCCAGAGACACAAACACACAGATACCCACACTGACACATACAGATACAAACACAGACACACATAGAAAAACACAGGTACAAACATGCAGCTACCCAGAGACACACAGGTGCACACATTAAAACGCATGCAGATACACAGACACACATACTGACACACATACAGACACACAGAGACACACACTGACACACATGCAGATACACAGACACATAGATACAGACAATAACATTCATACAAATACTAACAAACATGAGACACACAGATACACACATAGACTCACAGATAGATACACAGACATGAGATGCAAATACAGACACATAGATTGATACACAGGCCTATATACGGACACACAAACACACATACAGACACACAATTACACACTTTTTCAACCCTCCTGTATCCTATCTTTTTGGTGCCAGAGGGTGGCTTGCATGGGTTCCAGTCTGCTGGTTGAGGCAACTCTCTGCCAATCAGTGGCACTCTGCATTTCCTGAAACTGCCCGGTGGCACTTTGCATGTTCCTGGAACTGAAATTTCAGAAGCCAGATGCTGCCTGGGTGGAAGATGAGATCGGCGCTGGAGGCAATTCTGGAGTTAAACCGTTCGTGGATGCGCGAGTTCACCTGGAGGCCTCCTGGCACCATAACAACTTCATTTATATTAAGTTGTTATATTGCTAGGAACATTACTTTAAGCTCTGTCCACATATGCTTTTATCATTAATGCTGAATATATTGTGAAACAGATCATATTTTTTTATTTTAGACAATGTCTAGAACACAACTTTTTCATATTTTATTTGTGCTATCAATAGTAATAGTAATATCTAAGAAATCTCATAACTGGTGAAATATGAAGCTACTGAAATTATGTCAGTCTGGCTAAAGGTTAATGGGAGTTTTGATACACAGCTAATTGTATAGGCAAAGCTTATCAACGATTGGTTTCATTTCGGTGTTACCAACAAAGTATCCTTTCAAAATCCAAGCCTAATATACCGGGCAGTATTTTTCGTTAACATTGCCTTTAAAATAACATTTTCACTAATTAGCTGTTAGTGTACAAAGAACCATTCATAGAACAGGGGTTTGGATTACTTGATTAGATTATATATGGGGTGTGTTAAATAATTAATGTATGCTACCCAAAGGAAATTATACAAAGCACAAAGCACAGAGTAATATGATGAGATACACAAGACGAAAAAAAACTCTAAAATTATCATGGCTGTGATGTTAAGTGCACATCTTAATTCTGATAGTGGAGATTATATTTAAAATGCCATATAGATAACTTTCTTTCACAGACTAGTGCTTTGTAATGATTTCAGAAAAGGAGATTTAAAAATAATTTTATGGCGTGAATTTAGTTACACTGCATATATTTAATGGAGTTCTGACGCCAATTGCTTGATATGCTGAACATGACACATAATTAAAGCAGCCGCCACAGAAAAATTGAATTCCTTATTCTAGAGTTGAAACTCAGTGCATCAACTACAGCAGTTTCTGTGGTCACAATAAGGTTATGTGATGCTCTCATTGTCTGTTCACAAATCCCTGTCTTCAATCATAAGTAGATAGCAGCCAGATCAAGCATGACAAGAGTAAGTCAGGTAATAACTACAGTGAACTTAGTATTATTGGACTCAAAATCAACCGTACAGATATGGCAGGATAATTCACTAAACCCCCATTTCAATAGGAAATTCAGAAAAAAATAATCTTTTAGACAATTTATAGAAAATCTAAAGCAATTTTTTTTAAAACACATTTGATATCCACTAAACTGTGCAAAATCACCTCTGAATTACATGAAAGATCTCTAAATTAACCAGAAACCAATAGTACACACAAAAAACAACACCTAGTGGTGTTCAATACCATATTTCCCCATCTGCATTATTCATGTAGCAAAGTAAATATAACTAAAGGAAAATAAATGTATGTCCCCAGATCCCACCACTGGCCTGGTGCATGAGGGTTAGTAGCCAGATGAATAGATAAAGGAATAACATAAAAAGTAGGGTCCGTGGCATCACAGAGGGTACTACCAAAGAGAAGCCCACATTCCCATGACATATTCTTCAATAAGTAATAATACTTTGTTACTTCATGATTTTTAAATCCCCACAACCACCAGTAATAGGTCCATGTACCCCATTTGTTCATTTTCAGATGAAAACAAAGGAATATCACATATGTGGGATATATGGAATCACCCATCATATTAATTTAAATCCACTAAGTTTTTTCAGGATCTGCCGCATCCCACCATTCTGTGGCAGCATTCCCTCCATCTTAAAACCAGTTATGAGAGCAAAACATACACTTAATATTACTGATATATGAATCACTTCTGGGCCTAATGCACATTGAAATTACTGTGCACAACAAGAAAATATAATTTAAAATTTCACAAGGCTACTTAAAGTCACCTATCTTAAAGTCACCAATCTAAAAATTGCTCATATCGTGTTAAACTCACCACTGTGTCAAAGTACCACAATATTACACTAATTTTAAAGCAGCACTGTCACACCCCTTGTCACCACTGAAAAACTATTTCATAGGAATGTGCGTGGGCAAAAATATTCAGTTCGGCACTTCAGAAATTCGGGACTTTGGCACTTCAGGACTTCGGGACTTTGGGAATTCGGCAATTCCATAATCCTAACCCTACCCCTAACTCTACCCCTAACCCTACTCCTAACCATACCCCCTACACTTAACCCCTAACCCCAACCCTAGTCCTAACCCTACCCCGCACCCATAATAAAAATTGCTCATATCGTGTTAAACTCACCACCGTGTCAAAGTACCACAATATTACACTAATTTAACCCATATAACCCTGTGGGTTAGGGTAGGGTTAAGGTTAAGGTTAGAGGTAGGGTTAGGGTTAGATTCCTGTCATCATTTCCTTAATTTTCCCTCCCTCTCCTGTTTTGCCACTTTTCTGAAATACGAAGCACTTCGGCACTTCCAAAATTTGGCACTTCGGCAATTCGGTTCGGTTCGGCACTTACGCAATTCGGCACTTCGGAAATTTGCCAATTTGCCAATTCGGAATTCAGACCGAAACAAATTGCACATGTCTAGTTTTTCATAAAGATAGAATCTTTATGAAATACTCATATTGACTGTATTGTAATTTTGCTGAAATTCTTACACAGCCAAGAGATAAACTGAAGTAGAAACTACTTTTTCTCTGTATATTTCCTATGCCTGACACTTCTACACACAGAGTGGAGCCACAGCCATCTAAAAGTATCAATCTCCCCTAGCCATCACCAGTGACGGCTGCAAGGAATTGGCTTTATGTATGGAGGATCATGCAGTCTCACGGGACCCTCCGCATGTGCGAGAGTACAGCAGTAACATCAACTCCTGGCGCTTCAGCATTAGGAGCTGTGAAAGATCTGCTGGAAGAAGATGGTGATGCCCACGATGGACAGGTTCAGGTAAGTAGAACTGAACTTTGCCTGCCCCCCCCCCCATTCCCCTAGAGGTGAGGTCACCGTTGGGGGTCTTTATAAATTCTGCAAAGTCCCCAGACAGTGACAGTTCTGCTTTGACATGGGAGATAAACATGCTAACTTCAATATTTACTAACTAAACTGCTGCAAGAGGCCCTGCTCAACTGTATTATTTACTGTGGCCAATCTCCTATATTTATTCATATTGCTGACAAATGTTTGAAACCTTAAATAAATAGAATGTTGTAAATTTGTATTATTTTACAATGAACAATGCAGTAAATCTAGGTGCTTACACAGGAGCATGATAGATCCCAATCCTAGGACTCTAAATTGTTATTCTGTATGGGGAATTGGTACTGACAGTTATCTGCACTCTTTTCTCATTTTTTTTTCTCCTTTTAACTTTGTCATTGATTTTGACATCTCTTCTATTATAAAGTCACACAACAATACTTGATCGTATTTTAATACTTTGCAAACTATAAAAACTATATTTTGTTTTAGTGAAAGCTGCATTGTTGGTGTTGCATTATCATGTGAATCCTTTCATTGTTTTGTTTTATTCTTTAATAGTTACCATTTCTTCATTTAATCTCTTCTTTTAATATTTCCTGCTCCTCTAAGGTATTCACAGCAACCATATTTTTCATATTTATAGGGTGGACAACACATGTTCCACTCTCCAATAATATCATATGACTTCAGATGTTCTGCTACTCATAGTTGTATTGTCTTTGTGGTTTATAAACCGTCTTTCACACTCCACACTCCACTCTTCCTGAATCATTTCTAAAATTGCAGTCTAGAGCATCATTGTTGCAACGGTCTGGACTGATGATATGTCTCCTTATAAATTTCATAGCAGACCGATTTCATCTATATGTGAGTGATAATACTTAATCTTAGTGCACAACCTAAAAATCTACAAATGGTCTAGACCAGGGCTGCCCAATAGGTAGATCCCCAGATGTTGTGGAATGTGTGTCTAAATATGATTTGTGGAATGTGTTAAAGTTATTTTTACTCACATTAGCTGCTTACTGGTTAGTTCGCCAAATGTATGACTTTATTTCTGAACATGTAGTTCTCCTGTTACTCTAACTAAATGTTTAAGTGTAATGTCATGCCAGAACTGTTCAATAAAATATTACATTAAAAAAGGCAGAAAGAAACTCATAGTGTTGCCTGGAGGTAGAAAAGAATGAACCTGCATTAAGCCACATTGATTTAGCTGTCAATAAGTATAATTCCTTAATGTTTAGCACATATTCCAATAGGAGCAATAAATATCAGCATTGGAAAACAGTGCCTTTAATAGCTAATACATTAAGAGCCTCCGTCAATCAAAAGGCATAAACCATAAGAAGAAAAGATAACTGCAGTATATCTTCTGTTGTAATTAAAAATGATAGATTTGGAAATAAAGAGGACACAGGCTGATTCTCATCTCCCTCTCTGTTAATGGCTGATAGTATGATGCTGAAATGCTGCTATTAATATTATCTTCCAAAGAAGCAGTTCCAATTTCCTCGCTGCTTATAAGAATGCTTAGGCAGTCTGATAGATGAGTTTTTAACCCATAAAGTGCCAGTATGCCTCTCAACTCAGCACAGTGTGTATTCTCATGCTGCAAGCAATAGGTTAACCAGACTGAATTGAAAGATAACTGGCATAAAAGGATATCTTAAGAGTGCAATCTTCTTCTTTCTTCTCCTCTTCAGCTTGACTCCTTCAGGGTACCTAAGTGTACGAGATACCTGCAATCATTTCACTGAAGTTTTCTACTGGGATACAGAACACTATGCTTAGGTGATTTTAAGAAAGACTCTCTTTAACGTTAATTCCCTGCCAGTCTGCATACATCCCCAAGTCTGGAAGGCATTGGTTGATGGATGCACCATGTCATTCAAAATGACAGATCTTACAATCTGTAGGGTTTTTTTTCTCCTCCTTTAGAGGACAACACAAAAACACATTTTCAGCTTATCAGCAAAGATTGCAGTTTTAAAGCTTTTTCCTTTAAAAAGAAATATAAAGTTGCCAATCGATCTAAAATTTCTGGTCCCTTTAAGTGTCTTTGCACATGTGATTTTCGCCAAATTCTCTCTTGTGCTTTACTTCGAACTCCTGACAGCTTTGAAAATGAATCCACTCCAAATCATCATTTAATATTGATTTTTTTCTTAAACCTGACAGCTCAGCTATGAAGGTGTTTTAAGTGTTGCTGAAATCAGAGGACTCCATTCTTGCTAAAATGCCTATATTTATTTATTTTTTATTTTCGCCTGTTAGAGTCGCAGAGCTCACAATGCCCTCTTTTTGTCTGTGAAACATCACAAGATGTTTAAACTAGAACAGCAATCGGAATTCTGAGCACATATATGCAAATTAGCACATTCTGTGTCCTTTCTTCAGCATCTGCCATTTACAGGGATATCTCAAAGTATTAACATGCTGCATTAAGTAGTTTGGATGGTAAGCCTGGGTTAAAGATGTATACAGACAGAGAGACTATTGGGAAAAGCAAATTGACTCTTTTGGTTCATGTGTGCCGTACGTAATCATGTGTGCTGCTTTTTTGTTACGGTGTTACAGGCATTCTGGTTTAAAATTACGATGCAGGGCTGGATTTCTTTTTTTTTTTCTCTTAACTGAGATCTTTCCATTGTCATTATTTAAGATCCTGCCTACACACAACTCACAGGAATAAAATTTTTAATTATAGATACAATTAAGCTTATACTTATTAGTATCTCCAACAAATGCAATACATACATACAATACATACACACAGACGGCTGAATACCGTTACAGACTGCTGAACAGATTCACACACCGACTGCTGAATACATACCCACACCGACTGCTGAATACACACACAAACTGTTAATGCACATACAGATTGCTGAATACACATAGTCCGCTGAATACACACACACAGTCCGGCCAGCTCCTGGGCCCCCCAGGACAAGAGGCTGGCAAGGCATTTCCCAGAAAGTGCCGCCCAAGGCAAATGCCTTGTTTGCCTCGGGGTAAACACACCCCTGCCTGTAATAAGGAAGGCACAGCAGTGGAACTACAGGGAGTGCTGGTGCTGCGGTTACACCGGGGCCCATTGAGTGGCCCGTGCAATTAGGACCACCCGATAGGCATGTGTCTTCAGGGGCCCAAAACAGTTTTTGCACCAGGGCCCACTCTACTTTAGTTGTGCAGCAGCTTCCCCAGCATACAAGCTCTGCCCCTGCATGGACAATGCCCCCCCGTATGCAAGCTCCGTCTCCAATCTCTGACTGAGACATACACTCACAGACATACAGTGACAGGAACACACTCTCTGACTGAGAAACACACAGGCACATACACACACACATTTTCTATTTTTTTATTTAAATCCACCCAGCCTCCCTACCTTTAGGAGAGCTGAGTGGATCTTTCCCTGGCGTCCAGTGTGTCTCCTCTCAATCTTCCTGCAGTTTCCATTTGCTCCTCTGCACGCTCTCTCCAGTGATGCCGGGGCCGGAATGACATCATGTCACTAAAAGGCGCGCGAGGGAGCAGAGAGGAACTGCAGGAAGGTCACTGCTCCCTCCTGCGCTGCCTCCATGCTCCCCGTGGCGGCCGGCTTTAATGTTTCCTGCGCAGCTTAGCAAAGGGCTGACAAATGCCAGGACCCAGGGCGAAATGTATAGTCGCCATGGCAATCTGGCACCTGGAATTTGTCGAGCCCTGTGTATGTATGTGTGTGTGTAGATATATATATATACATCAAAGTGATGGTCCGCACTCACGGTCTTCTTAACTTTTAATACTCACATAAAAGTACAAACATGATGCCGATTAGCGTCAACGTTTCAGTCCCGGTTCGGGACTTTCCTCAGGACTATATATACATATACATATATATATAGTGTTGATAGGATTAGCCGTATTAGTCCAGTAGACAAGATGCCAAAATACCAGAGTATTGCAGTATGCAATGATACATTTTTAATTGCACTACTTAATATTTCAAAGATAAGCTTTGGAGGGTTTTTCTTTCTTCTTGAGGTCTGAAGCAAGATTGATCAATCAGAGTTTAACACTTAAAACAACTGATGAGAGAGAAGGGGAGGGGGAGGAGTGGGGTTGGGGAGGGGGGGTGTCATAAATAGCAGAAGATCTACCTGAAAGTGAAAGGTGCAGGTTGGCTGAGAATTGCCACATCCTCTGCCAATCATGACACCCCACTCATCCCCCCTTCCTCCCCCTCTCCAACTCCAGCTGTCCCAAGTGTCAAACTCCACCAGACCCGAAGAAGAGAGGAAAACTCTCGAAAGTCTGTCCCTGAAACATTATGTCAGTCCAATAAAAAAGGCATCATTGCACACTGCAACACTCTGAGTGGGGTGTCATGAATTGCAGAGGATGTGGCTATTTCACATAGGTGAAATTTGGACAGCTTTTGCTCTTCTCCTCAGCCTGTTTCATCTGTGTGTCCTGACTCTAGCTGTGTAATTTCATTCTTCCTTGACCACTCCCATGCCCCATGGTCACTTATTTCTCTTTGGAACAAGCAATTTTCTTCTCTCATTTACTTTTCGGCCGTGTATAGCCAGCCGGTTTCACGCCACTAAAATTGTCTAAGTAGAAGGTAGAAGAAGCACAGAAAGTGGATGGGAGAGGGACACGAGTGGTAGAATAGGAGGAAAGAGGCAGGAAGTGCACAGACGCACACAATGGGTTGGTAAAACACACACAGGCAGAAGGTGTAAGTGGCACATGCAGGAGGTAGAAGAGAGCCATAATGAGCACAAGTTAAATAGAGTAATTTAATGGGTATGGGACAGAGTCATTAGATCTAGAAAGGCTTTTACTGCATGGTAAAAGTGAAATACTTAGCTGTTTAATGCTTCTCACCAGGTCTTGTAAAATAGGATATCTGCTTGCTGAGACCTTTTGTTTGTACATGGGGTATCAGATAAAGGAAGTTACGGAAATTAAGCATGATAAAAAAGCAAGGACTTTTAAACTAAATGTAACATTCACGTGCAAATGAGTTAGTGATTATTACAATCACTTAATTAGAGAAAATCTGTGCTGTGTTCTAATGAAATATATAAGCTAACATTAATTAACAATCACAGCATCCAGTTATACACACTTCAGTCCCTCACTGTGTGTAGCACATACATATTAACATTAGCCAATGTAACTGGCATGCTTTCCAAATTCAAGTAAAACAGGGATTAAAATCATTTGAAATATATTTTTTTGGAATCCATACACTGGGACAAGCCTTTCACATAGCAAAATGTATTTATATTCTATATTGCATGATGTGATAGACATTGCAATGGAGGTGCCCCTAATCTTCAGATATTTGCAGCTACTGCCATTAATTCAGGCTCTCTCCTGTTTATTATGGTATATATGCCACAAATGGAGCTGGGCAGATAATGCCTCTCAATTGCCTTTCCCCCACCTTTTCTCCTGGTATAGTAGTAATGAATGCTAAATTAAGGACTGCCTTGGAAATTACCATCTGCTGCTGAAAATAGTAAATATACAGAGTGCTCTCAATTTTCCTTCAGCTTTGCATTTTCAGTTCATTTTCTTCTAGGTGCTTGGTTGATTTGCGCATGGTGAAAAGATATTTTTTTTTACGAAATACATTGGAAGAATTTTTTATTTATTTTTTTTGGGATGGCAGAGTTTAGTTCATGCAGCCGTTCAGCTCGGCTGAATTTCGGTACTGAAAAAATCGTCCACAATATTGCCTGCCTAATGACTATGCAATAACGGGCATTTTGGCAAAATAGATTATTATAAATCCTGATATAATATTAAATAATTTTTAAAGGTTGTAAAAAAAAATATTAAATTATTGTAAAATCTTTGATTTTGAAATTGATGCCTTGTTGTTATAATGATTGATTGTAATCGTTTTCCTATCTTATATCTAAAGAAGGGGTTTTATTAACAAAAACGAAAGGAAAAAGACAAGGGGCAATTGACTACCCGCTTCCCACCTCCGCCCTGATGAGAACAAAGCTTTCCATAGATCCAAACTGTGCCCTATCAGCCTATATCATATGCACCTGCAGAGCTAAAGAGCCCAGCAAAACACAACCAGGCACCACTACATTGAAAGGCATTTAAAAATATGGGGAGAACTGTTTAACTATTCTCTGATACATGAACACTGACTGAACTTACTGTGAACTGGGCTACATTCCCACACCAATTTACGTCAACTGAGTGATGCTAATTCAGAGAGTACGTTTACTTCCTAGGGGAATATCGAACTACCATTGTATTCAATGTTATTGTCTTTCCTTTTTATCGCTATATTATGAATATATACAACATATAGCAAAAATCTGATTGTATCACAATAACTTGTGCTTCCTCATCTATTTGTGACATAGTTTACCCTTTCAATGTCATTGATGCTACCATGTATATTACTCTCTATAACAACCCTTATATGTTTGCTCATTACAACTTACAAAATTCAGTAAAAAAACTAATTGAAAAAAGGTGGGAGAAGCAGCAGAAAGATTAATTTATTTGTTTTTTGAGTTGGGTAAACAAGGCAGATGACCACCAACACCACTAACACCACATTTTAGAATACTTTTTTTTCTATAATACATAATAATACATGCCCCACTCGTGCCAGATTGGTTATGTTGCCTTTGAGAGCGTACGGTAGCCCAGGAATGAGAATTACCCCCATGATGGCATACCATTTGCAAAAGAAGACAACCCAAGGTATTGCAAATGGGGTATGTTCAGTCTTTTTTTAGTAGCCACTTAGTCACAAACACTGGCCAAAGTTAGCATTCATAATTGTTTTTTTGCATTTATAACACACAAACAAATATAAATGCTAACTTTGGCCAGTGTTTGTGACTGACTACTAAAAATACCCTGGGTTGTCTACCTTTCTAAAATGTATGATTATATGGGGGTAAATTACTTTGGCTGGCTTAAAAAATGTCCCAAATAGGACATGGGTGCATGATGACCAGCTGTGAAAATTACAAGTTGGAAAACTGGAATGTGCACCCTCCAAATAAGGTATTTTAGCCCCCAGAGAACATTACACACGATACATGGGTGGTATCCCTGTACTCAGGAGATGATGCTGAACACATATTGGGGTATTCTTTGGCAGTAACTCTTAAAGTTCTCAGTACATGCTTTCTTAAATTGCTATTTATGTCAAATAAATCACCAATTATTATATATTTTTTTAAGATTTTGCATAGATTGGTGGAAAAATGGTTGCATGAAAAGAGTCAAAATACCCCAAGTTTAATACCTTAGGTTGTCTTCTTTTAAAGAATATATACATGTGAAGGGTTATACAGGGATTTCTGACAGATATCAGTGTTACAATGTAACTTGTGTTCACTTAAAAAAAAAAAAAAAATGGTTTGGAAATGGCAAAGTGCTACTTGTACTTATAGCCCTATAACTTTCCAAAAAAAGCTAAGTACATGTTAACATTGGGTATTTCTAAACTCAGGACAAAATTTTTAAACTATTTAGCACAGGTGATTTTTGGCGGTTGTAGATGCGTAACAGATTTTGGGGGTTAGAAAAAGTGTGTTTTTTTTAATTTTTTCATCATATTTCATAATTTTTTTGTAGTAAATTATATGATACAATGAAAATAAGGTATCTTTAGAAAGACCATTTAATGGCGAGAAAAACAGTATATGATATGTGTGGGTACAGTAAATGAGTAAGAGTAAAATTACAGCTAAACACAAACACTGCAGAAATGTAAAAACAGCCCTGGTCCCAAACAGTAAGAAAATTAAAAAAGTGGTCAGGTCACTAAGGTATTAAAGCAGCGGTTCCCAAATTGTGTGTGGTATGATTATAGCACCGGGGAAACCTTACATAGAAACATAGAAACATAGAATGTGACGGCAGATAAGAACCATTCGGCCCATCTAGTCTGCCCAATTTTCTAAATACTTTCATTAGTCCCTAGCCTTATCTTATAGTTAGGATAGCCTTATGCCTATCCCACACTTACTACTTAACAGGGGCCCGGTCGGGTGCCCTGGCCCTTTAAGACCGTGACCGGGCTCCTCTGATGTCGGCCGGCTGGGAGTAAGTGACAGTCTGTTACTTCCTCCCAGCATCCTGCAGGGAGATGGCATGGGCAGAAGCAGCCGCAGCGTGAGGGGAGAGGAGTATGAAAAGCTCCAGACCCCTTACTCACACAGCTGCAGGACTCCAAGCCACCGTCCTGGCACAAAAGGTAAGCTGCAGGGAACATGAGGGTGGCTGGAGATATTTTAAAACATCACTTGTATGTGCGTGAGTGTGTGTAGGTGTATGAGTTTGAGTGAGTGTGAGTATGAGTGTGTGTATGTGTGAGTTTGAGTGTGTATATGAGTTTGAATGTGAGTTTGAGTGTGTGTATGAGTTTGAGTGTGTGTATGTATGAGTGTGTATGAGTTTGTGTATGAGCTTGAGTGTGTGTGAGTATGTATGTGTATGGGTTTGAGTGTGTGTATGTGTATGAGTGTGTGCATGAGTTTGTGTGTGTGTGTATGTATTATTGTGTATGTGTATGAGTGTGTGTATGAGTTTAAGTGTTTGTCAGTATGCTTCTGTGTCTGCGCACACATCTGTGTATGTGAATCTGTGTGTGTGTTTTATGTCAGTGTGTGTATCTGTGTTATGGTGTGGGCATGTATCAATGTTTGTGTGTGTCAGGGTGCATGTGTGTATATGTCGGTGTGTATGTGTGTATGTATATGTGTGTATGTGTAGGTTGTAGCGATAGTGCAAAGATGGTCATGTTCCAAACTACATATGTGGTGTCTTATGATTTAGCTGAAGAGAAATTAACCATTTCACATAATAAATATAATGCAAGTATGGCAGCATCGCAGTGTCGCCATTGTTTGATGCTTTTGCGCCGTGTTAATAATGTCAGGCCCTAACCGTTCTTTATTTTAACGTGAGGGAGGAGGCATGAGAGAAGGGTCACACCACCAAAAAACTGTTTTTATTAAAACACAGTATTTGTTTGGATTAACCCCGTAAAAGTAAATTCTGGCCTGTTTGGGGGTCCTGCAGGGGTTGAAGTCATGACTGTGCGTCAACAACACAGCAATTCTTGGTGCCTACTTATATTATCTATGTGAGAATTCCACAATAAAAGGGTATAAATGTGTGAGGAGTTTGAATGGGGGCACCAAAATGAATCTTCACCATTGTAGCCAAAAATACATGCATCGGGAAGGGGCCTTTGATATTCTGTTGCCAAAGGGCCTTGCAAGTTGTCAGTCCACCCCTGGTCTTCATTATGGATTTTATAATCACAAATGAGAAAAGCTCTTAGTGAGTTACATGGTGACTTGAGTTTACTGGATGGATTTGCTCCATTTATGTTCATAGTACATTACAATAGTGGAACTTATTTAGCATTTACTACACAACCTATCTCCTTCTCACCAAATATATTCATATCTTCGATTTAGGATGTTTGGCTGATATCAATACTACATCTAAATGAGAGGTCACAAAGCAAAATATTTATGGAAGTTAACATTGCCAATCTGTAATTCTCTTGGGTGAAGTATTGGAAGCTAGAGGAAATCATCTCAATACAGCCTTATGATAATTTAAGCATAAAGAGAGAGAGAGAATGAAAGCAGCTTTGTGATTTTGTTAGATTTGATCGGAAAACAATGTAAAAGTACCAGAATACGGAAGGAGTAAAATATATGTGTGATGGGTTTTCTAAGTTCCACTATGAATTAAGAAAATGTATCTAAAAATATAATTAAAATGTTTTCAGAAGCATCCTAGTTTAGTGTTCAACCAACAATATACAAATTGGGTCTTTACAACTCTTCCTTCTTGTTTGCTAGTGCACAAACGTTGTTTTTCATCAATAGTGAACTTTATCAGGGAAACATTGCTCATACGTCAATATCTGTATCAAGGAAGAACAGTGCTACTGACTTTTGTGCCATATGGTTATAGGTTTAAGGATATGTTAGCGATTTCATGTTGGTTCCTCTCAATAAGCTTAATTTACAAAGGTTACAGTACTAAACATTTATTATTTTATGGATATATGACAGAGGCAGCTCTCTGCAAAACGTGTCACTATGCAAAATACTTTTCAACCTAAAAAAGCTACTTTAAATGAAAAAAATGGAAAGCGAGTGTTTAAAGGAACACTATAGCATTGGGAATGCAAATTCAAGTGCTCGAATAGATGTTTAGATGTCTAGCCCTGTCTGGAGTTACTTATCTTTTTTCCGGTCTTGCTGCGGCAGGCCCCACCTCCCTCACCTCAATCTTGATGATCTCTGCCAATACATGGGGGGCTTTTGCGCATGGAGATGCTGAATTTAGGTTCTGCACACAATAGACAAAGAAGTGTCTCTAGTGGCCGTCTGAGTGATTAGAGTTGATACGAATCTGTAATTCTTTTAAAAATAACCCTGTTTCTTGTTTACAAAACCTGAAAGCATTCTATTCCTTACGTGGCAAGTCTCACACAAACACAGATTCAGACACCATTCAGAGCCATGTCCATTCAGCCCTTCGAACTCGAACATCATGAAGAATGATTGAACGAGGTAAATATCAAGGACAATAGTGCCAGGAACAATATATGAAAATCTGGGGTTCTAAACAATGTCTACATTGAGTCAGTAAGATACCAACTGAAGAGATATTCAATGTGGAATAAGCTGTAAAAGTGCAACAGTATTTCTGTGTGACCTGTTATCAATGACATTGATGAACACACATAAAATGAGTCTTATAAATAATTATCTATTCCATCTTAAACACACACTCACACTGGAATCCTAACATGGTATATTTCATGTTTTAGAGTAATACATTAATATAGCATAAGATACAATCATCAGTAAGAAATGTTGTAAAGTGATTAAAGGGACAAGCTGATGAGTTGGATGAATTGACAAAGTCTTTGAAGACTTGAAACATCTTAATGTGCATGCTTCAGAAACTGATCCCAAGAAAGAGGTGACAATACAGGTAGATGACTTATTGTGGGCTTGGAGTGGTACCAATGCAGGAAGGCAGATCTGTGACTTATGCTTCCAGATCAATGGCTCCTACTCAACACATCTATACCCAAATAAAAAGGGATATGTTAACAATTGTGATAGCATATAACAAGTTTATCAACAGATCTATGGGCAGAAAATAATAGTGGAGACAGATCAGAAACCTTTTGCGAGTATAATAGAAATGGAAAAACCTCTGGATTCAGCTCTACAAGGGCTGCAAGGAGTGCTACTCTCAATAGCTGACATACTCTCAATGACATTTAAACCAGGCCAAGATGAACAAGAGGAAATGGACTTGGAGGAGCTTGTGTATTCTTTTTTTGCACAATTACCAACCACTTATGAAAAACGTAATTAAAATAATAAGGCAAGGTTGGCCAAATTCAAAATCCAAAGTTCAAGTTTAAATAAAGCCTTCCTGGAATGTGAGAAACGGACTATGATTAATGGATGGCATGTTTAAAGGTGAGACAATCATGGTTCCACCAGAGCTGAGTAAAGAAATTATGAGAATGCTGCGTATGGGACATTTTGTGATTGCATTTTCTAAAAGAAGTGCTAGAGACCTCCTGTATTGGTGGGGAACGAGTGCACAGATTGTAGAAATAGCAAACAGTTGTGCAGTATGCCAAGAAAAATCAAATGAGTCTGGGATTGACAGAAACTGTACCCTGACAGATGTTGAGTGTGTATGTGGGTTGCTCATACTATTTGTGTGTGTGGTGGGGAGGCTATATGTGCATTTTGTGTGTATGTTAGCTGTTTGTGATGTTAAGTGTGTCTCTAGTATATTGATGTTAATGCTCTCTGTTATCCTTATCTACCTTTATCTAGGAAGGGGGGCAGGAATTCTCATTAAGTCCTGGTATTCCACTGATGGAATTTGCAATCTGCACCTTCCATGGGTGTAGAACCCCTTTTGCCTCTCTTTCGGTCTGCCACTTTACCAACGAGTCAGAGCATTGCCATGGTAACCCATGGCTGGAACCGATGGAGTGCAAAGGAGAATTCCCTATGGTATCTGCATCAACTGAGGGTGCAGACCACAAACTTCCTTTTGCATAGCCAGCTGAGGACATCCTTCGATCTTCCCAACTGGCCTATTTCCTTTGCGCTATCTCGCTAGCCATAGGTTGCTGACCCCTGCTCTAAGATATGTGAAAATTAGCACACTACAAATGTCACATTTTATAACAATTTTTTGGTACTTTATAGTATTCTCTATTTCTGTTCATTTTAAAGTAATTCTCAGCATAATTCATATGTATCGAATACACACTGTAATACTTGATTACATCCTATTTTGGATTTTTGATGTCTGCAGCCAACTACATACTGAACTTGTGTTATATATAATACCATATAGCATCAAATATAATGTATATGCCCTCTCTGCCTAAAGATGTTGGTAGCAGATGGTTTGCCATATGGTCTCTAGTTCCCTACTAGGCTTTTATGAAGAAATTGTTTGTAGAACAGGGTAGTCAATATACGCTAAGGCCATTGAGGACCCACAAATCTCTTTATGATTCATTGCAGTTACAGTTTCAAAATAGTTTTGCACTTAACTATTAAGTGCTTCTGTTTCTGTCTGTCCAAAATAGTCCTAGGAAAATGCAGATGTTATATATAAATAGCATTTTAAAGACAAAGGGGGTGGGATGGATTTATCAAAGTAATGCAAGAATTAATTAAATGTACCTGCTAGTTCCACTGGACGTCTCGGTGGATTTATCACTTGTAATACTTTTGTTTACTTTTTAGATCACAGCACTTTGCTAAATCTCCCTCTGTTTAAAAAGTGGAGCAATCAACATAAAAATTGCACTAATTTGCCAGGTCATTACTTCACAAGTACAACATTTGCAGCACATATTGCATACCCTTGATACATAGCCTCCCTTGACTCTCCTTAACAAGCTCAGTTCATTCATGATCTATTTTAATTTTGACCCATATTTTATTAAAGCAAAATTGGTTTTAGGGAGATTAAATACACAAAGAGATTTAGTGAGATTAAATAGACAAGATCAAAAGTGTTATAAGTGTGCGCAATAAATAATAATAGCTAAAATGATATCAAGCCAATAAACCAAAATGTAGGTAACAGGGTAAAAAAGATGTAAAAAGACACTTGTAAATAATATAATTACATAATTACTTTAACAAAAAAAAAAAGTTTTCAAAAGCATTCCTAAGACATTCACTAATTAGAAAGCACCACACAGCATTCCAGTTGAGTATCCTTGAACTTTACTGGGCACACAGCTTTAGAGAACATGTTAAGTGAGTTGCTAAGGTCAGTTGTCGAAGTTCATCGGAAGAATTTGGTCTGCTTAAAAATAAATTCTACACATTTACAATGATTTATTTTAAAATGTAAACATTAGTTAATTACAAAGGAGTCATACTATTGCAGTAACTCGGCAAACCTTTTCTGGATGAAGTATATAGTGTAACAAGGCAGAGGACCATAAGCTTATATTTCATCTTTACATTTTGTAAGAGGATAATGAGCTTACATTTTAGCATCTTTAGCATTGAAGTGCTTCTGCTAACAACTCAAATGTCTAGTGACACGAATAAGAGATCTGCACCTCCACTGGCACAGATGTTTACATCATTACTCTTTCCCCTGTATGTGTCCTCTCTATGCTCTAAATTCGAAGAATGAAAGTGAAATAATAGTATTAGGATCAGTGCAATCCGAGTCACTGATCTTTTGTTCTACACAATGTATAAGGAAATAACAATAGGCCTTTAGTTTCCTGATCACCCCGTGCAGTTCTGGAAATATAAGATATAACATCAATACAGATACATTTATAAAGTCACCACAGATTTTCTTAGAAATTCCTTTTCACAGCAGAATAGAGATTTGAGCTAAACTTTCCAGCTTTAATACTTCCTTACTGTGTGAGATGACTGCTAGTATGCACATAATGGATACCTTGTAAGATTAACAGGCAGGGTGTAATCCAGCCTTCACATGTGCTATGGAAAATAGAGAATATTGACAAATAGAGCTGCTTTGGTAGCCGATAGTTACACAGCAATCTTCCAACATTGCTATTATTCCGCTACGGATAAAAGAAAAACAGAGAGAGAGAGAGGTAATTGTGAAACTTTAGATTTTTTATTTTATTTTGTGGCTTTATGTCATGAGAGACCGGAGAAGTACTTTTCATTTGTGGGGTGATGCTGCTATCATGACAGCCTAAAGTTACCATCATTAAATGAAGCTCTTTTTTACTAGCAGCTATAAAGAAGCTCAAGAGAGTCACTTGTTAGATCAGATTTAGAAATAAACTATATCTGACCTTCCTAGAACTCACTTTAATCTCTATTTACACTCCAGGAGGCTGGCCCTAAATCTCCACTATTAAAGAAAAATGCCTACAATTGTAACCATGTGCAACATGACCATAAAATATACCATCTACAAGTCACAGATGACCTTTCTGTGCTAAGCTCAATCAATATGACTGAATAAACACGCGTCTATTATGTGAAAATTTAGGGAATACAAAAGACATATGTTTACGAGTATGGAGCACAATGTAGTTACAAAAAGGGACATCAAGGGAAAGAGTGTGAATAGAAAAAAATTAATGCAGTTTAATGCTTATTAATATTACTATTTGTTTTAAAGTAAGGTGCAAAATTAAAATAAAAAAAAAAGAGGTTCTAGTATGTATCTATAATGTTCAGCTTAAAATCGAAATGCTTGTCCCAAAAAACAACTTATTAAATATTGAATAAAAAATTGTAAAGTCCACAAATGCTTATTTGTAAAATACATATTTGGCATTCAATGGGGAAGATTTTTTAATGCAAATGTATGTGATATTTTGAAGCAATATACGAAATAAATGTCAGGGGTGGATCCAAATATCCAAACAGATTCCACCACAGAAAAAAAGGTAACCTAGATATTTTAAGTCAATAGATGAGGTTCTGTTCACAAGTTTTCAGAAACCTTCATCACCAAATATGTGTGCAAAACGATGTTTTGCAGGTTCACAAATGCTGAAAAACAATAGAAATTAGGGGAGTCCGTTGGTTCCGAAGCTGCATATGCAAGACCCTGTTCATTGCGGTCTCGGTTCCTCGATGTTTTGCAGGTTCACAAATGCTGAAAAACAATAGAAATTTGGGGAGTCCGTTGGTTCCGAAGCTGCATATGCAAGACCCTGTTCATTGCGGTCTCGGGTCCTCGGCATAGCCCCACCACTCTAAGCTTTCCGATAGTCTTTAGAATTGGTTTGTTAGTTTAGTGCTAGTTTGTATATTTGATCTTACGATACAATTTCCGATCAGGGTTCTTTTTTGCTACAGTGGCTGGGGCTTGTTCACTAGTGCTGATTTGTGTTCATCATGAATAATAATGGACGATTGTATTTCTTATTCCAAGTAGACTATAGCCCGTTATAGGGTGATCTAAGGTCCACTTTATAGATTGTCAGTGTGTGTATTGAAAGGGAATAATAGTATCTTTTTCACTGGGTATAGCCTGATACACTGTACATTAGGTTTAAATACCGAGCTGACAGTTTCAATCGTTTTTCAGCATTTGTGAACCTGCAAAACATCGTTTTGCACACATATTTGGTGATGAAGGTTTCTGAAAACTTGTGAACAGAACCTCATCTATTGACTTAAAATATCTAGATTACCTTTTTTCTGTGGTGGAGTCTGTTTGGATATTTGGATCCACCCCTGACATTTAATCCACTTTTGAAGCACATTCTTAGTGCGTTAGAAATACTTTATTTTATTTTATTACAATTAATAAAAGTTAAATTTTAAGTGTTCTCATCTTTTTCCTTTTTCACTAATTTCTAGTTCATAGGGTTAACCCCTTTCCCTGAGTTTCCCTTTTCCAGCTTCCTTTCTTTTTGTTTATTATTATACGAAATAAGGAGCAATCTCCATAGAAACTAATGGAATAACTCTAAATATTTAGCACTTTGCATCCAGAATAGCATGTGTTGTGTCTTCTAAAATCTCATCCAGTATGATTCATAAATAACTGGAAATATACTTTTTCATTCAGCAAAATAAGCTTGAACATAAAATACATAATATCATAGTGTGAAACTGTGAGTCAGTTTGAGAGTTCATTCTGTGCTCCAAACAAATAAGTTTAGACCAGCTCTTTACAATGCACTAAACAGGTGTCAGGTAAAATAATGAAACATACGGACGATTTAAAGGGTCACTATAGGGTCAGGAACACAAACATGTATTCCTGACCCTATAGTGTTAAAAACACAATCTAGCCCCCCTGGGCCCCTCATGCCTCCATAAATATAGTAAAAAGCTTACTGTATTCAAGCCTGAAGCTGCTGGCTCTGCCCTGTCTGCCTCAGAAAAACAAGCAGTCTGCTGACATCATCAGAAGTGGTAGCCTGATCCAATCACAGTGCTTCTTCATAGGATTGGCTGAGACTCAGGGGCGTACCTAGAGCATTTGGCACCCGGGGTGGATCCTGTGCTTGGCACTCCCCCCAACCCCCCAAAAAAACCCGCTGTCAGCCCCTCCTACAAAACCCTTGTCCTGCCCCACCTACAAAACCTCTGTCCTGCCCCTTCTACAAATCCTGTACTGCCCCGTCTACAAAACCCACGCAACCCCCTTCCACAAATCCCCTGCTTATCCCACTTATAAAGACTCCTGTCCCAATAGAAAACCCCCGCCCCCTTCTACAAAATCCCTGCAGCCCCACACACACATTTACAGGCAGACAGTCACACACTCAGTTACAGGCAGACTGTCACACACTCAGTTACAGGCAGACAGTCACACACTCAGTTACAGGCAGACAGTCACACACAGTTACAGGCAGACAGTCACACACAGTTACAGGCAGACAGTCACACACAGTTACAGGCAGACAGTCACACGCACACACACAGTTACAGGCAGACAGTTACACACAGACAGTCACACACACACACACACACACACACAGACACACACTCTTACTTACAGACAGTGGGATGGAGGAGGACTGGATTCCCTGAAGTCCTTCTCTGAAGCCTGTGGAGAAGCAGAGATTCCATCTTGCTGCACCTCCTAACAGCAGTGGGTAAGGGCCATATTAAGCCCCGCCCCAATTTTGCCTAGCACGGCACTCTAACTACCATGGGGCACTGTGGGGCCACAGCTCACACAGCTCCCTCCACCCAGGGCCGGTGCAAGGATTTTTGCCACCCTAGGCAAAAGTAAAGTTTGCCCCCCCACCCCATGTGACATCACAATGCCCCACTCATATGATTTGCCATGTTAACTAACTCCAGTGCTGCAGTGGTTCTGGGGACTATAGTGTTTCTTTAATGTGAGGTAAATTAAAACTTAGTGCCACGAATAATATACTAGATTGCCTACTTACAACCAGATGAAGATGATGATGGGCTCTAGCTGCAGTCTGGCTCCACTGGTCTGGTGTAGAACAGGCTCTCTGGAGGCGGTTTGTAACTGTGGTCACAAAAATCAATATTCTGGGAGAACGGGAAGCAGCTCCATTTTTGGGGGCCCTTTACACAGCTCAAGGTCTGGGTCCCAGGGTCCACCTTCATGTTCCACCAATGAGTTTGTTCACAGGGGGTGGAGTGTGTAGGGGATGTCCTGATATGTGTGTAAGGAATGCATTGTGTGAAATTGTGTTTGTATGTGTAAGGGCTGCAAGGTGTGTTTCTGTGTATGTAAGGGGTGCATTGAATGTGTGTAAGGGGTGCATTGAGTGTGTGTAATGAATGCATTGTGTGTTTCTGTGTGTGTATGTGTGTCTGTGTGTGTAATGCATTGTGTGTATGTGTGTGTGATGAATGTCAATCTCCCCCCCACCTCCTCCTAATTTCTTTCTCCCCCCCCACCTCCTCCTAATTTCTTTCTCCCCCCCCACCTCCTAATTTCTTTCTCCCCTCCCCCTACCACTGTTGTAGCGTGGCCGAGCGCTCTATGGTCCGTGGGTACAGGGAGCTTTTGTTTCCTGTACCCAGCCGGACTACCCGCAGACCAATAGAGGGCTCGGCCACGCTACAACAGAGGGAGTGATAGGAGGGAGCACTGAGCGCTGAGCGTTTCCCTCCTGTCAGCCCCTCTCCTCAGGCTGCGCCCGGGCGGGATAAAGCTGCAGCCGCCTGAGGCTCTCTGCAGAGCGCTCGGGCGGCTGCAGCATGGGGGGGCCGGTGCCCCCTCCCAAGGCACCCCCCACCCTTGTGGCACCCGGGGTGGACAGCCCTCTCCGCCCCCCCCCTTAGTACGCCACTGCTGAGACTAACAAGGAGGCAGATCAGGGGTAGAGCCAGCATGATTCAAACACAGCCCTGGGCAATCAGCATCTCCCCATAGAGATGAACTTAATCAATGAATCTCTATGAGGAAAGTTCAGTGTCTGCATGCAGAGGGAGGAGATACTGAATGTTTGGATGCATTTTAGGCAGCCATGACCCAGGAAGGATCTCTAACAGCTATCTGAGGAGTGGCCAGTGAAGTTATCACTAGGCTGTAATATAAACACTGCATTTTCTCTAATAAGACAGTGTTTACAGCAAAAAGCCTGAAGGTAATGATTCTACTCACCAGAACAAATTCAATAAGCTGTATTTGTTCTGGTGACTATAGTGTCCCTTTTAATAATAAAGAGTTTGTGAACAATGTGGAGCCATCATATTATGTTTTAGTTGCACCAGAGGTTCAGCTGACATCCTCTTGTGGCCAGAAGTTGCTGTTCTGTCCAACAACTGCTAGGATTCTGGCTAATAGTGTGCTTTCCTCTCTGTAACACAAATAAATTCATCTTTATGTCACTGAAGAAACCCCCATGCTATATGATTGCATGTTATGTATAATGATATAATAAACACTTTTTATATGGCATACCTTTGCCATAGTATCCCATGTGCATACACAATAAACCACATACAAAATGAAATGAGTGATGTTACTGAAGATGAACACAGCAGGAAAGAAGGTGGTATTTGAGGTTTTTAGTTTGTCAGTAATGCCACTGAAATGCAGTTTACTAAGGTGATTATCTAAATGTAGATTTTGAGTTTGAATGTAGTGATCAGGGGTTAAAAGCTATGTTCACAGTGCGACTTCAGAATGCTGGAAGTTGCCTCAACGTATTCCTTGAAGCAAGTATCTTCAGAAAGCATGGCCAAAACTCTAACTTATGTTTTCTGATGTATTTTAGATAACTGATGGCTGTCCATTTTTGTCAGGATTATTTGCTAAACTCTGAGAGATAGTCCATTAAAATGTGAATAGCAAAGCTGAAGTTTAAAAAAAAAATAAACTTTATGGAAAAAATTATCCAATCCATAGTAAACTGTGACCTGAATGACAAAATTTAGTCTAAAATAGCCTGGATATTGGGAGTAAGCCAACATTGGGGTTTTGAGAACAGAGTCTTGCGCAAGACGTCGGAAATGCACCACAATGTCAGAATCACTGGAAGCATTGTTTTGTGTAGGTGTGTGATGTTCTGTTTTATGAGATACATGAATAAGGATTTGGTTGTTATGTTGAAATGATGCAGCATAGCACTGACATTATACCGCAATGAGTGTTTCTCATGCTCATAACTTTTGAATTGTTTAATTGGGTAGCTAATTAAATTCATCATCTGATAATGATACTGTGTGTGAATATATCCAAGTTGCTAACTTATTACTTGTTCCATCACTCTTATCCTTAATTTTTTGTCTTTCACAATCTTTATTTTTCCACTCAGTCTAAATGTCTTTTTTTTTTTTCAATTACCTCTGTCCATGGCCGCCATCAGGGGGTGACAACCATGAAGTGCCCCACATGGAGCGGCGGAACTGCCGCAGGTAGATCTGCACCAGGACCCATCAGGTGGCCCAGGCATTTAGGGCCACCCGATGAGCCCTATATCTTCAGGGGCCAGGTCAGCTCTGTAAAAGCGCGACCGGGCCCCTTTAAAAAAAATTGCAGCTGCATCGCAAGTGCTGCTGGGAGGAAGTGACGGTCAGTCACTACCTCCCAGCTTAAGGGGAGAGACAGCCTGAAGGCGGACAAGAAAGGAAGAGGCAGCCGAAGCCTAAGCCTATCATCCCCAGCCACCCTCCTGCAATGCAAAGGTAAGTAAAAGGAGGGTGGCTGAAAAATTAGGTGTGTGTATATGTATATATATGTATGTATGTATGTCAGTATGTGTGTGTATGTATGTATGTCAGTATGGATGTAATGTATGCCAGTATGTATGTCAGTATGTATGTAATGTATGTCAGTATGTATATGTATGTATTTATGTATATATCAGTATGTGTGTATGTCTGTATGTATGTCATTATGTATTTATGCCAGTATGCGTGTATGTATGTATATATCAGTATGTATGTGTATGTATGTTATGTATGTCAGTATGTGTATGTATGTCATGTATTTCAGTATGTCTATGTATGTTATGTATGTCAGTATGTGTATGTAATGTGTGTCAGTATGTGTATGTACTGTATGTCAGTATGTGTATGTACTGTATGTCAGTATGTGTATGTATGTCATGTATTTCAGTATGTCTATGTATGTTATGTATGTCAGTATGTGTATGTAATGTGTGTCAGTATGTGTATGTACTGTATGTCAGTATGTGTATGTACTGTATGTCAGTATGTGTATGTATGTCATGTATTTCAGTATGTCTATGTATGTTATGTATGTCAGTATGTGTATGTAATGTGTGTCAGTATGTGTATGTACTGTATGTCAGTATGTGTATGTACTGTATGTCAGTATGTGTATGTATGTCATGTATTTCAGTATGTATGTATGTATATATCAGTATGTATGTCATTATGTATGTAAATCAGTATGTATGTATGCATGTCAGTATGTATTTATGTGTATGTATTTGTCTGTTTGTCAGTATGTATGTATGTATGTCTGTATGTATATATGTGTGTGTGTGTGTATCTGTATCTCCTTAGGCATGTGTGTGTCTGTATGTATATCAGTATGTGTCTGAATATGTGTGTCTGTTTCAGTATGTGTATGTCTGTTTCAGTATTTGTGTCTGTTTGTTAGTGTGTATCTTTCTGTGTGTTTCTGTGTTTGTGTCTGTGTGTGTATTCCTGTGGGCGTGATTTGGAGGTGGGCCCTGGGGGCCCAGACCTTGAGCTGTGTTAGGGGCCCCAAAATTTCTGGTGGCGGCCCTGCCTCTGTATGTCCTCAAACCTATTCATTCTTATCCTCCTTTCTCATTCTGTCTACCAGTCTCTTGCAATCCCTCTCCCCTGTTCCTTTATTAGTTATTATCCCCTTTTATCCTGCTCCTCTCAATTGTCCTAAATATATTTGCCCTCTCCTACTCCTCCATACCTTCAACAATGTCCCCAGGTCTCTACCCTACTCTCTAAATTGTAGCCTCTAGATTCTTCCCATCCACTCTTACTCTCTACCCAACTCATCTTCCTCTGCTTTGTCAAAGATATATTTTTTTTTTTTACCGTCTTCTGCCCATAAATATCTTGTCCTTTATCTTCACAATCGTTTAAAAAGAGGTGGCTTTGACATTCATTTTACCACCCACTCTCTCCGGTGGTCTTGCAACCTGTTACAGACCCCTTCTGTTGACAAATAAGTTCCCCTAATCTTTTTTTTTTTCCAATCCACTTGTCCCTTCATAATCCTACCACTACAACCAGCCTCTAGGTATTTTCTCTTTCCCCCTCCTCCTTTGCTCTGGCCCTCTAATTCCTGTATCTCTGACTGGGAAGGAGGGTTGCACATTTCTGGTTATCAGTAGGGAAGCAAATGGTTTCAGACAATTGTTATTCTCCATCCAGTCCTGCACAGCTGCATGCATTAAAAAGATGTAGACATATAATGCTTTACTCAACAGAAATTACCGGACTCTACTAGTAGGAGCAGTGAAAAATTGTCCAATCTTTTTAGAACCACGCACCACACTTTGACTCATGTTGATGGATCCTGCGAATTTCATGGGAAGAGCAGGAATACAAAGGACCTGGGCTCCAAAACAGCCAAGTTCATTTTAGCTGTCCATATTTTGCTGTCTGTGGCCACTGGCCAGGGCTTGGCATAAAACATCACCGTAATGCTACGCATGAATTTGACTTGTCTAGTGGTTGAAGGTTTGAATTTTTTTTAAAGTACGTTCTAATTTCCCAATCAGTAGGAATGAACCAATAAATACACATGTATCAATGCTGTCCAAAACACATTAACACTGTCTGTTTTAACATGGTAGCAGCTTGTAGGACGAACTGGTACTACAGTTTATCATTTTAAACTTTTGTCCTATCAGTGCTACTCTAGGACTCTTTCATTGTAGAGATTAGACACACTTGGGAGGGTTAACAGTTTTATGGCACACAGCCCAGATCTATACCAAGAATACAAGCAAGTCTGTCTAAATTGATTGTCAATGACGCTGAGAAAAAAGTAATCTCTAAGGAATATTCTCTGCTATATATATTGATGAGAAATGTTGGTTCAGAATCTTGTTGCAGTTTTGCGTGATTAAGAACCTATCTTTACCAAGAGGACAATGACAACGAGATCACACCTTACTGATATAGCTCAGTGACATGGTGAGCGTTTGCTTCAGGGACCAGCCTCACAACATTGCTATTCACATAGTAACGATCTGTAGGTTATCATTTGCATCAGGCCAAGGTGTCATTGTCTGGAAATATTTCCCGAATGAAATGCTACAAAAATAAATGTAATTGTTAAAGGGAAACTCCAGGATTCTAGACATCTACAATACAAGTGTACCAGAATGCCAGTGGAGTCTGGTCCACAGGGTTCGGTGGGGCTGTACACCCCAGTTTTTGCTCCAAAAAAATACAATAAAAATGTATTGGCACTGTAAGGACTACTGATAAGTGTTAGAAGCAAAACATGTATCTGTAATGATTATATTTGTAAGTTTCCAGTCTCTCCTTTACTAATGACTGGAGATACAGCTGGTTTTAAACAGGACATGGCATCTCAAGGAGTTAAATGGTTAAGCCCAACAAGTCAGGGTGAGGGGGATCACCTTGCCATCTTTAAACTTCACCAGAAACCACTACAGAATACATTACGAATGACGTGCTTCATATGCATGATCACAGACAAAACAAAAACAAAAAAACCCTGCCCACATCCAATGCTGTACTAATTGTACTCCCCATTCCCCCCCCCCAAAAAAAAAAACGCTTAACAAAAACAATATCATCTTTTGGAACAGAAGAACAGTTATTAGTTCAGCTAATTCCTGTGTGTGTCTTTTGAAAACAATAGACTTTAAAAGGTCAGTATATCTTTATTATTATTGCAAAAAAGCCTTTATAAGACTTTCCCCACCCTGCCAGCTCAGTCTGCACAGAGCCCTCACCGTGTGAACCTGGATTATTTTCTTTGTCTGGATTTTCTTTTTTTATTTAGGTGGTGGGGGGGGGGGTTTGCCATCAGGTTTTTTTTTTTTTCTACTTTAATAGTTCTATGCCACTTTATGGATTTTCATCTACTTCTCATATTTATTGAATAAAAAACAAAAAACTATCTTTATTGTGGCAAATCTACCACTTATGGACTTGAACCGTATATTTAAGCCACCTGTATAGTTCTGTTAATATTATGTGTTACAGCACACGAATACCGCTAAGGTTAAGTCTGGTTATCCACGAACAGTGAATCACTGCACTGTTCGTGGAATAAGCAAAGTACCGAATGGGAGACTACCCATAGCCGGTCGTGTGTCTCCCATTAAGTACTTTGCAACATTGTATCCCTGTTGATTGCGGTCAGTTGTGGGTGGCCGCCATTCGTGTACCGAACATGAGGTGGCAGCCATCTTTGTTCACGGAAAGCCAGTGGGGTTTTGTCGTCGAGTGCCTGGAACTAAAATCGGCTACTCGGCTACTTCGGGAGTTTGCCATTTTCGGGACTTTTATTCCCTCAGTTCAGGCAATCGGTTAAACGAATGGGTCCTAAGAAGGGAAACTGGTCGGTTAGAAAGAAACACAGCACTGGTTAGGAATGGAACAAATCCATCCGCCAGGTTGTGATGGTTGAGAGATACAATGGGGCCTAATCCCTAGAAGTACAAAGAGAATAGGACTAATGGGTTGCAGATTATAAACAATCTGCCTCCCAAAAAGACCTTGTATCCTTATATGAAAAAAGCTACTCTGCAATTATAAATATAAAAGTGGAGCGCAGAGAGCAAAAAATGAAAAACTCTTTATTAATCCCTCTTGGGGGAGAAACACACAGATGCTAAACAAACAAGTAATAAAATTAGGATCTAATTAGATAGAACCGACTAGTCCAAAAATAATAGTAATAGTAATATGGTCAAAAGAAATGCTATAAGTATGTGTGTGGCAAAATTGCCATAAATAGTAGCAAATTGACCAAAAAGGGGGGAGATACACTAAATGTAGCAAACTGAAGATCTTTAAATGCAAAAGTAAATGAACTCTATAATTGGAACAAAGAGTATATCAGGTACACAAAAGAATATATATGTGCAAAAGATCTACCAAAATATGTTTGCAACATTGCAGGAAAAAAGCCTGCAGTCTAAATAGTCAGCAATATAAATGTTAAACAAACTGCCTAAACAGCTGTAGGAGATTTGGGGGAAGGAGTCCCTAATATCTTGCTGGTAATAGACAAGTATCTAATCCCACCATGTGTGTGGCAGAATTGCCATAAATAGTAGCAAATAACTATAACCAAAAGGGGGGAGATACATTAAATGTAGCAAACTGAAGATCTCTAAAGACAAAAGTAAATAAACTCTATAATTAGAACAAAGAGTATATCAAATGCACAAAAAACATGTGCACAAAGATCTACCAAAATACATTTGCAACATTGCAGGAAAAAAGGCTGCAGTCTAAGTAGCCAGCAATATAAGTGTAAAGCAAACTGCCTAAACAGCTGTAGGAGATTTGGGGGAAGGAGTCCCTAATATCATGCTGGTAATAGACTAGTATCTAATCCCACCATAAATAAATAAATGATAGGACAGTCTGAAAACAAAATAGAATCCTAAATTAAAATCATCATCCGCTTTAGTGCAGTGCTCCACACGCGTTTCGGCAAAACAAGTCACCTTTATCAAGAGCAATTTGCAGACTGAAGGGAGCCTCATTTTAAATGTGTTTAAAGCTCCACCCGTAAGCATGATGTAACCATTGTTATCCAATCAGGAATTAGGGGGCGGAGAAAAGTACCAAGCTCAATAGGAGTGAAGCTAATTGTAGATTTAACCCTCACATAACCAAAATATAAATGGAAGCTAGCCCATATTTTCTATCTTCATAGAGTGAAGGCACAAAGTGTAAAATGTAAATATAGCTAAACAGAAGAGCTGGCGAAAGTAGCGTATAGATGAACATAACGCTGCAGGGTAAAACAAATGGAGCCCATTTAGGGAACAATTCCCTAGTAATCATGATAAATATCAGAACAGTGGCACTACATGTATGAGTATGTCACACAGTGTAAAACTCATCACATATAGTAAAGATGTAATAATTGAACACCATGTGTGACTTTGTATGTCTTAATAAACTCTATCATGTAGTAAATAAAATGAGCCCAGAGAAAACAGCATTAGAGGGATATTCAAAATTATATGAATCGAATAAATTGGGGCATAGAAACATAAGCCCCACAGTATGGTTAAAATAGAAAATAAAGTAAACTCAAAAAATAAAGAGGGAGAATAAATATTGATTCAAAGAGAATTCGTTAAAGTAGAAATCCTGTATTGACTTAAATAGCAAATTGAAAAGTACTCCATTAATGGTAAAATGAAAGGAGAGATGGAGATTGAAAAAATGAAAGAATGAAAGAATGAATGAATAAATGAATGAATAAATGAATGGAAAGTGAAGTAGTATAATATATATATATTTACATATCATGTAATGTTAGTGGAAATAACTAATAAGTCACAAAACTGAAAAGTAGTAGGTAGTGGTGGAAATAGATATTAATGATGGACAGTTTATCAAAACATTACAGTTTTTAAAGTTTTTAAATTTTAAATTTTTACATTTTTACATTTTTAAATGAAGGGGGCAAAAGAAAAACCTTCATTGAGACCTTTTGGGTAAAGTGTTCTAAGTTGATAAATCCAGAGGCTTTCCCGTTGCCTCAGAAATCTGTCATAGTTACCCCTACGTTTATCCTTGCACACCAATTCCAATCCACAGAACCGGAGTCCCTGCGGATTGCCCGCATGGAAGTCTTTCAGGTGACGACCTATGGGAGTATCAACAGGTAGTTTTGGAGATCTAACATGCTCCTTAATGCGCTCCTTAAACGGTCTGAAAGTTTTTCCTACATATTGTAGCTTACAGGTGCATGTAAGGAGATAGACTATACCAGCAGTATTGCAATTGAAAAAGGATTTAATCCCAAAAGCCTTTTTACCATCGCTATCCATAATAGACTTAGAGTCACGTTTGATGTATTTACACGCGACACAATGGCCACATTGGTATGATCCCACTGTAGGGGTGTGTAGCCAGGTGCGTGTGGGTGAACGATGGAAATGGCTTGGGACTAAAAGGTTCCTAAGGTTTTTGCCTCTACGTGCCGTCATATCCACATTTGGCCCTAAGAACCTTTTAAGATGGACATCATCCAGCAGACACGGCCAGAATTTTTGGATCTCAAACTTAACAGCCTCCCAGCCTGAATCGTAAGTGGCTATCATCCGTGGGGCTTGAGGTTTGATGGAGGTATCCACTATTTTTGGGTATAGTAGAGTGTCTCTGTCTGCCTCTAAGGCCCTTCTATAGGCTTTTTTTAGGCATCTATTAGGATAGCCCTTCATTTTGAACTGTTGTCGCAATATGTTAGCTTGAAGCTTAAAATCCTCAACATCGCT